>RSEF01000004.1:42247444-42337548 GCA_003993805.1 Himantopus leucocephalus | reverse complement strand
CCCCCCCCCCGGTAGGAATTCAGCGGCGCTGCGGTGTGTTTACACTCACCATCTGGCTCGAGGATTTGTATTTTTTTTTTTTTCTTTCTTTCTTTCTTTTTCCTCTTTTCCCGTAGGGCGGTGGAGCCGTCTGATTTCACTTCCTCATCCTCTTTTCAGATGCGCGTTTTGTAATTATTTTCCAGTTTTGCTCTCCCGGCATCCCGGCGCGTTGCCGGCCCTGGGAAGGGAAGGAAAGGGGGAGGCGGCGTTTAAGGAGTCCCCGCACAGAAGGCAGCTCTCATCCGTACGAACAAGAACAATTTCTCCGGAATATTGGGTCAGGGCAGAGGTCAATTACGTGGCACTTAAATGTAATGAATTAAGTTCCCTATTCAATTCAGAAAGAAACAGTAAAACAGAGGAATAACCGTGCTGTCTGCAACTAATGCTTAAGGAATACGACTGAGTTGTCATACTAGGTTTTTTTCTTGCCAATTTATACAGGCTCCTTCCCGCATCACATACCAAGGTGAACTATCGTGCCTTGGAGTAAAGACATCATTTGAGTAAAAGCAGTGAAGATTCACAAGTGACAGACTGCAGATAAGCGCCCTGTCCCTTCATATGACAAAAAAATAACATGCATAACTCCATGCGCTGAAGAAACACGTTGACTTTACGGACTTAAGTCTCCACAGGAGCAGAGTGTGTTCTTCTTTCTGTAACATCAGTGCTCATCCTGAAACTGAGGGACCCAAAGAAAGTTTAACTATTAGGCTTATACAGAGAAATGCAGACCAGAATGGAGTCAATGAAAGTTTTGAAAAATTTTGAGTAAAACACATTTCCACAAATTACAGCTACAACGTAACAGCAACAATGAGGTTCTGCTGAAATTCTGCACAAGAATTGTGTGAGACAGCAGAAGCAGTTCTGTCAGTGTCACGTTCAGCATGAAAGTGTCAGGAAACTGGCTACGTCTTTACAAAAGCTAAACTTCCAACCAAGTGAGTTTACCATACCTAATTATATTTAAATAAACTCTGTCAATCTGTTCAACATGTTCACAAGACTGTTCCATGAAATGTAATAACCAAACCTAAAAGTGTTTCTGTTTCGTCTTGGGCCAGATAATCCATCTAAAACAGATCAAACATTCTACAGTTACAGAGGAAAGTTTGATGTATGCAGCACATGATAGTACCAGGATGATGCTACATGGGCAGAAACAGATTTTTAGTAACCCGTCATCAACATTTAAAAGGCAAAACATCTCATGTGAGACCACCTCAAGAGTAAATATTCATTACTGAAAGTACCTACCTTCACAATTTGGGGATTTCAAACGAGCAGGCAGTAACCAGATCGTTTTACTGAACGCTCGTTCACACCCCAGCAAAGCGTTTAAGCATGTACTCAACTCTGAGCGCATGAGTTGTCTCAATGAAGACCAGGGTATTTGCCGTAACTAGAATTATGGGTCCGTTTAGCCACTTTATTAAGCTCAGGCAGCCTTGAAGTTAGAGGCAGAGGAATCCGTATTTTGCTGAATCAGTTTTTTCCCCAAGAGTCTTGCATGATTTTCAAACTCCATCTCTCACCCTCCTCCTTTTTCCTTGTGTTCAGCAGAAGATTCCCAGAGCCTCCTAATGGTTAACTCTCATTCCCCAACACGTTTCTGTAAGCCGTCCTGCCTGCCGTTTTCCTGAAAGGTGAGCCCCTCTGATTAAACGCCACTTCCACACACACTCCCAAGTGATGCTCCCAGTGAAGCCCGCGAGGCTTTGATCAGCCCAGTGACACAGCCAGGCGAACAACAGCCAGCAGCTAGAGGTTGTACAGAATAATGGCAGCTTTTCCAGCACTAAATTGTATTCTAGTGAATTGGGGGGGAAAAAAGCCCCAAACGTTGTAATAAGCAAAGCATCAGGCAATACTTGTTTTGAAGTATGTTTGCTGAGACCCCAGTAGATATGGGAGCTATGAGAAGAGGAGGAGCGCTTCTGGCCACCACACCCTGGACCTGCCCAAGCACACATAACCCGATTCTCTTCTGCCACCAGTTTCCTACTAGTATGGCCCCTTTCAGCAGAAAGGCTCTCTGTATGACAAGGTATTTCACCAAAATCTTCATTAGGTCTTGCTAGCACAACAAAGCCATAAGCAGAAACTCCAGATTCAGAGATGTGTGGATTCACCAGGAACAAGACGTTCTCATTGCCTGAGAAATAAGTGTCCCAACAGTCACTGCAGCTGACGCGTCTGATTCCCTTGCATCGCCTGTCTGCTTTTTCCATTCCCCCTCAGTTCGTGTTCATTCCTTGTTGCCTGACCAATGATTTCATATCAGGGTTGAGCATGCATCCCTCTGTAACTGTTTTCAAGGCCTCAGCCCTTCACCAAACAGGCATCTCTCTATTCCCGAGACAAGACTTTGGCTCAGAGAAGTAGGTGCTAGTCTGCCTTATTCAACAGAGCAGACACTCAGTGCTTATCCGCACGAGTGACGCTAACTGCGTGGAGTTTGGGGCTGGCCGTAGCTATAAACAGTCTTTTTTGGGTAAAACAGATTCATCTCTGTTTTGTAGGAGCATTTTATGAGCCTCAAAGGAACCGGTTCTGGGAGGACAGCTAAGCGTGCCAAGGAGTGACTCACAACCACAGGCTGGGAGAATAACCTAACCTTGGCACTGAGGTACTCCGGGACAGCTTAGGAAGTCCAGGGGACGTATGACTGTATGAACGTCACTAAAAGTTTTTTCTGTAGCAATACTATTTGAGCCAGGTTGGCATTGGGGGTGTTGCTACTCCACAGTGACCACGGAGCACCCTGGTCAGGTCCTGTTTTACCTTACCATCACAGGAGAGGACAATGGAGGCCTCCTGTACCAAATCGCTTCCGCTTTCCTTTCAAGAAACATCTGCTCAGTGGAGCGTTGTCACGCTAATCAATATGTATTGGTTTTGTATTGCATACGATCATATCCACTTACATCTTTGGAGCAAGGATTAACCGAATGACCTTCCGCTTGGCTGTACAGTGCCATGTATGGGCAATGTACTGAATAAATACTGTCACTGAAAACCGCTCAGTTTGTTAAAAGCAATGGATTTTACCATGCTAACACTGAAATCTCAAAGGAGGTTGAAGTCCACTTTAGTTAATCATAAAAGAATAGTAATCTGAAGTAGTTTTTAAATTAGTGTTCATGAGTTCCATCACCTGCTTTTTAACAGACTGTAAATTGATTTATATTCTCTGCCACTGGGCTCCCTCAGTGCCAATGGCACAAATGACACCGCTTTTTAGGAAGATAACCACCTTCACTACAGAGGCCAGAAAGAACAATTACAATTAGAAATGGAGAATTTCTATTAATTCAAAGAGAGAAATACTCCTTACACTCTCAAAATTTGGCTTATTCAGTTGAACAAAGAAAGGTAATTTGACTGTCTCTATGGTGAGATAACTCACGTGAATTTACTCCTGATGAAAAATCTCCAGTTCGGCATTAAAAAAGGATCAATCCCCCCGCCCTTGCTTTGCTCCTTGTTTAGTCTGTTATAACAGCTCAGTTTGGGTTTTGCGATTTCTGTTCAAACAGATTCGAACAGTTAACGCAGGTATTGTCATCATCCATTGCTGGAAACTGTGATGCCAGTGAATGTATAATCGTACTACAGAAGGGCAGCAAAAAGACTTCTCTTTATCAAACCGGCTTTGTAAATACATTTTTTTTAGCTAGTCCTATTTTAAGCAAGCTTTGTGCTTTACTGATATCAGTATAATCAAAACAGTTAAAATCTTATCAGCTCTAATACTCATATAAATTACCTTAGCAGTATAGTTTGTTTGCATTTCTATATAGAAATATGCTGTAACTGGAGAATGCAGTTTCGTATAAGCATAAATCTATTTATTTCAATGTTTCACTGGCAAAACTATTATGGTGAAAAATTTAAGTGTCCTAACTCTGATGGATATTTTCCCAGTAAAATCTGTGCACACTGGCTGAGGATCCAATCCTGCAGCGGGTGTGCAAACTCCTGGTTCTCCATTGTAATCTCCACATGGGTACATAAATCTGAAGGACTCGGGCTTTTTTNAAAGCATCCAGTGGCTGCCTTGGGTGTTTGCGTGCCTTTTTAATTTGGACAACAGAAGTCTGCGTAAAAGTTTTACTTTTCATTCTGAGCTGCTTCACTTGGAGGATCCCCATGGCAAAATATTTTGGTTCTCTAGGTTACCAGGGTTTATTTGCAATTTGTCTGGTCAGCTTTGTAATCTTTGTACTTAAATTGGGGAAATACTTTGGTTTGTCTGGGGATTTTTTAAAGGTTATTTTTATAACATTTACATGTTTGGCAAAATTGAAATCAACAAGCATTTTTTTCAGCCTTGTTATTTATCCATTGTACCAAATGGGAATAGGAAGGAAACCTGCTGAAAGCGAAAACTGTATTTTTATTTGAAACAGATTGAATGTTAGCATTCAAAACATAGTCTGAGGGTGGTGTTCTGGACCAGAAAATGCAGGATTATAAAAGAATAATGCATGCCTCATTTTATCATATCTGTGACTCCGATGCATCATCACAGCAGGAGCTTTCCACAGTACCACTGAACCTGCGGCCTGAGCAAATTCTGCATTTAAGTCTCATTAATTAGGTTTGCCTTAGGCCTAAATAGTGCCTAAAGTTGTTCAGTCAGGATGGAATTATGAAAGTTTTCCTCATATGTTTAGCGAGCAGCAACATCTCTGCTTTGCAGACAAAAGCCCACACACGAGACAAAAAAAGAAAAAGGTGGACATTGTCTGAGATTATGCAGAGCAATGTAGGATGTCCGCATATATGCATCCATACATGGAAATGTAGAAGGTGCACCCATATATTGTGCAGCATTAACACCTAAAAGGCCAATTAATGAAAAGGCTTCCAGCACAGACAAAGGGCCCCGCAGTCTGTCCTTAAAACCATCACAGGCATTCCATTATCACAGGTTTTGCTTGGTACCGTTCACCCAGGTAGAGCAATGCCAGCTTCCCAGCACTCCCCTCCCAAATTCTCCCTTTCACTTCTGCTGCTCCTTTCCCAAAATGCCCATTCTTCAGGTGCTCATCCCTTGAGACTGACTTTACAGAGGAGAAAACATTTGTTTCTCTACTTCTTTAGCTTGGTAAATTAAAAAGAAATCTGCCGGTAAGAACATCTAGTTAAACTTTAAATATTGGTCAAAGAATAAGAATTAATATCAAAACCAGAAGAATATGTCATGTATTTCATATTATTCAGCTGTGTTGTATGATCTATAATCAGCAGCTTAGCAATACCCAGTAAAGTGTGTAAGCTCATTCAGCTACTGATGTTCTTCCACACAGCCTTTCAGTTTGATCTTCAGTAGGAGGAATCTACCTGGAAAAACATCCTGGGAAAAGATGCACACTAACTTTTGAGTCCCCTCAATACATTATCTCTGTATATCCACTATGTAGCAGTCACATCGGCAAGAATTCAGAAAGCTGTACATGGATGATCACCAGTGCTTTTTCAGGAAGGTAAAGGATTTGATCTTTGTATAAAAGATCAGCTCCGTATTTCCTCAAGCACAAGAAAAAGCACATTAGTTTTTGAGCTCTTCAGCAGCCACGCAAACCAACCTGTGGCAGACCTTGAATGCCTATACAACAGTAAAGACGTACCCAAGTAAAAATTAAAGCATTATAGACTTAACTACCAATTTGAATTTTTTGATCCTGGAGGCAGATTGTTTGTGGGCTACTACAATACGGTGTGTCTGAATATTCAGCAGACACAGGCCTGTGCCCTATCTGAGGCTGCAGCTGGAGAGTGGATGTATGGGACTAACTGAGCGTTGGAAGCCCCTTGCTGAGCTGGGGTTAGAAGAATGCTTTCTCAGGCTGACCCTTTTGCCTCTTCCACACCACCACCCTTTACTTTGTATTTGGTACCACATGCGATACAGTCTCAGGCAGATGCGTGTCCATGTGAGATAGCGGGTTTATAGACTAGTACTTGCATGGAAATTTGCAAATTTTGTACCAAAGCCTGCCTTGCATTTCACTTTAGATTGCTATTGTGGCTGGGGCAGCTTTGCTTCATCAGCCATTGCACTGGGGTGCGTGATCTCCAGGCTCCAGGAGAGAAGACATCAAGCCACGAGCTCTTACAATGCGCAATCAAACTGAGATGCAGAGACATGCTAAGATGCATCCATTTTCACATTCATGTCTATTGTGCTTAGGTTCATGCTTAGTATTTATGGAAGAAAGGGCATTTTCTTTATTCAAACATCTCATTTTAAAGTCGGAATCCAAAAATATTCTAGTCTCCATTAGAGATGGACAGTCGCTGAAACCCAAGTGGTGATGCTGATTTAAGTGCGAGGTCTGCTGCTAGTCCCTGGAAAACCCATCTGCTTAATGAATTTATTGGGCTTTGGCTCACATGCTAAAGGATATTTATTACTCCATTACATACTCTATTATTACACAGTATTATTGTTATGAACATCACAAACACCCATGGCATATAGCTCTATCATAGTCAGTACAAGAAAAAAAAAAAATAATCGGCACACTTCCCCAAATATAGAAACGCTCAGTGTTGCCTCATGCACTGAATATTTGAACAGGCTCATATTTTGGCTCAAGTCCCTGAAGCACATATTCCTTCCTAGGGAACACGCATCTGGAAGAGAAGATCTACGCTAACGGGACAAGTCTGGTGATCAGAGAAAGGCACCAGCTCCCTACCGCTGGCAACTACTCTTCTCCTGTGGAAGTTTCTTTCCCATATGGGGATCAGTTTAAACGACCCGAAGGATGACACCAGAAAGGTCTGTTAACTTCAACCTGGATAATTTAATTAGTCATGCTGTTTATAGTCGCATAAATGTGATAACTGGCATTAAACAGCCAAATTTTCAGTAGCAGGGATTTCAAAAACATTAGGAAATGCAGATGCAGAGAGGACGTGGGTAGAAAGGTACCAGAAATTTGTGGAGCTCAGCAGTGCCCAAACATCGCCAAATACATACACTTCACAACTCAGTCAATAAGAAAAACAGTTCAAAACACAGAACTGATTTCACCAATACATAATGATAATAATTCACATGTCACAACGTTTCCTGACTTTTATATCCTTATTTACTCTTCCCCCGAGTATAATTTCATATTTACCATGACAATCTTTGAATCATATACAGATGATAAGTAGGCTTCTTCCGAGATACATGTACGGAGTAGTTAAGAAAAAAAACAGAGAAATTTGTTACCAACTCTATTCAATGTTCTGAGTTTTTCAGGTTGCTTTAACTTGTCTGTGACTAGACCATAGACAAATGCCATTGAAATGGTCGTTAAATAACAATGGAAAGTGAAAACCTGAGTGTTGTAGCAAGTAAAATGTGCCAGTATATTAAATATGTGTTCATTAACATACACACACACACAGTGTGACTTTCCCTCCCAAGGGCAACAGTAAGTTATGCCTCAACAAGCAGCATGGATTTATGTCCCTAAATGCTTCTCTCTTTAATACACATTTGTATACCTGCCATCAAACCCTAGGAATCATAGATCCTTTAGTTAATTCCAAGATACTGAATTAATCTTCAATGCAAAAAATGTATTAGATAATTCTATTCATTAAATTATGATATTAAAAAACATTAGGGCAAGCCAGAATATTTTTTCTATATTGTAGGTATAAGGCATTTTTACACAAACCTGTGATTTCTTTTCTTTGACTGGATCCTATATCTGAAGTGATTATATATAGGATTCTTTCAGGCAGAAATTGTCACTTAGTCTGTGTTTTAGCCCAGCAGGATTCTGGTCTTTATTGGAAATTTTGGGGAGTAAATAAGTCTGAGATATTCTGGAGAGTACACAGGAGCTAGGAACATAAATCCTATCAAAATAGTGGAAATTGGATACTAACTCCCACAGACTTCTTCAAATATTCCATCCTAAATGGATGTGCTCTTTAAGACCATACTTTCTTTTGAGTCTATATGAAAGATTTCTTTTGTAGGAAGTAGGACCTCTGAAAACACTGATGCCCACAGATTTTATTTAGAAATTATGACTCTCATCTGCCTCATGTAAGACTACAAAATTTTAGCCCTTGAAGAAGATATACTGACTCAGTGAAAGAGAAAGTGTGCTGTAGAAGCTCATGAGCAAATATGCATATATTTTGCTAACACTTAAGTGAAGAATGCAAACTTGCATCTGCTGAACTCGATGGCAAAGGTCCCAGTAATTTTGATGGGAACAGCACTGCAGTTGTATCCATAACCATAGCCCTAAACGCATCCCCTATGTAAGGATGGTGCTTATATTTAGAGTCCCAAGAGTTTCTCTCAGCTTCTTTGCCAAAAAGGGAATTTAGGCAGTAGTTATTAGGAACAGAGCAGGGCTTGGAACAGCGTAGTTTAAAGCATCTATAGCATTAATAGCCAGAACATAAAATCCAGATGGGAGAACTGTTACATTCTAATAGCTTTAAAAAGAGAAAGGTAATTACACATATATGGGGCCTCATCTAAATACTGTTAAAAACATATCGAGAAAAAAAGCAGTTGTCTGCAGAAAGCACCTGGAGTTACTGAACTGCCTTTCCTTAACAATTGCTCCCACAGTAGTAGAGGTGGCAATAAAGATGAAATATTAAAATTTGTTCTTCTGCAAGAATGGATTTTTAATTTAAAAAAGGTAGTAAGATTTAAAAAAGTTTTTTTAAAACTGTATGTCTTCTAAATCTACAAATACATCTCGTACATCCCTGTGAGCAGAGGCAGGATTTTATCCTGTTCAAACTTTCGCCACCTAGCTTTTCCAGAGACACGCTCTCAGAATCGCCAAACAGAACAAATGATTTATTATTTGCAAATGGAGAAATGCATCTTTAAAAAAAATTACTTAAACTTGCCTTCAAAATACATGCAGAAATTTCTGAATTATCATTGATAGTCTATGCTGTGTTCAAAAAACTCGCTGTTAGGCTCAACTATCAACACCACTATGCTTTAGCTTTTAAATAGTGTGAAAAAAAGAGGGTGGGAGAAAAAAAAAAGGCAGCAGAAGCGCTGATGCCATTGTTTGATGTTTGATGCAAGAGGCAGAGAGGAGGCAGGCGTTCTGCTACGCAGGCTGCTGGCAGTGGAAATCGCTGTGCTTCATACGTCTCCCTTTCCCGCACCCTTTTTAGCGGAAAATAATTACAGCTGTACATAAAAATCATACTATTGATTTTATTGGTCTAATATTGCTGTTACTTACATCTCCACTGAGCAGTCCATTTTTCACTGATCTTTTTTTCTGTCCCTTTCTTACCGGTATACCCAGTGAAGAGAGCTGTGAACGCGTCTGCCCCTGCACCGTTCGGTATGGCTATGGCAGTTTGCCAACAGAGAGTGACTGACTTCACTTCAAAATGTTTTCCGTTTAATTAGTGTGAAAAAAACCCCAGCAACCCAATTATCTAAAAGGACCATGCGGGTTCTCTTCACAGCAAGGAGAATAACGCCACTGACATCCGCTAGTGCAGGAATACCTAGGTTGTTTTATCAGAAGACTGATCAGATATTTAACAGCGTATTCTTAGAGTAACAGGTTTGGCTGTAAAGCCTCGAGTCTCATGGCTGACCTTCTCAAAGGATGCTGTGTTAGAGTTTGAACCCTTAAAGCCTGGGTTCAATCATTTCCCCTACAAGAAATCTTCCTCCCAGCCTGCTGTCTGCACCCTCCCTATGCCCCTGGGCAGCTTCAGAAACCCTCAGCGAGACATTTAACAGGTAAAACCCATTAAAGGAACTGGGACTTGAGGGCTAGCAAATGGGTGGGGGAATCCAAAGCATTTATATCCTCAACACAGCACTAATAACAGAAATAACGTCAGCTTCTGCAGTATCCTTCTTGGCTCCAACATCCCGAATCTACCAAAATCAGTTGGAAAGTTACCTTTGACTTCAACGCTGGGGCCACTGCAATCTATTTGTTCCTTGGACTTGATCCAGACTCGCTTATTTCAATTCCACTTACATTAACCTAACTATGTACGGAAGTTGGGCTGAGGGCTGAAGCTGGTTTTGCAGAACAGTTCCTTTTATTCTTATAAAAGGCCTAAAAATACTATTTCTACTGTTGTATATAAACTAGTCCATTGATTTATGATTAAAGTGCATAATTTGAAATGCACACTGTAATGTTTTACTCCCAACAAGCCAGAGGCAAAAAAACAGAAAGCCCATTACATCAATAAAATTTTATGTGTGTGTAGAAGTTCAGAGTTTTACATAAAATTATCTGGATCTTACTTATCATATCATGGCAATGCACTCTGACCTACTGCAGGATGAATTCCTAGAAACTCAGATTCTAGTATTTACTTATCACTTAAAGGAGAGATGATGTTCAGCACTGGTTGCAAAAACCTCATTTGTGCCCATTATTACAGTATTTACAGAAGAAAGCTGCCTGTCACTGGTTGTAGAGTAAGATTTTCTAGAGGAAAAAACAGGTGGAAGGCCTCCAGGGCCTCACTGTGGTCCTGCCAAGGGCCAGGCTTGCACGGAAAAACGAGGGCACCTTTCAGCTTGATTCGGGGACTGCTGCTACCTCTCAGCATTGGGCTGGCTGCTGCAGCAGCCTGCTTGTAAGTATGGTTTTGACATTGGTATGCGGTTAACTGCATACATAGGAACACTGCCCGAAGAGCTAGAAAACTGTCTGAAGGCACGGCAAGTGCCAAAACGTCTACTAGTGCAGTGAGGGGGTTGAGCCAAGGGGTCAGAGACTCCCAGTCAGATCCCTGTTCAACCCAGCACAGTAACCTGGAAGCTATTTTTTTATTCTTCCCAGTCTACACTGCATAAATAACTCCACATGTATTAGCCTGGTCTTTTACATCTGCAGGCAAGCGCAGTAACCTATGGAACCAGCATCCAGTTGTCTCTCTCTCAAGGTACGTTCAGGTAAACGCCTCCAAAAGAAGAAACCGAGGGAGACCTCAGCCCTCCAGAGTACCTACTAGCCTGTTTGTCAGGACAGTCCCTCTGAGGAGTAAATCATAAGGATTCATGCTTTTGTGAAACAGGCAGGACAGGAACATGAACTTGTGCCTCTCACATGTGGCTGCTTTAATCACAAGCCATTGGAAACTGGGCAATGTTGTGCTATGTCCCTCCACCCAGTCCCCACTGGGCAGGAATAATTTAGGTCAGAAGGGATCTCAGGATGTCATCTGGTTCAAGCCCTGCTCCAAGCAGGGCCAACATCAGAGACATATCAAACCAGTGTCACATTTTGGAATAAACTCCCGGAAAAGGGTCACACTTTGAATCCCAAATGAAGAGGTGGGTGGCACGTACATAAACTCCAGTTCTTTCTTCTAATGTTCACTTCCTAGCTGATCCGACCAATATGGGCTTTTCTGGTTTTAGAGGATCTGTTCCTCAGACTTTTATTCCTCAGGCTCCAAAGGAGCCTGGATGCACAATTTGTGCCTGAATACCGAATGCACATTGAGTGTTGAGACCCATGGGGAAACCGCAAGAAGGTGGCCCTGACCTGCTGAGCACCCTGGCTCTTCTGCAAGCACTGCAGCACTCTGAAGTACCTTTACCATGACAGGCATTTGTCTGCAGACCCTCCAAGATGTTAAATCAGTCCCTGTAAAAGGTGATTGCCAGATGAAGTCATCAGGCAAAGGAGAGACCACAATCAGTGGCTCTGGAATCAGAGCTCCAACATTGCGTTTATCTCTGGTATACTACTACAAATAGTAGAGACACCCTACTCACAGTTTTTCACAAGAGATTCTATGAAGCACACTGCTTGCTGATTACCAATGTCAGCTATTAAAAAAAAAATAAAATCTTACAAGTCTAACCAGATCTTTACAATGGAAAGCATAGACTGAAACCTCAGCTAAGAGCTACTCTTTTGGCAACAGAATCAAACATAATCCCATTAGTGTGTGAATTAATATTTGAATAAAGAAATGCAGGACAGAATATGAGTGAAGATGATTATGGTAGAAAAACCATAGGTACAACAGAACAAAGTATGAGTCAATACGAGTCACCCTAACACATGACAGAGCTTGTGATGTGGTAGAGAGCTGTGAGGGAAAGACTGTGGACTAACCAGCCTCTTCACAAGCTGCCAAAAATTCTGAGGACAGTAAAAAAAAAAATGAACAAATAAAACCATTTGAACATTAGAATGGTAGCTATGCAGTTAATTAATTACAATGGATTAGGAGCTAGGCATAGGCAGTTTCTAACTTTCACATCAACTTTTTTTTTTTTCCTCCAGTCATGGAGCCCAAGCAACACTGAAATGGTTAGAGACCAAGGGGTAGTGATTCACCGGTCAGTTATAGCTACAGCTAGACATAGCTGAATCAAACCATGCTTTGTGGCATAACCTTAGGTGAGTCAGTTGATCATCTTGTTTCACAACTATTCCGCCTGGATGCCCTGAAAATCTGCGATTATTTGATCCATAACGCAACTATCAAATATAGCAAATATTCAAGAGAATTTGATGTGTCTCATTATTACAGACTAATTTATAGGGAAAGTTGGTCTGGTAGCTAAAAGACTGTTTTCCCAAAAGGGATGAGGAGGGGTGTTGAAGTTTTGGTGTGGCTACAGTGAATGTGATGGTCAGAGAGCTCATCCATGCTCTGCTGACATACAGCCACAGGAATCTGTATCAGTCTTGTGCCAGAAATAAACATGCTTTGATCTCTTCAGTGAACAGACCGTGTGAACTATGGCAGAACCAGATATTCGAGTTAGTCCGCCTCCTGGGAAACCGAACACTATCTCTTTGACCGGAGCGCCTCCTCTCCCCAGGGGAGAGGCCAGGCTGGGTGCTCAAGTGGAGAGGAGAGGAGGGTCCTAGTCAGCCCATAGGAATGGAGAGCTGCTTTGCCCTGGCTACACGCTCGGTGCTCACCACCTCCTCCAAGCACCCCCCTGATATAAGAGTGTCTGAGCAGTTTCTCGCTGTCCTGCCTCTTCCTTCATCCTGGGGTGTGGGTTGAAGCCAACACCTGGGGCAAACCCTCAAAACAGAGATCCCCAAAATTTCATGTTGGCCCTTTGTGACATTTTCAGTGTATTCATGCCTGAATAAATGGCAAATTCTTACATTCATGGGTAAGAACTGTTATGCAATGCTCCCAAAATACTCAACCAGCAAGTAACTAGCAGCCAAATAATTTTATGTCAACGGGAAGAAGAGGTGCACGTACACCACAAAGCTCAGCATTTCCATTCACATGATGACAGCAGTGTGTTGGCAAACAATTTACAGCATTTTTTCAGTTGCTTCCCAGCCCCTCAGCAGCTGAGGAATAAAGACAGCAAGGCCCTTTTTGTACCAGAGCTGGACACCTGAGGAGTACTCCTGCTCCATGCAACAGGCTCTCCTGTGAGCCCTTCAGCCACAGAGCAATGGGGAAGCAACCCCACACTCAGAGGAGCAAGGAGAAAAGACAAGGAGGCCCTTTAGGAAACTCTGGGAACAGGCCAGAGGAAAAGCTCTTGGTCTGGTAGTTGTTTTGTTACCAAACCCTAAGGAGGGGGCTTTACAAAACAGTTCAAGTTTACCTTTTAAATGAGGTAAAACTTGTGCATGACCTTTCCATAACATCTCCTCTTTTCTTCTTAAATGATATACAACACATACACTTGAATCCCATTTATGGAAAAAAAAAAAAAGAAGTATCATTTCTGAACAACATATCTATTTTAGGAGAAAACATTTCTAACAAGTACTGTGTCAGTCCGTCAAACTAATTCAAACCCATGTTTATAAGTAACAGCTAGTAATGACACTGCATATCTGAGATGTTTCCTTCTGTCTGCTAACCATAACATGGAGAAAGGTGAAATTACGTTCTATGGTACAAACCAGAAATACCCTAGGAAAAGAAAGCCTATGTATTTAATTATTCTTTGCCACTGTGCATTCAATCAAATCTTCTATCAGAGTTGACAAGGCTAACTTTACACCTTCCTGTTGTTTTGTCACATAAAACCAGGATGTCATTCCACTGGGGAAAATAATTGTCAACAATAAAGAGGTGGTTTCTTTGACATTTGCTAAGATATTGCTGAAAAAAATCTCTTTAGCATGGATCACTTCACCTCACTGGGTACGAGAACTGACTGGAAACTAAGCTCTAAAGCTTGATGCCTACCATTGTGCCTAATATGAAAACGCAACATCTGTATTCCCCATAGCTTACAGAAAGGCATACCCCCTGCCAGGCAAAATACACATGCACGTAGTCCCCTCTCTCTGCCTCAAGTTCATGCTGCAACATATGGCTGTTCACAGATATTTAAATTCTATTCACCAGGGAGGGAAGGAAAAATAGTGCTAGGATCGAGATGAACATGACTGTGACACCAGCATAACTTCTAGACTGGTTCAGAAAGATAACCTTGAAAGTGTAGTTATAGTGAAAGCCCACTGGTAGTTCCATATCCATAAAGACATGGAGCACTTTCAGGTAGAATACTCTGTGGCATATAGCTGATGTCTCAAGGATGGCAAAGGGAGAGGGAATCTCAGTCAGATTCCCTGACCTGACTTTCATTTTCCAGCATTGCACATAATGCATTCCCAAACAAAAGACACAGTTTTGTAGGGATCTTGAATTTTCTTAAATTAATGAGAAAAATCTTTGCACATTAGACTACGAAGCACATGGTTGGGTAGTTTGTCAATGGTTATCTGATAGTGTATGACAATTTACAGTGATTGTCTACAGAGCTAAACACTTGCAGTGTCATCAAAATTAGTCACTGGGGTTTTATTTGACATGCAAATTAAGAAGTATGAAGAAATGAAGAAGTACGATACTGCTGGTTTTGGGTTGGTTTTTTTTTTTTTCAGAATACTCAGGCAGATGCAAGAAGAATCTTAGAATGGTGTTTCATCTTTTCCTTGTTTGTAAATCAACAGCATGGCTATATTATGCATGGGCTTCCTCAGTCTACACAAGAATAACTTAAATAACTGAGATATTATAACTTTGTGCCTCCAATACTGTACCACTTGGGCCGAGTCAGCTGGTAATTAGAAAAAGCAATAGAGATGATATGCCTTCCTTCAGTTTTCCCTGGCATTTGAGGTTCTCAGAGCCAAACCTGTCCTTGGCTTCTGCTGCAGGTTGTGGGAGGTGATGATGGCTTTGGAGTCCGCACGATTTCCACCCATAACAACTCCCCTTCAGCCCAACCCACTGAAGCACCCTTTGTGCCTGCCTGGAAGGAGCAGGAATAACAGCAGGAAAAAACATAGCCCTGGTATCCCTTCCCATTCCCGGGCAAAGCGGGAACTGCTTTGTATTCTGATTTACAAATACTGAAGCTGCACATTTAAGCTTGCCTTTAGTTTTCTATCTTCTTTTTCAATTTGCTGCTTCTTCAGTGTCAGCCCCTGCACTTAAAACCATTGCCTCGTTAACAAAGGCCAAGTACCTGCCGTATTTCCTTTAGTGCTTAAAGTCCCACCTTTTCCAGTGAACTTTATTGCTCAGCTAACCTTAAATAATCTCAAATAGCTGCTGCTCCTGCTGCTCCGTACTGCTTTAACCACATTAAAACAAGTGTTGCAGATGCTGGCTTACGAAAGACCAGCATTTACTATAATATGAGCAGGGTTGGACCATGTGCCAGGTGTTCCCTTTTAAGCTGCATGTCTGTTAAACAGGCAAGTGTTGCATGCATCACTGTCGATTATTAACAAAAAAGTGTTTCTATTATTTCTTTCAAGTCACTTCCTTTGCTGAAAGCTCAAGTCAATTTTTTTTTTTCCCCAGAGCACTACCCATCCATATGTATTTATTGTGTCTATGGTATGCAGAAAGCTGAAGCAAGGTTAGTAATAATTGAAATTAATTGTGGAACTTAATGACAATGGAATAGAATAAACAGCAATAGTAATATGTGCGTTAAAATACACTGTCAATAGCTGTGTGCATTTAAGCACTCATAAATAGCATCAGATATTTCTTGTAGCTGCATATGGGTTTACCACCGAAGCAATTCACAGTATGTGTGAATTCATGGTAAACTAGTTTAAGAGTGTAGCAATTAATGCCACTAGATAATTGCACAGCACAAATGGCAATACAGCCAGTGTCCATGTAAGCATGGGGAGGGGGTGGGGGGAGAAGATTATAACCATCAGTACTCTTTCAGAGCCATATCAGATTAATTCAGAAGGGGGACTTACATTGCTATGCCTTATTTATGATTTAGATACAGAACTCACAAAACAAATGAATGCTTATCCTTGGAATTCATTCTACTCGATACTCTGCTTTTCATAAAGCCCACAGCTTGTCTTCATTCATGAACTATCCCACTGTAAATCAGACGAGACTTGACAGGGCATTTTTATATTTCATCTTTTTAGTGAAACAGAGCATCAATTGCCAAAGATCGCCAAGTCAATATGAGAATGTACATAAAGGAGAGCAAGTATATCCGCAGAAAATGCGGTCAAGCACTCCTATTGTTATTTCAAACATGTGAGGAGACAGATCTGTATTTCACTTAACCTGTTTACACTCCATTTTATGTTTACAAAATTGAGCTGATGGGTGCAGATGGCCACCGGGTGATTTGTAGTTTTGAGCACACACAAGGGTCAGGAGCTCCAGGCTCTGCATGTGGATCTTCCACCAGGACTGGCAGCAACTTTCACACACTCTGTACTTGTATCTCTCTTTAAAGTCGGGCAAAGATAATACCTCATCTTGGCAAAGCTTTGTGTGTTTTTTTATTAAAAAAGAGGCAATATATGTTTAAAAATAGTACTGTAACTGGCAATATTACATTGATTGGATTAAAGCAGCAGGAAAAAGTAAAATTCCTATGATTATAGTCTTCTTGATCTGCTACCCAAGTAGAAAACAACATAAAAGAAAGTCAGCCAAAGATCAGATCATCATGTTACTAACTCAGGTGGTCCCACATGGTAATGGATTGAAAATGTCCCACCATACAGACTGAAAAACTTGAAGTAATGGTGCAAAAAAACTTTGAAAGTTTTACTAGGAGTTGGAAAATAAGAAATTGAGTCTAGCTTGTTTTTTTCCCCAGTACATTTTTTCCTATTGCCGACCACCAAGCAGGTTCATCTGTATCTATCAAAAGAAGCCATCAGGATATACAGAGGGTCTGGAATTCCCTGCGCCCGTTAATAAGACCATAATAGATAAATCCAGATGTGCCCACTCCACTTCTGCTATGAGACCTCTTCAAGGCAGCTTGGCAGGGAAAACTAAAGCGAATGGCTGTGGTGTCAGACGCAGAGGCCGAGGTAAAGTACTGACCCAAGAGAGCAAGCTCAGTGCATGCCATCGTGACCTGCCTGACTCTGAACTTACCCAAGAGCAGCCTGGGAACATCATGGTGAGGCTAGAAGCCCTCACATTTTGAACAAAATTCTCTTCCTTCGCAACATCAGTCATTCCTGGGCTTCCTAGAGCAAGCTGAGTCCCAGCACTCCCCAAGGAGAGAGAAAAACACCCTTAAAATTGCATCTTTGTCATCATATCAGGCTTCCCTAGGGCTCTCCCAGAGACCATACTTGGAAACTGTACAACAGCGCTGCCTCAAGCATGACCCCAAGCATAGCTAGAGGCCATCCATCAGATCTCCAGCAATCGGAAGCAGCTTCAAACAGATGCAGACAGACATTTGCAGACAGACTGCGAGGAAGCCCTGCGCGTGGGAGGAGGTTGGACGTGGAAGACAAGTCTACAGTCATTCTTGCTTCTTCCTGCGATCGCCATACCAACACGTTGCTGATGTGTGTTATCAGAGGCACATGTTTGCAGGAGCATTAGCAATAATAACACCTCTCAGTGTAAGCAATCCAAAGATGGATATGAGATAGGGAGAAGGGTCTTGTCACCTTTCTGCTGAGCTCTACCCTCATTTTCATGAGCAGCACAATGTTGAAACTACAGTCCACATTAGTAGGAATTACTGTACACTGACATATCACAAAGAAAACTGATCCCTTTATCTTCTGAGCAGAGTCCTGTTTTATTTTCTTCCATGATGAAACACAGATTTTGTGTAGCCTACATTATATAGCTAATTTTTAAGCTATTTATTCTGATACTGTCTTTTCAGAGCCTTGGAAATCTTGCACAATGAATAGTTAGCAAGAGCAAAGCACGTAAGTTTTTATTTGCTTTACAGAAAGCAAATTTTATGTTTGCTTTAGAGACCGAAGCAGGGGGAGAGTGGTTTTGGGAGGCACTTTATATCTACGGTTGAAACATATGGAGTGGGGAAGAACTGTGTTTGTAGTAAGTGCTTGGGTCCAGTTGCAAGCTGCTTCGTAAGTGGGGACCTGCATTACATTTGAGGCAATTCTCTACCACAGGCAGTGGTATCAAAAAGGAGAAAGGCGCCACGAGCTTGCTACAGCCCTTCTGTCAAAGTACACTTAGCGCCTTCCTTAGGCTGCTTCAGCCTGTCATATAGGAGTAGGAACGTTTGTTTAGCTCTCACTGAATATGCATTTCGACAGCTTGGATTTATTTCAGTCTTTCCTGACACATTCAGAAATCCCTCTAGCCTACCAGTCAATAGAGGACCACGTCAGCCCTAACCATAGATGTTATCGTCTAAGCATGTGATAAACCAAGTTTCCTTAATACAGTTCTTTCAGTAGCAGACAGTAGTCAATGTTGAAAAGAAGCATAAAAAATAGCCACCCTGAGCCTGATGCATTGCTGCATAGAAGTACGCAGGGCTGTGTGTCGACACAAAGAAAGCTTTAAATCATTTTCATATCCTGTAGCTCTAGATCCACTCCCCAAGTCTGCACTCTTCACGTGGCTGTCACAGCACTAACTCAGACTGAAGGAATGGGGAATTTCAACGCTGCACCTCGTCCCCCTGCTCTCAGAGAGGTCAACGGCACATGAAATAGCGTAGTGACAATGTGACATACAGCAATGCCCGCATGACACAAATGAGATTTCGCATCCCTTTCTACAGAGACAAACACTAAATATCTCAAAAGTGCCCATCACCCTGAGTTGTCAAACACTCACTGATGAACAGGGTCGCATAACAATAATAAAAATTTATTTTCCAGATGAGGCCCAAGGATAGTGAAACGTTTCAACTAGGCAACACAGTTAAATCATCCTTTCTGAACTGCAAAACAAATTTCAGAGTTTGTTATGATGCCTCTAGTTCCCGAGCTCAGGAAAGGCTCCTGCATTAGCCAAAGCCATCTCACACGATACTTTTTCTTAAGTATTGCTGAATCTTGAGTTCAGATAATCAGCTCTTACAAGTTGTTATTTACCACGCTAGATGACTCCATGTTTCTGACAACTGTTCTACCTAGAATAGGAAGCAGCATTTAAACCTGCTCCAAGAGTACAATCTGGTGGTTCCCCTCACATATTGAAGAATAAAATGTTACCCCTAATATTTAAAGTTCACTAGTTAAGAAGAGTTATTATAAATATCTTGCATGAACTCACTTTACTAGATTAGGTGTTAAAATCTAATCTAGAAATGTCTACATTAAAACTAGCTTTTGCCTGGGCAATATCTTCTCTTTGAAAAAAGATATCCAGATCTAAGGATGCCAAATGAAGGAAAATCCATTTTTTCTCCAGGCATTTTTATTCTAGTGGCCAATTGCTCTTAAAAGTAAATATTAAAATTCATAATTAGGTTTCTTGATTACTCAGAATAACTTGACCCTTATGCTATTCATTTTTCATGTTGCTTTTGATAAGCAATAGGCAGTGGGCTGGCAAGGGGATACAAACTATGTTTTCTGCAAGAGGAGGGAAGTCGAAATGAGGAAACCCCACAAAAACAGATTCACCACCAAATGACAAAATTTTCAAAATGTGAAAACCCAGAGAGATCGACTGAGCTCACTAATTGCACCAATTTGGACTACTTGACAACTAGATTTTATTTTTAATGCTTAAATCTTTCTATGTTAACTTATTCAAGTTTCCACAATTACCTATCAACAGACAAAATATCTGAGCAGAGTCTAAAAAAACGCTTGCAGCTTTTCCATCAATAGTTTTGCAGCTTGCAGAGACACTCGCAAGAATCACTTAAATTCACTCCAGGTCAAAGTTTTACATTTAGATCAGCAAAGGACTCTTGTCCCAATATACAGAATACGGATGCTCACACAAGATAAATTCATAGCCCTAATTCAAGTCATCTTACAGAGCTCTGAAAATGCAAATTAAATCTTGAGAGATGTTACTTCACAGGTTTGAAATCTTGTACTATTGAACAGTAATTCGCTCTCGCCAGCTGTCCTATATAATTAAGCCATACACCACTGTAGAACCTGAAGGCTGCAGAGAGGTTGGAAATAACATTCACCTCCCTACAGCAAGAAGCCAGTGGAGGAGTGGAGAAGGGATCAGCAGCTTTGTCACTTACTGAAACAGAGGTATCTGCGATAATTAATGGTTGGATATTCTCCAGCTTGAGCCGTCTTTCACAGGCCAGTGATTAAAAAAAAAAAAAAAATCACAGGTTCTCACAGGTTTCTGTTTGTATATGCATGTATCAGAGGCATGTTTTAGTATGCGTTTGCTAGAATACAGAGAAATGCATCACATTTTCAAAACAGAAGTAATATTTTAGCAGGAGCTTCAGCAGCAGATGCAAAGCTATCTATTGTTCCTGATGTGGCCCGCCTTTTCAAAATGAGCAGAAAACGGCAAGTTCAGCCCCACCGAGTTAGCGGCATGTTCATTTTTGACATCTTGGAGTGACATGACATAGGAGAAAAGTTAAGGTACTTATACGTCAATTGATAGATGAGTTCAGATTTAAATCCAGACTAGTAAAAGCAGTTACTTTCTAGCATTTTTTTTTTGTGTGTGTGGCTACAGGAAATAATCTATTTTCCCATATTAGCTTAACAGATCACTACTATGGACAAACGTTTGATACTCTGTTTTATCAACAATGCCCAGCCACCAGGTATGAAAGTCACATGTTTGCTGCTTAGCTTCTACTTAAACTCCCTCCCAGCCTCCAGAAGGGCAACCTGGCAGCAGCAGCAATGTGTCCCTAACTTCCCTGTGTGCGCTCTGAGGTGGCACAGAGGTGAGTTTGCTGACATCGGTAACCCCTTGTTGACAGGCCCTCAATTTTCAGAAACGGGGAGGTAATCATTCTCTGGCTACACCACATATGATATATTGGTTTATTTTTTGTTTCTGGCTGCGGATCCATAGGCTTCAAACAAAAACAATAAAACAACTGGCCTTTTTTAAACTCTATTTTTTTTTCCAATGAAGCTGCTATTTCCTGAAATCACCTTAAAACAGTGGGACCAAATAATTATACCAATACGTACATACACAGACATCATAAATTTGTTAGGCTGAAGAAACACTTCTGTGGGAAGTAGGTTGTAGCCCAACAAGTAGGAATGGATGATATCATGTACAGTATGTTGCCCAGAACTTATAGACGCGTTAGTATTTTCTTCAGGAGCTCAGAAGTTAAAATTGAAATCACCAGAAAAACAGGTGCCAGTTTGCCTGCCTAACGTGGTTTAGTGCCCCCATCTTGCTCTGGGCACCAATGAGAAGGGGGCTGCTACAAGACAGCAATACAGTAATTCTGAGGTTTGAGAAGTCCTTGACAAGGTATAGGAAGGCACGCACTGCAACACCGTATTTGCTGACTCCTTGGACCTCACATACCCTTGGGGGAAAAAAAAGTTTGTACCTTCCTATAAACAGTAACACAGAGGAACTGTTTCCCTGTGTTCTGTACATTCTATTTTTGCCTTAGCAGTAAGTAATATTTGTACAGTATCTCTGCAGAAATAATCTTGAAAAAGAGCCATAACTTCCTAAAGAGATGGAAGAACACATACTAGCGACCCCTTCACTACTAGAAATGGAATCTGCTAAATAAGGATTTCCATCACTATCATACAATACATATCTCAGCAGAAAATACTCCTTTTCACCCTAGATACAGGATATATATTTAATTCACTTAATTTCTAGGAGTATTGAGTTTCATTACCTAGAACTATCCATCTTCAAAACAAATTTTGATAGAAGCATTACACATCCGAAATAAAGAACAGCAAGAAAAAAGTTTTAGAAAGAGCTACTAAACATCCTCTTGTCATCAGTTTTCTGCAAATGTGTCTGCAGAAAGCAACGCACATCCTTCATCACCCATTGCATACACCATGGGGAGGGAGGACAAACCAAGCACAGAAGGGAAAGGAAATCCATCATGTCTCTGAAAGCTGGGATGATTCTACTGCAGGACGGAGTCACAGATTAGGTAACGAGATCCTGGGGCACAGTCCCTTGTTTGAATATCACATATAGCAATGCACACAAACAAATATGAAGATCTATACGTATATAAATTCTACATGGCAAACATATTTTGTGTAGGTATGCAACTGAAGTGAAGAATAGCACCCTTTTAATTACTTTGGATTATGGGGTACAAGAACAGTCAAAATACCTGTGATCCAAAACTCATGAATTCACAACTACTTTGTCTGTGTTTGACCAACAAGTACTTTGAACTGTATGACTGCATAGACACAAAGCACTTCTTGTTCTAGATCTAGCTGTTCAAATCTACAATATCTATATTAATAGTCTTAACTTCACGGGAAACACTTTGTATCTCTCCTGTAGAGAAAGGAGATTAGGCAGCTCTTAACAGACAGCTGTTCGCTAAGCTGACTTTCCAATACCTGGATTTATCTGTTGTATTTCAAAAGCAGTTTATGGAGATCGGATGTTAAGGGGCAACACTTTTCATTATATCTTTCTTTTAGTTTTCTGCTGTATTCTCATTTTGGTCCCCCTAGATAAGAATACATTTTAACTTCACAGCCTCTTAATTAGCTATTATCATATTAGCTGGAATATTATGGATCAAGTTGAGACTATAGTGTGAAATTTCACATCTCCCCAGCGTATCAATTTGACAATTAGACAGAATATAAGCACAAGCCTTCACAGCAACTGCACAAACACTCCAGATTGAAAGCAGTTTTATACAGACAACAAAACAAACACAAAAGACGTCTTTAAGAAAGGGTGACTATTTGCTATTCTCTTTAGTTATTTTGCTGCAGTTACTACACAGTCCACACAAAACAGGGGAACTCACCGTCTCTGCCTCGCTCCCTTTCTGCTCAACTAAAGAAGCTATTTTCTGTTCATCACGTGTTAGTTTTACCTCTGTGCTGCTGCTTCAGCCCTCTGAGATGTATCAGGAACACTCTGAGAACAGCGAGGCAACACACTTCTTGTTGTTGCAGTTGTACTTTCTGGATGTGTTACAGTTGTACTTTTTGGATGCTGAGAGCAGCCATAGAGGGCTCTTTCCAGCATCTCCCCCATCTCCTCCTTTGGCCGTGCTTGCAGAGGGCACAGGTACACATAGGCAGGAGCAAGGCGTGCCCTGGCTACCCCATCACACAGCAGATGGAAGACACCTGTCCTGCACAGCAGTTAAGAAGCAATGAAGAAAAGCAAGATCTCTTTCAGCTGGCATATACTCTTACTAAAAGACTCATGATGTCACCAGGTGTTGCTGGTAAAGATGGCAATCAACACATTAGAGACCCTTGAAGAAACAACACTAAAACTCAGTTTCCGTTAAAACCAATACGAAACAAACAGACAAATCTCTTTATAAATTGGAATAAAACTGGTCTCCTGACTTTTTCCAGGCATCACAAACTGAAAAATGGTGCCATATTTCTTGCAGGACTGATCATTCTTTTTCCTTCCACCTGAGATTTGTTACGGCTCTTAACGAGCACAGGACTATCAATACCAGAGCCAGTCCACTTAGTCAGACCTTTTCTCCACAAAATAAATGGAAGGAATAGTACAGCTACACCTGCTGAGAAATACGAAAATAACAAATAACGAGCCTTTTCTTGTCCTCATTTGGTCAGACCACGGTAGCCCTCAAGTGATAAAATAGAGTTAACCCTAAAGCAAGCCCCAAGGGCTTCTTCTCACCTGCAGCAGGACCCTGTTTAAATCTCTCAGCTGAACTGAGTCACAGCACCCAGGGCTTGTTTTATTACCGAGCAGGGCTAGCTACTCAGCTGTGGCCATTTATAGCTTATTTCAGGAACAAAATGGTTTCTTTGCCCTCAAGCTGAATTTAACAAATATAACTGCTGTAAAATAGAAAAGCAGGAGAAGGTTTTGGGAAAAGATAAAAGTTTTCACACCACTTAAAAGGGATGTAACATGTTCATTGCATTCACAAAAGGTGGTTAAATAAGCTGGAAGCGGAAATCTTTATACTGCATAGAAGAAATGTTTGATGTTGGACAATGCTTTTATTCTTAATTTTTGTCTGAACTTTTGAACAAGTGGCTTTTTTAAAGGGGTGAATGCTAAGATCAAAATAGGAATCAGTAGGAGGGAAAGGAATCAGATGTTACAGAAAGTTGAGGGGGTGAGGGCTGGAATCTCATTACACCAATACCTGGGTGTATTGCAAAAATTAATTAATTTTCTTTGTGAGATGAGGGGATGATAGTATCTCTGTTATACAGCAAAGGAACCAAAGCACAGACAACAGGAAAAAAACCCAAAAACCCAGATATTTTCACTGTGAGGATCTCATTTAATGGACATAGGACATGATTTTGCAGAGCACACAGTGTTATATAGCACTTAGTATAGTTAAAGCCCAGCCTTTACACACTACTTTCCCTAAGAAAAATTAGTACAACACGATCAATCAGCTCTTGTAAACAGCATGTTCAGAATTTTCTCATGCCAGAATATGAATTAAGAGTTGATAGCAGAGGGCTTTGACTCATTCTTAAAAAAAAAAAAAAATAGATTGTAAGAATCCCCGCTTAGTTTTTGTAATACCTAAGATTATGAAGCACTTAGTAAGACAAATCATTACAATAAGAGTCAGAAACTTTTGCAGATAAAATAGTCTGCACGTAAATTAAGGCTGAGGGGTCTCTTTTCAGTGTTGGCTAGCCTTCATTTCCTGAGATCTGTATCTGATGTTAATGATACAACAGGAGCTAATTAGTGAATAGTCAAGTGTGTACTAGAGAAACCCTACCTTTTTTCCCCCCTTTTTCAACTTAAAACTCATGGCCATTCCCTGCTAATTGCACTGTATGGATTACTTAAGTGCAAACGTAAGCTGCATGAAAAAGATAACACTAAACTGGGAGTTGAGTGAAAAGGATCTGACCTTCTTAGTCAAGGTCATTGATAGTGCAATTATTGTGATAAGCCAGACATAATGATCTCATGTGCTATCAAGACACTCAGGCTATTCAGTTCACCAAAAATACATTGAATTTTCTGGTATACAATCCATGCATATGCTTTTAAAACATGCATCATAGGTTAAAGCTGCTCATGCTGATCTGCCTGAGCACAGGACTGAGCGCCGGGATGATGCTGCCAATGGAAGAAAGAAAGGTATCGGAATGGGTTGGTGCATGCAAGGCTGCTCTGGACATCCCTCCCACGGGACAAGCAAAAGCAGGGGGATCCAGGTCTGAATTTCTCAGCTCTAGGCAGAAACTTTTCCACTGTCTCCCTGTCACAGAGCTCTGGGAGAGCAGGGATGGGAGCAGTACAGCAGAGCAGCCTCAGCCTCTGCTGCAAAAGAGCCTGGTCAGTATATAAGGTCTGGGAAGCACCGTCAAACTCCCCGGAGAGGGTGCACCAGCAGCAGGACCAAGTTTCAGCTGCTGCGCTACTTCTCAGTATAGGGCCAAAGCTGAGGGGGAGACACCTCACAGCCCCTGCCAGCAATCCTGGGCTTGCCTTCCGTGGATTCTCACTATGCTGTCCCATCAGCTCGAGTGCCAATGTCAGCCAAAATTAAAGAACTACAGAGAAATTGCCTGCTATGTACAACTGGCTTATGTTTGCAGAATGAGATGAAATGAGCCCAGGTGTGTTTATTTTGGGGTGTAAAGTTTGGAGGGAATTGCTCGCACTTTCCCAACAAACAGTGGGTTGAAAGAAAGCTCAGCCCTCATAATAATCACTGAATTGAAAACGGCCTTAATCTTTATTCACAAGGAAATCACTTATGCATGCGCAGTTGACAGGACAAAATGTAAAGTTTCGTTGAACTTCAGGCTGGCTGCACCTTTTTCTTTTTCATCCTTTAGGCTCTACAAAAAAATTTCAATGTATCCAGGCAAAACAGTGTTATATCATGCGGGTTCCTATAGAAGCAAGGCAAAGATTTTCAGCATGTAGAGAACACATCCATAGCACATGACTAAGACGCTTAAGCAGCATAATGCACAACATCGCAATGCTTGCAAGGAGCCGCGTTTAACACATGACCAACCACCATAGACTGTTCTGTGTGACTGGCACGAAATTATGTACCCACCGCACTGGGACGGCTATCCCCACTGAACAAAAGCAGCCGGGGAAAGGGCTGGGATGCTTGTGGAAAGGCAGCCAGCCGGCACGCGAAATGCTTCAGAAAGAATCAGCCCTCCGAGGGCATGTGGAGCCTCCTGCCAGAGCTGAAAGCAGACCTGTGCCTGTGTGAAGAAACAAGGGTGCAAAGAAATAATTCCTTAGTATTAAGATTAAATGAGAAGAAGTTAATTCCAGCAAACAAAAGCAGTGATTCATATTCTTGAAGTTCTACCAAAGATCGGATGTCTTTTGGGCTCCTTTTTATGCTGCAGCAATGGCAGAATATGTATTTATTTGATAGGAACAATGTCTTTCTAGCCTCAGAAGGAAATACAGGGTTTCACATTGCGAATATCAAAATTATACGCTGGTCTGTGACTTGTTCTGTGTATTTGCTGCTCAGTAATATAATATCACCCGCTCAGTAGCCTCTGGGCTGGGGTAAATGTTTGCGCTGCCAGACTTTATCTTCTGATCAGCACATCATCTCTGCTTTTGTTTGTTTGTTCACAAGTGTAACATATCCCTAAGTAAAGCAACAGAGATTTAAATAAATTAGTCATAAAAATCATTACACTGTAGTGGAGTGGTTTTCCCTCTGTGCCTTTGCATGTATTTCATGATCTTACCGGCACAGTCTATAGTTGCTCGTGGTGCTTTCACACATCCACAGAAGTGCAAAAGATGCATAAAATACGCAAGACGATAGACAGACATTTACAATGGAGGATAACAGATAACATACCTCGCTATTCCAGCATAGCTCCTAAATAATAGTTTTCTTCTGTTACAGATGTTTTTGCTCTTTGTGAAACCGCTGGGGCTGGTTTAAGAGTTGAGACTCAATAGCTTACAGAAAACACTGGAGTGACATTTCTATCTTATTCCCAGATCTAGTTCATCACAAGTCCAAGGCAAGAAAAGTTCAACAAGCAGGATGAAACAATGAGATTTGGGAAAATAATGTCGCTGACCATTTAATTTTCACTTAACTGCAGTCCCAAAAGATGAGATGGAACGCGCTTTTTTTCCTCAGGGACCTAGCCACTTTAATCCTTGGCTACAGTCTATCAGCTATTCTTTTCAAGCCCAGGATATTTGTTCTTTGACTCCAAAATAAAATATTCTCTCATCTGATTCCACACAGGTACACCCTTTGTTCTTGATTTTAGGTCAAGGAGGGTTGCTAACTACACTCTACACAATAGAAGTCTCTGAATTGCTATGTAAGCTGTTAAGAAAATTAATGTATTCAAGTCTCTGCAAACCTCCTTCTTCCTTAATCCTCATTTCGGGGTTGGCAAATCTTCTTTTCCTTGGTGGCTCTACCTCTCCCGTGGAATATGTATCTTTAATTACATTTTGCTATACATAATCCAAACCATCCAATGTCATAGACGTGACAACACAGGAAAAGGCGTCGTAGCTAGCATGGCAGTTAGGCTGAAGGAAGGCTATCAGGAATACAAAGAAATACTGTGTGTTGTTTCCTACATTTTGAGAGTTTCAAGGGTCAAAGGTAAAAGCAAAACAAAAAATGTGAAATGTTTCAGATTTCATTAGTTTCACATAGTTATGTTAATTTGACAATGAAAAAAAAGCAGCAAAAAAGACTTCAAATTTGCTGTGAAACCTGCCTGAAAATTATATTCACTTTCTCTCTAGATTTCTACAAATCACTTTTCTCCTGCTTTGCTTCTCAGGCAGAAATCTTTCCCTGAAAAAGAAATGCCTCTTGCTATGTGTCTGCACAGCATACTTCACAAGGTCCACAGCAGCTGGGATCTTTCAGTGCTTTGGAAAAAAAATCAGTTAAAAACCATTGCTTTAACAGGAAAAACACACTCCGTAGGCTTTCATGCAGCAATCATCCAACAGGACTGATCTGAATATATGAGAACACAAATGGCTTCTGAGGGCTGTGATAGTAATCGAAGGAATTGCCTGGGCTGGGCAGGGAATCAAAAGCAATGACGTATGCTACGTGATGGACCACCACCCACACAGGCCAAAGACGATACTTGAAAGTTGCTTTTACAGCTGCTACGATGATGAAAGACTGCTGTCCCAGACGAGGTAACATTTCTGGAGTATCACTAGGGGACAGGCAGCATATGGATTTACCTTGGCATTTGGCTCATGCTGTATCCTCCTCCAAGCATATCCGGGGTGCCTTGATTTTTTTGAGAATGTACCTTGCTCTGCCTTGCAATAACTATGTAATTACTGTACACAGTCATCTAAACATCATCCCCTTTGGAGGTGTTGCAAGTTAGACAGTCAGAAAAATCAAGGTATTCCTAATAACTAATGATTTTCAAAAACATTAGCCAAAATGCTTTTAAAAGCAAATCCCTGTTACAAGTATGTTATAAGTGCCAGGCATTTTTAGAGGTGCCTTGGATCCTATATGCCATTAAAACATTTGATGGGAGGTGCCTTAAATATGGTCTTCCTATTATACTGTCCGTTGCTGTATTTCAGCCCTAGATAATTAAGCAAGAAATTTCCTTTTTTTCCCCGTCTTTACTAAATTAGACTCTGCTCACATTAATCTGCTCCATATGGTCATTAGCTGAGTTATATTTCATACGCAGGATAATAAGATGGGTTATATTGTAGACATCCCACAATTCCAGATGTGGCTGCATGGTCATGGGTTGAAAAAGTCAATTCCCCTCTCTGCCCCCACTTCATTCCTGTGTCAGATGTTGCTTCTGAGTAGCCAAGTAATATGCCAGTACAGTCTGACAGAGGGCATAGAAGAATGCACACCGTAAATGCCAAATTAATAAAACTGGTGGTTTTCTCTGATGAAAAAACCTGTAAGCTATGGGCAAGCAAATATAGCACAAGCAAACAATAGGTATGGATAGAAAGATTACAAATTTCTCAGTTCCAAACAAATTATCTTAATTAGACAAGTCTTTCTTCTCTCTTCATCTCTCAGTTATTTTTTTTCTGCGATTATTTTGTTCAACAATGAATACTATGTTCTCTCTGCTACAAAGTAATGAAAAAGAACAGCTGTGTGTCTGTTTCCACAGCTATTGAAGAAAAAGGCAAATAGTCTTTTTTTTTTTCCTTTTGCAATCATGTACTTCTGATACGAGTGGTGGGTTTTAGGCATTGAGCCCAGTGGATGTCAAGAATGCTGCAGTGATTAAATATTATCTTGTCACATCTGTTTAGAAGCAATACATAACTCTTAAAAAATCTAGGTCATGATAGCTTATTAGCCACCCATCTCCACTGGCAAGATACGGTAACTTACATAAGACTAAGACCCATGCTGGAGATGATAGAAAGTCAAGGAGAGATGTGGCAGTTCTTAACGATAGGTCTGAGAGGAGATCTTGTATTTGCAAACAGAGGTCCCCCTTGTCCAGTGCAGTGTCCCAGCTGGTACGCGAGTGGAACTTTAAAAAGAGAATGAAGGGAAACAAAAAATCACAGTGAGAGGATTAAGCAAATAATAATCCTCTTATAAGCGGCATGCAGCCATATCATGGTTTACGGTACTCTCCAGAAAAATTAAGAGAGCATTTCTGATAAGAGACAACAGATTGTGGGAGCTCTGGGTTAAGGTCTTTCATATGGACAGTTTCTCCAAAACTGTTTGGTTTTCTATGGAGTAGATACAATAAGATTTTCTCTATATGGTTGAGGTCTATTGACAAGACTATACAAAACCAACTTAATGTCTGATCCTGATGGAAATAATGTGTTGAATAGCAAACTTTATTACAAATTAATTACATTAATTACATTAATTACATTAATTTGCTAGGAATGGGAGCTGGAAGTATATTCCCCGTGACAACTAATGTCCATGCATTAATGAGCTGTCAGCATATTTTAGATTCCCCTGCCAATCATGGTGATCTGTGAACGACGAATGCAAGTATTATAGAAACATCAGCTTCACAGTGCTTTTAAGTTTTGGGAGGGGGCTATTTATTTTTTGCATCTTTTCTCTGCCACACCCTTGTGTTCAAGGAGGCGAGTGGGCAGTTGTTGCAGTGAAAATAAGAGAACTGCAGGGTCAATGAGCTTTTAAGTGTTTCTGGAGTGTATTTCCAGCTATGAGTATGCACACACTCAGAAAAGACAAAGTATTGTAGGGAGAAGGTTACTGTGTTTCCCATGTCTTTTTCAAGGTGTACAGATTTGCAAAGAAAACACTGGATGGCTCCTTGGTCTCTACAATCCACATACCCACAGGTCAACTAAACCTGTGCTTCCCAACGCCTTCCTGGGAATGGGCTTCTGGAACGAGATGCCAGCTAGAAATCAGTATAGCATCCTTACATCAGTCTAGGCGGCAAATCTTTGTATGTATATCATTAATCCCAACCTTCAAGTTAAATTTTTACCTCATATTAGTCAAAGGTTCTTGCAGTCTTCCCTCAGCTTAAGCTATAATCTAACATGTTTGTAAGGGTGGACTCTTGTGCCTGAAGGGCCTGGGTCTCTCTGGAGGGATGGCATGGGCTGGAGCCAAGGACTGTAAACTCTGCCTTCTTATTCAGTTGTACAGCACCTCGCACGTGCTTTGGATTTTCAGGGTCTTGCCATAGAAAAGTATTAGCGAACAATGAAAAATACAGCAGAAAGTAGAGTAAGTGCTTTGGAATGGGTAAATCCATTGTTTTCTACAAGAGTTAAAGGAACCAGCATTTGCCTACTTGGACTTTAGCCAACAATTTGACTGAGAGTAACTCTCTGGATAAAAACAACACTCAGAAATCTTTGCCAGTGATACATATTTAAGTAGAAGAGGCTGACACAGATCCAGCTGATACAGCTGTATGCTTGCGGCTTTTTCTTCTATTTTAGTTGTGGGGGTTTGTCTTACTTTGCTCTTTTGTGATTTGTTCTTCTCCAGCTACCAATTTTACAGATTGGGAAGCGTTAACATGATGAGGGCTGTAGGGAAATAAGCAACAGAATTGCTTGTGCCATTTCTTTTGGGACTACTTCTGTGTTTTTACTCTAATCCTATTGTTTTGGTCGCATAAATAGAGATTATGTGAAAGAATACAAAAGATGTTAAGCTACAGAATTTCCTCCCTCTTGTGAGCACGGACTGGCAGCACCTTGGCTGGAAATATTTCCGATGTAGGAGATCGGGGTGGGTAAAGGAGATTTCTTTTGAGTGATGTAGGCTGGGCTCCTTTTTCGGGTTTCAGTCTGATCACTCAGGTTAACAACAAAGAATTAGCAGCAGCGAAGGGAGCAATCTGATGGGGGTGGGGGGAGGCTTTAGCAGCTGCCGTTCTGCAGCACATGCTTTATGCAGCACCCATCACCAGCATTTACTAAAAACATATTGGAAGACAAAAACTCAACTATGCACTTACCAGAAAGGGTGTGTGAAATAACAGCTTATAGGAAGTCAGAACCTCGTACCTGCTTGTTGATGTGGCGGCAGAGCTGAAGGAAGAGCACAAGCTTTCCAGCTGTGGCTCTGTCACCAGCAAAGCTAGTAAGACCTTCCTGTCACTTTGAAACCAATGGCAGTTTTGCAGTTCTACTTGAACGAAAAGCAGACATTTCATAGAAGAAACTTGTGCAGCAACATGTAATATACCACCAAACATGGCATGCCAAAAATAGTGGCAGCATACTGAAATACTTGGGAATTTCTTCTTTCGTGCCTCCAGCATAAATGTGCCTCTTCTGTAAGCTGCAGTTCTTGATTTATAAAGTGAACTAATTTTCAGCACTAAAAATGAAACTATCTCACATTTTATCAAGAGCAGAAACAGCTTACTCCTGAGGGTGATGTGCTCCAGACCTCTCTAAGGGGAGACAGGCTGAAGAGTGAGGGAGGTTTGCAGAGGAAGAGGTCCAGGGCACACCTCATATCTTCTCCATACTTTCAGAGAAAGGGAAAGAACCACTATGTCACAGGGGAGGGGGGGAAAAAAGAACAGAGCAGAAAATACCCAGCAGTGGACAGGAGAAGGTAGAGAAAGGATGAGACACGTAATGAGTTATTGCTAGCTAACAAAGCTAAGGGTGATAATAAAAGCCTGTTTAATGGAACAGGCATAAAAGAAGAACCAGGGAAAAGCAGGTCCACTGATAAATGAGGGGGATAATCAAATTAACAAGAATTTTATAATGGCAGGGTTAATGAACTGTTATTTTATATCAGTCACTCAGAAGATAAAAAAAGGTGAAGAGGTATGAGGGATTACACATTAATGAAGACCTAGATAATAGGGAAGAAACAGTTGACTGAAGTAACGAATAATATTGTGGAATTTTTAGAAGGAGATTTTAGTTAAGAGATAGGAGTAATAGAAGTCTCCATCATTGTTCAAATTCAAGCTACAAAGCTTTCAAGAAAGCTGAGAAAAATTGCTGCTGTGAGAGGGCCCGATTCAAGGGCTGATGGGGATAACAGTGTCCATTAGTAGTCTTTACCTTCAGTGGGTTTGGAGTCACACCTGAGCAGGTGAGCAGGTCATGCGGGGTGCTCAGTCCTGCAAGGTGGAGAGACCTTGGGACTCTGTCCAAAAACACACTTCAGTGGGCAATAAAATTTTAAGTACATAAGTTGCTTTCTTATCTGCTGTGTGACTCAGAATTTGCTTGTGGTTAAGCATGTGCTTTGCTCAACCTGGGCCTGACTGCTCTGCAGTTTTCAGGACTGACCCCATCTGAATTTGGTATTTCCACCATCCCAAGCTTTGTAGTCCAGACTCATCGGTAGCTGACACACAGGAGCTGCCACGCTCTGCATTACGCCTTTCCCAAAAGGGAAGGAGTGAACTAGATCCATGAATACATTCTTACAAAAGAAGAATTCAAATGAGGGTTATTTGTTTTGCAGAGAAGCCATCAGCTTCTGATCAAGGGAAAATGTATTAAAAAAAGAAGTAAGTGACTGGTAATTGGTTCTTTTAATAATACTCTGCAGAATAGCTGGAGTTCTTGACATACATGGTAAGTGAACACCGAAACTGCGGTTTCTCTGGCATAGGTTTACACCTCTTAAAAAGTAAATATGTTGATGCTGGTTTTAGTGATCTTCACACAAAAGGATTTCTGCATTCAAATTACAAATGCACAAAAGAGAGAGGAGTAGGAACTACAGGACTGCTTTCTAGCTTGATACTGATTTTGTATGTGGAATTGACAGACAGACTTGTGATTGCTAATTAGGAAGGGGACAATTCCTTAGCTAGGAAGACATTTCTATTCAAATTCATGTATTTCCACTTTAAAAGAGGATTATAAAATTATTAACCTTTTTATGTTCCCATTAACAATCATATTTCCTAGCATCTCAACATTTAAATTTAAAAGATTTTTATGCACTGTCTGGAAAATGATTTGTATAAACAGTTCTTCTTTTACAACCTGTATTAAAAATAAGGCAGTCAGACGTTCTGCTGTTGGCAAGAAGCAATTCAAATCATCACCCTCACGGTCCTTCTAATCCAGCTGTGTGTTTACAGAGGAGAAAGTGCACGTAGGCACCTTGTGTCCCCAGCAGAGTAGAACCGGAGGGTGTTTTGTCTATGGATTTTGGCTTTTCCTGAAATGTGGATTTTCCTGTAATGCATTACAGCTGTTTTCGGTAGGAAGACTGAGGGGAGTTCCCCGTGGAGGCAGAGCTGCAGCTAACTATGAACATTTCAAGGGGTGCTCTGTGGCTGCTGGCACTGCTGGCTGGCAGTCAGCAAGTCACTTCCCTCTGCCTGTCACCATCCTCTTGGTCAGAAGGGGAGCTGGAGACAAACCCCCTTTTCTCCAGCAGATCAGCTCTACTAGTTGTGCTATGTGGGTTCCTTTTGCTCCACAAGTTTATCTGGAGGGCCTTGGATTCATGCCTAGAAGCCTCTGGCTCTGTCACTGCGCTGTAGAGCTGCTCTGTTACCAAACCCCTGACATGCCTTCAGTGATGAGGGACTACGTGTACAACACAGTAAAACAATGCCTCAGTCCTGCAAGCCTGACATCATCCTTTCCTCCCCTTTTTCATTTCAGGTAACTCCTCAGTGAGCTGTAACAACCCTTCTTGCTTCCTATTCTCAATTACTGTAAAGGAACTTTAAGTATTAATTAGGTCCACTAAGGACACGTACCAAGTCTTCCACTAGATTTGGAGGAATATTTTAGTTTGTGCTTACTGGACTCAGAAACAAACCCAGCCCAACAGCCCCATCCAAGAGGCAGTCATGCTGAAAAGCAGAAAAACTCAAGCACTTTTATCAAATGCCGGAGAGATTTGCAGTTTTTCTGAGCAGTGGGATGCTTGTAGAAACAGATTTCATCCTACCAGAAGTCTCAGGTTAGTTTAACCTTAGCTTCATGTGAAGTATGAGCTTTCTGGGATCGGACAAGTGGATAAAAATTACATAGTTTTTTTATTTGAGCCTTTTAAAAAAATAATCTAATGATTTCACTCTGTGTGTGTTAAAAACCTTGCAAAGCACAAACTCATTTCTTAACAGACTAAGAGTAATGAGCTCATTTAAGTCCATAGTATTTTAAATGACTGCTCTTCAAAAACCTGACCATCGAAGGAGCTATTCCTTCCTGCCCTATATGCCTTTTGTATTTCAAACAGTCTCCTGATAAAATGATTGTATTGTTTCTCTGTGTGAAACCCTAATTCATTTCAACTGACCTGTCTTCTTTTTTTGTCAGGAGTGCTGTCAAACAGAATCTCAGAAATTACTTTCCTTACTACAGGGGGAAAAAAGAGCTTTCACCAACACATGCTATCATTCTTACCTGATCTGAAAGCAAATTGTCACTAAACATTTCTAAAATAAAATTTAAAGATTTACATATTAGGCTCTTTTCAGTATGATTTATAATCCACTCACCTAAATTTCTAAAATTACTCATATCTAATCACATATCCAAATTTAATACAACTTTTTCTTTGAAGTCTTATTTTCCTATTACCCCTGAAGACACTGGTAATTTTTGTTGTAGGTCTTGTTTGATGGTACTGTGCTGTTAAACATACCAGCACATTCCTGGACTACAGACTCAATCAGGTGAAACTTTCAGCTAGCACGGCAATACGAGTGAGATGGACACATTGCATGCATTCATAAAAGCCATTTATTAAAATTTCTACCCACAATACAGGACGCAGCTTGTTTCAACACACAATGAAGACTGAGTATGGAAGCTTAAGTGTTGATGAAATAAGTTTCTAATAATTAATTTCAAGGCAAAGTTTTTCAAAGTTATGATGAATGCATCCTCTAGAAATCTCATCAGTGTTTTTCTAAGTCCCTACATCCAGGCATCACTTGCTCGCCTGATTCTAAAATACGTGAGCCCTCCTGCTTTCTAACACATTCAGTATATTCAAACGTATTTTCTGTTTCTACTTGGAAGTATAGAAACCAAAAGTTTAAGCCATATTCCTAATACAGAAAAAGGCAGTGTGTACTATACATCCAGTTTTCCATCTCATTCGTGGTAATTATTCTTATGCAGATAATTTTAGTAATCTTGGTTGGGTATTTTACGAGTACAGAATATTTTGAAAGACTCCTAAATGCAACAGAGTAGGGAATACAAAGGCAAGACCTCTGTGGAGAGATGCTAATAAGACAGCATGTGTAAAATGTTCACCTAGAGACTGTATTGATCATAGAAGATCACCTTAATCATAGATGAAAGGATGTCAATACTAGTTAAATACAAAGAATGATTGGTAGGGGGCGGGGTGGGGGGGGAAGCGTGCTTATATATATTGCATAAATATATAAAATAAGAGGTCTGGAAATTTTACATTAGAAAGATAATAATTGCAGAACAGTGGTACCAAGCATTTCCAAAAGTACCTACCATAAGAACAGCAGTACTGTGATATTGTGCTGCTTCAGTACAGTTTTTAAGCCCCTAGGGAAAGAGAAAAAGCAGGGCTGGGATAATAACAGCAAAAATAAACTAAACCAGCAGGGGAATGAAGTTACAGGCCAAGATGAGAACACACGCTCTTGTTTACAAGTCTTGCATAAGAATGGCAGGGATGAATGTATAATACGAGATCTGTTCTACCGCTGTCTTCCTACAAGTCTGAACTAGACCTGGCAAAAGGATGAAAATAGTATTTGGCAAAGGCTTCAAGTAACTCAAAATCTGCCTTGGCTTCAATATAAGTTACAGTGGAACATGGTAATTTTAAAATCCCTAGGAAAGAAATATTCTGGGAAGAAAACTGTTTTACTTGGAAGATCTTTTTTTTGATTAAAGAAAATATTTCATTCTGAAAATATTAGAAGATGCAATAACAAAGAACTGGAAACAGAAAGAAAAGTCATTACAGTTATAAGTAATCCATTTCACAATGTCAAAATGGCACCAAGCTTTGATCTTTTTTAGCATCAGTATTGGGGAACAGGAGGGTTGCAGAGATTAGGGAAAGCGAGAGCACCTCTCCTCTAGAGGAGGAACATACCAAGCAGAATAAGAGGGTTAGAGAGCTTCTGACCACGCCAGCTGAAGTGGGTACTGCTTGTTTGGAAGGCCAGGCTTGCAGCATCAGAAATGTTACCAGACGAGATTTATTTTGTTCTTCCCCCAAGTGTGTTTCCCCTCCCCCAGCTACAGGTTTAGCGTGCAGGTTTAGGCTGCTTTCCCTCACGTGCTCTCATTAACCAGATCTTCAGTTCATGCTTGCATCTCTCACTTAGTATAGTTGCTGTCACCAATAATATATTCTCTTTGATTCCCTTCTTCACTTTCTTCCCTCCATGGCCCTCCAGAAGACATCAAGAAATTTGCATTTCGATCTTAACGGTGCACGACTCAGGAACAGTGAAGATAACGCATGACACATGCAACTGGGAATGGCATCACAGACAAGTCTTATTTGACATATATGCAGGAGTGCCCTACATAGCTCCTTTGGCAAAGCACTGCTCCCCAGTCAGCCGGATTCCTCTTGTGATTATAGCCATTCAGTTAGGATTTTCAAAGCAATCTCTGCATACCTTCAGTGAAATGGGGGAAATCCATATTCCTCCACTCCACCCTTCTCCCATCGCCCAGTAGAGAGATTTACAAGGAAAGAAATTTTTAAAAAATAAGTATTCAAACAGATAGAAAGTGCTGGAAATGTTAACATATCTGTATCACATGTGTTATCATACGCTTTGTGTCAACAGTGGTTTCAGGTACGCCTATATTCTTCTGCATGAGACATTTTTTACTTGGAAAGCTAGTCTTTGGTCTCTTCTGGGTTCCTTATTTTTTCCAAGAGAAAACATGTGGGTTTGTTTCAACATTTAGTTTTGCAATGCTGCCTGAGCAAGTGTTCTATCTTGATACTTGATTTGCTTTGGAAGATTTTCCAGACTTCTCTGGTTGCATCCAAGGGTCTCCTCAGTCTGCCAACATACGGCTAAAGCAACCAAAGCATTTAGTCACTCCAAGACAATTGCAGGTGTGCCTAAAATTTAGCTTGTGTTTCAGGTTTTTTGTGCCTAAGCTGGTGACAGAGCACAAAGCACCTCCAAAGATTAAAGGCACAATTTCAATGTGCAGTCTCCAACAGATGTTGCTTCTTAGATTATTCAGTAAAATAACAGACTTAGCTACTTTGTTTTTCCGAGGCTTGCTGATGAATTTTTAGAACGATGTCATTGCACTTCTCAGACTCATATTAATACAACGGATTGCTTGTCAGCAGAAAGGAGCAATGAGTCACAAATGGTGTGACAATGGGGAAAATACATCAGCTTTATAATGAGGGGATTAAATCTGGGGTGTGACCATCTTTGCCATTTAGACGGATTTTACAGCAGGTGCCACTCAGATTAAAAATACAACCTTACAGGAAAGCTAAAGACAAAACACATGGTTAATACAACCTTGAGTTCACATGCAGATATCCAGTGTTCAAAAGGTAAAAATCTGGCTCAAACATTGTAGATAAATACAGTCGAGTTCAGTGCAAGAGTAAAATGTAATTATATCAACACACATGGACTGCTAAAGGACAGCAAAAAGAGAACTTCTGATCACAAACAATTAGCAGCTGGCTGACATCCCACAGCTGGGAGACTGGCATGCTTTTTTACATTTTGTTCTAATGAGTGCAACTGTGGAAACAGCATTATTATTTATGTAGGCCCTGGTCCAAGACAGCACTTAATCTTATCAGCAGGAATTTTAACCCCAACATACGGCTGAGGCAAATAGGTTATAGGAAGATTAAAGAGCGATTAGTTGTTCACAGCCACGGTTCAAGAAAGTGTTTGTGTGTGCAAAGAGCACTTCGCTGTGTAGGTCCTGGAGACTTCCAGCCCAGGATTTCTTGTTGGCTTTCCCCTGGGAAGGGTGAAGAATTAGGGATAGTACCTGCCAAAGGTGGCAGCTTCCCGAGGACACTGCCAGCTCTTGGGAGCAGCTGGAGTAGGAACAGGCTAAAAGAGCACCGGCCAAAGCAGCAAGTGGCACGACACTGCTTTCTTTTGCCTCTCCCTTTGCTTGCTTTGCAAAGTCTGGCTCGGTCATGCCTACAGCTGGTTCAGTGCCTCAAGAAGTTGTAGCTCAGGCTGCACAGACTTTATGTCTTTCTCTGACTTGTCCTTTGGAGGCCTTGCAGCAACGCAAAGAAATCGCCAAGAAAATAAAATTAGGCGTTTACACTTTGGACACGTAGTGTATGTATTGATCTGAAAAGGAAGCCTGGTGGGAAGCAAATGAGAAATGCAAGTGAAGCCACCCACTACATAAACTCTTACAATTGGTTTGGGGTGGGTTTTTTTGGTGAAAGGCTATTTGGTCAGCAAAGCTTAGTTTTCCATTCTGTGTGTCAGGATCTCCTGGAGTGTAGCATCTGCCTGTAACTTCAAGAATTATCTTTGCTTTAGAAGCTGTGCTTTCTATGCTGTGCTACAGGTTTCTTATTTTTTCATTGAAATTGTAAACCTTCATATCCACCATTTGTTTTAATTTACTGCATGGCTGCCTTTGCCTGACCATTGGATCTAGCTGAAACAACACTAAAAAAGCTGTACTCGTAAACTCCTTGTGCTTTCTTCTAGATTTTTATCCTTATATCCTCTTTTTCTGAACGCCTTTTGTAACAGCAGTATTATATTTTCACAAGACTTTAAAGTCCTTAATTTTCACCTTGGAAAATTCTTAGCCTTTTGTTTTCATGTTTTGTTTCAAGCTATTGTTTCATTCTTTATGCAAGGAAGAAACAAAATTAATGCAAATAGAGGGAAAGTCTTAAGCAAATCATGTGTCTTGCTACTTTAGCCTTCTGATACAGCTCTGCTGTACTACTCAGAGTCTTTTATCTGCTTTATGAACACTCATGATTATTTTGGAACAGTTTAGAGAGCTGCTGCCCAATTACTTCATTGCAACATCCCAGCTAAGCAGCTTTTCTAGGCTGTGCGAAGGCTTTGAGTCCACTTAGAAAAGTTAGCCAGGTTATTCTGAAATGCCTTCAGTGGTGATTTAAATTAATTTGACTCACTGCCTTGAAACAGGCTAAGTTCCCTGAGCCTATCAGGGCACGCTGCTTCCAGGAAGGCTGGCGGCACAGACTGGTAGAAAGACAAGTAAAATTACCTTTATGAAACCATCAATATTCTCATTCACAGATCCACCCTGAAATGGCTTTCTACTGCCATCTTTGTTCTTTTTGTCATCGGGGACTCTCTATTCTATATATTATCAGGTATATGTTTGGCATACAGTATTTGAAAGAGTTTTCATTAGATTTTGTTTATCTCAAGACAAAGAATCATAGTAAATAACCTGTACAGTTATGTCTAGATTAAAGCAATATCTCCTAATGTAATAACAAGCCCACAAAAGCCCAAGGCACATATGCAGGTCCGTAACGCAGTATTCATCACCACAATAACTAATTTAGAGCTGCCTGTTGATTCTACCTTTTTTTCCATTAAAATACACTGAAACACCTGTCTTTATTTTCCCTTTTAGACACCTATGAAATCCAGCGGCCTGCTCTGGGCTGGTGCCTTCCATGTTACTGGGACACAATCAGAAGGTCATATTTGTGAGGTCCTAGGTACTTGGTGTGCATTACTTACAGCTGATGTTACCCAAAGGCAAGCCAGATTTTAAAATACGCATCATGAAATATTACTTCTTGCAGACCCAGTATTACTTAGACCTTAAAGACATAGTATATCAGACAGGTTAAAGCTCCTCATTGATAAGAAAAATCAAATCAGCCAAGTTTGGTGGCTGAAGTGTTGTGACATTATATGTTTGCTCATCCTTTTTTCTTTTTCTTTTTTTGTTTTTGTTTTTTAATGACCTGAGTCATAACCCTTAACTCACATCATGTTATCTTATCTTTTTGCCCAAGATTTGAATTGTATGTGCTGTTCTGTGCTCTGAAAAGGCTAAATTGCAATATTTAAGTCAGTGATGTAAGCACCCTTACATTCTCATCACCTTGAGAATGGCTGAAGGTGCACAGAAGCCTTGGCACACCTTCCCATATCCTTGCGGCATTTTACAACAAATGTTCTTGACAAAGAAAGAGCCGAAGTCACATGCTGTAATTGCTTAAAGGATACGACAAGGTGTGCCAAAAATTTGGTGTTTCTCGGAACAATCCAGCCCAGCCCAAATGTATTATTTAATGCACTCAGCAGCCTATAAGACGCTTGCAGAGAGGTTACATTGGGTTAAAGAAGACCCTGTGCAAAGCCCCTGTATAAAGGCAAGTTCAACTCAGGAAAACCCGATTCAGTCCCCTAGGAGCAGAATTTGGCCTGGAATCAAAAACACAACAGCACAAATTCTCACCTACCCGCCTCACTGACCAAGAGACGATTTACCTGCTGTTTGCAATACAGACCAAAGTCACCTGCACTTTTCCTGCCAACAAAGTTATCAAGCCAGCTTTGATATCTATTGCTGGCGATGTAAAAATTATGAACACCCCAAAGTGATTTTTATGTCTCAAACTCAATTTGCAGCATGGGCTGCAAAGCTCACAAAATCCAACCTTTTCTTCTCTATGGCAAATTGAGCTCCCACTGGATTTCTGGCATTTTCTTTCCTCTGCTTCAGAGGAGTGGTGGGGTGTATCTCACACACAGATTATTTGTGCAGAGGTTCTCATCTCCGTCAGAGTCCCAGCTCTCCCCTTCACTTGGTTAAAGTCCCCTTGAACCCCAGCTGGGGGACAGTGGAAGAAGCCCTGTTCCAAGCTGACTTATCTTCCTTGTAGGATCTTCAAAAGGACAAGGGAAAGGGTTCCCTCTAAGAGCCTGCATTTGAAAACTCCTTATGTACACTCTCCAAAGTGATTGCCCTGGGTGATTTTAAAAGACAAGGGTGATGTTGAAGAGCTAACAGAACCTTGTGAAGGGAGATTGCTGCTTTCACCATTTGTGGCCATCGTGGTCCACGGAGCAAGGGTTTAATCCAAACTATAAATCTGATCTACTGCAGGCTGAGCTGAAGTACCCACGGTGATTTCATAAGATTCCTCTCTCCCCTAACTATCAGTCAGTAAAGTCTGTAAAATACACCCAGCACAGGACTAAGAATATTGTGTGCCTTACTTTGAAAGTTACTGAAAGAAAGGTATGCAGTTCTCCTGTTATAATTTTTTAGTTATTTCAGATGCTTTTTTTGCTAAGAAAATGTTTTACTGCTAATAAACATGCTGATGATTCTAAAAAAAAAAAACCACCTCTGTTCTCAGATTCTTAAAAAAACCCTCATATTGATCAAAGTGTGGCAAATATTGTAAGAAGGATACATTTTAAATTAGGCAGCATAGAATCAACTTGGAAATTTCAAAGCGCGTCATAAGATGCTTTGAAAACATTTCAATCAACCTTCACATGGCTCAAAAATCCCTCGATTCAGATTTCACATAAACAAGCTTGCCCTGTCCTTACTGATGCTGCAAGGACTACCAACAAGGTGCTAATGAAGATTTTTTTGTGTGTGTGCATGAGTAGGGATGTAGCTCTTAACAAAGAATTTGACTAATCTGACAAGGTCACTTCTATATAAGCAGCCAAACATCTGTCAGCCTGTAATGACTTCTTCTGATCAATAATGACATGGCCAGATTTGAAACTGGCAACCCGGAGGCAAAAGGCTTTGTACCCTGTTACTAATCTCTTGAGCTTTCCAGTCCCCTCTGAGGTACTGCTTTCTAATGAATACATTCTACATTCAAAATGACAAATGGCTTCAATTAAAAAAAAGATCTTTGGGAAAACATTCCCGTTGTTGAGCGAATGACCCTACAGTATTACTCATTTATTCTTTTAGGCCACCAGAGTTAATATGTCAGTTCTGTAAATTAAATGTTTCTGTGTGAATCATGAAGAAAGATGCCTGGGAGCCACATTGCCTTGGGACACGAGCCATTCCTCCTGCGCTCAGGATGAGGTGGGAAGCATGGGCTGGTGAGGGCTGGGATGCACCTCCGAGAGAATCATTGGTATTTATAGAATTGAAGCCCTACCTCTCTTAAGGCTTTATAAGTGGCACCTGTAACAATTATAAAAGACAGCAAGGATTGCAGACACTGTGATAGTAAGGGAACTGGGTGAGCTGTTACCATGAGAGGGAAAGCTCACTGTTTCTCTCATTACTGTGAAGCTGTAGGGATAAGGTAGAAAGTCCAGCTTCCGCAAAACTGAGCTTTTAACAAGGAGTTTTCCTTCTCTACTCCTCATCCCAGATTATTTTTCATGCCGTTACCTGCACACAAGCATTTTCTTTCAGCCTTGGTGGCTGGCAGCAGATGGAAAGCTAATGCAGGGGTCTAAGTGCACAATAGCCTGCTTTGTGTGCCCCACAGGCCTTCTGACCACTGCGATGGTGCGCTTTTCAACGTTAAGCCTTTAATTCAGATATTCAGGGTCTGATCCTGACGTTCTCCCTGAAGGCTGAGGTCAAGTGAAAGCTGTGCAGATCAAAATATTCCTCAGAGATGTACACACCAAGCAGTCCCGAGTCCACCTGAGTCACAGAGCAGCAAATTCTGGAGGTGAAGAGGACAGACTATGCTAAAAGAATTATAAATCCTTGCCTTGATTTTAAGCAAAATATTTTAGAAGCATATCATTGTGGTAGGGCAACAAGAAATGCAGTGTAGTTTACTGGCTCACATAATTCAATAAAGCTTAAGCATTCCTGAGGGAGCTGAACAGGGACAGAGGCAGGAACTCTACAGCAGCACTGAAGATTTTTGGCCTGAGCTCTTCACTGCTGAGGCTTATGGAGGATTTTCAAGCACCCGGCAGCCCCCAAATCCTCACAGCTAGTCAGGCTGTGATCAGCTATCCCAGCATGACTTCGAGCAGCCCCACCAATTTACCTCCCACTCTTGTCTCACAGCTGGATGCCACAGGAGCAGCTGACAGATTGCCTGGCTTCACTCAGCCTGTGCTGCCCTGAGCTCTGTTGTGCAAAGAGGTCCTCATCCTGCTCTCTGTCATTGTTACAGCTGCTGCCGGGATAGCTCTACCAGGTCACCATTTGAATCTCTGATGGTTTGCACCGTATTGCCCGCTCATTCAATTCCACCAGCATCTTAAACTTGGTCACCAGAGGCAAACTGGGTGTGAAAGTTACCATCTGAGCTCTTCTAAAATGGTTCACAGCTTCTTCTACTGGCATAAATGGGACAAAGCAGAAGGCTGTGGGAAATAAGACCATAAGTTTTAAAGTGGCTAGAAGCTGATCCAGAAGGTTATATTGTCTGTAAAAGAGGACTCACAGACAAGAAGTCACATTACTGCTTTGGAACCTCTTCTATTCATGACATTGATGTGAAACAGGAGTTTTTCCTTCCTTTCTCAAAACTATTGGGAGAGTTTTCTACGATCGTTGGGTCCAGCAATATCCATCTGTGTCTCTTTTTTTAAGTTCAGGAGTTACCAACTCTATACTCAGCTCTTTGAAAAACCTTCAGAGATTATTATCTTCAATTCAGATCAGTGAGGTTTTCATGTAATGAGCTCTAACAGAAACAAATTGGTTGCTTCACAAGGAAATACTAAAAGGAAATAAAGATTCTTGTTGTTAATTGACTATCTGAAGAAAGCCCTACACAGCTGAACTGCTGCAGTGCTGGGTCCTGTCTATGCTTATCTCTGTAGGAGCCCAGAGTAAAAAACTGCATTGGCAGTTCAAATGAGATCCTGATCAACTGGAATCCTCTAGATATAATTACACCCCCAGTCCAGGAAAACTAATACCTACAGGCCTTGTTCATTAGCAGCAATGCCGCTATGAAAGAGACTGTATAAGGGGGACAGAGTTTATGGAAGCTGAATGTCTATGATGACACAAAGTTAGGTGTTATCACAGCATGTGCTAAATGCTTATGCAGTACTATACAGTTTTCATAAATGTGAAATTACCTACCTCAACTTTCACAAGAAAAGTTGCAGCTAAGTTGTTAGCACCAAAAAGAAGTGAGCTAATACTAAAAGACCACACACCTTATTCCTGTCTTAAGAGTATTATGCTCTGTGGCTTGAAACTGTAACAAAGTTAAATGCACAATAAAGTTTTGCATTAATGATCTAAGATGCAATACAGCTGGGGAATAGCTGGTTTGGCTTTTGGCTAAACTCTAAGAATTTTTGGGCACACCATTACTCTGCTGTACATTGTACATACACAGAAGTTCTGTTGTGTATGTACACAGTGACTCTACGCTCCACCATTAACTGAATCCAGGATGCCCAACTTACAAAACATCACTCTGCATTTACAGGAATCCATTGAAATAAGAATTTCAAAGGTCTATCCAGTGTAACACTCCATTCAAAGTCTACCCCAAGCATAGTGGTAAGCAGGTATAAAACCTTGGCCTGAGGAGTTTTTTTAGCTCTGACATTGAAGATCTGGAATTTGAAATCCACTCTAGCAAGATACCTGTGCTATGATTTATTTTAGCTTTGTTACAAATTTGAATTCTTTGATGCTTCTCTTCTACTGTATGAAACGCTAAGGAGTCTGTTCAGATCTACAGTTCATTGATCTGTGCTGAGAGTATCTACTATGATAAGCAGAGGAATGAATGGAAAGGAAAATTGTCTATCAGCGCTCTCAAAGAGGTGAAGTTCTCAAGAACAGCAATCATGAAAGTTATAAAACAGCTATGTTTTGCAAGTGTAGGTCTGAGGACATTTCCCCATCAGCTCTAGTAAATTGCATCATACTTGGGTGTATCTGTCAGTATATTAACACCACTATTAAACATCTAATAGAAACAGGGTGCCTGCAGAATCTGAGTGTGAGAAATGAACACCAGCAGTAGGACAGCAATTCAGTGGTAAATGCATTCATTTTCGTTTGGAAGCAACTACATAGAGCAATCTGAACTCTAATTCAGAGATGTTAGGAGCATTCAGAGAGCTTTAATCTGAAAAAGCACTAAGCATCACTACAGTTACTTACACAGCAGTCCAAACTGCTATGTAAGAAGTCATTTAAAGGCTTAAGGTAGTTTAAGGATTTCAGCACTTACACCGCTATCACCATGGCACCTGCTTCATAGTTCACTACTATTTTTTACATCATTTTTATAAAGAGGATTTAAAGCTCTAAAATGTAACCTCAACACAAACTCCTCTCCCCCCCCCCCCCCCCCCCCCCNCTTCAAAAAAATCAAGACAAACTTTTGTGCCAGCTTCAGTCCTGTAGTTTTCTAGTTCATGTAACTGGTATGATTTGCAGTACTAAGAGAAAAGAACTCACCTTGTTAGCTAGCTTGCCTATCTCCCTGAATACATTTTGAGAGCCAGGATCCAAAGGGTTGACACTTTCTGAAACTGTATTTTATTCTCATAAGTACTACAGAATTACCTTAGCAAGAGAAATGTGAAGAACCTTCCTGACTCCCACATCATATCAATGCTAACCAAGCACTATCTGCAGGATCCTCATCAGCCCAAGTTTGTACCTCAGCTGCACCTCAGCATCTGGGATCAAGGTTATTGGCAACAACTGCTGATCTATTTGATTGTTATCATGCTTGGGGGTGGCACTGTCTCCTTTCCTGTCTATCAGCACTTAACAGACAATAACAGTTAATTGTAATTAGTAACCATCACTAAACCTGTGCCAAAACTCAACTTCACTTCAGATTCCTGGCTGAAATACTAGCAGCATGTATAAACTGCGCACATCTCTCTGTTCCTCCCAAAACCAGGGAGGTTTTCCACTTTTCTGGGCAGGATCAGCTGGAAGATCCTTAGTGCTTGTGAGATGTAATGTGATGTTAGAAGAACAGAGGAGGACAATAAAAAGACCTAGATCTTACCTGCCCTTTCTCTTTTGCTCTGCGTGCTAGGTGGCTGCACCTCAGCACCTTGCCAGCTGTGGCAGCTCACTGAGGTGGCGTAGGCATCTTTGGAAGGGCTCTCCTGTATCACTGGCTCAGGCTCTCTTGGCTCTTCCAAGCTACAGCTGAAGTAAGGAAATGGAGATTTCAACCCAGTTTCCAAAGGAGAAATGTCAGCATCGTGAGTTATTACAACTAGCACCGAGTATTTTTTATACCCTGCAAACCCAAAACCAACTCAGGGATGCCGCAGTGCAGGATTTAAAGTGCACCTGCCCTGTGCAATGACTTACGTGTTGAAATGTCTCAGGGTGTTAGCTCAGACAGCTGAGATGATGTAATCACCCTGCTGAAAAGCAGGCCAAGCCACCACGGGAAGAATAGGGTAATACTCCAACTCTCATCCATCTCCTACTGAAGGCCAGGCAACCTGTCAGTGGCATGGACAACAGTTGGTGTCAGTAACCTACACCCTGGCATTAGAGTAGTAGCTGTCATCGCATAATTAAAGCTTCCCTTCTCTCTTCTGTCCGCTTAGGAAGCATCTTGGGAAAGACAAAATGGACTGGGAAATAGAGCTGCTGAGGTAAGCAGGGACACCAAAGAGCTGGAACAAATGGAAATGAAAAGTGTCAAGAGCAAAAATGTTGTGAATGGTTTGGAATTAAAAGTGCACAGCAAACTACCTCTGGGGAATCAGTAAATGCTGCCTAACCAGTATCTGCATTGTAACTCAAATATCAGTACCTCCACAGATTCACAATTCATTCAGAGATGACTGGTCTTACTCTGGATTTCCAAATCACAGTGGGAAAGCAGTAGGTGTACAGCTGGTTGTGAATGGGTTCCTATCCAAAATAACAACCAGGAAACAATACAACTCAAAGTCCACACAGGTGGAGACTGGACAACTGGTGATACACTTGAACGGCCTGGAAGCTAGTTGATGGGGCATGGAGTGCTGCAGTCAATGTAAGACAGCAATCAGCTCATTTTTCTGAAATTTCAGTCAGAGGAGAGGAACCTACAGCAATCTGGGAACATGGAGATGTCTCTCATTTTACTTAATCACGGTGGTGGAGAGCAGCCTCCCATTTCTGTTGAGGCTTCTGGCCAGATGCATGTAGCACTTCTCCACCTGGAGTGGTGTTAGCTCCTGGAGGGACCTCTCACCCTCTGCGACGCTAAGAACTTTGCAACCATTGACGTATGCCTGCTCAAATGTCTAGTTCTGATTGCCCAACGTGGTGCCACTCCCCCTCTCTTTAACCTTGTTGGGAGCATAAAAGAGAGAACTCCTATCCACAGCCTCCTCATTACGACCCACAGTGTGGTGCCCTTAAATAACACCTTTTTTGTGTAGGTCTAATTGGCCAATATATAGTAGCTGCTATTGGCTCCTCTGAAAACTCACACAGCACACTGGGCATGCACGCATGTAATTTATCATGTCAAACTCATTTTCTTTGACACAGTATTGTTCCTGCCTTTCTTCTTCCAGAGAGTTATTATTCTGTGTGAATTTCCTTTGTAATTAAGTGGCTTGGTTGCCGTTCCCAGCTCTGGAAAAATGACAAAGGGAAAAACCGAAAGAGCCGCCGCCTCAAATTGGTTTGCATTCAGCAGGGTTGCCTGCCATTTGTGGAGACCAGCAGATGTCAGCCTAAATTGAAAAATGGAAAAGAAATACTGTATCATAATGTTAGCATCTCCCATGCCAGATGGGAGCCTTACACAACATGGCAGGAGCAGTTAGCCAGCAGTGGTTAAAATTCAGCGTTGGAACAAGTACGGTTACGCTGCACGCACCGATAGCGTATTTTGATTATAGAACTTAATTGTATCATAGATCAATGATAGTTTAATTTATGAGGATTGATTTTGTTAATTCAAGCAGTTCAAAAGGCACTGTTAAAGCTTCAGCTCATTTAACTGTATCTGACTTAAGCTTTGCTCATGCTATCAGAAGATAAATGACTGTATATAAACTAATACCTTCACCCTCCTATTCGTATATTTATTTCAGCATCTGTCACTAACTGTGAGTTACATTTAAATGCAAAGTGTTAGTTGGGCAGGATACACCACTGGGCTTTGAATACTTAAGATCCAGTAACAAAAGCATCACATGATTATTTGCACATGCACATTTACTGATTCTTCTGACGTTTTATTATTGCCATATCCCTGAATTTCATAATAGATAATTGTTGCACTCATGTTAAACAGCAACAGGACAGTTGTGAATGCTGCGTCAGAAGAAAAAAAGGACAGGCAAGCCTATTCAAGACATGATTTATGTAGACAATAACTTACCAGCTATGGTACACAAACCTGACATCCAGTACAAGCAAACATTATGTTAAGTTTCCAAGAGTCTCACAGGACTCTTTCTTGAAGGTCCAGATCACAAAGCCAGGGTTTGCATGAAAACCTGAACATTTACTCAAAATTTCCCACCAATCCACTGCACGCACATTTCTATCCCTTGTTTTTCAGGCAAAAGATCTGAGACAAAATCAGGCAAATAAAATCCCAACAAAAAAACCCAAGTTCATTATTTTTATGCAAGTAGAGTATGTTTTTTGAGCGCTAAGAGTTCTCACCGTAAATGTGAAAACAATTTCCTGAAACAAGTCAAATCACAGGGAGGGACTGGATTGTCAGCTTTAAATAGACTGTTTTCAAGGAAAAGCATTCGTACACTCACCTTAATTTCACACTGATTTTTGCTTCTTCCTCTGTGTCTTGCTTAATCTGATAAAATCAGGCAATACTTATTCCATTCTTTTGCTACCTGTGATGAGCCAAATCTACACAGGACGCATGTTCCTGCAACCTCTGTGCATTACAGTGAGTCCGAGTAGACTTTTGTCACTACAACCAGGCAATCAATAAGCACGGGTTTTCACTTCTTTGTTTTACACTTTAATCCCGTGCTTACCCTGTATCACTTGCAATGGAGTTGGGGGAAGGAATAGTATCATAGAATCATAGAATATCTCGAGTTGGAAGGGACCCATTTATTGATCTTATGAAAAACCAAGGAAAAGAGATGCATTTTTCTACAGAGTCCCAGTGAATCAGGAAGGCTTCACAATATGACAAGCACGAACTCTGCAGAGATGCTGGAAAAGCAAATAAATCATCTTTCTGTCAACAAAGTGTCATATCACAGGAGACTAGAAAATGGAAAGCTTTCCTAATATCTATTCCAATTCAACAGCATTGGTTGAAAAATGAGAACAAAATCTTATCTATCACTATTAATTTTGTGTTGTAATGTGAGGGGAAAGTTCCTCTTCCCTCCACCCCCCTGCCATACCAGCTCCTCAAGCCAGCTTTGCTTCACCTGTTTTGAAATCAGTTGAACAGCGCCGACTCAGAGCATCTGATGCTTTCTTGAGCTTTGGAAAGAACAGCAGAAAAAATTCATTATATAGTTGACAATCACAGCATTGCCAAACCCACAAGTTACAAAATGAAATCAGGGCACAAAGAGAGAATGGCACCCAGGGAAAGATTAGCCCACAAACTGCAAGTTGCATTACAACAGCACTAACCAATAAAAGGGATAAAAAGCAAAATGAAAAAAATGGTCCAAAACACATCCTTTGCATTCATTTCTGTCCCCTGTCTATTCCTTCCAAATCTTTAATAATTAAAGTCAACACACCCAGAGCCAAGTGATTGTGGTTCCAGGGGTCTCTCAAACGACACAAACAAGGTGCATCCAAGCTTTCCCCAGGCATGTCAGCCATCGGCTCTTTCCCAGGCCACACACTCCCAAACCTGTCATGCAGGGACTCTCCGGTCCCCTTGGATCAGGGAGCAGGACATGCCCTCACTGGGTCTTCATCTTTCCTTTGCTGGTTTCAGGGTTTCTCAGACAGATTTCCTTTCTACAGGACAGGTGGGAAGAGGCGATCGGACAACTCTGAGCTCCTAAATGGATGTCATCTGTCCCCTTCAAACCACCACGAAGAATTGGTAAAATGGGACTGCCTAGCTAAAGAACAGCTTGAGTCACACCAAAAAAAAATCAGAGGTGCATCCCCTCATCCCTCTCTGAAGAGCCAACTCAGCTAACAGGTAAAATACGTTAGCAACACTAGACAAACTCTAGTATAAAACAGAAGAAAGTTTCAACTTGCTGGTGTGACAGAGTGAAACAAAAGAAAACAAAAGCCATATAGCCATCCTCTGCCCCATTCCCTATGCGTAAGTGGGGACAGTGGAACTCATTTCCCCACATCTTGCACCACCAGACTGACTGAAGCCGAAGGCAAAGCGTGCCCAGGTGCTGTGGCAATAGGATGCAGGTGCAGATTCCCTGTGGTCACGGTCACCCTGAGTACGGTGGTAGGACAAAAATACTTTCTCAGCGTCTCTCCTGCTCTTTGTTTTATCTTTCTCACCAGCTGGCCTCATTCCCCCTTCCTTGAGAAGACCTGAGCTGAGTTTTAGCCCTCTGGAAATTACACTTATCTCATGAATGCTAGCTAGCGAATCACTGCCCACAATCATTTCTCCCTTGTATTCAATTTTTTTCTTAATCATGCTTTTTTTTTCTCCTATATTTTTCTCCTCTGTTTCAGTCTCTTTTTGCTGCTTTCCAGTTTTGGATGCTCTCCTCCAGCAGCACAGCAGCCTTTAGCTCACCGTACATCATCTTTCCTTTCTCTGTGAGGCATTTCCCTTACTGCTGACTTCTCTCTCTCCAGTAACATACTTCCTTCTGTCATTATCAGGATGCATCTCACACCTAGGCTTTTAAGGGTTTTTATTGTTTTACATTCTCAACACAGTTTCTCCTTTTCTCCTTCTCCCACTTCCATTTTCTGTTGACATTCCCACACTGGGATCCTGCCGTGCAGCCACCTGTTAGGAAGCAGAGAGCAGGAGCCTCTGGGGAACGGACTGTCATATTTATCCGCTCAGCGCGAAGTTACGGTGGTGGACAGGTGGTGTGCAACTCATCACGGCACGAGCATGAATGTATTAGACTGGCAGAAACGTTACAACTGTTTAAGGGGTGCAGATCCTGTAGGAGAGAGAAACTGGAAATCTGAAGCAGAGCCACATGGTTACCAGAGGAACATAAGTGAACTCTTGACAGTGTAATTATACTCACCAGAGCACTCAAAAATAATTGCTATCCTTAAGAATCAAGATGCTTGTTTTAATCTTAATGGGGAAAACTGTTTTAGATAGTATTGGTACAAAGGAAGGAGAGGCCAGACAAAGCAAGATGCTTTCCTTTTGTTTTCATTGGGTTTGTCGTTAAGTCTTGAATTGTTACCCTTCTGTACAGCTGCACAATATAATAATTATCCAATTAGCTGCTGTAAATCCCAAACTCATTCCATATGGTTGGATAAAAGGATCGCAAGGACACATGCCTGATAAAGATATTTAATTTGGAGGATTTTAGATTGTCGGGAATATCTGGCAATTTGTGTAAAACTGGCAACACAGAAGTAAATCAAAGTGAGTTTCCAAAGCAAAATGTCACTGTTCTCTGAAAGATTATAGCAGCTCAACAATCTGGATAGTTTTGCAGAGGAATTGGATTCACAGCTCCTAGGAGAATAGCGGGAAGCTTTGTGACTTCAAAATGTGCAATTTAGATCTGCAAGCTGCAAGGAGAATTAGTCTTGTAATGCAACAGGGTGTGAAAATGAGGAGATTTTTTAAAAGGGTTGCAAGTGTTTCTGTGAAAGCATTTTTGTATCTATTTATTTGAGCAAAGCCCCTTTGAATTTTAAAGTGTTTTGCTTCAAATGTTTGGGGGACTCCAGAGGAATACACAGTTTCAAGCTAACTGTTTGAAATGATGTGACAAATAGTCCCACTCCAACAAGAAAGTATCGGACATCAAAGCGATCCCAGGAGGGGAGAAAAACAGAATCATTCAATGCACTTTAAATTACTTTTCACAATCAAAACGTATAAAGCCATGTATGACACCAGATTAGGAGCTAGGGTCTCTGTGTAGGTCTACCAGTAGGTGTAGCTCTACTGAAGTTAGGTTTTATGCTGAAAGACTTGGAAGCCTCTTATTTATATTTTACTCTGGGTGTTTGTGGCACTTTCCGGTTTCATGTGGAATCCACCATCTAGAAGTCGTTCCTTTTCACACCGCTCTCAAGCTGGGTGTCCCCGAGCCGGGCAGGAAAGCCCAGGCTGGTGAGATGGAAATTGTAATTGCAATCCCTGTGTCACAGAAAGAGACACATCTGCCAGAGAAGTGGGGAAGGCAAAGGTGCAGCCTTGAAGGAAAGCTACCCTGAAAGGAGAATTTAATTTTTTAAGGCCCATGTGAATCTGCTTTCTGGGGGTGACTGAAGTGGTATGGTCACAGACCAGACCCTAAAGAGGTGCATGGGAGCCTGGTCATGTTTGTAAAGTTTGTAAGACAAAATGGATCGGAGATCACACAACACAAACGCTTAAAAACAAACACAAGGGTGTACTGAAGTGGTAGAGAAAGATGCTGTTCCCAAGCCAATTCCTGTTATGCTCCTGCATTATGGAAGTAATAGGATTTGAAAAAAAAAAATCCCAAACATTTGATAAATAAGCTAGTGAATCATTGGCATAACGATGATGGTGGAAATTATGTTGCATGCTGCCTGCTCCAAAGAAATGTAGAAGCTCAGAGCAACATGGATGTAAAAATGAAGCCCTCATGAGATTTCACACTGTGTCTGGAATGAACTGGCAGGAAATAAAAGCAAGTTAAAAGCATGGAAGTGTATGGGATTCACTACAGAAAGATTGAAATACTGCAGAAGTATTGACCACTTCAGAGGTGAACTGCTGCGATCAATTCTGTCAGGTTCGAGAGACAGCTCCAACAACATCAGCACTTGCAGCATGCTGTTCTCAGCACACACGAGCACATGGCCGGTACTGTAACTCTGCAGAGGATAGCCATCACGCTGGGGGAAGATCAAAACCCAAACAAAAATTTCTCATTAAGGGCGTTAGCTGGGAAGCGGCTTCATAACTAAGCTGTTGTTGCCAGCACTTTTGAAAATAACTGTGGGAAGAAAAGTAGTGAATTGGATGGTGATGAAAGATTACTCCAAGACAGTCCTTTCACCACCAGACATCATTATTTCAGTCAATAGTCAAGAAGCAAGAGCTATCCAATTTACAAAGACAGCAGCATAACTAGTTATAGGCGACACTTCATCCTGAGGTCAGCGATCCACCCTAACACTCAGCGGCTTAGGACCAAGTTACTAGCGTTCACTAGTTTTGGTCACACTACTCAGATGACAGACATATATCACTGTTATAATAATCACAGTGGTTGCAGGCTATGAGACTCATGATCATATCTTCGAGAGTCCTGGAGGTGAACAGGTACAAACACAACAGAAGACTGACAAGAAAACAACTTGAGCAGGAACCTGGCTCTTAATCTGTCAATGCTGTCAGGCACTTCTATTGTTCTGAGACTTCAACTTTTTATATGCCTGCTGCAAATGTTAATTTTCTTCTTTCAAACACATTGCTCTCTTCAAGGTTATTGCAGTAAAGTACCTGCCATGCACGTGTTGCTCCAAATAGGTCTATTCCATCAAATGGGAAGAGTGACACACATACAGTTCGGTATTTATTCATACATGGCCTTACCCATTGCTATAACCATCTAAGCCCGAGATTTCAAAAACTTTGCCACATTAATACTGCCACTAGCACAGCTCTCTGTGTGCAGGAAGAATAGCTTTCCTCCATCCTACAAGTTCAATACAGTTACCAGAACTAAAGGGCTACAAAACCAACTCCCCACTTTTAGCTTCCCTCAATATATACTGAAAAATTGTTGGACATTTTTGTTACAATTTTTAATGCCTATCTTGGGATTTTAATTGCAAAATGTAATCTCATTATTTTCTTAAACAAATATTTTTTAATAGATATTATTTGGCTTTAATTCATCTGAGCAATTCTCATTCAGATAAGGATTCAATTTTTTCCACAGTTAGTTATTGCAAAAGTGTATTCTGAGTTGCAGGCAGCTGCCATCAGGTAATTTGACATGAGACAGACACTTCACTCAATGAGTTTGTTTTTATCAGTGCATATAAGCCAAGGGAAGCTCTGTACACATACATCAGTGCACAAGCTGGAGTTGGGCTTTTTACATACCCATTTGCAATTTACACTCCAGTTTCGATCTAATACTTGGAGGTGGCACAATAAGGGGTGCGATTGCCCAAGATGTCTTAGATGACCCCTACTTAATCCTGTTATTCCCAGTAATAAAGCGAGCATGCTATTCAGATTCACTCAGATTCAGTGTTGCTGTTCCCATTGATAGATTTCCTGGCAAGTTTCAGAAATTGCATTAATCTTTGTTTTGTAGCTCCGTTCTGCTTTCAGGTGGACGTCAAGATTTTACTTGTGTTCAAATGCTTTAATTAAACCTAATTATTCTTCATTCTGTACCTCCCTTCTGCTTTCAGTTGGACATCAAGATTTTACTTGTGTTCAAATGTTTTAACTAAATCTAATTTTATGGATCTATATGTCTTTTCATTCATTCTCTGTCTTTAGTAAATAGGACGTTTTTCTGAGCAGCACAGAAGAGAACTTTTCACCTGATCCTCAGCAGTGGTAAAAAGCTCTACAAGTCTATGCAGTACACCAGGCAACAAATTCACATATCAGCTCTTGACTAACTCTTCCTGCAACGTTTTAATTATTCTCTGGTCTTAACCGTCCTCTTCCACCTTCATATCTTCGAACCTGCTTCTAAAGCTGTTTCAGAAAATAGATCAAGGTCTACTCACTGGCTACAGCCTTCAGCTGGGCAGCATTGCTGGGCGACCAACAGTATATCTTAGCTTGGAAGGATCTCCAAGTGTTTTTATAACAGGTCAATTATTTTTCTCTGCCAGTACAGAGCCTTCGATGTACACACATTGATTAACAGTCACTGGGAATATAACCTCAGAAAGTATAATTTGCAGACAGTGATATGAAAGAAGCTACCAAATGAGTGGTCAAATTGTGTATGCATCTGTAAAAATGAAAAGGATGGCATCAAGTTTAAAAGAGGGGACCACTAGACAGCTTCACAGCCATGTGAACTTTCTGCTCTAACAAGAGTGTCTATCACCTAGTTGAAAAGTAATTTCTCCCCACCAGCTTTCTCTGTTACAGCCTGAAAAAAAAAAGATCCCTACACAAACAACAATGAAATACTGTGTTTGTGTACAAATAGATTGAAAGAATACTCCACCCTTTCCTCCACATGAACTTTTGGGAGTTTTGTAGTGTACTACAACAGAACTAAAATGACAGTAATTGGGGTGCCAGTAGGAATTAGCAAACAAAAAATAAAGAGTAAAAAAAAAAAAGAATTTGACTTATTTTATGGCTCAAAAGAAGTCTGGTGGAAGAATATTGCATCATAAACAATTTCTAAAAACACCACAGACCAATCGTTCCCCAAACCAGCAGAGAAGTAGAAAGAAATGCAAGGTAGAAGACAGGAAAGGCTGAGAAAAGGCAGGGCTGTGGTTCAGGTCAGAGTCACAGCGTATGCCAACGGCTGCTGTGAGAGCCTGAAGAACATGTACTGAGTGCACCTGGCACAGGGCTTCACAGGAGCAGTGGGTCAAGCTCTCAGCCACCACTGAAATTTGTCATGAGGCTTTGTACTTGTGTGGTAAAATCACACACCCACCAAGTAAGCTTCATAGCACACCACAAAGGTGAAGTCCCACAAGAAAACCTACTTCACACAGTGAAACATGGCAATTGGTTTCCTAGACAACAACTCCATGAGGAAAGTTAGTTTCTATTCTGAAACAATTCAAAATTAAGCCTTTCTATGCCTTAGGGTAGACTGCTACAAAAGCTCACCTTTGTTACAGCCCCTCTCAGCTGGTCATCCTATTTGTTGATCAACACTCTCCCTTATTGGACGAGTATATTAAAATATCGTAGTTTTAATTTATATTTCTCTTTGTCTTCATTTAGGAAGGCACATGTATTGTTATTTATGCAATTTCTTTAAACCTTTCAACTGTTTAATTTTGCAGACGTTTGCTGGATAAAAAAACGACTTGTGGACTGTTTAACAGGTGGTTGGTTGTAAAGGTGCATCAAACAAGCAAAAAGGAAAAAAATCATGTTATGCTTTACTAGGTATAAACAGGGCCTGTGTTATTTCTCTGGCTTATGCATCTGCGCCTTTCCTTCACAATTATTTAAGCATCTGAACTTCCTTTGGGGGAAATAGCCATAGGTACTAGTTAAGTCAAAACCCAAACCTATGCAAATAAGACAAGCCCATAGATAAACTGAAGGGTGGATCTAAATCTGTATCTTCTGCTCTAAAAGCTAGGAGTTCCTCATAGCTCCTGTCATATTTCTGTTTAGCTCACACAAATAATTCAACATGTAAAGGGATGACCTTTCGCATTTTTTGGCCGATATAGGCTGTATTTAATGCATTACTGATGGCATTCCACAGTTTCCTTTGCTGCCTTTTAAATTTCAGTGAGATCTCTCTCCTTTCCCCATAAGCAGAGTTCCTGGTTTTCCAGAATTAAATGTATTATGATAGTGTGTACCTATTAACAAGCTGGAGTGATGTGATCAACTTAGACCCTAGACATTCTTGACAAAAACCATACTTGAGGTCTACTATGTTCCTCTAGAATGTGCTTAAACCCTGAGCCTGAAAATTGTCTCTTGCTTGTGTAAGACGGTAACGGCACTTTCCTTGTCAGGAAGTAATCATAAAAAATTTTTGCATATGTATTTTTTCCCTTCAGTAAGTAGCAATAAGTAGCCTAGCAATGGATGGCTGAACTTTTTTTTGTTCCCTTCCAAAACAATTTGCAGAGGAGTCAGAGGAGTCAGACAGACCTGAGGATAATTCTCTCTCTAAACAGGTCCATCATTTTAGGATTTTTTTTTTTAACTGCCACCATTCCTGAATTTGCCATTAGATAAGAAGGAAGAATGCTCCAGCAGACATTTAATGTCAAATGTGTGATTTCGTTTGAGACATATAAGTCTTCATCACACTAAATCTGTATGGATGGGAGATATACTGGTTTCCAATAACAGGTTCAAAGAGCTTTCAAAAGGCCTTTGGTCTTTATAAAGAACTTCTGGGCACTTCAGATAATTTGTATGTTATCTCCCAACTCCTGCAGATCCGAATAGCAAGCTTTCTGGAAGTACATGTGCACTGTTTGTAAACAGCCGTGGTCTGTTTTGTTTGCAACTTGCATTTTCTGAGATAAGAATCTTCAATAGCAACCACCGCAATAAATATTTTCAGAAACACTTCAGTTTGTTTACATGGAATATGTGAATGCAGAAGACTGTGTTCAGCTAGCAGCCACCACAGATTTCTGAGGGTGGGGAAGCAGGGCGAGGAAGTTCATTATGAGCCAGCGTGTTGGTTGTAACATAACTATAGCAACTTCAGCTAGGAAGCAGCTTGCTGATAAAGTTTTCTTACCAAGCACTCTTGACTGGAGTCACATTTAAAGACAGTGTTTCATTATATCTCACTCTTGACAACTCTCCTGGCAGTACCGCTGTCATACAAAAAGGGAGAATGGCAGCTTTGCAAAGAGAAAATGCATTGCGACTTCTACTGTATATTTTAAATACAAAGTGGTGATAAATACTTGTACTACTTACAGAACTCTGCTGAAAATGTGATTACACCAGGAAGATTTAGTAAGTGCAAAAACTTCCTCCACAATAAGTCAGGAAGATTTCCGTCTTCTGCTTTTGATAACCCTCTAGCATGGGAGCAGGAGTACGGGGCTTGTGCTTTCTAGCAGTCAGCTGAGCATAGAAAGAAGTATGAATTAAGCAAATTAAAACTGGATGAAAATATGTAGACCTTGCTAACTTTGATACATGTGATGGCTTGAAGGGGTTAAGGAAATCCAGGGAGCTGCTAGGCAATAGTTCCTGCACCCAAGTAGCAGCCATCAGTGAAAGATGTGTAAAGCCATGGTATACATTTTTGTTCTTTGGAAATGTGGGGTTTTTTTCTTATTTTGTTTTGCACTCTTCTGCTCACCTGCCCAGATTCAGCTTTGCAATTGTCTTAAAGCACTTGTTATCCCACTGTCAAAGGTATTTAATCATCAGATACCCACTGATTTTGGTGGGATTTAGCTGCCGTGCTGCTTCTAAAAGATGCATTCAGGTCAATGCCGGAATTCAGAAATAATGGCTGACTTCCCACTTGCTGCAAATGTAGATGTTACTATCTCAGAGAAAAAAAATAACTGACAAAAATATCCCAGATGTATGGACAGACAGCAATACCCATAAGTCAGCATCAGGCAGGCATGTGCTGGCAGGGAGGTTTGGCATGAGCTGGAGCGAAGCAGGGATGTGCTGGTTATTCAGCTAGAAAAGGTACGTGAGGAAAATAAACTGCTGATCTCAGCGTGAATGCTAAGTATATGAGGGGCTGGGGAATGCGTTCAGTGATAACTTGGTTGGTATAGGTGAGGAAATGATAATGCAAGCTCTGGAGTAAATTGGACGGGCTTGTCAAAGCCAAACCAGACAAAATGTTGCCATGGTTATTGAGTCACTCAAATAAAGAGAACACTGCTCACTCTGAAGTACAAAGGCTCAGGATGGCTTTGTGGTCCCTCACAAGGGCTGTGGGTAGAGATGAATGTTCAGATTTGCTGCCTGCTATCATTAGGGAATGCAAATTAGAGCATGAAAATGAAAGCGGAGGGGTGACAAGGTGCCTCAGGAACCACCTTTCCTGGTTGATGCCTAAAAAGTTCTCCTGGGAGTTCAGACTGATTGCTGTCTATTCTGCATAACGGGTAGGCTGACTGATTTTATTGATCCTCAGTTATTTTTCAATATTGTTTGCTTCATTAGTCCAGGCAGCCAAGGTACATAGTCACAAGCCCATAAATAAGCCTCAGTGGCCAATGCAAACGTATCTTCATGGTGAAGAATCTGCATTTTATTTTTTAACAATAGACAAAGCCTACTCAGTTTTAACAAGTCAAAGGAAAGATTTTAAAGCATTATTGCACAGTATAGAAAGGGGAGTGTGCATTTATTATCTTTTTAAAATTTTTCTTCCATGTTTTAAATAGCACAATGAGAATAAGATTCAGCACTATTTTCTGTTAGGGAAATGATTTTTCTACATTCTACAGATGTGGTTTTAATCGGAGTCCTTGCTCTACCCCAATGAATTTGGAGTTTTGAGAGAAAAAAGGAGAAAATAAAAGAGGAAAGAAAACCAGTACAATGACATAGAAAGTATCTGGTTGCTGGGGGAAAATAGTGCCTGTGAAGATGAGGACCCAGCTTGAAGAATTTAGTGGCAAGGGCAGCAAGGGCGAAGAAAGTCACATTAAAACAGAGACGCAGTCTCTGGTGGGTCATTTGAATTTCATCTGCAGAGTAATTTTCACGCCATTTAGCCATAGCCACAGCAGGAACAAAGAGGACTAAACACATTAAAATGACAAAATTGTACAAGGAGGGATTGGGGCTTGTGGTCATTACATTTGATAAAATTCAATGATACGGCAGGCTGAGTTAGTGCCGTATCACAGATTTTGAGTGTTTACAGAAAAATATGGTACGCAACAGGAGAAAGTTCTGTAGCACATTCATTCAGGGTTCATGGTAAATTAAGAATCCATAAGGTGCAAAGAAGAAAGAATTTCTGGCCTCAAAAAAAAAAAAAAAAAAAAAAAAANGAAAAAAAAAACCCCAAACCGAAACAAAAATATAAACACAAGCAAAACAAGACTTGCAGTAGACCCAGAGTAGTGGCCCTGTTTTTTTTCAGATCCTTCCATGAAACATATGACATTTTAATAACTGTTTATGTGCTGCAAGGTCTCTTAACAATTAATTAGTAGATTTAGGACCTCAGGAATGGGCTTGGATTGAAAGCTTTCATCAATTCTCAATTGCTGTACTTAGCCACAAGCCATGGAGGGATGCCCCCCTGAAGCTGGGAGAGGGCCGTTCGGTGCTGCACGCTTCTGTATTTCAGGTAGCCAGTGCACACAGGCACACATCCACAGACAAGCTTCAGTACAATGCTCCTGGTTGAGAATGCGCATTTCAGTTTTGAAAAACTAAGTGTAGTTTTATACACCTCAGGAAAGATGATGTGGATTCCCTTATCCACATACAGCGTAGGAGCATTCAGTAATGTCATGGACATTCATCTTAAGATCTGGTAAGGTACATTAAGTAATACTAAGAGAGCTGAAGATTCTCATGTGTTTTCAAGAAAAGTTCCTGACAGTGGAAAATAAAATAATTCAAGGAGCTTCAAAACATTCTGGGCTTCAATAAATTGGCATAGATCGCTGGAGCATGCCTATTAACGATAATGGTGTAAGTGCCGTGGAAGGAGAGCATCTTCTTTTAGGGTAGCATCTTCTCCTTTTAGGGTAGCTGGTCAAAGGAGCTATAAACAAGAACATGCAGAGGCAAACCTGCCTGACAATGCTAAGGGAGGTAGTGATGAGAACAAACCTGGTCGGTGGCACTAACTGGTAAGGACACGTGAAGTGTGAGAAAGTTTATTTTTTCAGCTGGGAGCATAAGGAAATGGAGGGAGACAAACACACAGAGATGTCAAACCTGATCATTTAACATTAACAAAGGCAATAACCAGAAACAAACCTGGTCAATCACAGCAGTCAATGGGATATCAAGAAACTGCAGCAAGCCGTGACTTTGCAAGTGATAAGGATGCAAACCTGGGGGGTTCTTTTTTTCAGGCAGTCATAGCATGAACTAAATATACTTTTTTTATTTGATTAGCGCTTGGAAATCACATTCTGGTTTATGCAGACTGAAGTTCATTTCATCTTGCCTCAGTAGTCAGTGAATATGATGCAGAAACAAACAAAATCATAGATTTAAAGAGCTCAAACTTAGAAAGGACTAGTATCATTATCTCATTTAACTGTGTGTACATTATAGGCCAAAGTTTACATGCAAAAAGCTGTGTGAAGCCAATATAACCATGTTTGCTCAAAAATGTATCACCTAAGGAAAAGCCAGGTATGGTTTAAATGCTTTAAGCCAGAGAGACTCCGGAAAATCCATTATAATGTTTTTCCCAAGACTAATTATATTCACTGCTAAAAATGCGCACATTATTTCTAATCTGAATGTATCAACATACGGCTTTTAAATATTCCCTCTTGTTTTTTTCTGCTAGATAAAAAAACAGTTTGTTATCATACTGGTTACATACAAAATCATGAATCAATTAAACACTGAGCTATCAAGGTATGTGGTGAATAATGTCAGGCAAAATGAGAAAGAAATATATTTTTTCCAAACAGAATATATACACATGGTTATCACTTGATACAATGAACTAAGTAGTAACCCAGCATCTGAGTCATCAAAATCTATCCATCACCTTTGGTATGCACTCAGGTTATAAAGGAATAATCAAAACCAGCTTTGATTTGTCTTGAGAACTGATTCTCATCTACCTTGTGTAAGTATGTTTATGCAATGTAAATGTAGAACATAATTAGATCCGTGCTTCCCAGTCACGCTTATACAAGGAAGATGCTTATTTTTCCCCTAACCCCACCCTTTGGACTCTCTTTGTAGATGTGCACATGGCTACAACCAAGCAACTTCTTGGAGAATCAGCAGTTCAAACACCATCACACTGGATACTTTGAGAAACCTAATGCTGTTAAAAAAACCAAAGTATTTAAAGGCAAAGCTAAATTCATACAGATTGCTTCATTTGGTGGTGACTGTTTACATTTATGACTGACTTAGGTACGATACAACAAGTAACCACTAAATGTAGTTACTGGTGGATACTTGGCTGGTATAGAGCCCGTTGCCAGTCTGAGCCAGACTTCTTGACCATAATTTAACTCTAATAAAGCATTCCCAGTAATTACTCTGTCAGTGTACTTGTTACTATTAATATTTTCAGCCTGAAAAGTGAGTTTGTCTATTCCATCAATGACCAGATAGCCAGAGGCACGTGGACTAAATGATTCAATGGTATATTCAAAAACATAGACCCCCAGATATGGAACATGGAACTTCCCGGTGGCTGGGGCAAATGAAGCTCCGTAGTTGACATCTAGATTGTTAAATCTGATGGGTCCTGGAGTCGTCATTCCGTATGTATGAGAGGCAAAAAAAGCCACCATAGGTGCATATCTGTATGATCCTTTTGAAAAATCTGGAAAGGAACAAAGAACAATTTCAATTAATGTTACATTGTATAAAGGCAACTTGGACAGCCAGAAGATCAGAAGCAGTTTTCTGAAGTTAAGCAACTGGAACATGGTATTTCTGCATAAACACAGAGTTTTTCTGTATTGTATAAAAAGTAATTTTCTACACAATTAGTGCTAGGTGTATCCACAAAAGAATAATTTTAGAAACAGCAAGGCAACTTATGTTTGCCTATACTATGTTATCATTAAGGGAGCTGCTATTTTTCTTTTCTTTCTTTCTCACCCATCCCCCCCCCCTCCCTCCAAGTTTTTCCCACCCCAGGATCTCTCATTGTTCATCTGTGTGTGCTGAAGCCAAGAATTTTCTCCACAAATTTTAGACAAACACTGGAAAGGTTTAGCACTCCTGATGTTAAATGAGGGAATAAAAGTATATCTTTTTCTCTTCCAGCTGAGCATGCACACTATGATTCCCTGCCACTGTACAAATGATTTTATTCACTATTCATATGCTGTCATGAGTGAAAATCAGCCAAATGGCTGCTGAAAGCTGCATAAAATCCACATTCCATGTGGCTTGGATGTAAATTATTTATTCGTTTTCTGGACTGAATAAGCACAGTTTCCACTTTTCTTTTTCTGAAATATCTTTCAAGGGCTGCACCCTTTGCTGATGAAAATCAGAGGCATGACTAAAATGACGCCTTGAGGCCATAGTCCCACACATCATGGTAGCTACTGGTATTTATAGAGCATTTATGGCCGTGCTGAAGCTAGTATTCCCCAGTGATGTGATTTTACCTCCCCCCTCAAAATCCATGATATCATGTTCGAATACATCTATTGCACACCCTCCCGCTCTGCACAATTCAGCAGGGAGCCTTCCAGCTATTATGGCTGGTCCCAGCCCAATTTAATCCCATCATCGGGTCATATTAAAGAAAGAGATCATGAGTCACCCACAGGGATTGATGTCTTCAGCACCAAAGCACAGGACACTACTGCTTGAGTTGGCACTCATTAAAGTGAAATGTGAGACCTTTGACCAGCAAACGCTCTCTAATTAGGCCCTGGGGCAGAGGCCCGTACTGCTAGCATATTGCACTACTAAATTCTTTACTTGCCTACACTCAGAGAATTGTCATTCACCAGCTTCGTACTGCAGTTGACTCCTCCAAAGGGGTGGCGACAAGCACAAATAAAACTCTGTCTGTCGTTGATACAGGTTCCTCCATTCTGGCATGGGGAACTGACGCAAGCTGAATACTGCCCTGTGGTAGAGAGGGAGGAAAACCAACAATCTCAGTTACGATGTCATTACAGTGACACTTCCCAAGTTTTCAGTATTTTGGAAAGCCTCTTTGTCAACTCATAAAGCCAGTGGAATTTCTGCTGAGGTTCTGTGTGAAGGCCAACTTCAGATCTTGTCCAGGCTGTTCAGACACTTTGCTAGTCCCGCCTTTGTCTTTGCCTGAATATAGCATACCCTCAGCTAGCCTCCAAGATATTCAGAATTACCTATAAATGCTGAGTTCTGTTTGTCTCAGAGGTTCAAGTACAAGTAATAAAATGAAAGATATCGCAAATCTAACTTCTTTGGAGCATCTCACTTAACAAACATTATGAGAATGATCAAAAGTTTGGGATATCAGAACAGCTGTGATTGTACAGTCCCAGAGACCCCTGTCAACAAACACCAACCTTTCCTTGCTCATTTCTCCCCTCCTGTCCTCCTTAATTTAGTGACTTCCTATTCTGCAATGTAACTTTAAAGCCAGCAAAGCCTGACTACAGCCAAACTTTAGGAAATCCTCCTGCTGTTCCCTATGCAAGCCTTTCCGTAATAATCTAAGGCAGGTGGTCCTCAGGACAGATTCAGTCTGGAGGATTCTCATTCCCATAGGGAGACGGGGAGGTGCTGAGAATCCACCCTTCCTTGTCGCAGCCTGACACAGAGACCTGCAGTCCACCCAGCACCAGCTGCTCACTTCCCTCTTCCAGCTGGTCACAGTGGCAGTGGACATTTTGTGCTGAGCCCCACACAGCTGGCTCAGCCTCCTTCTTCTCTTCTTGTACGGTGGTCCTCAGACACTACACCAAACCAAAACACAAGTGAAAATCAGGCAGTCTGCAATCTGCAATATGTTGGATCAGCTAATTAATTTTTACTAAGAATGGAAATGTGCCGAGAGGTTTGGAGCTGACCATAATGCAGAAACAAAGAGCAAACCTTGGTAGAGACAATACCGACATATCCAATTTTATTTCCTTCTTTTGGTGAGACAAAAGCAATAGATCTTTTCCTGCTGCTTCAGGCATACCTGTGGTTTGGTTTGGTTTCACTAGTGCAGGCACAGAAGGCTGCTCTTTTAGGAGAGAGTCGGCTTATCTTTATGCATACCAAAACACAGCTTTTGTACTGCTGGTGTACAGGTTGGACTGTCCTGACTATGACATTACTCACCCAGTTGTGTCACAACCATTGCAGGAGAGTCTGACTACTGGTGATGAAAGATCGTAAATGCTATCCAATTCACTCCCAGTACCTGTCCTTGCCCACAAATAACCCAATTCCAGAGTATCTACCAAGACTGTTGTCAAAGTTTTGTATTGCAAGCAACACAAATTATACCAAACAGGTGGATTTGCAGAGCACCCCCACTGAGGACATCCTTGCCTCTCTTCCTGACTATGTATGAGCTGGCCAGATCATGCCAGGCTATATAAGTAAATCTGACAGTCCAGCACTGCTGAGTTCTGAGACAGTAACTTCTGTGTGCAATTGTATAATGTGTTGTCATAGCAGTTTGTGATAAGAACATTCAGGCCACTTTAAAAATTAAATATTGCTATGAAAAATTCTGAACAGAAAGCATTCCTAAGCCACATATTTTTACTTTCTCTTGCTTTGGTCAAACAAAAGTCAGATGTTTTAGAAAATGAACCTTTTCTTTGCCAGGAACTACCAGCAGAGGTCTGGAAAGAGAACTCCACACAGTCCTGTGATGGTAATCTAGATCAATAGGTGGGAACTGAAAAAGCCTTTCATAAAGGGGTCTACTTATTGCTAGGGAAGTGTTGAACTGGATCTTCACATAGATATTTCAATAACGCCCATAGTTATCTTCAGATTCCCACCCAGCTATTTCACAGACTGCTGCATTAAGTCAAACTATTTCCGTGAGAAATTTTAGTTCAGTGAGCAGAATGCTAAAGCACATTGTACCGTGCCACTTGAATTTGCACTGATGGAGCATATGAACTGAAAAAACACAACAGTAATTCTTTTCACAGAAAATGATGTCCATCCTGTAGTGCCTGAAATAAAGCAATTTAGGACTGTCATGACTGGGGTCACAGCACAGGCAACTGGACATGAGGAAATAATGTTTTTCTTCGCAGATAATATTTGTGCTGCACACTTAATTGAAGTTATTTTTCACTTATATTTACCAAGCATCCGCAACGTTTCACTCATATTTACCAAGCATCCACATATTTATCAAGTGTGAAAGGAAAGCAGAAAAGGAAGGAAAACAGCTGATTGTGCTGAGTGTATCATATTCCCAAAATACAAAAGCTTTGTGTAAGAACACGGCAGCCTTTCTGCTAATTGGTCTCTCCTTATCATAAACAAGAAGTAAATCCACAAAACAGGAAAAAGGTCACAAAAAGGAAATGATAATGAGATTGAGACTAGTGTTTTAACAGTCTGCTGAGGGATGATTTTGCCTGAACTTAACCTTGGAGTTAAATAAAATTCAGACAAAGCTTTACCTACAAGAAATTAACCTTCCAGGTGCAGCAGTGCTTAACAGCAGCTGGGGAGCCTGTTCATTGGCTACTACTGAGAGGAGCTGCGAAGAGGTTTGAGTCAAGTTAGGATTTTCAGAGTAAGAGGCAAATGCCTAGATCTCCACTGAGCAGGTAATCTCTATGTAACTTCCATGTGGTCTTACAGCATGTTTTTGCTGTCATTTCTAACTGAGGCTACCCAACCACCCAGTATTTTCTTTTTCTTTTTTCTTGCTGAAGGGCATCCTGAGACACTATGTCTGTATTCTCTGCTTGGGGTAAAGATGCCAAGAGGTTCAGATTAGGAAAGAATTTCCTACTATAGTACATATCCTATTTTTAATTAATCTTGCACAACTAGTAGTGTAGATAAGTAAAAGAGAGAGACTTTATAAATTAAATTAAAGGCTTAAATTGCAGCTATTAATAGCAGAGAATAAACTGAATGCAGTTGCTATTTACACTCAGCATGGTAGGAGTGAGGAGAGCCAGTTAATGCTGAGTTTTGCTACTGTTCGGGAGGGCAAGCAGTCAGAAGCTCTTTTGGGAAATAGACTGCCAATGCTGTACAAACAAATCTTCAAACAAATAATGAAGCTCTGTCAGTATCTACTGGGGTGTTGTTTAGAAGCACATAAAATATTTAGCAATGTAATGGTCTCCTTACAGAAAGCAGTGGCTTCAGTTGTTTAATTTGGAAATGTCTAAACAGGAAGTAACTTACCAACATTTTCTCAATATTTAGTTATCAGTAACTGTCTCTCGGGAAGCCCTGAGAGATTGGAAGAGCCTGGGAATCTAAACCACCCTGCTCACACAGAGTCAGACTGGTTGTCAGTCTGCAATTATTCACCACCTCTGGTTTAGCACTCTCAGTCTGACAGTGATAAAAGCGACGGGCATCCCCAGTAGCCGGGATGCAAGGAGTGCCAGGGAGCAGCAGGAGAGGGGCAGCCCCACCGGGGCAGGCAGCCAGGAACTGAAGGTGACAGCAGGGCTGGTGCCTCACCTGGAGAGGCAACAGGCACAGCATGGCAGGTTAATCATGGCAACCAGGGTTAGTCACAGCCTAGCATGACTGAAAAGGCCTGGGATTTTGGCTTGAGCTGGAACAGGGCTCCCAGGCCTATGAGCAGGGCGTGCAATCTGGGGGGTAGGTCAGGATGCCCAGGACAATTAAGGCTATAGTTGGACTGGGGGCCCTGACAGGGAATGCAGGTATAAGCACTGCATAGGATGTTCATGGTGCAAAAAAGCACAAAGATTCATCTGCAGTGCTCTTGGGCAAAAAGCAAGGAGGAGAGGTGCCTCAACTGTGCTCTCCAGTTTTGGGTGGGGGCAGATTGTCCAGACTGATCTGAGCTACTTGGTCTCTGACAACTCTGCCTGTCTGTTAAACAGAGGTATCTAATATTTCCGGTGTAATGATTTCAGGATCACTAAATTAAAAACAAAAAAAGTTTCATCTACCTGTTAGTCTAAAGAAAACATGCAAAATCGAAGTATGTCATCAAACTGAACTAGAATAACCATCAAGCTTGTGCAATTAAAACACAAGATGCAAAACACTTAAATAGGTTAATTTCACTGCAGGCTTGAATGATAATGTGACAATGGAAGCTTGCATTTCTGTTAGGAATAAGAAATCACGTGAAAACAGAAATAAGACATAGAGAAAGTGAGAATGAAAAGATATTACCCCTCTCTCTCACAGATGCACTGTTTTGAATACATAAATATAACGCAGCTGCACTCTCAGTTATTCATGTTGACGGGAGGGTGGCATAATCTGAATAAAGCAAAACCACAACACAAGACATGCAACAAGAGAGTGCATTCACCTTCGGAAAGCACAGCAGCCTCTAGGTTCTCTAGAGAACAGACAAAGCACTAAATAGCGATGAGAAAATGGGAACTAAGCTAAGCTGTCCTCATGCTGGATCAGACATTTCTGCAGTAGAACAGTGTATTGGAAGGTAAAACCAGACACAATCCATAACCAAGACTAATGAAGAGTTTAATGAATATTTTTTCTTTAAGGCATCTCCCCTATGTTAGCTACTTGAAGCTGTCTAAAGACCATCACTTTTTTATTCACCTAGGGTTGCCATTACAGTTAGTATCAGGTAAATTGTTAGATTTTTCATCCCTCATACACCTATTGCAGCCTCTAGCTGACATAAACTTTTGTTCATTCCACAACATGGGAAATATCCAAACCTGTATGTCGCTGCATACGTAATGCAAACTCACATTGTTTCCCCTTGATTTCAAATGACTACTGAGTAACGTAATACCTCAGGGACAAATCCTGAACACATTAAAGCCAATGAAAATTCCCATCAGTTGGAGTAGGATCAAATATCAGACATGGTGGAATCAATAAGAATTGGCATTCACCTCTTCCTAGAATTTTATTCTAATCTTTTTTAATTGAAAAAAAAAATCTAATATCGAAACATTTTATTATTAGCCCATTATGCCTTAGGGTTCCTTCTAGAAACTTTAGTAGAGTCAGCACATCTCTCTGGATGGTCTTCTGGAACTCAGAGAGAAAAAGCTTTCCTGGAGAAGTTAAAATCTACCCAGGCAGAAGATGGATACTTGTTAATTAGGATAACGGTCTTACTTCTTTACCTTACAGAAATGTAACGTATGACATTGCTAGGCATGAAATATCATTGAGTGCAAAGGCTCATTACTGATGGAAAAGTCTGCATAAACATTGCTATGTAGAAAACTTGCTTAAAAATGGGGTTTTTCAACATCTGCAAAGATCTGCACTTTCTGTAAGAGCGAGCACACGTGCAATGTTATCAAGCCAGCTATTTGTTAAAATTCAGCATGAGATAAATAATAAATAGCAAAGACATTAAATCATTAATGTGGAGTGAAAAACAGAGCAGGTGGCAGCTTCCTGTGCTGCAGGCAGGTTGCACCAGTGACATTTTCCAACAAAGTAGGAGGCTTAGGAAGGATCAGAGGCATCACATCTCCTTTCCCCTTAGTTTTAATTGAGAAAAAGGGTTTTGAATTTCCATCCTGTGCAAGTGGCAGAAACAGGCAGAAAACAGAAATGACTGAGAAAGAATTGCCATATTTAATATAAAAATAATCAAATTACTTTGTAGTAAGAATTTGGCAAATCTTGGTGCATTTTTAGGTGTGACTGCCTGTTGGAATAGCTGTGTCTCCTCTCTAACTGAAAAGATAACCAAGGACAGAAATCCTTCAGTGGGATTCCTTCAGGCAGGCTACTCATGGGATTGAGGCTTTATAAAGGATCCTTTTCATTGATTACTGAAAAGTGCTGTACCTAGGACAGGAGAAGACAAAGGAGGGAGGGTGGGAAAGGGAAGAAAGAGGAGTGGAGAGGGAAAGAGAGATTGCCCGTGGTCTTAGCATATGAACAAGAGTGGTAGCTTTTCACTACCCCTACATCTGCTTACAATGAGGACCAAATACAGTTTCAGAAATGTTCATAAGTTTAAGAATGCTTTATAGAAAAGATTTAGGTCTGGGTCTTTGAAAGTATCTGGGCATCTATCTGTCTTTTAGGAACCTGTCTCACCTATCTGAGCTTGCATGTTTTTTTACTGAAATTGCTAATTGCAATGCAGGCACAAAATTATTGTAGTTTAGATTTTGTCTAAATTGTCAGTTACATTTGAATGGTCAGGTTCTCAGCTGAGCGTGTGTGCATGCACATATATCTTAAACCGATCAGATGTGAATTTCTTAAGGAAAATTAAATGGAGTTCTAGATGCCTTAGTGCAGAGTCTCCTCATAAGAAAAACAAATTCTCCTGTAAACAAGAGACTAGAGTAACCTCAAGTTCACTTTTTATGGCAGTCTGGAATTTTTATTCACCTGCAATCAAGTTCGGCCACCTCAGTTCAACACAATAGTTACATAAGTCTTTATTACAAAGACCCTAATTTTTAGTAGAGTAAAATGCGTTACCTGGATCTATAGTATTATCCGTGTTTCTCTGACTTCGGCTTGCCAGGCTTGTGGTGATGTTTCCTGCCCCCTTTTTCACTGGAACTTGTTTCTTAATAACTGGTTTCACCTGTTTCTGAAGTTTGGTGATGTTATTCATTGCACTTGCCATTGCCATGTCAACATGCTGGGTTAAATTTGTCAAGATAGTTCCTGCTTTTATTTCAAGCACAGATTCAATGAGCTCTTTGAGGCCTTTCTGCAGCAGGGGGATATCTGGCTGAGCAAGTTTAATTAGCACAGGTATACTTGCATTCACTTTTTGGATGCTGCTGTTGGTATCCTGACACAGCCCCCAGGCCTCATGAGCAGTCTTGTTCAGAAGTGGAATGCTGTTTGAGAAGCGGATCGACTTGGCTTCCAGGGCCTTGATCCTGGAACTCAGCGTCTGGAGCTGAAGTGAGACCACTTGTTCTTTCTCTGTTGAGGCAGCTTTGTTTTTTTTCAGTGAGACACAGTTGTTTGCCAAAAACTTGGAAATTTTAGACTCCACGCTCAGAAGGCGAACCTCATGGTCCTTTGATTCCTCCACAGAGTCAAATAGTTTTTCTTCCAGGCGGCTGATATCTTGTTGTTGATTGTCCACTTTTGATGATGTTTCATTTAAAATATAGAAAAATCTTCTGAAATTGTGGAGGATACTTTTGTCAGACTTCTCGTATGGAAGATCAGAAGGCAATGGGGCTACTTGTGAAGTGAATTCATACTTCTTTCCAATGAACAGTGTCTGGAGGGATTCATTCAACTGTTGGAACTGGGGAATGAAAGCCAGGAGGCTGTCTAGTTTCTCGGCTGTGCCACAGAAGACTTCAGTCTCATTTCTTAGAGCACGTAGCGTATCTTTCAGTACATAGTTATCCTGAATAGAATCAATAGCACTGTTTATTACTATCATGGTCTTGTTTAATCCGTCTTCTAATTCCATGGAGCATTCATTAACGCGACTCTCAAACAGTTCCTGATAAGCCTGAGATTCATTTTTAAGTCCTTCCTGAGTTTTGGAAAGCTCATTAATCGCAGAACTCATTCTATTAATGACAGTTGTGAGGTTTTCAAGTTTCTCATTGATTGCTTCAGCTTGGATCTGTTGTTCATAGTCTGAAGTCAGACTAAAAGGTACCCCTTGTTCAATCAAGGGTTGCAGGATCTCCATATCATAGCACAAATCATTAATTTGCTCATTCATTTTGTCCATCTTATTGTCCAATGGAAGGACCAGGTCAGAGAGACTTTTGTTTAGGACAAGCACATTCTCTTGGGTTGTTGCCAGCTGCGTTTGGAAATCCCTTCTGCTCTCTGACAACATGTCATCACAGACTCCCAGAAGAGAGTCTCTCTGAATTTCCAGTGCAACACTGAGATTGCTGATCTTGCTATCCTGGACTCTTAAGTCATCGTAGATCTGCAGCACCATCATGCCTTGTTTCCTTACTTTCTCATGCAGTGCAAACATATACTCTGTAACATTGTACTCTGTGACTTTGTCTGCTGAAGGGATGTTTTGGCTTGAAGACTGTTCAGCTGATAACAGTTGTTCATGAGCATCTTTCATTTCAGAGAGAGTCCTATTTAAAGATTCATAATAAATGACACTTCTTGACTGTTGGTGCTCCAAGTTATCTTCCAAGGATTTCTGCTTTTCCTGTAAAGCTTTCATAGGCTTGTCACAACTGAGGGTCATTTCCTCTTTCATCTGCACCATATGACTCTTTAGCTCCAGAATGTCAAGCTTTGTTGGCACACTGTCTTTTTCCTGAGCAAATTTTTGTTGGGTTTTATTCAGTTGTTTGACTGATTCTTTTGTATTTTCAAGATCATCTGACAAACTAGATACAGTCTTGAAAATTTGAGCCATGCTCTCTTGGATTTCACCTTGAAATACTTTAAACTGTTCTTTAACGATGTCTTTGACTAATTCATTAATACTTCTGGATTTGAGACCTTTGGGAAAAAGGAGAAATATGGAAACAATCAAACCAACTGTGTTAGCAACATCTAAATTTTTTCCACAATGTGAGCACACACAGTGCTGAACAGAAGTGAAACACACACATCCCCACCCCACCCATAGAGCAAAATTTAAAGCTGAGGAAAGTAGAGGAGGGCTAATAGTGTTTAAAAACTCATCCGTGTTTCTACTGAAATCAGTGGGAGTTTTGTTATTATTTTGAAAGGGCAAACTTAGATTCTGCTTATGTGGTATCAACTTTGATCTCCTAGCTAAGCTGTTTCTGAGCACTGAAATGAGGAGATCGGTGTGCTTTTGTGGCTGGCTCCTAAGAAAATGACGTGTCCTTTCTCCACTGGTAAAGTAAGGAAAAAACACCTGCTTTATCAACATTATGGTCAAGAAGTGAATGCAGAGTTTACTACCTTCCTGTTGGATTGTATGGGGTGAGTGATCGTGCAACACACTACAGTGAGAAAGAAGCAAAATAAAAATAGCCTTATTGAATATCTGAAGTTAGTAACATGACAACTGCTGCAAAAGGCAGACATTTTAAAGGTACGAAACTTTAGTTAAGTCTTGTATACTACAACTCTTTAAATAGCTCCTAGGAATACTGATCCTGAAAAGCACTAGGCAGAGGTGAATGTGTGAGAATTTTGCTCCTGTAAATGACGTCAAAATATGTCTCCGGTATAGCCTTAGATGGGTTAAGTCAGTCATAAAATAGTGTTCATCAAGAATGCTGCATAACATATTTGAATTAATTAGAGCAGTAGTTCTGCTCTGGTGTGAGATTAGAAGAATTTTTTTAATTTGTTCTCCAAAGGTAGCCCCTATGTCCAGCTAAAACACTGAAGCATGCTTTGCACAGTTTTTCTAAACCCTATGAACGCTTACAGCCAGCTTGTGATATAATGGTTAAACCCTTCAACCTCTACAATGCCTTGATGACCATCAGTTCTCTGATTAAAGCTGTACTGATAAAGGCAGAAATTCTTTGTTGCCTTCCTCTATTTTCCTCTCAATTACTTCTATAGCCTTGATTTTATTGCTTCATCTCTAAAACAGCAAGGCATGTTCTGAAACCTTATTTGAAAGTACGTTCTCAGCAAGAGCAGTAAAATGGCAGGAAATCAGACCCATGAAACCCAACACAACTTTGGGCTCCAGAGGTGCTAAAGGATTCCATGCAAAAATTATTTTGTTCAGTAAGCTAGAGAGAAGCACAGTACTTTTTCTGTTCAGGAGATCCATTTGAATTGTGCCTGTGTTTCCAGCTGGAAACAGATGAAATAGTTGATAATATTTGGTTTTTTATGAACTATAAATGAGTTTCAGTCTTCATTATGTCTGGTAAAATGGATGGTAAACACCTCTGAGGCTTATGGGAGAAATCTGTCACTTGTTCAGATGGTGGGTTTTTTCAAGGCAGCGTATAATAGGCATGAGCAATAAGTTTGCTAGCCTAAAAAAGAGCTACTTCAGAAATATAGCATGAAGTTTCCTAAACAATAAATTCAATTACTGTCAGCTGTGGTCACAGATGTCACAGCAATTTTTACACAAAGTATAAAACCAGCAAAGTGATACTATTGAGATTGCCTTTATTATTTTACTTCTTACTACCTGAACAGCAAGTAAATGACTAGACAGATGCATACACATGAATGTGCACATGAACATGCGCACTTACACACAGAGCTTTTTCGGTGAACTTCAGTGAAGGAAAAAACAGTAAGATAAGATACCTCAGAATAAGGATGTCTTGGCAGCTGAGAGAAATAACCAAGATGTGAATGCAGAGTAAAATAACTGACATGTACAGAAACCATTTTAACTGATGGTTTGGTCAGTTTACTTTATGATGCTGAAAAATGTTCTGTGCTTTAAGAGACACAATGAGCTGTGAAGGAAAGTTTAATGGCTGTGCAAAGAAACAAGGTTACTCTACCCCTTCTGTGAGGAATTAAATAAATTTCTTCATTTTGGCAACCAGATAACAGGTCTTGATAACAGACCATTCTGCTGTGAAAGGTCTTCCACAGGATCTATATTGGCCTTTTCCTTCTGTGACAGTCAAGAAACTGCCAGCCTTTCATTGCTACCCTATTTCATTGGATCGCAGGTGTTGTATGGAGCTCAGCTCTGGTTTTCAGGTGTTCTTATTATCAAGAGGGGGAACCTGATAAAACAGATAGCTTTGGGTTTCTCTCCCTTACTTGTTGGCTAGGACAACTAGGTACCTAGCAAGAAAGTGCTACTCCAAAGTTCACCGCGGGCTGTGGGAGCACACTTCTCCACAGAAATACCTGACTCAGACTTGTGTTGTAGGTAACAATGGGGTATATTCTTAAGCTTGAGCTGAGAATACACAAAAGCACATTCATGGATGTAACTCAATTTCTCTGTTGCTCATTTTGAAACAGAAAAGTCCAAACTACCTGTGAACATTAAAGACCTCTTGCACTTTTTATGAGATTATAAATTTTAATTTTAACTCCCTGGCTGAAATCCAAAGTATGTAATTACTTTCTGTCAACATATACTCCCTTTGCAGTTTCATTTATTTGAAGAATAATGTGCAAAATAAATGTATGTACACAGGAGACTGAGTTAAGGTTATATATCCAGCTGTAAATGACATTTCTGACTTGGAGATGATTAACACTCCATTGTTTACTTCATTTTTAAAGGAGTGTGCATTTTAATAATGAAGAGGAAAGGAGTCTATAAAAAGGCTTGATGTGGAGTGAAAGGAGGAAAAAGGAATAGCAAGAAGTAAGCAGAGTTTATTAAATTAAAGGGAAAATGCCAAATTATTTTCTCTAAGTAAAAAGTAGAAACAGTCTCCTAAGCACAGAAAACAATTAAAAAATGCACAACAGGTTTCACTAACCAAATCAGAGGAACATATCAGTTACTCCAGTGAGAGTTGCCCTGTATCAAAAGGTGACAGGTTTGTGGGACCAAAGTCAATTTACAGATGAAACCAAGAAATAAAGACTTTGTAAACTGTGTTGAATTGTTTGTTCACAGCAACAGACCTCACTCCTAACAAACCCTGATACAAAGCTGGGCAGCCATTAGAATTTCTGTGATGAGAAGAAAGGTGATTAATGGATCTAAGCAAAGGACCTGGGCACCACAGGAAGAAAATGGAAAAGTAGGGGAAGAAGGAAGAAGTCTGAATAGCATGAAGAACTACAGACTTAACTGTGCTTCAAAAGCACATTGCTTCAGGATAGCAGTAGTAGTGGGGAAAGTTCTGCTTCAGGTGAGCTTCTAAGAGTAACTTTTAGCAGGTCTGATGTGCCAATACTGTACACCTGTTCCAAGAGGACAGCGTGGCAACTCCTTCCAGCTCCTGCTACTTCAGGATGCTCTTTGCCCACTTGGAGTATGACTGATTGATATTCGCTGGATAGAAACTGAAGTTGCCCTTTGACATTGCATATACAAGCCAACAGAAACACTAACCTTCCTCTCTGTCCTCTCCTCCCCTCATTCCTGCTATTTACCAATACTTTTTTTATATACTGCTATTTACAATCCAAGAATAATCTGTATTGGAGTTCCCAAAATTAGAGTCAAGGAAAGTAGCTGATAGAAGCATTTTCATTAAAGCTACTTGATTAGGAGATAGATTGAGAACATAAATCAAAAAAGCAACTGGAGATTTCATCTAAGCAGGTAAAATATAGAGCATTGCAGATAAAAACAATAAAGGCTTGAAACACATTTGCGGACAAGTGTGAAATAATGTGGTTTTTTGGTACTGCACATTTTAATTAGGACTTGGACCCTTAAATATAGATAGAGAATGGAGAAGCAGGATGCAGCAAAAGGCCTCTTGGAATAGCATGAAAATGACAGCTAGAATGAGTGGAATATAAAGAAGAATGAAGAGAAAGCAGAAGGGAAATGGGAAATATTCAAAGACAAATTAAATGTATGCCCAAGGGTCAAGAATGCCATCTAGCAATATGTGGAGAGGTGAAAGCAGGTCAGTGAGAAAGACGGGATAAACGTGATCCAGGGTACAAGAGAGCCACCTAGCATGTGGCACAAGCAACTCAAGAGACAGAGGACTGAAAATAGAAGAAATGAGACCACACTTGTTAAATTCAAGGGACGTACAAAAGCACTTATTGTTTCATTTAGTTTTATCTCAATGTAAGGAGCTCCAGTTCCCTTGTTCCATTTTTAAACAACAGTAAAGTCCTCTGATTCTAAAACGTATAATACAGTTTGGGGAAAATTCCTGAAAAATGAGAAAAATATTGCACATCAAGGAAATGAAAGCTTCAGTCCCAATCTGCTTGTTAATTTGCACCATTTGTAGGTGGGTAACAAACAGATCTTGCTGCAGGATTCAGAAAGAATGGATATATAATGCTGCTGGCAAGGGTCTGCCCAACCTCCTGGTCCCTGGCCGTGTCTTTCTCATCTATCGAACACGAGTACAGATGTTTATCAAAGGTAGCCTAATATGATCAGAGGCAAATTATTCAGCAGGATGTTTGCCATGTTTTAAATACAACCACCACAGAATTCCTTATATGTTTCCCCTGCATATGTGAATTATGTATTAAAGAATATTACTTAGACTTTGTAGCAAAGCAAATACTATGACCTTTAGCAGCTGTCAGATAAACAAAAAACAGAGATAAGAACGTTTGCAGAAGCTCTAAGTAAATGAAAATGCCTTGATAGTGGCTTAAATTACCATGCATATGATGTAGTACCAAAGGACATACATTTTTTGTCACTATAGAAGACACCATAACAAGTGTCAAAATAAACAAATCCCTCTATTACAAAATGAAACTAAAAAAAGAGTTCTCCCTATAAATGTTGAGCAGTCTAGGAATGTTTTTAGCATTTTTTTTTTCTGGCACCTTTAACTGGGTGACTGATTACATTAATTTATTTTTCTTACCTTTTAGAAAAGTCTGGAAGTCTCTGCCCTTATTTTCATTGATTTTGCCTTCCAGAGAAGAAAGCATCTTGCTCGCATCATTCATCGCAGCAGCAATGCTGTCAACCTTCTTCTGTAGAAAAGTCAGTTTCATCTCCTGGCTGCTAATCTTCTCATTCAGTTTTTGTGTAAATGCTTGGTCAGAGAACAAAATGAGAAGAAAAAAAAAAGTAGTCTTAAAACATGGTGGTGGGGGGGGAGAAAGTGTAATTGACTTGAGAGACATTAGCTGGAAGTAGGGTGAAAAGTTTCTGAATTTTTAGTCTTGAGTGAATCACCTTGATTTTTGTCATGTATCATGTATTAGCGACATTCAGCAGCACAGCAGTAACCAATTACTGAAGCATCTATATCCATTATAAAGTATTTATAATTCCACAAGACTATTTTGGTTAGCATATTTTAATCAGCATAATGCCATTCTTCCTCCACCTAGCTCAAATTTAGTCTACCATGTCCTTTAACACAATCACAAAAGCATTGATTTTTACTTACCATTTACAACATAACTTCATGAATTTGCAATGCTTGTGTCTGAAGGAATACATCATCTTTTCAGTGTTGGGGTCAAAATAAAGACTTGTTCAACACAGTAGCAAGGCAGAAAAACAGCTAATAGATAAATGACTTTGGAATAATCATTAGTTTATCATTAAGAAAAGATGCCCAATCTGTGAAGTCAAGTTTATTTTAAAACCTGCACAAATTGTTCCTGACACTTGTAGTCTCTTCAAGTATAAAAAGGTCTAGCTGGATGCTTTTAAGATAGGTAGTGGTGAAGAAGGCCTTGGCCTTGCAAGTTAAGACTCCACATGACTTCTGCTAGCCATCTGAGTTTCACAGCTGACAGGAACGAGACTTAGTCTGGGATTTTCAGAAGATGCTGATAAAACTAAATGCTCTAATTCCTGTAAGCAAAGCTACAAAATCTCTTCAGTTCCTTCAACAATTCAGCCTAAATGGCTTACCTTAGATACATTATATGCTACCTTACATGATCCAGGCCATACTATGACTTAATAAACTGCTATGCAAGAGATTATTTAGCAGTACTTACAAATATTTAATAGTGTAAATTTACAGTACTCCTACTGATCTTATTTCACTTTTCATTATGGCATCAGTGTCTACTCCCATGGCAGTAAATAGTTATAATCAGAAATCATGTAGAAGCACAGGGGCTTAAAGGCTAAAGCAAAAAAAAAGCAAGTTGTATATAAAAGGGCATATTCTTCTAACTAGACTTTTATTCTTCAAAATTCTAGTATATAAAAAATAAATGTATCTTATCTAACTCGATACCATTTGGGAAAATTCAGAAAATTCAGTGCAGATGAAGTGTGCCAACACTGGTGAGAATGCTCTCCTGTAGAGGCACGCTGGTTGTAGAATTCATAACTGGTAGAGCCTAGTGAAAAAGGCTGGCTATTTTAGATGGGATGTTAGTATCTCCAGCTGTTTACTTCGCCCATGGTGTCTACACCATGGTGTCTACAGAGACACAAAACTGTGTTTATAACTCAACCACCTAGTTTAGAGTCTGGCAATTCTCCCCAACGGCACTGTGGACACAAGCCATTGATGGATCTTCTTTGTCTGAATACCTTTCATCATAATACTACTTTGTGACAGACAGACAAGTCTGGATACTTCTGCTCCTGGTTGACTTGTTACTATGAGAAAGTGATTTGAATTCATTACTGGCTCATGCATAGTCACACAAACTGGTAAGTAACCTGCAGGGTGCAATGCTTTCTTCAGGTCGGTTTCTCCCAGTTCCTACTGAAGGGAGAAGACAAGCTGCATAAATGAACCTGAAAGCGAGGTTTATAAGTGGCATGGCTTCATAGTGGGAGCTGGAAACAGAATCTGGCTTGTAGAGTCCTGCCAGCTGCTGATGGAACAAAAGACCAGGGCAGACAGTCCTGGCCCCAGGTCATGCTGGCAGGCTTGATAGCCAGAACAGGTCTCTCTCTCCTTCTAAACTGACCCCATTTGATTCAAAAAATAACTGAAAAGCAATTAACGTGGATCTCTGAGATTCCAGTTTCAGAGCTATTTTTCAGAGCAGAATTCCCGCTAAGAGAAGTGGCATGTTTTAATGCTCTATTGATCAAGCTCACTTTTTCATATGGGTCCTGTCTGCTTTACTAGACAACATCCTCCTCCCTCCAGCACTGGGAAACTTGGTTGTTCACACAATGTCACCAAGGGGCAACAGCCTTCTTTCTAACTCCCATTTGAAAATACCTTTCTATACCTCCATGCCAGATTCAGTCTTTCCCTCTCCTGCCTATGCTTTCTAGTTTCTCTATTTGTCTGTTATGATTTAAAGTAAAACACGTATATGGACATCAGCACATACGTGTGTCCTGTCTCCATAAACCCCTGTGACAGTGGCAGTCTGGATGCTGACATCCTGTTCTCCCAGCATGCATGAATATCCCAGCACCAGAACAGTATATTGACAACTGCAACATACAGACCTGAGAATATAAGTTGCTTTATTATTTGATTCCACATTTTTTTCGGATACAGGCCAACTGTGTGAGTGACAATAACACCATAATGTGCAACAGCTGATGATTATACAAAAAGCCAGTGTAGACATCCGTAATCGAAATATCAACAGATTCAAAAGAAATGGGAGGTAGTAAGAAAGTTCAAGCAACGTGCCTCCTTTACACTGCCTTTCACATCTTGTCCATCTTCTGGCTCCTCACCATGTAAACTACAAGCTCATTTAACAGCATGTATAGAATGCTGCCAAATAACTTGCATATAATTAGCCATCAAAAATTTACCTGACAAATGCAGTCTCACTCACTGCTGGGGAGTATATCACAAGCAGAGAATAATTTTGTCAAACAACTTCCTTATTCAAGCGTGTTTCATATATTTCTTTTGTTGTTACTTAAACACGATATGCTGACTGTTGGCAATTCTCTGAGTACACAGACTTTGTAAATAATTCTGCATTACCAACATCTCTAAACCCTCAAAGGCATGTACACCTTCAGGTGGCACAGACTGGACTATAGTATAGTCTGTCAACTACTTGAATACCTCTAAATCATGGATACCTTTTCATGTTTCTTTATAGTGAAGACTTAATATTTGAGTTCATCGTTAAATGGTATGATCTGGTAAACCATGATTGTTTCTGGTCCCAGATTAGTGAATGTGCAAACACGCCTGGCATGAATAAAATTCCGTTCCCATGAATACTTATGCAGACAACTATGAAATTAATTTTCTGGAACATCTGTGCTGGTAAACTTTAAATCATACAGGTGGTAATAGAAAATAAATATAAAGGGAAGTAATCACACCCAACAGTTCTAGAGACAAGAGACGGAGCAGCTTTTCATGCAGCAGTCACCTAAGGTAACAACTTCTCAAGGTAGGTCACTATTTGAATAAAAGCATTGCTGTTACTAATTAGCTCTTACAATGCTGAGGTCTGCACATATCCTTGCAAGAAAACACTGACATTATGTTCTAAAACCTTACAGTCTAGATAGGTTGAAGTAAACACCGTGGTGAGCAAATGAATAGTGTAATAAGAAACAGTCTCAAACATCTGTGGTATAATGCTGTAAACTGTTCCTGTCTTGCTTAGCTATTTGATCATCCTAGATGGAGTAGCTTAAAACACGCCTAAGCTGCCTGTGCTAAAGTTTGAAATGTCATTGTACCAATTTTGAATAAAGCACCAATTTTTATAAGAAAATGTATGATGATAATCATGTATTCAGATAATATAATTAACACCACTACATTTTCTTTTATGACCAATGCTGGTCTATACTACTTCTAGATTTGGATTTGGGGTTTTTTTTACTGTATTGTTCAGAGTTTCTTTCTTTTTTTCTGTTATTACTCAGTAATATAATAGCAAAATGACTTTCCTGGTTTTAGTTTAGTTACAAGACACCCTATAAATACTAAGCTACTTGCACCTTTAAATTCAGTTTCTTCTGCCTGTCTTTATCAGAGAAGCATACCACTGAACTATGACTACTAGAAACTCTAGCGGTTCATTCAGGTCCCTTCAGGAGACAGGGATTGTTCTCAAATTGTTTTGCAGTGATCTTAGTGAGTCACATGGTCAGTGATTGGGCTAGATGTGACAGTAATTATAGCAGCTGACCTGGCCCACTGGGGTCTTGAGGAGCTCCTGGTGTCCTCTCACTGACCGTTCTGCTGCTTTCAGCCTGGCTGCTGTGTATAAGTGATTGCTGTTCTTGAGCTAAAAGAGGGAGAAAAAGGAAAGGATGTGAGTGAAACATGGAACATGAAAATGAGGATTCCACAACAATTGCTTTCTCTCTTTATTCTATACCAACTTTACCAAAGCCTAATCATCTGTAGTGATTCTTGTTATCTGCTTAGTCTGTGTATAACAGTGTGGGACCACATTGATGAAGACAGTGAATGGCTTTATAGATGGCTTCCTGAGATGGTCAGGGGTTGGTGTTAATACTAAAATGTCCAAACTTGCCCTATAATGAACAGAATTTTGAAATCTCCAGGTCTAACAATTCTAGAGGAATATTTTAGATCAAGATAAAACTGCAGTACAGAGACAATACAGAGATTGTCAGCTGTAAAATTAATTAGGCTTTTATACAGGTACAAAATTAGCCAGGTTTATTGAACTGATACTTTTTTTTTGACAGGTTACACAAATCTTCAACCATGGAAATCTTCCCACTAAAGGCAATGGTGATATTACATTGCTGCAGCACCTAAAAAATAAAGAACATTTCAAAACATAATCAAATTCCAAATTCCAACAAATATAATCTGAGATTTGCAACTGGTACATACATTAAAAAACTTCACAATTACATGGTAAGTTTGTAAATATTTTCTCTGGTCATGGCAGATAAGATTTCCTATGCTTATTTTACATCTCAGCCCAAAGACCTCAAAGCAATTTGCAAAAAGCTAGACTAACATTATTACTATTTCAATATTACAGTTGGTGAAACAGAGGTCCAGAGAAGTAAAGTGCCTTCACTCACAAAAAGTAGGGAACAACTGATAGGATAGCCGGGAACTGAACTGAGATTTCCACCTTCCCAACTTCCCTAGCCATTAGGCTTAATGGTGTTGTTTTCATTTCATTATTGTTTTAAAAAAGTGAAATAGATTGTAAACTTGCTAGTGAAACTTCATACCAATTTTTTCATGCTTGCTCATTTCATGAAGCATTTTGAAGTGGATGTTGTTGCAGCTGGAGCACATCTAAGGAATGCCACTTATGTGGCATTGATGTGTTTTCCAGTCGTTAGTACAGTACGAGAATAACTTGAGTATGGTGACATTATTGTCCAGTTCAAATATGAAAACCTAGTCTGGTCATAAGGTAAGTTTCCAAGGAAACAGAATAAAATGCTGAATCAAGAAATTCCCTGTGTTTCATCAGCCTCTTGGGAGTATATATGAGGATCAATAAATTACATTTAAGGATGATATAAGGTGTTTGAAGTTGTAAATTAAGGTGTAGGAAGTAACAATTAGAACAGGAACTCAAAGGAAATTATCATGTGAACTGAAAGTTTGATAGAATTTATTGAAATTGGCTGATAAGAAATACAAAATTCTCAAATAGCTTTCATTTCAATAGCTCCTGTTATCTTTCTGTGCCATGGTTATTGACAGGAGTTAAATACTTGCATTTAGCCCAATTCATTACACAGGATTTATCAGGTGGTGATGTGACGATATGATCTATGACAAGGGAGTCAGTTACTTGCCTGTGATAAAGACCAGCTGATCAATGTCCTTTTATTCTTTCATTTACTGATCTTTGTTGCTCTAAATGTATTCAATGTCACTGTTAGTGCTACAGACACGAGATTTTTTTTATACTATCCATCTTATCTTTCGTCCTTCCCTATTAAATTAACTGCCCCACTCACAGCTTCAATTTGTGGAATACCCAAACCCTTACAGTTTTAGAGTTTCAAGGTTATATATTTATTGCTGTGTGCTTGTTTTCCTAATGCTTTAAACTGTTCAGATAACTTAATCCCTGTAAGAACCAGGACATAGATCTCACCCTGTTGGGGCAAACTCGTAATGGAGCAAGCCAATAGTGCATTATACTGCTTCTAAAAGCTGCAAGGCCTGTAGCCAGTGATGCACATACACAAAAAACTCACCCAGAGACAATACGTCATATTGTACAGTTATTAAACTTCATCACTGTATAGGAAAGATACTTCTCAGGCAGTATTAGAAATTCAGGGTTTTCATTTGTGAAACAAATTCAGAAGAGTCACTAGCAATATAGCTTCTCCTATAGTCTCTTCCAGCGTGGCTCAGTCCTCTTCCAAAGGAACCACCCTGACACATCATATAGTGATTAAGTCTTATGTGCTCCTTGGTCCCACAGCTGAGATTCCCATCCTAGATGCTGAACAGCAGCAGATGCGATGGGAGCACCAGACTGAAACTCTAATACTTATACTCCTTAGGTTAGAAATAGCCATCAAATGACTCGCATTTGAGACCTTTTAAAAATTGGATATGCTATGCTCAGTTTAAGCTAAAAAGGTAAAATACAAAATAAAAATAAGGCTTCTAAACCCACCTTATAGGTGCTATTTACAATAAGAAAGCAACAGCAACAAAAAAAAGCAGCATTTCAAAATGCTGAGCAATGAAGAGCACTTTCAGTTCCTCACGGAGCTTCAGGGTCCTCAGCACTTCCGAATATCAGGTAACGCACATAGGAATCCAACATTGAATATATTGGCCTAGATGTATAATTTATTGTCCCATGTATTTTTAAACACAGCGTGCAAAATGATTTCAGGGAATATTAAAAATATGGAAATTGAATCTTTTCCCCTCAATATATTTTTGATGAAGCAGGAGTAGCTGAAGGGGAATCCCTGTGGGGAGTTTGGTAGTTTCCTCCCATTCCCTGTGTTTCAAGGTGAATTGCTACCTTTTGTGTCTGCAGCTTACCCCACGCAGAGCATAGTGCTCGCTCCTGTGCAGAACATTTTACAGCCATCTGCTGGAGGAACGACGTCGCTACCATGCAAGAGAATTCGGTGCTAACAATGGCTATGGCATTGTCAGCACCTCTGAGAACCAGCTGTTTGCTCTAAACCACAGACAGGGCAGATGGAAATGAATTCATATACATTAAGTCACCTCAGCCTCACTTCACAGCACAGCTGAATTCGAACACAGCATGATCTACATTTGAAGATGCATCTTCCAGTTCTTGAAATCATTTGTGAGACATAATATAGTCTTCAGGGACCACATGTGCATGAGCAAACTGGGATTTTTTTCCCTCAGACATTACTACACGCACATTGTTTTCTCCAACTAAATGATGAAAAGTTAAAATTAATCTGTGTTTAGTAAAAATTACATGTCATGAACTTTGCAACTCAGAACTTACAAGCCCTTTCATTTTAGCAGTTTTGCTCCCAAGTTAAGCATTTGATATTCCCAAATCAAAATAATGATGTTTGATTTGTTGAATTGTCCTTATTGCACTCTTTAATGAGACATGTAAGAAATTACATGTACATTTTTCCTTTCTTAAGTTTCTTGTAAAATTGCATTGTCCATGCTGGACTAGGATCTATGTCTTATCCAATTTGGTCATGTGTTGCCATATAGAAGGTAAAGTTAGAAACAGTGATCTGAACACATCTCTTCCCAGAGGCTCTTCGCTCTCACTCACTACTATGTTACCTTGAGAAGCATCTGTAACCAAGCCGTTACAATGAGGCTACCAAAGATGGTTTACAGATGTCTAGTAATAATTATCAGATGGTGACAAGTGTTTCCTCCTGCCTAGGCTATCAGACTGAAATAGACATGTATGATTTCACTTGGTTTGAGAGAGAAGATAAACCAGAAGGTGTTTTACATTAGCATTTGCTACTAGCAACCCACATCACACTAACAGTGCCTTCCCAGGATCCAAAACATATTGTCAGAATACCCCAGTTCCCTTGGCAGAGAAACCCTTCGATAACAGTTCTGTTGTTGAGCAGATCAAGTGCAGGGAGGCCAAGCAGAGGGCTCAGCGACTCTGGAGAGCCCCAGTCAGAGCTTACATTGCCTCTCCCCCCGCCACTGTAGAAACGGAGTGCCTGGAGACAAGCCTATTGGGCTCCCAACTGTTCAAGTTCATTAGCTGACGTCCCTTCATGGGAATTGAATAATACAAGCAGGGCTTGTGCTGGTGGTCTGTTCCTCATGGGAGGCAGGATTCCAGAAGCGGGGAAGAAGAGCCTTTCTGACATAACACCTTTCATCCCAATCTCTTTAAGCACTTCTACAAGCATTAATTAATTAAATATCCCAGTGCCCCTGTGAGATAAGTGTCATCTCAATTTTCTAGATGGGTAAACTTGGGTATGCAGATTATAAGTGGCTTTCCCAAGTAATTCAGCAAGCCAGAAGAGGTTTGAAAATAGAACCCAGGAGATGTAATTTCAAACTGGCTCCTGTAACACTTGACAACATTGTCCTTTATTCTTATTTTTACACAGATGCCACTACAAATTGAGTTATACAGCTTGTTTTCCTGGTTAATGCTTCCCGGTTGTTTTGATGCCTGCCATTTCAATTTTATCAACTCTAGCCTCCCTCTTCAATAAGCATTTTTAAATTTATTTTTGCTAATGTTTGCATTTTTTAAAAGCAAACCTTTAAATCATCTGATCCATGCTCACTGGACAGCCTTGCTGACCGACTGTGTCCCACATTAATATCTGACTCCACGCCCAGCTGCACAGAAGAGAATTCTGTGCTTGCTGATGTTCTGGCTCTTCAGCATTGAAATTTCCCTCCTGGATGTGAATAACAGTGATTTCTCTTCATTCCTCTACATTAATTTTTAATCACAGCCTCTACTTTACCACTGCTGATTGAATTCCCTACCACATCTAATGGCCTTTCTTGTAATATTCATTCATTTAAAATATGTATGCTGATGCCATATCTTATTTTTCAAGGGCTGCTTGTTTAAGGCCAGCAGCAAAGAAATAGCTATTATACAGATGTTAAACTACAGTACGTTGTCATATGTTTGATCACCAGGGCAGAGGTAAAACACTCTATTCTGTCAAAAAAGGGCACAATTATACAGGGATCATGTGTAATACCTAGTAAAATTCAGTCACTGTTGAAATGAACAACAAAAGTCCTACTAAATACAGAGGGAAACAAAGTTGGTACATTATTTTATTATGTCTAAAATATATACTTAGAGCCTGAAACTGAAAGCCAAACGAGTCACAGTGCTGTAGATTAATTTTACAGCAAGTATTCAATAGAGAATCTGGATTTAATATCCCCAGCACTGCAATACTCAATAACTAAAAGGTCAAAAGTAGAGACGCACAGAATGCAAACTCCATATTTTAGCAAAATGGAATAAGGCTGAAGATTTTATGAGTTTTATTTAGAGTGGAAGAGAGGAAAGGACATTCTGCTTAGCTACTTTGGAAATTCACGTGCAGGGAAGAGTCAACAACCCAGAGCATTTTAGTTTACTGTGCATTTTTCCTGGTTTTAAATTAACAGGAAGGACTATATTGATTTTCAGCAGAGCCATTTGCTTGCAAATCGGATTGCAGTGTTTTCTTTTGTTGAAGTGAATAGTTTCAAATCTTTACAACTCTACGCACCTTTGGGTTGGCAGTTTTGCCCACTGTACCCAGGACAGCACTTCCACTCCAGCGATGTTACTATTTTATGTTTGATTCTGTAGGCTTGGTGTGTTGTTGTCTGGGACCTGCAAAACAAGAACATTTTAAACCTATTTCAGGTGACCAAATGGGAGTTGTAGGATACCTCTATAACAGCATTATGTTACCTTACACGTCAAATGTATCCTTTCATTAACTGCTTGAAACTGAAAGTGCAGCCTAACTAGGGGTTTGTGTTTCAATAGCAATCACAGTTTTAATATTTCAGCCTTCAGATCACCTGCATGGATTTTAAAGGAACCTGACTGATGTCTGTTTAGTGCAGTTGGACTTTTTCCCTGAATATCTTATTCAGGAGTCAAATGCTGCTAACTTTTATGGAAGATATTACAATTAATATCTACTAAACTGGGCAGAGTGAGCCAAAAATACAATTGTGAAATACTGGGGTTTTTTTAAACCAGTGAAAAAAAAGCATTCACAATGAATTTATGCCATGTCAGTTCATATTTAGTGCACACTGGAAGCCTTCCATTCTTATTATTTTAGACAAGATTATACAAACTTTAATCTGATAAAGTGTGAAAATTCTCACTCTGGAAGTCAGTGTAAGGAGGCTATGTAATTGTGATGCCTCAGTTATTACTGTTACAGTGTGTAACTGTAGAGGCAGAAGCAATTTTGTTTCTGTGTTCCAACACATTCTGCATGTCCTGGCTACTCCATCACTTCTTTTAGCTTTCTCACAGAGAAATCAGTTTAGAATGAACATGATGCAGAAGGGCATACAGAAGAAATTAACTACAGCAAGTCTACTTGTCTTTTTTAATATATCAAATACAAAGTTTGAATAAAAAGAATATGACACAGTTCTGCTAGTTGCTAAACACTACCGTAAAGAACACCTCAAATCTCAAAAAATACAATGATAAAATGGTTACAGAACTGTTTTGGACACAAAATCCCTGTCTAAATCATTTTAGAAAGCAGGACAAATTTGAAGACTCTCAGACCAAAAAAATATCCCCCTGATGAATTAAAAAATGCCACCTTGTTTTACACTGTAGTTAATCTTGTCACCCCTTCACAAGGGTTGTAATATTATATATATTAAAATTCATAGCAGCTGGCAGGAGCTTTGCATGTGTCCCCAACCAGCTTTGCCTCTGAGAAATGGCATTTTCAGCAGAAAGAACTCAATAAAGATTAAGATGAACTGAAATCAAGAGAGTTCTCAGTTCTTTTGGTGTACAGCTGGTCTTATTTTATGATAAAACTACCTTATTCTGCATTAGCATAATCCATTCCTGAAAGCACTCATAAAAATGAAGTGTCCATGAAAGGAGTTAATAAGGAATAGCTACTTCAAAAATAACTCTCCACGTAGACAAGCCCCAGAACTGTATATAGTAGAGACTTATTTACAGGAGTAGCACAAGGACCTAATTTTCCTACAAAAATGAAATCAGAGGTATTGTGAATCTTTTAGATGGAACTAGAAATAAAACTGGCAACATTTCAACCACAGGGTCCATTCCAAAGGTTTGCAATACAATCTAATGTATTTCAGAGTCACCAAATACTAAGGATACTCTATTCCCGGTTTCACCTCAAAGCTTTAAGCGTGTTCTGCCATACCACCTAGAGGACAATTCTCAGAACAGTCAAACTGACTTGTAAGAAGCTTTTCAAACTTTTCAAGGGGAAAATATGTAACAAATTCTGTTTTGTTGGTGCTATTTCAGTTTGCCGTTTTCCAGGCCCATGCATTAAAACCCAATTTCATTTACTGTTGAAATATAATGTTTGGAGAACACAGTGAGGCACCCAAAGCACAATCTGAATATGTTTAACAGGGTCATTATTTACAAGTTGTATCCAGGCCAGCCACTTTCCTAGGTTCACTACCTGACCAAAGCTGTGCCAGAAATAAGCACCCAGCAGAGAGATAACAACAAAAATATTTATGCCTCTCAGAGGAAGCCTTTTGCTCCAACAAAGCACAAGCCTGGAAAACTGCACAGAAAGGATATTGTTTCCCAGATGTGCTTTAAAGCTTTGTACGTGTGCAGCTTTCCTTGCAGTACTCTGGAAGAGGGGAGCAGGCAGTGGGCTTACTTGAAGACTTTGAATTGATCAGAGGGTGCCAGAGTGAAAGCATGCCAACCCTGTATTGTGGAGCTCTAGGACACTTCCCATTTGAGACCTTTTATTCTCCATCTAGGGACATGTGAAGATGAGACCTGAAAACATGCTAATCTGCTCCCTCCTGCATTCATTTTCATTTCTAAAGTCATGGTTGTATTAATCATGCAGCAAGTACTTGCAAGCACTCTTTCTTCCAAGTTCTACAAACCTCTGAGCGCAGGATCCAATATGCCAAGTGCAAGGCTTCGCTCTGCCTGATGAGAAGGTTTCTAGGTTGTCCACTACCATTGTAGGTAAGAGTCTGGTATGGACATAAGCACACCAGTTCCTGTAAGAGACAGAAGGTAAATTTAATTAAAAGTACAAATAATGTTTTCCACAATATGAATAGAATAGAATACGCAGGTTCATTTGGAAGGGACCTACAATGATCACCCAGCCCAACTGCTTGACCAATTCAGGGCTGACCAAAAGTTAAAGCAT
>RSEF01000004.1:42204807-42247344 GCA_003993805.1 Himantopus leucocephalus | reverse complement strand
ACTGACCAAAATTGGTCCTGTTTTACCTCAAACCAGGACAGTACTAATGATTTTGCAACCAGAAGTGCAAGGTGTTGATCAAAAGAGATTTCAGGGCCCTGGGAAGACTGCTAAAAGGTTCAGGAGCTCAGGTAGTGTTTTCCTCAATCCTCCCAGTAACGGGGAGAGACTTCGGAAGAAACAAGCATGTCCAAGACATCAATACCTGGCTCCAGGACTGGTACCTCTGCCAGAACTTTGGTTTTTATAATCACGGAAGGGTCTTTGAAACACGAGGTATGCTAGGGCCTGCCCCAATGAGGAAAAGGTGTCTTTGCTGGTAAGCTGGCAGGACTGATTGAAAGGGCTTTAAACTGGTACATCTGTGGCTGCAGAGAATCCCATGTGAACTTAATACCCGAGTGTCAACTGTGCTCTTTGCAGTTCTTCATCCCAGCCTGAGGTCTGTTTTCAGCAGCACACAGGTAGTGCAGTTTCAGATAAGGTGTGCTTGCTGTACCTGCAGTCGTGCTGCCACTGCAGGGTGGACGTGCCCCATCACCCATTCCTAAAAGATTCTTGTGAGTCATCAGTGTGTCCCACTGGAGCTGGTGGGGTGGGAAGATGGAAGGGAAATGGCTTACAGGAAAGAAACAAATTTCAGACTTTTGATAAACTGATTTGAATTTGTCAGTTATGAGGGTTTTGAAATGTTTTTTAGAACTGCCTAATCTCTCAGTAGCAACAGCACTTTCAAACTTTGAAGTTAATGCTGGGCCCGTATATTCACATTGGCATTTCTGCACTGAAAAGGAGTAAATTTGCATTTTAAATTGATTTGCAGGGATCATTTTTAGGTATGAAACCAGTAACCAATAATTTGTAGTAAGTGGCAAAATGGATGGAAGTCTTTGATCTCTACAGAGTGCAGGAAAGCCTCAGCTGACCGTAGTGCATTGAATAGAACGGGTAATTTTCTGCTGCAGAGTATAGGACTTCTGGAGATGTGAAGAAACTTAAGGTGTTTTTTCACCTAAGAAATTAGAAATCAAATAAGTAAGGGAGTAGAAAAGGATTGCTTCTTTCTTTTTGTTCTGTGTACAGCCAGTGTATCATTCACCTGTGCTCTCATAAGCCAATGCAAAGGATCAACAACTGCAGGTAAACTTAACTTGGCCGTACTTAATATCACAACCCAAATAAATGATTGAGAAGTCAGTCAAGAGTATTTTTAGTAATGAAACTGAACAGAACATCTATGGTAGTCCTTCAGAGTTTAGCCTCAGGCTGGACATGCACGTGATTGTTACGAGGTTTGAAATCTCAGCTTGTTAGACCTCAGTTAAGAGAAATATTCAGAGGGATCATTACTCTAACCAGTAGAGGATTGCCGTAGAATGAGATTGGAGGCACATATATCTAATATCGCCACAGATGTGGGAACAGCAACTGACAGCACTAGCAAGCAAGTTAATAGAGGTGGTGTTCACCAAGCTGGGCTGTGGTAGAGTAAAAGTCAAGGGCATTTGCACATGTATGACACTTGCTGAAGCACTGGGACTCTATAGTAGGCCTGCTGAGTGGGGAACTTCTTTCCCTCCTCCTGAGAGAAATAACTGATCTCGAATGCTGCGAGTATCCATCTTGATCTGATTGCAATATGTGTAGTGAGACAGGACATTTTAAGTAGATGAATAGAATTTTTGACAGGTTTGAAAAGATGTTAAATTTTGTTCTGGAAGATACAAAACAGACTATAAAGCCAAACATACGGAGAGCACATCTGTTACGTGCTGCGCCTATGAATAGAAAATTCAGATGAGTTACTGGGAATTTTAGGCAAAACAGTGGTTGCTTCTCACCCACTTCAGGGAATGGGTGACACAAAGTGAAACACGCAAAGCTTGGGAATAATGGGTACTGTGCCACGGTTTGCTTCCTTCTGGCCTATGAAACTGTTTGAAAGGAGTTTGTCTGTTGAATGAAAATGAAAAATGAAGAGGGGACATGCAGGTTAACATGTGGCCATGAGAAGAGGAGACCCAATGCAAAATCCGGAGAGCACAGTTTCTAAAATGAAACAGTATGCGCTTGGTAGTGTAAGAACAGAGGAATTGATTGGGCATCTATTTTAAAAATAAAACAAAAAATTAAAAATTGCAAGTCTATGAAGAGTTGTTCTGGCAAGCAGAGAAGGTATGTAAAAAAAGATTTGGGTTCACTGTAGTGATGCTATGAGATATAATATGAAGACTCTGAGAAATGCTAGTGAAGTTGTCTTAGAAATCAAATCTGTTTAAATCAACACTATTAAAGTTTATGTGACAAAACTGCACTTGTAAAGACCTACTTGTCTCTCTTCATAGGACTAGGAGTTCACCAGTTCTGGTGTTCTTATCGTGCACCAGTGTGTTAATACCATGTGAAACCAGAGGTGAAATAACACATTTTATGTGAATAAAAATGATTCAAGAGGTTGGAGACAGTGAAATGCAAGCTAGAATCACAGACCAAAATGAGTGTGTGTTCGCAGTTGTGCAGTGAGTCCTTTCTTACTGTCTGAGTTCCAAGGTCTTGCTAGTTTTGCTGGTTTTGAATAGTTTGTCGTTTAAAACCCTTTGCTGGTGAAGGGACTCAGGAGCTGACACACCTCAAAGTGCTGAACAACGAGATACGCTTTGCAGTCAGGTGCTTTCCAAACACAGAAATATTGAACTGAGGTGTTTGTTGCTTTAAATAAAGTATGACCTGATTGTACCAGGTTTAGTGGCATCGAGACACTGTAAAATGAGGATACCAGGCTGTGATTCACAGGAATACGGTGAGCATGTCATTTGTCAGGTCACCCTTTCCCTGATGAAGGTGAAGCAGCTTTGCTTATTGGTTTTATGGGGTGTTAGCTTGCATATCTGACTTGTCTGCCTAATTAACATTTCTGCTCGCCTTTGATATTTAGTGCAGTAAGAGTAATTTCAGTAATTCAGAGAAATCCTGTGGTTTTTGTCTACTTTTATTGCTCAAAATTGAAAGCAACTAGTTCTCATTTTGAATTCCTCCAAAGGTTTCACATTGATAGTTATGTTACGCACTTATTTATAATAAGTAGGGAAAAGAAAGCTTCAGTGCTAATAATTTTTGCACAGTGCTGTAGTCGGTATTAGAACTTCAATTTCAAAGTTAGTCTTGGCATGGTCATTGTAGACAATCCCAGGATCATTTACTGGAACAGACAATCTCTGCGTAGATGGACAGAAGTAATCAGGCCATAGCACGGCAGAGCTCTGCAGAAGCTGATTTACTCTGTTTCTCAGCACTGTGATGCAAAGCAGACATCAGCTTTACAAAGACTTAATGGCTTAAGATCATTAAACAACCTGATACTCGGATTAATTTAATTAGTTGGTATCAACCCCCTGCATTCTGAACTGATTTGTTTGCGTGCACTTAATGCTTTTCCCCTGTTACTACTTAGTGTAAGCAATAAAGTACATGAGACTGGAAACTTGTTTTTTCTTCTCCTGTCACTGGTGTTCCCGAGCTGAAGGGTCACCAGGCTGGAGCTTATTTAGAGCGTCACTCTGGTAATAGGAGCTTTGATAGCGTTTAGGTATTCCTTAGAGACAGGAAGGAAGATTGTCACTCGTTCTCTCTCCCCCCTACTAGTATTGAGTGTTTTTGCAAATCTGTGCTATGTGTATAGTTTGCTGGATTTATCTTCATGGCTCTGATTTCTGAAGCAGTGTATGAGAGATCTTTCAGGGTACCTGCTTGACAGCTTTCTTAGGCTATGTCTGAAATAGAAGTAATCTTAAATACACTGTTTTTGTTACTATTATCAGGTATATTGTTGTTGTGCCAGTAACAGTGTTATGAGCCTGATTCTTTGCTTTTTCGTTTTGTTTGCATGTACTAAACCTTTCCTAGGGTAATGTGTTTCTGGGAGGAGAAAACAGACTTCGAACAGAGCTTTCCCAAAACACTCTAATAGTGGGAAGGCCAGACACTGGATAATTGCCTTTGGTAGCTGGTCATACTTGCCATGACAACTTAGTCTGAGAAATGTGGGTTTAATAATGGCATTGGGAATTAGGTGTTTTATATTGCAGCATACACAGTGCACCCAATTTCACTCTGTTTCTTGATATCTTGCATTTGAGCTGCAGGTTTTCTAAGATGCTGAGATAATGAAACTAATTCTGACTATTGATAATGAAGACAGTGCAACTGTGCTTTATCATTTTATCAGAAGGGAGGAGTCCACTTGAAAGCAGCTGAGCATGTGGTCCTTTGTCAGCATCAAGCCTGCTGAATTTCTCTCTTTTAAATGTTCTGCCATTCAATGTATTTTGGAAAAGGGAGTTTTCAAAACAGCGTATATGTCCTCCCTACAAAAAAATTAACAGAAGAAACTGTATCTAAAAAGGACATTGATTTATATATCTTCTGTTGGTTTTGTTTTCTTTTTTTCTTTCTCTCCCAGAAAAGGAATGAGACAGGAAAAATAAAAAACAATACTGAAGCTTACCCAGAACATGTCTCTTTTTTTTTTTTTTTCCCCAGTTCTTGGAGAATATCGCTTATCTTAATACTCATTTTTGCAAGACCTTTTTTTTACATAGACCTGTTTGAGATTTCTTCTAGACATTCTAAATAATATCAGTGTGTTACAAGTTACTGTCTTGTAATGTTACTCAGTTTGTTTCTGGAAGACTCCATGCACAATCAGATCTTAATATTCTTTGGAAGATATAATGGGTTACAAGGACACACACCTTAAGATATGTGTTTGCAAGAACTAGTGAAAAACTTCCTGTATAAATTTCACGTGTAGCTTCCAGAGCTTTTGTTGTCTGTAGCTGGTAATATTCAAATGAGGCATCTTCATGGATGTCTTCCTGCACTTGCTAGCATTATGTCAAACCTTCCCTGAGGGCAACATTTGCTTTTCAGCAAAACCCACTTTTTTCTTTTTTTTTTTCCTGGAAAAAGCATGTCAATAGACTACTGAAGAGATATAGTGAAATTTTTCATGAATTTGTATCTTACGAGCATGTATAGGTTGGAAGATCTTTGGAACAGACTGTTTTTCTGTTTCTAATTTCAGACAATGTATAGTCCGTTGCTGTCCTGCTCTATTATGAAAGCTCCTGGCTTTGGTCATAATAGAGATAATGCTCAATCAGCTACTAATTTTTCACTTTAACTTAGCCAGAATGAGCATTAAGTGATCTGCCTTCATTTTCAGTCACCAGATATTTATTATTTGGGTCTTTAATAAAAATCATGTTAGGCACATTGTTTACCTTTCTAGCTTTTTCCTAATTGTTGTTGTTTAATGTCAGTCATAGCAATCTGTGCTGTGTGCCCTGTGATATGGACAGATGATACTCTTCATGTAAAGTATTGAAGAAATCTAATTTATCCATAGAAAGTCTTCTCTTTGTATGTGCTTCCCAAAAATGTCTCTGGAAAGGGTGGCCTACCTGCCAAGCAGAATCCATCCTGTGCTCACAAAGGGTGCAAACAGAGCTATGAATGCGTTTCATGAATCAGATGGAGTTTGGGATGGAGGAAAGTATAGGATTAGTTAGGATTACAAAATTACATGCTGGACATTTTTGAAGAACAGCCCCTTGTTTAGATGAGTAAATGTGGTGTTTTCTGAAAATCTGGCCATGTAACTTTAAGGCATGAAGTCATCTCTTTTCCTAGAGTGGTTTCACTGTAGTGCAAGCTGCTGTCAGAAACAGCTCGTGGGGATGAATGAGCAGAAAGAACCCACTAATATTCTGAAAGGTAGAATGGCAACCGCTGATGTATATGTAGGCTAAATGAGTTGTTGTTTCCCTGGGGCTTTGAAGTTAGCTATTAATCCAGTTTGCTTTGGCGTCTTTGGCATTCAGTCTTTCTGTAGATTAGTGTGTTATGGATGGACACATCAACAGTGGGGCAAAACTCTCAGAGAACCAGATAAAAGGTTGTATTAGAAATTCTCTGAGCTATAGTAGCTCTGCTTATTAATCAAATATATTTTTAAAAAATAAAAATAAAAAAGTAACCAATGGCTTTTGAGTCTAATGTGAACAATATTGTCTTCCTTGCCCTGTAGCGTGCAGCAAATGTGTGGTGGACTCATTGGAATGCATTTCCAAACTGGGGTATATTGAATGCAATTATTATACATTACACAGTGAGTTGGGCATAATAAGGGCCCTTAAGTAATGACTTTTCTTCCCTAAAGTACAGCTAGACATGAATGAAAATGTCAAATGTTTTTTATGTGAAAGAAATTGAGCTGCAAATAAGGCTTATTTTTTACCTCTGCTGCTCCAGTGTTACCAGATGGATAGTCTCATTTCTTAAGATCCACTTGGGGCGCACGAAGTGTAATGGCCTTATGGCTCTTCATGATGTTGGGCTGTCAGTGATAGATGCGATTCTCTGAAAAACTTCTACAGCTGTAATGTGTTTTCCCATCTTCTGCATCTCCTCAGTGGCCGAGAAGACCAAAGAGCAAGTGTCTAATGTTGGGGGAGCTGTGGTGACAGGAGTGACGGCGGTGGCCCAGAAGACAGTGGAAGGAGCAGGGAACATTGCTGCAGCCACTGGCTTGGTGAAGAAGGATCAGTTGGCCAAACAGGTTTGTTTATTTACAGTCTTTTCCAGATGAAGAGGTAAACGATAAGTGGCCTCCCTGAACTGAGGGGCAGATGGAGTGTTTTCTTTTGTGTCTGTCAGTGGTATGAATGCAGGCTGATTTGCGTTACGCTAAACAAATGAACGGCAAAGAAAATATCTGCTGTTTATAGCTTGTATTTTGGGTATCTAGCTTTACTATTCTGAAAGGTCTTAGCAAATTTGGATCGCTGTCTAAAGTGTGATCTAGCGGTGATTCTGAACTCAGCAGCCTTTAGTGGGGTGCCAGCAGCTGTAGGATCACTGTACCGTTGAAGGGGAAGATAACTATTTTTCCAAATAACTCAGGATCGAAAAGCAACTTGCTAGAGCAGAAAGGTCAAACAGCGAATCTCGGGTTTAACGGCACAATTTGTATCCTCTGCAGATGAAGAGCAGAAGGGATCTTGTACTGATCCACTGACTGGTTAGATACATTGCATTTAATGTCAAGATCTAGCTGGAGAGTTGCTATTTTCCATGAACATAGTGACATGAACTCAAAAACGCCTCCGAACTACTCTGAACTCTTCAGATTAAATTTGCTTTAGCTCATACTATAAAAGATCCTGTAGATATTTTCATTTCAGCACCAAGGTGAACATTACGTATTTGCACTATACCAAGAGTTGTTACACTTATTGCTGATACACTGCAGTCATATTCTTCCACTTACACTGGCTGAAAAGTGACCCCAGAAAGCTGGTGGGAATAACAGATAAGATATCCTTATCTGTTACTGAAATGTATTCCTGTCTGTCTGACAAATCATATTGGTGCTTTAGTTTAGGGGGGAAAAAGGGGTGTTACCTTGTGGTAGGCATTCACTCCGCTGTGGTGGATTGGTCTTGAAAACATCTCACAAGCGATTTTGTTCTCTTTCAAAGCAGTTTTCCTGGGGGGCTTTTTAGTCCTTTTTTTGTTCAGCGATAAGTAAAATGTTGCTTTTGATGTGGCCATAGTCCTTTGTAAAAGCTTTGTTGAAGATTTACAAAATCGAGTATCTAATGAACTGCCAGGGGATACACAAGTATGGCATGGCCACAGTAGTCTATACCCTTAGTCCCTTAGTTTCTGCTAAAGCTCTTTCGTAGTTTTATGCTGAGAATATTCTTTTCTGTTTGTAGGTCTTCAAACCCTTTACTCAGTGTCATAAGGATCATCATTGCTGTAAGATGCAATTGCATACTTTAGTATGGACCGTACCTAATACTTTTTTACCTTAATACATATAGATCCTTATAATGATAAGGTATGAAGCAAACCTCTGCTGACTTTCATTTGATTCTGTTCTGTATATTGTTAAACTTAAATATGAGTCATGATGGCTGTAACAGAATAAAATCACATCTGTGAAATTAAAGAACATCCATAATGTACATGCATATTATTCCACAGCCCTATAAATAACATAATTATTCTGAACTGGTGCTTTGTTCTTTAGATACGCAAAACCATTCATTTGATTCTTGATACTGGTATTTTTAGACTGTGATTCTCAGCCATCTATGCAGTATAGCCGTCTAGCTGATTAGTATCTACGGCTCCTAACGGACGGCTCTGTGTGTCTGTCTCTCACTGGTTTTGCAAGGGATGAGTAGCCATTTCAAAAACGTTAACATCAAAATTCAATCACGTAAAGATATTCTGCAACCTAGTATTTCTGTGCAGTTCAGAGGTACATGAGACTGATTTTGCTTGGGTTTTCCAGCTAAACTGGCAATTGGGTGGGGATCAAGTGTGGGCATTCAGAATACCAGTGGGACACAGGTCCCTTGGTAGGAAACAGGGTGGGCCTTTCTGAAAGTACCAACCAGACATACAATCAACATAACGTGTTTTATCTCTATAAGGTTTTGTCTCTTAAGACTGCAATTTCTCTAATGTACTCTAATCTGGGACCCACATGGACCCACATAGTCGAGTCCAAATCCTGCAACTGAACGTAGTGAACAGTGACCTCCTGAGGCCCCTTCCAACCTGAATTATTCTGTGAACTGCTGTAAACCTCAGCCTCCGTGCAGCTGGAGGAGTTTGCTTATTTGCTGTCAATTACAGGATTGGGGACTGTGAAATAAATATGATCAGCTGCTTCCAAACACGTGTCTGGAAGCCCATCTAAACTAAGGGTCATTGCTGGGATCTGCTACGAGTCATCTGCTCGCTTGTGTGAAAGCCTGTAGTCTTGTGAGGTGACTGGCATTTTTCTTGTGCAGTGATGGAAGTCTGGTTTTGACTTTCAGCGCATTGAAAACAGTCGTAACGTTTCTTTACCTGTGAATACAACAATATTGATGCAAAGGAAATACTAAGCAGATTCTTGGCAAAATACTTTCTTGAGAAGTTTGTCTGAGGTTGCCTGGTGCCGCCTTTAATACTGGTGTGCTTTGGACCATGAAGAACGGGTTTAACCATCCAGCTGAGGCCAGGCTGGAGGGCTGCTGTCACACCACGGTGTCACCTACCCACCCCGTAGCCAGTGTAAGTGGGCAGCGCAAAGTGACAGCTGAGACTAGTGAGTGACAGGGCTGACTTGATAGCGCCCGTCTGAGGACTGCCTGGGGGATTCACACTTTGGCAGAAACTCACTGTGTAACACAGAAAGGGGTAGTGGCAGCTAGTAGGCTTGTCTTCATTTTAAAAGAGTTAACGTACTGCAAGTAGCATTTTAATAAATGACAAAACAATTCTGAAGATTAATTAGATTCCTAAAGTTCATTTGTGCATGGCCAGCGTGCGTCTACTCAAAAATTATTTCTAACGAACACTAGCATTCAGCGTAGAGCCTGTTAAAAATGGATTAACTTTTTATAAACTAGTTGTAAATTTGAGCCAAATTTTAAAATCTGCCTATAATAATGCTGTTATTTGTAATCATTGGGACTCTTCCTGGAAACAGAAGAGAAGCTGCTTCTCTTTTTCATGCTTTCTTCTCTCTGTTAAGAGGAGATGATAAACTGAAGTACTGGGTTATACAGATAAAACATTTGTTTTAAATTTATTCTGGGCCTGTTTTATTTCTATGTACAGTGTGAGTGTGCTTCTAAATTACTCAAGTATAAAAAAAAAAAAGGCAAGATTAGTGATAATTACATTTACTGTAGAAATGAACGTGTTTTTTTCCAAGTTAAGAAAGCTGTGAAATCCTTTGAATATTCTGTTTTCAGCTCAGCATAAGCGTATGGATCCAGATAGCGTGGAAGGGCACTAGCTAGTGGATACCTCGTGTATCATACTGCCTGAGAACAAAATCTGGATTATAAAGTTTATTATTTTCAGATAGGTAATTAACTAATTGAAGTTCTTAATCTCACTAAATTCATGTCATTTGGTTCTCTAGCATCTCAAGAATAAATCTGTTGGTAAGTTCTATGATTTTTATGATAAATGATTTTGTCTATACTGTTCTAGCACCAAAATGCCCAGTCAAGCTGAAACCTCAAGGTACTTTGAGTACAATGCAAAGATTTCCTGTGCTGTAGATCTTACTAAAGCAAGTAGAATAGCAGGCCTTGTCCTTACCATGTTTAGGATCTATATGATCTATATGGATTGTGTTTGTTATCTACATGCGCTAAATCCTTTTTCTTTCTAGAGTGTCTCTTAATTTAACACATTTAGAGTAAATAGCACTGTAAACACAAATATAAAGTTACAGTAGCAGATAACATATAGATAGGTAATATACTGTTGTGGTTTAACCCCAACCAGCAACTAAGCACCACGCAGCCCCTTGCTCTCTCCCCTCCTGGTGGGATGGGGGAGAGAGCAGAAGAACAAAAGCAAGAAAACTCGTGGGTTGGGATAAAGACAGTTTAATAGGTAAAGCAAAAACTGCGCACACAAGCAAAACAAGGAATTCATTCACTACTTCCCATTGGCAGCCAGGTGTTCAGCCATCTCCAGGAAAGCAGGGCTCCATCACACATAACGGGTTCTTGGGAAGACAAAGCACCATCACTCTGAATGTCCCCCCCCTTCCTCCTTCTTCCCCCAGTTTTATGTGCTGAGCATGACATCATATGGTATGGAATAGCCCTTTGGTCAGTTGGGGTCAGCTGTCCCAGCTGTGTCCCCTTACAGCTTATTGTGCACCCCCAGCCTGCTCGCTGGTGGGGTGCTGTGAGAAGCCGAAAATGCCTTGACTCTGTGTAAGCACTGCTCAGCAATAATTAAAGCATCCCTGTATTATCAACACTGTTTCCAGCAAAAATCCAGAACGCAGCCCAATACGAGTTACTGTGAAGAAAACTAACTCTACCCCAGCCAAAACCAGCACATATACTTACAGAGCAGGTAATGCAACTCATTGGTTTAATTACCAAGCTTTCAGTCAATTTAGGCATTAGGCTTTTTTTTTTTCCCCATAGAAATATTATTTAACTTAAAGCCCTTGCTAATTACATTTAACATGAAAAATAATGTAGAAGAATGAAATCAATGGTAACTTTGCTCTAATATCTTCCCCCCCCATCCCAGCCTGTATATCGTGGGACTCCTTAGAAGCCAAACACTGTCCTAATATAATTATTCAGTGCAGTGGACCCCACAGGTATAGAGTATTTCTTTTCTTATTACTTTTCTTGGTCAGAATAGCTAGTCTTATGAATAAATGAATTTGTCCATTCACCATTATACATTGCTTAGAGCCAGGGTGGATCCATTTCGGGGAAACACCGTGGTCAAATACACCAATATGTAGCCTTTCTCTTCCTTTTTACAGGGGAGCTCCATGAGACATTCTGCACTGCTGACAATAAAGACATGATGAAATGAGAGCAACTCAGTTTTGATTAAGATACCAAGCATCACAGTGTACTCCAGTCAGCTATTATTTGTTCATTTAGGCAATCTTACTGTGAGGAGGGATGCAAATCCTGGAAATGCCTCTGAAGTTTCGTCTCTTTTTCAGTGGCAGAATGGAGGTTTCTCTTCTACTTTATTAAATGCCCATTTTGAGATGCAGTACCTCATCTTTCAAAGATTTCTGTTCTGTCTTGCTGCAAACTAAGATTCCTGAGCGTTCCCAAAAAAAGTGTTAATTATCACCTGTAGTTTAAAAAGAGAGAAAAAAGCTGAATACGAAATCTTTTTTTTTTTTTGCACTTTACATTTTTCATTTTAAAAATGCAGAGATCTGTTTAGAAATCCTTCTATAGAAATCTTACATGGAAATAACTAGAAACTTAATATTGACATTTGGCTTTTACTGAAGTTATCTTGGGTAGCAGTCCCTGAAATTTAAGTGCCTAACATTAAAGTCCCCATTACCATTTTAGTACCTTACTACCTGCGTACAATATAAATGCCTTGCTTAGTACTTGAGAAAGCTGAAATAGCCATTTTCTCATTCTGTGTCTTTTTACCTTTTTGAGATGTATTTTACATATTTTATTTCCTACTGTGCCATTATACTAACATGCCACATGGAAAATTCTTGAAACTTTTAAAACGGATTTTTTTAATGCACCTTTTTTAAATAGGGTTCCAGAAACAGGTGTGATCATGGCAAAATCTTGGTTTAGGTGGAACCATGCATTTTGATAGAATATGAGTATCTCCTAGTTTTCTGACCATCTTTACACTCGGTATACGCTACACAGTGCTTGGCTCGTTGGAGGATCACTGTTCCTCATCTTCTTTCCAATCCGTAGGTGAGTCGATTAATCTTGAAAAGCTTAGCTTGGAAACACAAAGGAAAAGCTACTGAGCAGAGAGATCCAATTTACTTCTTCAGAAATGAAGTTAGGGAGTTTTTCCACCTTTCCATTACATTTTATGCTATTAACCAGCTGATGTCCCAAAAGGCTAATAGACCCCAATGAAAAGCAGGAGAATAAGTGCAAGTTACATGAGACTTAAACTGTTGTTCTTTTGTGGGAATAAGCAGGTTTATTCATCTCCCCTAGAGCTTATTACAAGGGAAACATCAAGCCTTGATTTAAGAAAAGAAACTTTAATAAGATTTTGGTGTGGCAAATGCAGAAATAGTCTCCACCCAATTAACTTCTGGAGTTGATGCTTTTCTGTAGACGCTGTAAAGCAAGCAGGGTGCAAGGGTGCAGCAACATCTAATTGCCCTCCTCAACTACTTCTTGCCATTTATGGGCTGTAATATAAGGTCATGGTAGAGAATGGATACGTTTATGATTAAATATATGTAATCTAGATCCCTAGCAAGCCTGCCAAGCAGCCAGAGGTCTAACTCTACACTTGAGCCAAGCAGTACCACTCCTGCCTTGCGGTGCAAGCAGAGGGGTGGGATTTTTGGTTGTTCGGGTTGAGCCTGACCATGGTTCTGACATGACACTCCTGCTTGGTCTGTAGGAGCAATTAAAGCAGTGGTTTGGAAAGCTTGCGTACTGTGGTTTCTGGTAAGATAATTAATAGATCTTCCTCCAGGAAGCCAAAGTGCTTTAGATGATGCACAGGAGAAGGCCTGCTCAGGTAGTCACAACTGAACGTCAGTCACGCAATACTTGCTTTCAGATTTCTATTTAAATCACAACATGTGAAGAGCACTTAGTTTGAGATAGGTTTTACTTTTTCCCTTGTCTTATTTCTTCATCTATGCATAATGTATGAGTGACTGCTGCAAAACAGATAGGATATGTAGCAGCAATTAGCGATGTTTCCTTTTTTAATGTATGTAGATGGACGGAGCGTGGAAGAATGAGGAGAGAGATTCCCCATTAGAGGATCCACATTGCTCAGGAGCTGAATCACAGAAGACCCTTCTTAAGAGAAAGCATTTGTTAGCTGTTTCTTTGAATTCATGAAAGAAGTGGGACTGTCAGTGAACTGACATATCTCTTTGATTGTAGCATTTGATTTATTTTGGTAGGGCCTTTCTTACTGAATTAAAGACGGTGTATTTTATTAAAACATCTGTATCAAATCAATTTTGTAAAGCTAATCCATATTCTTGAAACATGAAACTGATTTATTATAAATCATAAGGCACCCATAGGTAGGTGATATTAAGGTTTTCACTCTGCTTTATGTACACAGTCAAATCTCTCCCTCATGACAGTGCACATATTTTTTTGGATGAGAAAGCTCAGGAATAATCTAGGTTGTACAGAGGTATGAATGTCAGTAGCCTTGTGAAATTGCATTACGATCCTGTATGAGTGCTCTGTATTGGAATGCAAGTGGCTTTGATTCAATGGCTTGTAATTTGTTTCCAAAATAAATTCAACAATTACGGTTGAGGCTGCTTAATGCGGTTTCATTAGTACAGTTCTGTTTTCCTTTGGTGTTTCCACATGGGCAAGCCCCACGTATGTAGCTTAGTATATGTTGATACTGCATAATGGCACTGTAAAGAACAGTACAGAGTGCTTGAAGCAGACTCTAATGTTTGCAAGCAATTTTATTTGGTGAGATATGCTAACGATGCCCACAGAAAACAGGTTGACAAATAGGAAGGCCACAGAAGTCACCAAGCCAGCAAGGAAATCCCATGTTTTTCTTCTACCTTTCTTTTGCTTTATGGTAAGATCTTACCTGTCACTTTCTTCTCAGCAGGTATGTGCAAGTTCTGGTAGCACTTCTGGACATGAGTAGCTTAATTTTATTTCACTCTGAACACCACTATTTGAAATATTTAAAATTAGACTTGGCAAGATAGAGATGAATATGGACAGAAAATAACAATACTCAGGAAAAAAAAACAGATGGTGAAAGATTCCAGACTCCAGGAAGAAGTGCTAGAGTTTGTGTGTTGAAGAGTGCTGGGAGAATTTTTAATGGCAACCTATGCTTTGCCTCCCTGGTAAGCAGCAAAAATGCCCTTCCTGCTGTGGGGCATGTTGTCAGTACTTTTTCTCAGAGGGCAAAATAACAGGATTTAAGGGAAGACCACGTTCTCTATGTCAAAGCATTTCCATGCATTGACATCTGTGATTCAAGCAGAACTTGAGTCACAAGGGAAGAAAACTTATGTGGTATTATCTAAATAACCTGGAGGTTATTGCTCTTCATTAATTCAGGAACAAATATGAGCTTAATGTAAAGGTCTTGTGAGTTTTCCTGGCTTCTTAATGGCTTTCACGCTGTGAGATAACATTTCAGTGTGTACTAATGTTCCTGGTCTACCTGCTGCCTTCACTACTTCTGACCACAGTGTATTCCTAATTACCTGTGGAGGAATTAAGTTGAGGAGCTTTTGGGTAGCATCGTATTGCTCTTTGTTTTCTAGCAATTGCTCAACGACAGATTTGAATTTGACCCTAGAGAACTAAAGTACCCCCATCCTTAAACTGAATGTGCCTATCTCTCTTGGTCTCCAAGAAGAAGAATTGTTTGCTAGCTGATAGAAGGGTGAACACATTCTCCACTAGGAATTGTTCACATGTCATGATAGTGAGATAACATTTGTAGTATCTACAAATAACAGAACACAATTTTTCATTTTGTTTTCTTTAGCTTGTGAGGGAGAAGCAAAAGGCGCTCATGGTCCTTTTACCAGGAGACTGACTTTTGCTTTTATTATAAGGGTTTGTTGTCTGCAGTCTGTGCTCTTTTTCCTCCCTCTTGTGTTCGTTACCTTGGTCTCCCTTCTACCTCCTATATCCTCCATCTCCAATTTCCTTTCTAACTGACCTAATACACCCTCGTAGCACGTTCCAGGTTGCTGTGTTTGTCTCCCCTGTGTATGTATGGCCATTGCATTATGCAAGTCTCACAAGCTAACGTGGGACCAGTTCTATTTCACGGTGTCCCAGTCTTTTCTATGCATCCATCTGTGGGATTTCATGCAGAGCTCACAGAAATGTACTTTTTTTTCCCCTGCATTAAATAGTTGCCAATTCCATGTTGAATATTCAGGAAGGTGCTGCTTGCTGAGAGGAATATGTTTAATTTCGTTTGGGGATGATTCATATTCATGCCAACTATTCCTGTTCTTGCCCGCTGTTGCACGAAAGATTCAACTGTTTCAGATGGGAAATAGTTTTATGCAACCCATGATAGTTGGGCAAGCTTAATAGTGGCATTTTTGCGCAACTTAAGGTACAGGTTTTATAAGCTTGCAAACATTACTGAGTTAGAATAAACCACGACATCTCCTTAGCGTCTTCTGCCATGTTTCAGTGTTCCTTTGCTCTGCTGGCCCAGATGAAGTGTGTAAGCCTTGGAAGGTAAGGAGCTTAAATGTGATTCATTCAGCGCCTGTCTGGAAGTCATTACCTTCAATGGATTTGTGATGATAACTGGTGCCATTTGCTGATATTGTAAAAGCCAAACACTGCAGCTGGCAGGGTTTTTTTAGCTAGCAATGAAAGTTTATGGTGCTGAAGTGACATTTTGGCAAAGCACTGCAGTGTGTGTTTATGTCTGCCAGTCTCTCTTCAGCAAAGCACTGCAGTGGGATGCTTAATAGGTATGAGTGGCAAATTGAGGTCCTGGATTGATGTGGTGACAAGGGTTGTATAAACTTCAAAATGATTCAGGACTGAAGTGTGGAGGAAGTACCTCTTTGTGGAGAAATAGATTAATCTGTATTTTCAGGATATCAATCCAATGTCATCTCCTAAAAACCAAAAACAAATAAACCTCATCTGTAGGTTAAGAGGAGAGGGAGGAAGAAAGAAAGAAGACAGAATGCTTTTATGAGGATTACCTAATTACTGTCAGTGCTGTTATTAGTAGAAAGGAAGTTTATATGAGGACTAGTGATAATCAGCAAATACCAGTGGCATAGGATATGCATCATTTTGTGACTATTTTGACCACTGATAGAACTTCCTGGAGGATCTATGGGTTAATGGGTAAAAGCTTCTACATAGCCTATGGATGTCTGGGACTTCTTCAAAGCTGCTGCCACATAATGAAAGAGAAGAGTTGACCCATCTTTTCTACAGTATACTGTCATTAAACTGTCTGGGTCTCACCTGCTTTCACCTGTGTTAAATCTGTCCCTTGGAGAGAGTTAAGTGCCATGTATGAGGATTACTGGTAATAATTTTTCCGTTTTTTAAGTACTTGTCTCAAAGTATTTCAAAAGCTTCTGTGATATATCTGGAGACTGGACTTTGTTACTGGAGAAAGCTACGTTGAATGTGTCGGAAATACATCTGAAAATTTAGATTACAAAACCTTTTTTTGCCAATGGCTTGTCTAATGCAAAATACTCCCTGTGAGGAAACTGGAGGTGTAAACTGCTAAAGTTGTCCTCTAAAAAAACATGCTTTTTGCAAGAGTAAAGTGGGCAGAGAACCCGATTCTGAAATGTATTGGACATATTGATTGCCCTCCAAGCTTTTGGTGTTAACTTTCAGAATTGTTTGTTCATCCTTTGTTAGCACATTCCCAGGATGTTTGCCAGGCTTGGGTCAGAAAAGTCAAACCGAAGCTCAAGATGAGACACAGCCAATAAAGAACTTCTTTTGCCCTGCTTAGTAGGTTAGCTACAAACAGAAAGAGGAGCAGTCTGTAACTGCGCTTGCTTCAGAAGCACATAAAACAGGATTTGTGCATTTGAAGCTGCTTAATCCCTCTGTCCCACCTCCCACTCCATCCTGTGTGGAAGGGACGTCACCTATAGCAGCTGATACCCTGCCAGTATATGTCAGCCACGCATATTTCTTTTCTGGGGCTGTGGGACAAAGCAAAGGCTCTAGGCATTTTTGGCCAACCTTTTCATTGTGAAATGTAATCCTTTCTTCATGTGCTATTGTATGTAAAGAAGGTATGTGGATTATTTTTTTTTTTTATCTTACTAATTCCCTGTGATAGGTTTAGGGCCCAAAGGGTGCACTCTGGTCTAAATGGATATGCATTGCCCTGGAGTGGTGTGAAAAACTCAATTAGGGTGTCAAGGTGAGTGTCACCCATGAGAAATGTGTTCTTATCCATCGAGACAGTATTTCTAAGAGGGAGCATGCATTCAGGCTGAAGAAGGGAAGATGCCAGTGGTTGAAACAAACTGTCACATCTAAAGAAAATTATTTTTACACCTAGAAATACAAAATGTGCTTGGGGAAGGAAATTACAAGGGCAACTGAGCTAGAGTAGCGAACACTTTTAAGACTCGGGAGCTTCTCTTAATTTTGTGCGAGCCTTTAGGAAGGAGGATGGAAGCTGTAAAGCCTGTTAGCAGTTCTAGTATTGAGAACTGACTACCAGCTTCTGGTTGCTTCTAATGTTAAGTATTTATAATTAATTAAGCTAATAATTTGTAATCATGTAATACTTTAAAGGTGTTGAAACGTATGGCTTAATTCTAAGCATGTATGCAGTCACTGGAACTGTCCAAAATGCCAGTTTGGTAGAATTTGTCTCCCTAATGCAGTTTATAGATGATAATGTGCGCATGAAACACTTAAGCTTTGCCTAATGAATGTATTTATGGCAATTAAAAATAATAACATTACACTGTGACATCGAACACTTCAGTTCGTTACTTAACACCCAGCATATCTTAGCCATGTAAGAATTGCACTCTAAGATGCTTGTTTAACCCCTGGCTGACTTAGCTAACGTTTTGTGTAGTTGATCTGAACAAATGCTTCTTTTCAGATTCCTAGTAGCGTCAGTTTTAATGGTTGGGTCGCTTTTAATTTTGTGCGTGCGATATTTCATCTAACAAATCCCTCAAGATATAACTGACAGAGTTCAGATAGATATACTGTATGTAAATTATTTTGTAGAGAAAGATCAGAGATCAAACGGAGCTGGAGGCTGAATTAATTTCCCTCTCTGGAGAAAATTATTCTAACAGGTTGTTGTGGATGAGTGGAATGCACCTCACTCAAAAGAGAAAAGCAGCAATATGTTTCACTGAGGTAAAAGAATAATTTGACAGAGTTCAATAAATTTGATGGAATTTAACAAAGTTTAACAGTGGTTTACCAAGGTTCGGTAAGTTGGATGGCAAGGTTCACCTTATTAATTACGGCATGGAAGAAACACAGAAAGGAAAATTGAGTTAGAATGGAGGTAGAATGATTCACACAGAGACCAGAGGCGAAAAGGGCAAGGAAGGCCCTGCTGTTGAGTCATGAAGTTCAGAGTGGACCCCCTTGCTTTCCAGACTCCTTACGGAGCCTAGGTGTGGCTTTGTCTCAGACTTGGACAACGGTTTATGTCTAACGGAATTATCTGTACAAAGTTTATAATAATTAACATTGAGTAGCTCCATGGATTAGTAATGTTTCATTAGTATTAATTTAGCATGCTACCAGTCACTTACCAAGGATCTGTTGCGAGTAAGGGATCTCTCCGCCTTGGGCAAGGAAGGATCTCTTAATCTCAGATGAGGGATCTCAAACCTTGAGAGGTGTCCCTACTCAAGGGGAGAGTCGCCTGGCACACAGTTCAGCTGCAGTTCAGGGAGATTGGGCTCATCCTGATGGTGATATTTACAGAGTGAAGTAGGTGGCTGCTAGTCAATAATATAGACAAGATTAGTCCTGGTATCTTGTTCTGTGCTTTGGTTATCTTGCATTTTTGGGTTTTGAAACCACCTTTCAAAATATCTTTTCGAGGCTCTTCCACTCCCTTATATGTGAGCCAGGAGCTCTCCAGTTCGCAGGTTCACCACAGGGCATGAGGCCTGTGTTGCTGTTTCCTTAGCCTGAACCAAAGTAGAGGTCAAGTGCATCTGTCACACAGGTCAAGAGAAAAGTCACTGGAAAGGTGATATAAATATGAATGTGGTTCGCATGGATCCTCAAATGGAAGAAAGATTTCCCCACTCCTCATCATCCCTACCACGGTCTTGGAACTGTGTTTCATGGTGCTGGACCAGTGCATTTAGCAGCTAAATGCTCTTCCTTGTCCACAGCATGGAGACAGGCTATGTACTGCCCCATTAGGAGCATATTTTTGCATAGCAGAAATTTAAGGGGTGAGGGCAGGAGGGATTAGTGATGGCTGTTGTGACAGAGCATAGCACAGGGTTTTCAGAACAGCAGGTGGAAGATGGAAACTTCTACTAGGACCTTTGTTTATGTCAGCTGTTTCCTTTTGCTAGCTTGGAATTTATAAAACAGCTTCTTGAAATGAGGATGAATTTTTTTCAAACGTCATTATTTCCAATAAATTTAATGTGTTTACTTTTTTACAAAGTAAGTAATAGCTATTGTAGTAGCTTTGAAGGAGGGCATGTGTTCACATTCAGCTGACCTGCTGTCTAAACCAGGGCAGTGAACTTGCTTTTCACGGTCATCGGCATAATGTTTCCTTCATAGTCTATTTTTAGAAGAGGTGGTGTGCTCATCATTCACGGGAAAGGTAACAGATTTAGCAGTGCTTCTTTCCACCTCCTACACACCATCTATGCATCTATGAGATGGGGTTTGTAAGACTTAGTTCTCTCTGCAGATTTTTCCCTGAGCTTCGTTTCAGATGTATGCTTTATTTCAGACGTATGCTTTACAACGCGGCTGGTTGGACTGCTGTAAATGCCTGCTGTTGTCCAAACTGACAAACAGGGGAGGCTGGGAGAAGTAGTGAAACTGGTTTTAAAAAGCAAAGCTTAGGCCTTGCTTTGGAATCTATTTGGAGTGGTATAAACGCCCTGATGACAGTTAAGGGTAGTTGAGGGTAGTGGATTTGTTTGTTTATCTTTTCCTGGCTTCCTTGTTCCTTAGCTCAGTTTTATGCCTCGAGATTTTGTGTGGTACGTAATTGGAAGGGAAGCAACTAAGCAGAAGCCTTTGCTGGCCTTCTGAAGGAGAATCACGCTTGGCAATTCATCTTGGTATGCAGGCTACGAGAAGAGAACATGGAGAACTATCCATCATACTGGAAATAAAATGGATGAGCGTAGCTGGTCAAGGTGTCGTCTCCAAGTTAGCACGTTCTACAAACTGTTCAGGACATTCTGTTACTTCAAGCTTTGTCTGTGCATCTTGGATTTAAAGTTGGCCTGAGAAAAAGATAACTGTTTTGACGAGAACAGATGGTGCTAAACCCAATCTGGCAGTGTCCATTGACAAAATGCTGTTGAAGGCTGCTGACACACCTTGTTTCTGCTGGTAAATCTTGTTAGCCTGGTAGTGAATTCTTTGTGCTAATTGTTACAAAGCCAAGTACGTAACTGTGTTATTTCAGGTGGATTACAAGGTTAGTTGGCAGGTAAATTTTTCTCTTTAACTCTGTCACTGCTCCTCCCTGCAGCTCTGAAATTTGTGCTACGACTATATTCAATACCATGATCAGTTCCACAGTGCTCTTTACCCTTTACGGGGAGAAATCAGAAAGAAAGTTACCCTTATGTCAGGTGTGAGTAAAGTTTGCAGGCTGTAATGTTCATCCCATGTCAGGATCTGTTCCTGTTTTAGGTATCTTAAGCAAATTTAGCCAAAAACTGATTATAGCTGTGGATGCTCTGTCAAAGGCTCACTTGACTTCGGGAGGAGGATGCACAGAGGGTTAGGACCTGGTCAGAGTTGTCTGTGGAATTATAATGTTTCAAGTCGTTAGGTCTTTAAAAGCTGATTTGGGTCTTTTTAATTTTTTTTTTTTTTTTCAGAGAGAGAAAGAAAGCTCTTCCTTTGTTTTGAAAGTACCTGGATCATTTAGGTGAACGTGAGCAAGTCTACTCAACAGTGTTTAGAGTAACTCCCTAGGCAGGACTTGGCATTCACGGTCGTATGCTTCTTAGTACCTCTGCCATCCGTTATCCATTTTAGCCTGTGGTAAGGGAAAAGTTACTACCAAATGATCCTTTGGGGAAAGAAGAGGCAGAAGGCAACTAGCTTTAAATCTAGAAGCATGCATTGCTGTTGTAGGACATGCAACAACAGATTTCTCTCTCACCTAGTATTGGTATCTCCTCTAGTTAGCAAAAGTCTATTTTGTGGAGAAAAAGCAGATGGTGGGGATGAGTTGGGTTCAGGAAGGATGGAAAGACTGGGTAGAGGAGATATGATGGTCAGGGAATGGGTGGGGTGGGGGGGAAGAGTGGCTGTGCATGAGAGAAGGCAGCTCTTTTATCCCCCTAACATTCAGGCACCACAAGGAAACCTCTTAATCCTGTTTCCTTGTGGTATGAGATGCTGGCACAGAACTCCCCCACCAGAAATCTCTGCTTCTGCTCCTGGGCTGCTGGGAATAGGGAAGATACGGGATGTGCAGTGGATTCTACCTTTCTCTTACATCCAGCTGCTCATTTTTTGCCAGAAAATAGTGGCTCTGAAGTTTAGCTGCCCTGGAACTTGAATATTTCAGCCTGATGTTTTGCCTTTTTGGTGAACATTGGTCATGAACATTAATCCTATGGGAGGAAGAGATTACATTTCAGCTTCTTTTTTATAACCGCTCTGCATCAGTCCTAATGCTGATCCCATTGATAATTGCCAGGAGGCTTATTTGGAGCAAACTTGATCAGTGCTGACTGCTTTTGACTATCACATCCTAAGACTTAAAGCGGGAGTTTTTGCATGTTATGACTTCGTTTAGAAAAGCAGGGCTTTTGAGTGGTTGTTTTTCAGGGACACAGATTCAGCTGAGATTTCAATTTATCTGAAACGACTTGTACACTGTCCATCACGTCACGTTCTCTTCTACTGCTTTCCTGTCCCACCCTTCAATGCCTGAAGCGTATTTTAAGCTGTGTGCAAACTATCACATCAGCCCAAGTGTTGCTAGATTCCGTGTTGCTGACCTGTCAATAGCTGACCTAACAAGTACCCAGTACCCCAAGGAGAAAGAAAGTGTTGTCTTAGGTTCAACTGAGTCAGATTCTGAGGATGTGGTATTTGAACAGGTTTGCATCCATGAAGGAAGGAGAAAAGTAATTTTCAGAGATCAATGAGTTTAAGAAAAATCTGAAGCTATGTGCTTTGTGTTTACTAATTATCCAAGTTTTTAAAAAGTCTGAATACCTTCTAAAATTTCCAGTGAGTTAAAATCTGTTCATACTGGGTCTTAGGTCAGTCTCTCTTGCAAACACTCTTGCGTCCTTCGGAGAACTATCCTTTTGGTCTGCATGGGGTGCATAGTGTTTGACCAGCTATTTCATTAGTCTAGTGCAACAGCATATTGTGCCATTATCCTCCCTGCTCTGTTGTCATGATCTCTGTAGCTACCCTGAGGAAGTGTAGATGACCGTCTTGTACTGGTTGACACTAATCTGCCCTTCACCAGGATGGCAAGTGGAGTGTCCATCAGTGGGCATGATGCTGACACTCAGAGGAAATGCCAACAATTTCAACAAAGTGTAAAGAATTTCCTTCTAAATGTTGTCTCTCCTCTTACCAATTTTTACTGTTTCAGGAGTGTTTGTTGTGTGTATACCACAGTTGTAACCGTTTCCTGCCCTTTACCTCCGAGGCAGACTGGTAGGAGATCAGAACTGGATTGATGCTTTCCTGCTTTGCTTACAAATCATCAACATACCAGCGAAACTAGGCTTTTATTACCCTATTGTTCAGTTCAGATATTTCAATCTATTGAAGGCTACCTTGCTTGCCCAGGAGTAAACAGGTACCTGATTTTTATCCAGAGTGGCTATGCAGGAGAAACTGAAGATGTAGTTTGGCTAGAAACATCTTTATTAAAATACAGCGATGGTCCAAAAGAAGTAAGAACTCAGGTTGACTTTTGGGCTTTTCTTTACATTTAGCTAAGCATATCTGGCATTCAGGGAGAAAAACACACCTGTCATAGCATTTACTAAAAATTCTTTAGAAGGAAGAAAACTTGAAACACTTCGTAATCTTTGTTTTGACATGAACTGTCCACTGCTTGCAAAAATCACTTCAACATAGTTGTTAAAATCATGATGTGTTACAGTATATCATCTGTTATGTCCCTTATTGTAAGACTGTCGTGTAATTTCAAATTGTGATATCTGAGGTGCATTGGATTGTTTTGGTTTTTTTAAATCTCTTCTGGAGGGGAGGAAGGAATCTGGCTGGCTTATCCCCAGACATTGTGGCCTGTCTTTCACAATACCCAACTCTCTGTTGGTGACTGGCTCTCTTTGTTAGAAGAACACACTGTGCTCTGACAAAATGTCATTCTGCACACGCTGCTGTTTGAGACTGATTTGAGACGTGGGGGCAAAGAACTGCAGAAATCTCGTTTATCTTTGCATCAGAGTAGTTATCTTCCTCACAATGAGGAATTGCATGATGTTTCCTCACTCATTTCAGAGCAAGTAACTAACAGAAGTTCAGAAGGTCTGCTAGTAGGATCCAAGCTACACAAGCTTAGGAGAGAAGGAGCCTGACCAAGAAGCTCCTCTTTTCACTGATGAATTGAACTGTGGATCTCCAGAAACACAGCCTGCTTCAGTCCACAACCAAAGGGCAGGAGGCCAGAGTCCAACACTTGCATACTCTGTGGACTAGCATTGGGAAGACTTGGAACACACATTTGCTAGTGGGGGTGTGTGTGAGAAAGAATCGTTCACTGAAAAAAACATGCTCATGCTTGAGTGCAGGCTCCTCATCGATCATCTTTGTCCAAGGGTGCTAGAAAGGCTTAATGGCTTTAATGCATTAATGTTAAAACTAGACATGCATCAAGGGTAAGAACTTTCCTATTCTTCAGCCACTCAGTAGTGCTTTGGTGTGCAGGTAAACTGAACTGCAGTCACTGGGGCTGCTCAGGAAGGAAGGAAGACTTTCACCATTGGACAGGTGATTGCAGGAAAAACAAGCAGGACTGAACAGGCATATTGATAATATAAAATAATCTAAACTACATACGTACATATGTAACTGGTGAAGTGGAACTAGAGTACTTAGCAATGATGGTACACTGTTTTGTAGTTGTTCTGGTTAATAGTATGCTTTCTCAGTTATGTCTCTAAGTAGACTGGCTACAAGGAGTGCATAGTTTTGTTAAGCAAAATCAGTCCTTGGGATATTTCCATACAGAATTTTTACTGGTTTTCTTGGACTCTGTGTTCAGAACAGTTGTGACTCATTTCTGCTTAGCTTTTACTGTTGGAGCAATGCATGCTGCAGTGTTCAAATTTTTGTTAATAATCTCAACCATCATCTGGTAAAGTTGTATATGAGAGAGAAATTACAGTAATTGGCCTTCACAAACAAAAATCCTGAAGAGTTTTGCCACCAGGTATTGTTTAATAATGATTAGAAAGAAGCCTCTGGAGAGTGGAAATAAATGGGGTGTGTAATTTTTCTGGCTTTAAAATGTGACATGAAAATATTTTGTTCTTCTTTGTTCTTTGTATTGTTCTTGCACAGCATCTTGAGTGTTATCTTCTCTGCTTTACTGTGGGAGTCAGCATTAGTCATCTGGGCAGGTGCTCCATGCCAGTGACATCAAACAATAGATGCATAACATCCAAATAGTACAGAGCAGCAAACAACATCATGTTCTTACCATGCAAGAACAGTGTTGGGTTCTGTTAAATTCATCTCTTGATCCCATTTGATATGTGTCTTTGGTTGCGTGAAGAAAGGCTGTTTTGAGCCTGTCAACTGCCAGCTCTGTCTTGCACTATTGTTTCTTTAATCAGCCTTGTGTGTCTTGAAGATTGGCAAGATTTTAAATAAACTAGAATTTATTAGAGACAAGAGGGTAAGGCTGGTACAGTGGCAGCTGGGCAAAGGTGGCAATTGAGTTTTCTTACTTCCTTTGACAGTAAGTTTTTATCTCACTTTTTTCTCAGCCACCTCAGGGTAGACTGACACTCTTTGACAGTGAGTACAGCAAGCGAGGATGGGGCAAGACAGGCAGGGATGATGATGTCAGTCAAACCTACTCAACAGTAAAACTTGTGTTCCATTTACTTGATGTTTGCTTTCTATTCTGCTTTCTATTCAAGATTGTTCTGGTCTTTGAGTAGTTAATTATGCCATATAAACAGTTTTGGTTTTCGAGACTGTGGAGACTGAATATCTGAGAATCTGAGATAATTTGGTGCATGGCCAGATTTCTTACTGAATACTCTATTACACTTCTTGATCATCAACACTAATATAATTGTGATACTAGTAGAAAGATTAAGAAGTACAAAAACCAGGGAGCAGGATGTTATTGTCAGAGGGAAACTGTTTGGTTCTTCAGTTGTGAATATACAGAATAATGTTCAGTCAAGCATTGCACAGAAGTGCTTCACAGTGTTAAAAAAAAAAAAAAAAAAANACAGGCATGAGCTGTGCTATTGGACGAATCATCCAGACTGTCATGTGTTTGCTTTCCTGAAGTGCTATTGTATCAGTATGCATTTAGTCTATTGAATGTGCCACGGTCAGTGGTTGCTTATACTGCCTTTGAATTTATTTTCCCATACAAAAGACCAGCATATTTCCTACCCTGTAGGCAGACTTTTTAACTCTGTAGTAAGCAGTAATAATTTAGAACTATCCTGTCTTTTGGGTTTTTTCCTGCTTTCCCCTCCTCCTTCCTCCTTTCCCAGCTCAAGCAGTTTAGGTCTTCACGGCCATATTCGTTGGAATACGATAAGCTATTAAAGTCTTCTTCAGACTGCCAGAGAAGCAGGCAATTATTATAAGGTGATGGGAGTATTTAATCAGACAACAGATAGAGTGATCGCAAGGCTGGTGACCTTTGGGTTCTTGAGCAGTTATTTTTATGAGGACAGAATGGTAGAACACCCTATATTCCAGTCTTTGTCCTTTGTGTCCGTCACTGCGTGTCCATCACGGGAAGGAAGGAGATTTAGGTGGAAATGGAACAGAGGGAAGTTTTTGGCTCCTGTGGAGTTTGGATTCTTTGAAAATTCCTCACTCTTATTACTGGTAGTGACCAAGGATGGAGACACGTTTACAACAGGGACACATTTCAGAAGAATAGACCTGCAGCTATTAAAATACCGTGAGATACGTGTGAAATTTTGCACCAAAGTAATTACACTTTTAATTTCAGAGGAAGAATTTTGCCTTGCTTATTTTTGCCATACCTTATAGTGCATGCTAATTCTTTCATCCTTGTGATTTAAGTGTTATCTTAGTACTTGGGCTGTATTTGAAGTATATCCTACCAGAACACATATGCAGTAGCAGGAGATATGATAGCAGTACCATTCTATGCGTATTTTTCTTGACAATGTCTTTCTTCTGTGTCACATTATTTAGAAAGGATTGGCTCAAGTTCTACGTATAAATGTCTGCTTCTGTTTGAGAAAAGAGATGGGAAACTGAATTAAGTGTTCAGTGCCAGTTAGTATTTAAAGATACAGTTAAAAAGAAGATATTCAGACAGCCTGAACTAGCAATGCTCAGCTCACACGTGACTTGTTTTGCTCAGTCCAGACACGATAGATAGAGGTGCTGCAGAAACAACTGGATTTGCATGGTCCTGCTCCATTGTAGAAAATAGCAAGCACCATGAGTCCTAGTCAGTCTCTCAGCATTGATGGCACTAGCTTCCAGAGTGAATCGCTTTACCTCTTGCATAGCTGGGGAGGAGGATGCATTGTGCCTTACTGGGTTACATTACTTACTGGGACCAGACGCACCAAAACCACATTCCCCAATCACAAGGGATTGTGTCCTGAGCACCCACAGTGCTTTCCTTAAACCCAGTATGAATGGAAGGAAAAGCTTGTAAGTAGAACACAACATGGTTTTTAGTAATTTTTGGGTGAAGAGTCCTGTGCTGTTGTCTGAAGTCACACTGTATCCTGAAGAGTGTGTTTTGGATGGATGGAGGAATACAGTTCTCCAGGCTTTGCAGGTGTACTACTTTTTTGCTTTGGGAGTTTTTTTGTATTGTATCCAAGAAAAAAATGCAACAGAAATGGAGCTCACTAGAATAGGATCCTCAAACATTTAAACTGACAAAAATGGTTAGTCCTTACGCTTTGAAGAGCATGCGGATTATTTCAAAGAATTTAAAAGCCAAATGTCACTTTTCATCTTCAGAACAGATGCTTCTAATCTATTGGAAATGCGAGGCAGGAAGCTTGGATTTCTCTTGCTGTTTGGGAGGCAGAAGAATATAAGCTACATTAATTAGCCCAATTAGTAATGTTGATGTCAGAGGTGGGAACCTGAACTGGCCAATTGTCTGCCAAGGATAGACATGTATGTAAGTATAGATTCACTGCCTCAGTATCAATTTAGGCACCTACAGGTGCTGTTTAGGTGGCTCAGTGGAACATTCCCTGGGGCTTTACCAGGAACTATTTACACTGGTTAAAATTTGCCAGCACTCCTGAAGCATTTTAGAAAGCGTGCTGTCAACAGTTTCTGAACAGTGAAAGAAATCTTGACGCCATCTGTCTAGTCAGGCACAGCCCAACCCTGATGAATCGCTTGCCCTCTTAAACTTAAACTAATTAAAATTTTATTTGGGTGATGACTGTCTTCAGCTTTTTAAAGATTAAGTTTTTTACAGTAACAGGAAAACAAAGCTTGGTAGCAATCTCTTTGAACAACATTTCTATTTAAAAGCTTCTAATACAAAGGCAAGGCAGAGTCTCACCAACCAGTGTGAAATTCAAACGTGATACTGAGTTGAGTTTTTCAGACTCAGAGCTGCATTTTTGGTATTGCTGCTTCAGAGTATTCAGCATTGAGCCAGATTTGCAAGTAGATTTAAATTGTTCATTGTGCTTCTTGAAATTATAACCATCACTGAAATGTTTGAAGTTTCTTGTAGTGTTGCTATTTTTGTGGATTTTGGAAGGAAAAAAAAAATAGGTTTGGGCCTTCTACACTCTCTGCTGAGTTAAAAGGAAATGTTTGTTAAGTTCTGTTTGAGTCAAACCAAACTCAAATGGCTGGGACTTCAGTTAACATGTGTTGCCATAGCCTTATTTGATTCTCAGGTCTGAAATGTCTAAAAATTATTGTACAAGAATATTAGCTGTAGTTTGTCTGGAAACTATTCTGTGTAGCTGCTGTTGGTATTTATTTTTTTTTTCCTGGGATGAACCAGGTCAGAATGAAGGTATATTAAATTTGAGATGTGGTAGCGGGCTGAGAAATTCCTTTGTCTAGAATGATGTTTTATAACATGAGACATGTTTCATACTCAGCAGGCTACACCATGCTGTTGCTATAGAACAGCAAATGATTTAACTCCTAGTTATAAACACCTAAGTAATTCCTGGGAATGACAGCTGTGAGCATTCACTGTTGAGGGCAGAAATAATTTTCCTCCTCAGGGCGAAAAGGGGAGAATTTTGAAACAAAAACAAAAAAGGAGGGATGGGCATCCTCTAACTTCTCTGCCCCCAGCAAACGTATTTTCCTTACTTGATGGTGATGTTGTTTGTGATTTCTGTTGCCATTAGCTTGAGTAGACATTGATCTTACAGTAAAAAAAATCAGAAAAGCACTTAAGGACATTTATCTACAGGATTATTCACTCTCAAGTGAATGAATAGAATGAATATTTACAGGGATATTCACCCTGAAGGAGATTTGGTAAGTATCAGGAAAAATAACAGCCGAAGCAGTCCCTACCTTCCTGAGAACTTCCCTCCAACATATTGGAATCAATCATGCGATGGAGATAATTGTAAAAGCTGTTAATCATCATATCTCTTTTCATGTCCACAGGGGACAGAAATGGCTTTTGGCACATTCTGTGTTCTTGTACTTTCCCTTCCACATGTGTAAGGTATTTTGAACACATTGCTTTGTATAAGGGAGCCATCCCTGACCGCTTTCTTTTTTTTTTTTTTTTTTTTTTTTTCCTTGCTGGTGCCTACTGACGAAGAGAGAACTCTTCCATCTTTAAGGAGTCACACTGAGTTCCTAGGGGCCTGAGTAGTTGCTACAACAACTATCCATCCTCCCCCACCTTGGAAATTAGATTAGATGTTTGAAGAGCTAGAAGCATTGGTGTGGCATGGGAATCTCATCTCAACGATAGAGGACATGTGTGGCATGGTCTCACCCCATAATATTCTCCCCTTACCAGCAGGGACTTGTAATTGAGGGACTTCCTAACTCAGAGGTGCCAGTAGGCTCTATGAAAGGTGCTGTGTTTCTCTGTGATACCCCTCAACTTGGCCAACAGTGATTTGAATGCATGTAACCTTCTGTAGCCACAGTGTCCTACCGTAAGGAGTTTCACAGCTTAACTGCACAGTCTGTGTAAAAATACTTTTGTCTGTCGTGGCACTGGTGATTTTATTTGATATCCTTTAGTTTTCCTCTGTGAAGACAGCTGACCTATCACTCCCTATCATCTCTGCGGTGTTTAGCAGGTAAAGGTCAAGTTGATGATCAAAAAATATCAAATCTGAGCTCTGTCAGTTGCTCTTCATCCTGATATTTTTTGGTGTTAACTGGGTTTCTGTTTTTATTTGCACTTCCTGAAAAATACTCACATTGTAAAAATGTAGGATTTCCCCTTCTCTCCTATTTTATTATGTAACTTACTCAATCAGTAGAGCTGTGTTCTTGCCATAGACTGAATAATCATAAGAAACTAGGGGATAAAAAGATAATCCATCTGTCTTGGCCCTAGTAGAGATCCTTTTTGTATAGTACATTTTCTCATGCTTATTTCTAAACTTTGTTATGCAGAAAAGAAATTTCAGCTGTTGTGTCCACAAGTGATGTGTGAACAGATTTCAATTTCCATGAATTTGCCTATTATTCAAAATTATTTGGCTGTTCCAGCCTATTGATTGCTCTTTGTTATTTGCAATTTGTAATTTGTGCTCTGCATTTGGTCACTGATTGTGTGTAATGTTCCTGCTCTTGGATAGAAAATATTCCAAGCTCACAAAGCCTTTCTGAAGGGACTGTGCAAATACTCTGGCAAATACATTACCGCATGCGTATTTGCAGTGGCTTTTCATATGTATGATAATACAATGTAAATAAAAGGAATGGTGAATGCAATTGAAATGGTTATAAGAATTGTGTTTGTACGAGTGTTCTGGAATATTTTGTGATGGATTAGTGTTACTACACCTTCTCCTGGATACTTTTTAAAATGGGCGTTGTAAAAGCACTGTCTTCAAATTTCTCTCTTATACACCATTGAGATAGAAATTTATATTGGCTATTTCTGCATGATAAGCCTTAACTTATTTTATACTTTATTTGAGAAAAAAAAAATCCATAAGCAAAAGTATTTAGTCAAAGACAAATTGCATGAAACTGCTGCTGTCTCAGGAATGCTCTGGTGCAGTAATTTGGACATCTGCTTAACTAAAAAAATTTTAAGACTAAGGAGTGTCGCTCTGTGGAGATCATCATCCCAGCTCATGTTGGAAATATTGTTGGGAAAGGGAGTCTGCCATTGTGGGTATGTACAGGCATTAGCTGGGTGCTTTTCTTGTAGCAAGACTTACTGAGATCATTAATTGTGCTGACTTTTAAACAGCTGTCGTTAGGTTTCAGACATAACAGCCAGAAGTGAAGGGGAGAGGTGGCATCTCTGTGCTATCATTTGGGTCTTTCTGCGGTTTTGAGCACCACATGTATGTAACAGTTACACTTGGCTTGTGTTTTCAGGGTTTCCTGCTAGAAATAGTATTTTTTTTTTAAGTGGAACTTTAGACTTGTGAAGAAGTACAATTGTGGCTTCTGGGATAAATTCTACAGGTTTTGTGCTTGAGATTCAGTTTCTGGATTTTTGTAGTTTTGTTCTGTTGCCAGTATTCAGAATTCCTTCCACTCATTAACACTTCTAAATTTGTGACTGGTACACTGTCTTTTCTGTCACGGATAGTTAGGGAAGATGTTTAAAAAAATCCCAACCCTTTAGTAACCAATGAGGCACCTTCCTTCAAACTGAAACACTGTCATTTATCGGTATTCTTTCTTTTCTGCCTCTCAATTTTAATTCACAAGGCCTTGTTTTTATCCAAATCAATTGGAATTAATTTTTTAATTAAGATTCCGAGGTACAACACCAGCTTCATTTTAATGAGCATATTAATTCCACTGTGCCCCCTTAATCCACTAATTTTGCAATTCTGTGCAAAAGAAGCTATCTCGTCAGATAAGAGTTGCTCTCATGTTTCATTGCTCGTGATTCTGTTTCCCTCCAGGCCCGGGATTTTCAGCTGTGCATAGTGCTGGCCTACTTCTCTGACCAGTGTAGTCACTGGGAGATTGGCTGATCTCTTCGCTGAGCGCAGCTTTAGGGCCTGTGTGGTGTGGTTCACAAATCTTCACCCTAGATGTCTAACTTCTTGTTCATCAAGTGCCAGCGTACCATGCGACTCGCTGTGGTTGTCAGTTGATTTTCACTGATGCACATTTTAGACCACCTGAAGATATGCTTAAATATTTGATAGAAAATGTGGTGGGAGGGTAACTAGACTTTCAATAAACTATGGTATTTCACTTCTAGGTAGTTTTTTTTTATCTTTTGGTTTAGTTTTTGTTTTTGGTTGTTTGGGGTTTTTTTAGTTTGTTCATGTAGGCTTGTCCTGGTTATTTTATTCCCTCCTCTGAAGCGACTGGAGGGAAGGTTGCCTTCGAATGGGGTGTTCTTACCCTGTCCCTAAGGCTATGAACGTGGAGAAGTGGTGTTTGCATACCCATTTTAGCTTTTTAATGATGCAATTCTCTCCCGCCAACCTCTACTCTCTGTGCAATAGGAGCCCATCCTTGGCAGCACGGAAGGCAATCCAGTGAAGCTTGGTTTGCCGGTAACTCTACAATTTTGACTATTCCCAGGTAAAGGAAACTTAAATGGCCAGTTCTCCTGTTTGTGCTTTTAAAGAGCAACAACTAATTACTTTGTTTCCTTCTCAGCAGCAATAAAATAAGTGATGTCATTTTAGCATTAAAAATTAGGACACTGTCCAAGGTAATTGTTGTGTGACCCATAATTAGGATTCTAACTTCAGGGTGTCTAATTTGAGATTAATTAGAAGTGCCCTAAAATAGGTATTTCTAAAGTGCCTCCAACTGGGCTCCTCAATGTTACTAATTCTGAACCACTCTTAAAAGAACACAGATTTGGCCAAAAAGTCCAACAACAAAAATTCCTCAAGCTAGTGATTAAAACCCCGCACTCCACCCAAATGCATGCCATAAATAAGGGACATACTCCTACCCTGACAAAATTAGTTGAGGAGAAAAAAGGCTCATGGTAAAACTCGTAAATGTCATCTTTGTTAGCATGGTGCGTGTAGGAGCCTTTTCTAAAAAGGAGGATTCAGTACGATATGAATAGATGAGTACAGTATGTTAAGACTTGTGAAAAACATAGTAAATCTCTGAGTCTTGCATTATGCAGTATGTTGTTGGGAACACTATTTCTCGCTGTTAAATTTGTAAGACGTACTGTTCCGCCAACTGCAATGCAGGCCTGAAATTATTGCTCCTTTTGGGAAAAGGAAACGAAATAGGGTCATTGGTTTCATTTGTTTGAGCCTCTGAGAAAGATATGATTCTGTTGTGTTCAAAACAAATGCGGTACAGAGTTGTTGGAGAGTCTGAGGACTCCAAGTGCGTAACAACGCAAGTACGGATTGGGGCAGGTCAGACAGAAACTTTATAAACTGTGCCCGTGGTAAGAGAACATTGGGATGGCATCTCCCCTTCTGCGCCCCATCCTCTGCCAAGTGATTGCAGAGACCCAACGCATAGACTCTTTCAGAAAAAAAAGAAGTGAAGGAAAACAATCATTCCCATGTTAAAAAAGCCACATATCCATCCCTGGGAGGGATGGACTCCAGTAGCATGCTAACTGCCCCAGTTCAAAGGAGGAATGAAATGGTAAGTAACGTGACAATATAGGGAGATGCCTCTTGTTGAAGCCCATAGGAGTGGCACACCTGGTATTACCCTAGCTCAGAACTAGGAAGCTGGAAACGATCACTGACTGTTAGCTTTTAGTCAAAAGGAATGTTCTTTTAGTTAGGATAAACTTCTTAGTCAAACCTCTCAAATAGTAATAATTTTACCACCACAGAGTGACTGAGAGAAACCAGAGATAATTTAAAAATATAAGAGTTTTCTAAAGGCTGTAGCTATAATCACTAAAGCAAAACGAATGACCCCTATTTGGGAAGTTCAGGAGATGTGTTGTTCACTATGTTGGCTTAATAATTTTTCTGTACCTTTGATGAGAGTTCAGCACCTTTTATGTTTCAATTAACTTGTTCCCCATTAAAATACATTTTGATACATAATTCTGCAAGGAAGTGCTTTTATTATGGTTCTCGGTGATTTCTTTGAACAACATGAGAAACGTTCAGGATTCTGACTAAAAAAAGACTCAAACTGAGAGTTAGAATGGGGATAGCAGGGAAATGAAAATTGGCTACAGGGCATGTCAGATCAATGTTCAGAGTGAGTTACGACTCCTGCTGGAAACTGATGGAGAAATCACTGCACCACTAAAATCTGGGATTGCATGTTCCACCAGCATAATCCTGCTGTGAACGACCCGAATTTGGCATTAGTTACCAGGTGAAGCCTTGCCCTAGGGCTTTGCTTTGGTGGCATGCCTACCAAATCTCTTGAGGAGGAGCTCGCAAATGGCAGGTGATATGCTTAGCTACACTTTGAGGACTCAGCTTCAGATTTTCCTGCAGGAAAAGAAAATAAACCCACTTATTCATTTGAGCAGAGGAGAATCCAGTACACTCTCCCCATTACTATTTTTTAAGGGCAATGGACAGAGGTTCGAGGAATTACTGAAAGAATGACAGATAGTGTACTTGCTGCAATGAGAGGCTGGAGAGAAGTAATTGGTGGGCTATGTTTCTGTGTTTGAAAGATCAGCAAGGGGGCTGAATGAGTATCAGAGTTTGTAACCTACACTAAATAATGAGGGGATGCAGCCGAAACAGCTATACACAACCTGTGGCTAAGGTAATGATGGGAACAGCATACACTGGGGAAGCAATCTGCGCTATTCCGAAGGACAGCATGTGAACATAAATAAAAAACATTAGTTCAACAGGCAAAAAGATAAAAGCAGTGGCAGCATATCAAGTGATCAGCAAAGACCCAGCAAGGTATCCAATGTGGGAAATGTGGCTGAAAAATAGTTTAAGGCTAACTCTTTCCCAGCAGCAATTGATCTTTTTGCCAAAAAAAAAAAAAAAAAAAAAAANAAAAGAAAAAGGAATATTCATCCCGAACAGCATTATTTGGCTGATACACAACCTTTCATATAGGTCCCACCAAAAACATGTTTAAATGAGGAAATCTTTTTTCTCTATGTAAAATTCATGTCCCTTTTCCCTGCTGAGGACTGGGAATGGTCTGTGTATATTAAGCACACACAGGCAGGTTTGCTTCATAGAAGACAAAGGAGTTGAAATGACAGTTATTCATAGAATGAAACTGGGAAAGTCGAAACGTGTGAAGGAACATTGTCAAGGCATCTTGACATCTTTAGCTGAATTGAGGGATAGTTATGAAGCTGGTAAATTTTTGGGGATGTAATCATTAACAGTTAGATGTTTTGCCCTTGGAAGCAAGCAGTCAGAGAACTGAACAATAATGCATGATAATCTGCCTGATGGCAGACAAGCAAGTAGTCAAGGTTTGGAAAGTGACATTTGCAGTTGGCGACCCTGCAGTGAAGTCTGTGCATCCTCCCAGGTTGTCAAGAGAAAATCAGAAATGGATATATTTTATTATACTGTAAATAAAATGAGTAATTTCTATGAATTGTTCTTGTGGAAATTGGGATAGTGACGTTCAGTTAAGGATTAGTGTAGGAAGCAGGGAAGAAAATTCAAGGTTGGATGGATCAAGTGAAGCTTTTTCCAGGTTCTTCCAATACCAGTTGTAAATGAAATGGCTGAAACCGAACACTACCTGTTTCTGTAGTGAAAAGGATCACTGAAACAACTTCCATGAAAGTAAGATACAAGGTTGCTAGGCAAAATTAATTTTTAGCTCTTGAGCTTAAAATGCCGGGGATGTATTTTGAGCTGCCTTGAAATTTGGATCAATGGTCAGAGGCCGCTGCAGAAGTAGGAGAAATGGTTCTGCGCTATGATAAACTTCCTGTGGCTTTGCATTGAATCACTGAAGATCTTATAAGCCCTGTTTCCCTAACTGTAGAGCTTGTAGTAAGTTTCTGCCTTCTCCATGTAAAATGTAAGAACTCGGCATCCTGTTGTAAGCACAGTGTGCAAAGCATTCAGAACATGAAAATTCATGGATATGGTTGCTAGTGGTGTAGAGACTGTGTTGGATCTCACTTTAGCTCCATGGCAGACCTTGAGCACCACTCTTCTCAAAAGTCATTCCTATTCAAGACAGGTTAACATGGGATATTTTGTGCTGTGTATAAGCCTTTATAGAGGGATCAGGACAGGCTGGGTTGATGGGCTGAGGCCAATTGTATGAGGTTCAACAAGGCCAAGTGCCGAGTCCTGCACTTGGGTCACAACAACCCCATGCAACGCTACAGGCTTGGGGAAGAGTGGCTGGAAAGCTGCCTGGTGGAAAAGGACCTGGGGGTATTGGTCAACAGCTGGCTGAATATGAGCCAGCAGTGTGCCCAGGTGGCCAAGGAGGCCAATAGCATCCTGGTTTGTATCACAAACAGTGTGTCCATCAGGACTAGGGAAGGGATTCTCCTGCTGTACTCGGCACTGGTGAGGCCTCACCCCAAACACTGTGTTCATTTTTGGGCCCCTCACTACAAGAAAGACATTGAGGTGCTGGAGCATGTCCAGAGAAGGGCAACGAAGCTGGTGAGGGGTCTGGAGCACGAGTCTTATGAGGAGCTGCTGAGGGAACTGGGGTTGTTTAGCCTGGAGAAGAGGAGGCTGAGGGGAGACCTTATTGCTGCCTGCAACTGCCTGAGAGGAGGTTGTAGCGAGGTGGGGTCAGTCTCTTCTCCCAAGTAACAGGCGATAGGACAAGAGGAGACAGCCTCAAGTTGCGCCAGGGGAGGTTTAGGTTGGATATATAATTTCACCGAAAGGGTTATCAAGCACTGGTACAGGCTGCCCAGGGAAGTGGTTGAGTCACCATCCCTGGCAGTATTTAAGATGTGTAGATGTGGTGCTTAGGGACATTGTTTAGTGGTGGACTTGACAGTGTTAGGTTAACGGTTGGACTCGATGATCTTAAGAGTCTTTTCCAACCTAAATGATTTTATGGTTCTATTTGCCAGTAGGTGATTAAGTGGCGTCCCCACAATAACTGGGGCTCATAAGTAACATAGCTGTTATCATAATGGTAACATTAGGAAAAAAATAAAATTGAAGCATTACATGCAATTGATGGGAAGAGGGTTTGAATGTAAGAATGTGTCTGAAGCTGTCTTACTAGCTTTTGGTTTTTTTCTCTGTTTCCTTGTTGGTTTTGAGTAGTTGAGAGATCTGTTTCCTCACTTAGTTCATGTATTTCCCATCAGACACTCTAGAGGAACAGAGCAATCATAGGCAAGGACTGAATGGTTTCACCAAAGCTACCATGAGACATTTCCTCTCATTACACTGTGGAAGTTGGATTAGTAATGATAGCTTTTGCCAGTTCATTCCTTTTTTTGTATTGATTTTACACAGTAAGACCTTAAGAGAGTGTTTCCCTTGCTGTCTGCACATTTTGTTTACATGTCCTGTTTTTTGTTTTTATACAAAATTCTTAGATTCCAAATAACATAGAGTTATTTTCCATATTTAAATAAACAATTTATTGTTCTAAAGAAGGAAAAGAAAAATGAATCCACACTACTAATTTGAACAACATTGTAGAAGTGTGAATGCCAGTATAAATTTCTTCTAAAACGATTCTTTTTTTTAGGTTGATAGGTTAGCAGAAAAGAAGACTACTCTTCCCCTTCGTACAGGTGTTGCTGGGAAATATCTGTGTAGGATCCTTAATTATTCCCACTTTGCAGGCCAGAACAACAGGACACCTGGCTTGACTTTGGCCTCAGAAAGAGTTACTACAAAGAGACGGGAGCATAGTCTTTTGCCTGTGGCTGTGAGTCATTCTCTCTTTTTTTTCTTGCAGTTCTTCTGTAGCTATTTGCTAGTGGTTTGTGGACTCTGCTTACATGGTTATTCTTAAAAACCAATTCCTTTGCTCCTCCTCACTGTCCACCCACCTCTCCTCTCCCTCCTAGAATCAAGGATGAGATTTCCCCACAGTTCACCACAGGGAAATTGAAGGCTTGGGGATGCGGAGAAAGATGCTGTCACTGGCTCTGTATGCAGTTGCTGTAGGATTGTTTCCTGAAACGATGATGCTTTCCAATATCACTGCTGTTTCCTAACTACTTTCACATACACTTTTTGTGTCCTTGCAAGGTGATATCGGTAATGCTAGAGGGGTCCATGTGGTGCAGATAAGAAGTGATAAGGCTGACAGCTTCATATTTTGGTTTTTATTATCATAAGCATCCAAGACTATAAGCCTAAGAGACAAATGACAGTTCTAGTCCTGAAAAATTTGCAACCACAAAGCTCAATCCAAAACTGACTGAGCTTTTGGAAATGATGTCACTGACTTTGGATATGGGCCTTTTGCTTTAATGCCAAGAACATTAGCCTTATGTAGTTTTGATCAGGTAAAACATAAACTTGGAAAAGTGCCAATATAATAGAGTCTTCTTTTCTTCTTAGAAAGCTATTGCAGTGTGGGAGCTCACTAATTAGTTCAAAGATGCCTTTTGGACATGTGTTGGTGACCACTGTTAGTAGCAGCTATCAAATGCTGCCCAGGTGGTCATTTGATCTGATTTGTAGTACCTTAAAAAGATGGACTCCTGTGTGTGTCAAACGTACGTCTGCTCAACCCCTAATATCTGTACTGGCAGTAGCATCCAGAGATCAACCAAGCAGATCATCTTGTGGTCTCTCTTCTTTCTTCTCTTTCTTAAAATTAATGGTTAAAAGTAAACATAATTTAAATGACTGATTTAGATGATCTGCACTGACATATATAAGTAAAAGTCTGGCCTGACTTTCAGAAAAGACTAACTAAATAGGATATTCTTCAAGAAACAGGTTTCTAAAACCTGTCTTGTTTTGAATATCCAACCACCTTCTGATAATTCATCCCAAAGAATTCCTTACAGGCCAGTTATAAATTATTGTCATCTCTAGCAGAGTTACTCATAGTGGATAAACTATAATGATATATTGTCTAAGGTTTAGGCAATTCTGTTTTACTGTACACTTAAATTATATTGTGAAACATAATATACTTGATAACATCTCAAACTAAAAGTATATAAATAAAGGATTTTTCATTTCCAGTATATTTTACACATTTTGTCTATGTTTTCTTAATCTACTGTAATATAATTAGGAACTTCTGGGTTTGGTGCTGTAAGTTTTATTTGAAAAAATCACATAAATGTTTTAATATTCATTTTAATATTGCTTTTCTATCAATTTCTTCATTTCCTGCTGTGAAGAACCATGGGTCGGTCCTCATGGCAACCAGGAAACCTCTGTGCACCAAACTGGGTAATACAAATGGCAACCAAAGAAAAGTTGATACTCAGAAAATAGGCTAAGGCTTGCAATTGTGCAGCAGGAAAGCACAAAATTCATTAAGTAGTTAATGAGCTCAGTGGTTTTAAGTGTAGGGGAGGATTGGCTTTGTTTTAGTGAGGTTGGAGTCTTGGCAGGGAAGGAGAGAGGGAGGTGACTTTATAAGAAACATTCAAACATTCTAATATCCTGGTTTTCTCCTGGCTCAGTTGGGGGAAAAATACCTGTAACAGTTGTAAGAAAATTACTAACTGCACTATTTCATATTGGAAAAATACAGAAACCGAAAGATAACGCAACTCTGAAAACTGCCTTCCTCAAATCACACTGCAAGAAACACCAAGACTTGGTTCCTGTAAAGGACCACGTGTGCACTTGGGCTCGCTCTTCTGTGTGGGTATGTGAACTTAAGCATGTGTATGCAAAATCCTGAGCAGGATCGGGACATCGGGGTGCTGTAGTTAAAATCAGTTGAGCTGATGGGTATTGTTAGTCAAAGCTTTCTCATGGAAACCCCAGTGCTTGGACTGAGTGAGTGTCATGGGGATCAGGGTTCCATCATGTTCCTTCAGGCCTGCTTGCACCAGCTGTCTAGGCTTGTGCATATTTCTTCCTTAACATGCATGGCATCAAAATAGCTTTGAACCTGAGGGCAGGTACTCTGTTTTCTGGCTGTGATAGATGCTGTTGGTGATACAAGCCTAACATGAGTCAGACATTAGTCATGGAGCATTCTGCACTTCCAAAGATGCAGGCTGTAACTTCGCGTGCAGGGAATGGAGTGGGTTTACGTAGCCCAGCCCCTACTTCCCATTTCAAACAGATGAGAGGGATAATGGGGTTAAAGACTTTGGTTCTTGTTAAAGGCCGAGGCTGGGGCTTAGTTTTTGGTTGGCACCTATGCCAGGGATGCAGTGGGGAGAGAGCAGGGGGTACTCTGTGCATTTCCCAGGCACCGGCTATACCTAAAGTGACCCAAATCACTCAGGTTCTGGCTCAGCTGTGCTGAATCTGATGAAGAGCACCTGTGAGCAGCACTGCTTGGGCTGCCCTTCTCCACCTGCCAGCTGAGGGTGTGCTGGTGCCTCTCCAGTGCCTGACGCACTTGTTGTGAGCTGCACCTTACTGTCAGCCAGCAGTGGCCATGGCGTACTTCCTGCGTAAGAATAGCCAAAAACCTTCTTCACTTTACATAAAAACAAAAACCACGTGAAGCAGCTGAGTAGCACGTAATCCTCACAGTGTGAAGCTGGCAGGAGAGGCAGAGCTTTCATCCCTACCTCCTGGACACTGAGGTGGGCTGCGCTTGGATGAGGAGGGAATGAGACTGGTGATCTATGTGCGGTTCAGTGTTTGAACATTGCCTGACATCCAAAGGCGGCCAGTTCAATTGATTTCTCCGTCAAGAGCTATGCCAATGTAAAAATCAGGCTTGCAACAGTATTTTTCAAATATTCTGCAGTCATAGTTAAAACCGGAGTTTTGAGAGACTCAATACGCTACCCTGGATCTTCAGTCTGCTTATCCCTTTGGCACCCCTGTGGAAGCTGAGCTGCTTTGAAAAATAGTCCCTGGAGTATACTTAATATCGTAATAAATTTACCAGTCTGAATCTGTCTAAATAGTTTTAACTTGCTTTTCTCAGCAAGTTAAAGGCTTGCACTGGTTTTCTCAGGCATCAGGTGGATTGGATTTTTTTAATTTATTTTAAATAAAATGCAATTGTGTAATTTTGATTATGGGAGCTGAGAGCACAAGAAAAACACCCAGTATCATGAGGACGGTGACTAATGTTGGCAACACAGGCAATGCTGATAGACGTTAGAAGATAAAGGAGAGCAGATGGCGTTTCATGATTTTTTTGAGTGCTTTGCTTATCTTGTTATCTTTAATGTAGCCCTTTGAAGAACATTACCTGAATTTTAACCTTTTCCTTCTCTCACAAAAAAAAAAAAGTGATAATTGTAATTTTTCCAAAGCAGAGACTATGTTATGATCACATCTGGTAATGTCACAGCACGGTACCTAAAGTGTCTCTGTATGCATACAAAGATTTGTTTGCACTTGGAAGGCACTGCTTTGTATCAGCAGTGACCATTTAATTTTCAACTTTTCCCTCCAAAAATTCCCAAAGAAAACTAAAATTGTAAGTACAATTGGCATGCTCTTGACTCAAAACCATGGCTAGCTTCTGGGATTATTTGGCTTTGTAGTGGTGCAAAGCTCATCACTCCACACTTCAAATGAACCTCAGGAAGTAGTCTGGGAAATGGAGAGGTGGTCCAGGGGAGGGACAGGGAGCCAGGTCCTGCTGCAGTTTGTAAAGAGCAAGCATCAAAGGGCAGTTTTTCCTTGTGAACTTTACAGAATTCAAAATAGGTTCTTTCTCAGCAGACGTGGCACTGGGAGAAAACAAGTAACTACACAGTCTAATGATCGATGGTAAAGGAAATAAATGTTGTTGAAGTGCTGGCAGATCTGTGTTATCCCCAGCCTGGCAAACACAGAGTTAAATCTGTCACTGAATGTATGGAAGGCTTGAACGGATTCTGTGTGTACCCTGAGAGGTTATGATAGATGTCTGATGAAACATTGTATTTAGAAGGCAGAGAGATACTGGTATAGCTCTCTGAGGAACTTCATCTCAAATGTCAATACAGCTTTTATAGTTAAAAAAAAAAAAAAGTTTTAGTTTAAGGAGGTTTTTCAGAGTACGCCATACCGGTGAAAGCACTGCATTATGAGAGTTGGTGCTGGTATAGACGTATCAGTAAAGACAGACTGGTTTCGTGATCCCAGTATTTGCAACTAATCCAGGAAAACTTTCTGCTGGAAACTCAGGCTGGGATTTCTGCAGGATGAGTTCACTCAGTATTGTGGCAAGCTCAGCAGCTAGAGTAATTACTTTGTTTGACTCCCATGCAGAAAGACAACTTTAAATTTGCAATTGGGTAAATACGGGCTATTGAGCAGGGTCCAAATGCCATGACTAAAGCGAAGAAATGTATTGTGGAAGCTCCTTTAGTATTTTAATAAGTACTCTTACCATGCTGGGACACTTAAACGCCTACTGGATAGTTTACTGAGATTGCAAGTCTCAGGGTCAGTTAAAATGTAGAACTGAGGTGGTGGAGCAGCAGCAGCAGCGAAGTTCCCTGAGCTAGAGCGTTGAGTGATGTTGCAGGTCTGGTCAGTACTGCATTTTGATAGTCTTCAACTACCAGGCCGGCGTGCTAGAGGAGTTGTGCTGACAGCCATCCAGCAGCGACCACAGGGCTTGGAGCACAGGAACTGCTCTTCTGGGGATGTGGAGGAGAGAGGCTTCATCACTTCCAAAGGTGTGATGTCCTTGGGCCAGGACATCTTCCCATGTAACGGCAGGGGACTGTTCAGTGCACAGGTCAGTGCTGGCTGGCGTTGGATGACTGCTTGCACCCAGGGTGAAAAGCACGGTGAGATGGGGACGGTGAGGTCCTCGCTGAGTGGCCATCTGCCAGAGGAGCTGTGACTTTGAGGGGCGGGCAACACATGGCTGCTGGATTTGCGGTTGGTGATCCTAAAATGTAAAAAAAAAAAAAAAAAAAAAT
>RSEF01000004.1:42194567-42204796 GCA_003993805.1 Himantopus leucocephalus | reverse complement strand
AAAAAAAAAAAAAAAAAAAAAAATCAAAAGCAGAAGGGGAAATAAAACGTATTTCAGGCAGAAAAGGAAAGCCTCTCGAGACATGAGCTCAGCTGGGCTGGGACTTCTGTCAGCTGTGGGCTGCTCCTTGCTGCGATGAGCTCAGGTCTTAGCCTGTTGTCTCACAGCAACATGTATCACTCGTATGTAGCATGTGTAAAAGTAGGTTGTTTTCTGTACTCAGCCACATCCTTGCCAGAAAGGTATTTATTTAGGCAGGCAAGAGGAGGAATGAACACTTCCTTTAAGCTAGCTGCAAGCACTTGTCCTGGGGAAGCAAATGGAGTGCTGTTTCCAAGACACAAGTGCTAGGGAATTACCTATTTAGCCTGGTACATCCAGTCTTAGTGGTGTTACAGGCTTTTGTGGATTCAGTTTGGCAGCCACAATCAGGGAAGAAGCTTTCCTCTTCCTTTGTGGAGAGCGCCATACGTGAAGATCTGTGCCTTTAGCTTGGCTGAAGCAGACCACTTGAGCTGAAGTTAACCAACTCGGTGGCAATCGGTGCCCCAAAAGATACAAACAAGCTTTTTTAGTTGATGTCCGGGTTACTTTGTTGATTTTTTTTTTTTTTTTTTTTTTTTTTNNNNTTTTTTTTTTTTTTTTAATATTCTGAAGGTAATTTATTTCCATTTTTCTTGCCTGTCACACCTCAGGGGAATATTCCTGAAATTAAACATTTCTAGTTGCTCATTGCAGAGTGACGACTGAGATACCGAATCAGTTGGTGCTGTAAAGCTTTCAGATAAAGCTGCAAACATTCTGCCTTGACTGTATGAAGGGAGCAAAATAAGTGAGGATTAATGGAAGTCAGAAATATCTGAGAAAATCTTTGTGGTTCAAGAAAATTTTTCTGCAAGGTTTCAGATCAGATGCTCAATGACACCTATTTTTTTCCTGGCCCATCTGCATCCCTCCCAAAGAGATGTATATCGCTGTAGTATTTTCTTTTCCTCTGCATTTATGCTCTGAAACTTCTCAGACAAGCACCAGGACTTTAAAAGCTCAGTTTTATAATCTGGAGGTCAAAATTGCTCACCAGATTTAAAAAAACCAATAAAATACAACCATTCAAAACTGTCTCAATGAAAAGCAGTTAAGATGGATGTGATATAAGATGATAAAAATAAGGAATTGTTACTAGGTCGCACAAGCCGAAAACCTAATGTCCAAATAACTGTTCCAGCTGTGGTTACTGAGAAGAGAGAGACTAGATTTCCACATGATGATTATTTTCCACAGAGTAAAGCCCAGGAAGTGATGAACAGCTGCAGTATGAGCCCTCACAGATGGACAAAATGAGCGTGTTTCCTCTCCTAGGATCACTCTCATCATTAAATGTCTATTAGTTGAAGTTACTTTTCCTTCAACATTGGAGAGGTTCATCAGCTTTATAATATTAAGAAAATAATTCCCTTTTTTTGTCAGGGACCTCTGTCTGTGTATTCATTAATGTGAACTTTGCTTTGTATGTTAATAGAGTTCCTGAGTTTTTGTATCATTTTCCATTGGTAAGTTCACTGTATAAACTAATGAATTTAGTTTTGCTTTGTGTGCAACCAAACCTCCATCAGGTGCTGTGGAGCAGTGTCTGTTCTCAGAAGAACAAGTGGGATCATTCAGAACCAAGTCCCTACCAAAATTGTCTGCCTTCACACAGTGCGGTTGAACAGTTATGCCTAATGAGGACCGTCTCAGTTCTTTAATGTGTATGGACTGGGAGAATTCAAATAACATGACTGTATGATGTACCAGTCTTCCTCTGAAATTGTGTCAGTGGTCTATATGCCAGTTAACTAAATCCTACATCTGCGTGTTCGGCTTTAACCTCTTTATCAAATGCTACACTTACCGGTGTAACTTGGGTTGTCTGCATGATTGACAGCAGTTTTGAAGTTTTCCCAGAGAACAAACTGATGGGCTAACCGATGGGTGGATGTAAATTTACATCAGTTACATGTTGTTAGTTTTTGCTAACAGTGCACTTTTCCCTGGTGTTTATTTGTGCGAAACCTGTTTTAATCTAGAGCATGAGGCCAAGTTACTTTGTAGTTAGCGTTAACAAAAGAAGGTAATTTGTCAAATGGAGTACAATGACGTTGTTATAGAAATAATTAAGAAACAGTGAATTGAAATTGAAAGGGATATAAAGAAGGAGCTGTGAATCCAATCTAGTGGTGGCTGGGATGCAGAAGAAAGCGGCAATAGTCCACCAAAAGTCAACGCTCCTCCCCACAACCTGCAGCTCTTCTCAGTGGCTTTCTCATTCTCATAAAACATACAGCACCTTTTGCAGGTATTTCAAGGGAGATTTTTCTTGTTCCCCTGAAGAATAAATCAATTTGTAGTGCAGTGCATGCCTTATTTGCTTTAGGTTTTTCACACTGATGAGCAAACTGGTCGGTGCTTTCTCAACAGAAAACAGGCTGTTACAGGATTAATTATCCATACAAGCACATCACTGGGACTGCACCAGTGGTGACCATCTGCAGTGGCCACCCATGCAATTTAACAATCACATTTTGAAGGCAGTATTTTGGCTGGTAACAAATATCCAGGAGATACCCAACACTGGGCTGAAGAAAAAGGGATTATGACCGAAAGGTGTTTTGTGTGAAGTTCCAAAGTCATTGCTGAAGTACACGGCCTGACCCACCAGCTCCTTCCCTGTGGTTGTAAGGCTGAAGCCTGAATTATTCACAGAGCGGGGACTCTGAGCAAACTGCAGAAGCCAGCGTGCTTAACGTGATTAATGAAGAGTCTGAACTGGTGCTTTAGGATGTGGATGAATCATTAATATAAGAGACACGCTAACAAGCACGGGAGGGGTTTGCGTGGGAGGGTGGAGGAGCCATCTCTCCTTAGGCTGCTAACAGAGGCGAGCCTGAGCAACAGGGCTGGTTACATCTCAATGCTCCCGGGTGTTTAATTTCAGCTCATCTGTTAAAAAGACCCATATCCTTATCATGTGTGATTAGTATTACGATGAAAACCAGTCATATGCACTTCAATGGGATGAACACGTTCAAGTGCTTTAGGGTATTGTTACCTGCAGGACTGGCGTCCTACACCTTTGAAGAGGGTAATGTTAATTCTGTGTTCAATGAGTTGAATGTGTCTCCAGCCACTATTCACAAGGCACTTAGCTTTGAAAGGGGACACAGTAATTAAAATTTATTTCAGAGAAGCCCCCAAAATGTACATTTGTTCTGTGCATACAGATTGTGTAGCTCGCGGGGTTCACAACTCTGTCTTCTGTCTGTTTATATTAATCCTGTCTTCTTTTTTCATTAAAGTTTAGGAGACAGATCAATTTTTAATTTCAGGATTTTTTTTTTTTTTGCTGGAGAAATGGGCAAATGGTGAGACATTGTATTCACATGAAGGAATTAGTATTAGATTTGAAACCAGTTAAACAATCATGGAAGGAAAAAAATCCTTTCTTCCTGACTGCTAAATATTTAACAGGCTGCTGAATGATCAAAGGTCCCTTTTAGGAATTTAAAACGACAAGATAAAAATGAGTTTAAATTCTCTAACATTTGCATTTGTGACAGCAAGAATATGAGAAGCAATGTCAAATGCTTGAAGTCCTCCCACTTGCGCAGTGATCACTGAGTCACTGTACTGATAGAAGCCAATTTAGAATACTTTACCCCTGCTATAAACGTTTGGCCTAACTCAATTGGGAAATGGGAGCATCACCCACACAACACAAAGCGCTGGAGCATTTTTCTTTTCGTGCAAGATAATCAGCAGCAGTATAAAAAATAACTTCAGTGCTGAAGGGGTTCTGTTTCTGCAGTGAATAGTTGTTGGGGGAATATTGTCTCCAAAGTCTGCTTTGACTTACATAAATGTTGGTTTCTACAGAGGTATTGGAACATGTATTAGGAACACACTTTGCTTGAATGCTGTCCCTTTATATGGGAGTCTTAATGCTCCTGTTGCATTGCGGGTACAGTAGAAGAGCTCTTGGCACTGATTTAATTTGGGAATTACAGATGGATAAATGCTGAGTCTGTCTATCTTGCTACATAAAAATAGTTTGCGTCAGATTTCAAAGACGACATACCTTATCATGTTAAGTAGTTTGTTCGTTGACACTTGAAACACTGGATTTCTGAAGTTAGTTCTCGGTTCACTACAGTGTTATTTTAGTATTAAACCTACGTAAAAGCAGAGACTTCCATGGAACTAACTACTTGCTTTAGTGTATGCTTGAAAATCTTTTGCTGAATCAGGGCTTATATGATTTTAAACGCGTAAAAATAATTCAAGTTCAAGTAGATCAGCTTTTAAGCTTTCATTAGTAAAGTTATTTTAAGCTTCTCTTATCAGATTGCTTACATATATTATACATCTCTTGTTACAAAGAATGTGTTGAATTCCTTTTCTGCAGGAATCCATTCAGAAAAATGCTTCAGAATATTTGTGGTACTAGCTATTATTCTGTAATTAGCTTTTTGAGATGCTAGATGGTTCAAGGCACATCTTGGTAAAAGTGTCTCCTGTTTTGGTAAATGTAGCCCACTGATCATCCATACTTTGCACATACATGTTTGGAATGTTGCAAGTATAGGAAAGAGATTAATAACATTAGAGCAGTTGCTGGTGCAATTTCCAATACTGCTGCCTTTCTTGGATAATTCTTGGCAGACTGACAACTAAACGAAAGAATAAGAACCAGTCAGTTTGTTGCCTGCTCTTACAGAAATGATACATGTAATACAACAGAAATCACTCTTATTTTTCGGTATGGTTTCCCATTAAGGCTGCTTGTTGAACAATGCTTATTATGAAAGAGTAAACACATCAACTGGCATCAAATGCTAAACCACTACAAAAATGATCACACTTTAATGACAGCTGTTGAAATACCCCTATGATGGGAATACACAAATACTTATCGTCAGATAACTGAAACAAAGTGATTTGGAAATCATGATTAAAAGATGATGATACAGCGTACTGCTGAATTTCATTTAGCTTGTTCATGGCAAACTGCATTTACTTTTAGCTTTGTATTCCACATAAGTATTTTCTAGCATGGCTCATTTCTAAAATGGCATTTGCACATAAATTCACTATCTGGGTGTCTAACTGATATTGCTTGAGCATTTGTAAACGCTAGGGCATCCATCTGTGGCAATAATGCAAGTGTGTTGTTTGTGTTCAGTTCTGCATGGGTAATTCTCAAGATCTGGCTCTCGTTCTTATCTAAATGTTCACCAAGCAATATGTGTAGAGAAATATCTTTATGGCTGGTAACAGATAGGTTTTTGTGGTGTTTTCAAATCACAGGGAGTCTTATCATAAATGCACCATCTTTTTCTGAAGCGTGGACTGGTCCTGCCAGTCTTTTTGCATCATCCTCATACTGAAAATATGAAAGGGCTCTATGACAGGGAGAACCTCAATGCTGAAGATGCTGTATTGCTCTGGGCAGCATATCAATGTTCATTGCAGGAACTGTGAATGTGACTTGTTGGAAAAAGAACTGTAGCGACTGTAATTGATTTGCCACACGTGTTCTCTCAATTCCTCCTCTGCTTTAACTGAGTGCCCTTGTCTCTTTAGAATAAGCTTTGATAATCATTCTCATTGGCATGACATGCATGAAATTATTCTTCCTCAACTTCATCTGAACTTCTGTAAATCACATGTAGCTCACTGTTATGCCATGAATTCGAAGAAAAGTGGTTTGGTTTTGTTTTTGCTATGTAGCCCCAAAGTAGAGGGTGTAATGAGTGCAATTGCTAAGCAGTATTTCACTCAGAACTTCCTGACAGAAATGTGGTTTTACCTGCTGCTCTGGATGTAGTGGCCGGAATGAAGCCTGAACCACTTTTTTTGTGTGCTACCTGTATGGTGTGTATGCATCATTTTTTCCTCTCGTATGCTTAAATATTAGTGGGGTGGTGGCTGGAGTATTAGAGTCCCCTCTCTCAAGCCATAAAAGCAGATGTGGACAAGAGGGTATTTCCCTTTCCTTGTGCTCCTTGTGGCTGTGGGACCAACGCCTTCTTGTGAATTGTAGCAGTTTATGCGCGTTGCTTTGCTGTGACTCGCAGTTCATTCCCGGGTGCAGAGGGCAGACCCCTGCTTAGCAGATGAAGTTTGGGCAGCTGCTGTGATTAATAGTAAGAAAGGACCAGAGGGAAAGTGTCGCTCTAACAATTCTGACAACTAACTTTCTATGCTGCTTTGATCCTTTAAAAGCAGCTCTGCATTTTAATTTCAAATGGTTTGACGGAGTTTATTAATAGAAGGCTCTTTCTGGTAAAAACAGCACAGTAACAATTCTCCTTTGAAGCTCCAGCTATGGCTGAGGAGATCATCAGCCCACGCTGGTTCGGGTAGTTTTCTGACGTTAGCCGCCGCTGGGGCTTGCCCTCCTTTTGCTCTGCCAGCCTGATGAGCAGCATCTCTGTCCTACTTGACTCGGCTCCAAACACCAAACAGCCGCATCCCGACTCTAGCAAGACTTAACCTTGTGTGCAGTTCTCATAAATGAGCACCAGAGATAGCGGGTAGTGGATGCTCAACAGGTTTTTCCTAACTGTATTGTGTGGACAGAATGAGCTGGGTTAGTGCAGAGAAGACTGAAATGAGTCAGGATAACCATTTTTCCAGTATCAAACCCTTGCTACAGAGAGAAAGGGGACTGTGTCCACTGGGAACAGGACTCAAAATATGGCACTAAATGATAGTGAGGGAGATCAAGGTTAGGCACCAGGAAAGATGCTAATGGTAACAGTAATTAAGTGCAGGAATAGATTGCCTGGCGATGCTGTGGAGTTTTTGTCACTGGAGGCTTTTGAGGTGGCTTTTCCCAGACATCTGTTGGGAATGATTTAGGGAAAGCTGAACCTGCCTAAAACAGAGGTGCGACTTAGGTGACTCCTCAAGTGCATCCAAACTAGCACTCTTATAAATTTCTGTAGATGAAGAAGTAGTGAAGATTTTTATGGTATGTATTCCTTTTGGAACAGCAGCAGATGTCTGAAAAGAGGCCTTTTCAAAGAGAGGCCACTCTCAGCGGTACAGGTATGAGCACAAAAGTGGTTTAGTGAGGTGAAGAGTTACACCAGGCTTGTATTGACATCGATAAGAGCAGAATTTGGCCTGGGAAAAGCTGTTTTGCTTTGAACTCCACTGTCAGGCAGTGTAGAGGTTAGCAGGCTTCAGACTGATGCTTTCATTTATCTAAGCCAGAAATGAAAAGCAAAGATAACAGTAACAGTGCTGGGGAGGAGGGAAAGAAGACACAGATACTCAAGTATTGTATACTTAGGTAGTAGTCTTTTAAGAGTCTCCTCACCTTCTACAACTTGCTAAGTAAACTTTATTAAATAATTCTTTCCACTTAGTTAAAAAGAATTACTACTTCTTCTGCAGAAGAATAAACTGAAGAGATGTTTGTGATGTTTGTATTTCAAGCCACCGGACCGTGAATTAATCTTTCCCAATGCAAGTGAAAGCTCAGAATTGTTGTATACTTGCTTCTAGATGAAGAGGTATACTTCAGGAATATAAATTTTAAAATGCAGGCTCACTCTCTAGTCTTTTGTTGTGTTTGATCTTCTGGTGAATAGATCACAATTGCAGGAAATACTCTTGAAACCTTTATAGTTCAAATAATTGTTGCAGGCGTTTTTCAGAGCAAGTGCTGGTTTATTCCTTAGAAGAAACCTATTTTAAAATTCCCCAGCTAGGTAAAGCACTATAATAGGTTGGAATTGAAGGAACGCTTTAGAGAGATGGTCACTGATAATAACTGAAGGGTAACCACTTGACTAACAGCACGTCCTGTCAATCAGTTACAGCCTTTGAAGGTGACCATGCTGCCGCTAGCTCTCCTGTCAGCGCACAGCTCAACGTGCTGGAGAGTAAAAGCAAATGAGTCAATGCTGATTGCATTAGCTTATCCACTCATACTCTAGAGAAAAGCGAAAGGGAGAAAACCCTACCCTCTTTCCACTACCTGTAGAGATCTCTGTTTCTTTCTTTAAAAACTTCCTTGGAAATGAGCGCAGTTACTTCAGTGCTTTGTGAATACACTCACAGAAGAATACAGTCACACTGAAATGTGTGCCATCTCTGGGGCTATGTGTAATGGCATGGGAACTCACGCTGTTCATGATGCTAGAGGGTGGCTGGTCTTTTTCTAAGACTGAGAGAAATAACTATGGGTTAGAGATTGCTCTTTTAGATAATACAGCATTGAATGAATTGTTTGCGTCAGTGGAGAATTCTTTAGAGGGAACTTATTTTCCTTCTTTAATTTTATCTCTTAGGAAAGAATATATATTCATGGAGTCTATACAATAACAACTTCTGGAGTTTATCTGCACTAAAAATGTATGTAAGGTTGGAATGTGATTATGATATGCAAACAGTTTTAAAAAAAGTATGGTAAAATAATTTTGCAGCTTTGACCGGGACCATGCTGTTTAAAATCATCTTTACTGACTTAATGGAGCCAAAATTGAACAAGATTGCTCATTTCTATGCTGACTGCAAAGCTGATGTGTACCATTGTTTTATTTAATGTGATCAGTCAAGATCACGTATCATTATGTTCTAGTTTTATTTAATGAAGACAAAGCTCAGGTATCATCCTTGGAGGTCATTCTTGGTATTGGGTTCATACAGATTGGAGAATCCTCCATTGCTGCAGGGAAACAGATGGGTTTAGCTAATCCCATGGAGCTCCTGACAGTCATAGGGCCAGGCTGTTCTCAAAGACTTGTAATTAAGGTGATTCCTTTAGGATTATATAAACCTAGTTCACTTATGCTTTCCTGACAGGTTCCTTCATCTTTCCTCCCTGTTCTAGGATACGATCATTCTCCTTTGGGATCTCCCAACATCCCCAGCAAAGTGCATTGTGTAAGATGAATTCTGTATTCAGGAGAAGGCACCCTTGGGCTGGATTAGACCAAGTAGATTACCTCACAAGCCTTGTTAATACATGTGGGAACGGCTTGCCTTTTTGCAGTAACATGATATTGCTGGCTTACATTTTTCTTTGACTTTGTAATACTTTTCTGTGCACCATTTGCCCTTCCTCTTTGATTTAATGAGTGCCTAAGTGCAGCATATTAACACCTTTTCCTATTGAGCTGCATCTTACTTATTTCAGTCACTTATTCAGTTTTGTCACAGTATCTTTGAATTATGTAGTAATAATAAAATAAACTCAGGCTGTTTATTGTTTCTTCTTAATGCATAAGACTGAGTGTACAGTTAAGTGCAGTCCTTGATCCTTCTTCCAAATCCTTATTGAAAATAGTGGTATTACTGGACTCAAGACTTCTATGAAACTGCACTCTGAAACTTCAGGTTTGAGAACGTAAATCACGATGTTGATAGTGGATATTGCTCAAGCAGATCAATTACCCTAAAATATTTTTATTGACCTATGCTTCTCTACCTTGTTCAGGAGAAGATCAAGTGAGGCTCAGCTGTGACCAAATCCCCCTGACGTGAGGTTTAGTTAGTGTGTTTCATTCCCACTATTTTGCAATTAGAAATTACCTTAGTATTTCTAAATGGTAAGCTCTAGCTTTTTCTTTCCCTACCTGTGGAGTTTTCAATGTCACCATAGGTTTGGGAAACTGAAAAGGAGGAAGCTGAAAGGACTGTGTGTTCTGAATGTGTTTACATGCGTTACTGATGGCACATTGACACAGCCCCTAGGCAACCTGTTATTTTAAGTCACCTGTAATGAATATGCGTGTCCATCACTTTAGAACTCGTATGACCTGCTGGTCTGACCTGGGTGATGGGTGGGTTCTCCATGTAATCCACATCCATTTATCAGCAAATACCAACATATGAACAGCTCTAATTAGGTACTTTACTAGCCTGGTCTGGTTAATGCTGAACATGAATCTGAGTTTGAGGAAAGTTGATTGCTCACAGAAATGTTCCTGTTGTACTCTGAACCGAGTTGAGTCTTATCTTTACAAGTAATAGTAAGTGGGGAATTTTAAAGGAAGGAAACAAAAATATACACAACCTATGTTGTGTTAAAATTTGTTTTTCTAGGAATTTACAACAGTTCATAAATCATTGTAAACAGCAAGTATCTCCAGCTATTTGTAGACACCAAGATGGGCCTGTAACCATAGACACTTAGACAGTCATAGAATCATAGAATGGTTTAGGTTGGAAGGGACCTT
>RSEF01000004.1:42179048-42194467 GCA_003993805.1 Himantopus leucocephalus | reverse complement strand
GCCGCAATAAGGTCTCCCCAGAGCCTTCTCTTCTCCAGGCTGATCAGCCTCAGTCTTTATTCTTTTTGCTTTTGTCATTGCCAACTGAAGGGCATAAAAACATGGATCAAAATGCACCCTGTAACATTTGCAGGCACTATGTTAGCCTTTCATTGGAACTGTGCTATCGCGCTGGCATTTATTTGTTTAACTAAATGTCTCTTCTTCGCTTCCACTCTTCATTTAAGGAGAAGGAGGACAGTAGTCCCATTTCGTTATTGGTACTCTAAATGAGTTGTGCACTGGAATAGCTAGTTTCCTTCACACATAATGCTTTCTCATCATTTCCTTCACTTAGGTGTTTAGCTATGGGGTAATTAAAACAGTTTATTTCTTTCTGGCTAGTGCACAGATATGTCTTCTCTCTGTATCTCTGCAGTACAATCACTAGGCTGCTGCTAATGCTTTGTCATTCACAGTTGAGACTTGGAGGCACGGAGTATTGTAATGAGTGAGCGGGAGCTTTAGAACATCCTAAGCTGATCTGGCAACTCAGTTGTAACCAGTCAGCTCCACATATTTAATACCTTAGGACTAGGAAAGTAAATAAATTGAGGCCGTTTTAGGATATCTTTGTTTTGCATGTTGTTGGGATTTTGCTGCTTTGTTCAAGGGTTTTTCTTCCATTGGCTAGGTCAGACTTTACAGTCAAAATACCTGTAAAAAATAAGTTACCAAATGGAAAAGGCAGTTATTTGTTCACTTAGGTCCAATATACAGCCCCTAAGTATCCCGGTATTTGCTGGAGAAGAAAGAATACAACTTATTTTCTTTCCAAAGGGGAATTTTAGTCCCATTGGTGGAGCAAATTGCTATCCAGCTTGTAGTAAGAGGTGAATTTGGACAGTATGCATAACAGCTGAACTGAAGGCATACAAAAGGAATCCCAAAAATTTTCTTTAAGCTCTACCAAGCTCTTTAAGCAGCTCTATGATGACTGACAGTTCCTGAAAAAAGTTCTTACAGAGTGCGTAATACCAAAATGAAATGGATTTAGTCAGGCTGGAGGGATATTCAGTTACCAGTTGCAAGGGCTTAAGGCAGCCCTGCTGAATTATAGGTTTGGGATGCGATAACAGGCACGAGATGAACAGCTTTAGGGATAAACAATTTATCTCTAGATGATGGTGCGGTAGTAAAGACAGATTAGGAGTACAATTATCCAGACTGTAACAACAGCAAATTCAATAATTCACGAGTACCGGGCTAGACTTAATATCCGGGCTCTCAAAGATGTATATGACCATGGCTATCAGGCAGGCAGGCAGGAAGCAGGCATGGCTTTTTCTCTGGATGAGCTACCTAGGTGACGAAATTGAGGAATGTCAAATTCCCTGTTGGGACTGTCCTTCCTATTGTTGAGTTGGGAAAGCACTGTTTAGGCTTGTTCACCAAGCATCACATCCCACCTCTCTGCCAGTTCTGTCCTTGGTGTGCACAGGGTTAGGAAATACAGTATAAGGCAATACTGCCCTTACTCTAATCTATCAGCATATGGTAGTTTTGCAAGGTAATAATGCTATTTGATGTGATTTTTTTAATTTTATTTTTTACGTTCTTATTTTTATTTCAAGATCCCCTGTGTACCAAGTGATATGTATGTACAACAAACTGGACTGTTAAAAGTGCTTTGCATGGAATATTTCATTGGGGCTGTCAAAGGTCTTTCCAAAAGAGAATTCAAAGGTCTTTACAAAAGAGGTAGAAAAAAATTATCTTGTAAACCAGCTTTTTCCTTACTCCAGTTCGTTGCTTATTCCATAGAGCCTCTTATCTTCGTTCACAGCTAGTCAATAATTATAAAACACTCAACAGACTGGCAAGTGATGTGGTGTGACCAGTGCTCACTGAGTTTATAATAATCGATTTTGTTGAAATTAACTATGATTTCTCATGTTACATTAATTTGTTAGGTGTTTGAGGAAAGCCTGACCTTATTTTTATGTACATAATTGTGCTTTCTACTAGAGAAAAAATCATCCCACAATGTCTGCATGGGAAATTTTATAGATGTCTCTAGAACAGACAGAAAATCAGCAAGTGGGAAACAACGTGAATATGAAAGTTTATGGGGGGAACTTACCAATTTGTATAAATACCTGATGGGGGTATCTCATAAAGGCAACAGAACCAGACTCGTCAGCAGTACCCAGTGAAATGGCAGGAGGCAGTGGACACTAATTGAAACGCAGGAAACTCCATTTAAGTGTAATAAAAAGCTATTTCACTGTGTGAGTAGTCACACACTGGACCAGGTTATCGAGCAAGATTGTGGAGTCTCCATCTGTGGGGATGGTCAAAACCCAACCAGGCATGGCCCTAAGCAACCTGCTCTAGACGACCCTGCTCTGAGCTGGGAGGTCTGTCTAGACAATCTCCGGAGGTGCCTTCTGACCTCTGTGATTAGTGGAAGTGACTTCCAGGGTGATCTCTTGCAAGTATAAATGTTTTAGGAGCTGACACTTCAGTAGCCTGGTTTATTAATCTCAGAATATGGAATCACTCCAGAAGGAATTAGTCTCCTGTAGTCATGAGAATATACCAGACTGTAAGACTCCTTCAGCATTCATAGTGGAAAGAAAAGAACATGTTACTAGCCAGAGAGATAGTAAATTATAATGCTTAGATCAGCTTCTAAGTTGCAGTTACAATGCTCCCTTTTGAAGTTGCTTTTATCCATGACTTGAGATGAAATAATTGATTTCTGATGGCAATAAGTTGGCATTCAAAGACACGTCATTGAGAGGACTGAACGCACACTCCCAAAGGTGACCATTTCGCCACGTGGTGCTGACACAGGTGTGGTATCACAAGCAAACCACTCAGTCTGTTTTCAGTGTGTAGGGGATCTTAAACAGTCTTAAGAATAGAGGTGGCAGCTTAAAGAGAAAAAAGTGTCTTTCATTCTAAGGCAAGAATTGGTCTATTGGGTGTTTTTCCTCTTCCATAACTGAATTAGGATATGGAATTGTTGACCATGAGAACATAAAATTGCATTTCTTTGTTTTAAAAGAAGGAAATAATGATATAAGGTGTACCTTAGATGGCTTTGTGTTACTGGGGGTGCTTGTTTACTTTTGTGATATCCTAACTTCGGAGGGGCGGTACATCAGTAGCAGAGATCGCCACCGTTAAAAATGATGTGGTCACCTATACTATACATTTAAATGTAACAAGTGTGACCTTGAGTAATGTCATTCTAGTCTGAACTACAGTGACATCAACATGAAAGATGGTGTTTGTGTTACTGTTTGCAGCTGGACAAAGGTGATAAGCCTTTGCCAGGCAAAGAGTTCCCTCAATGGTTTGGTATGGCTTATGATTTGCTGTGTTTGAAAAAATACTGGTGTTGTGATTGATGTTGTATTTTACTATAGTGCTGCTGATTGTCTTATTTGAAGCTGGCGAGGAATCTCCATCCTGAACTCCTTGAAGAAACTTGGGAAGATGATAAATTCAGCCTTTTTTAGGCATTGTGCCTCTGTAATCCTGATGGACAGTCCAGACCCATGGCAGAGGTCCCTAACAAACAAAGAGTGTACGAGCTTTGAAGCTCTTCTTTGAAATTCGGCTGGCAAATCTTTTTCTTCAACGGTACTAATGGTCCTGGCAGTTTTGCTTGCCATCTGTTTTCCTGCTACAGATAACATTAAGCTGCATGCTTTCTTCCTCGTGCAACCTCAAGACTGATTTTAGGCACAGTTTTACTTGATGTACCGATTGTTAGGCAAAGCTGTTCCTTAATGATAGGGGGAAGCAGAAATTACATTATATTTTGGATTAAACGGGAGAGCAGTAGACTGGAGCTGTAGGTCCTTACAACTGATATGTTAGGTCAAGTGCACAGTAACAGCGTTAAAATTCGCATTGTACGCACTATTTAGCTATTTCAGTCCAAGCTGATAGGGATTGATGCTACTTCTCATAAAAGCAAATAGGCGTAAATACTCCTAAAAATTTCTTTAGAAGCTAGGGTAATTAAACACATCAAATAATCTTAGGAGCTCGAGTGTTTTGATAATCTGGGGCAGAACTGTAATTGGGCCCAGTTTTTCTGATCATTTCATGCTTGAAAAGTTACCTGTCATGTTGAACACCTAAAATTACCAGTTCTTCTGGAAGACACAGGCCTAAATAAAGATGTTGGCAGCCTTATTCATCAGTGTCCCTTGACTTTTGGAATTTGTCCATGTTAACTATGTCATAGAGCAGCATAGGGCGTTAACTGATAGCGGGCACATGCGTGGAGGGGACTTGGCAGAATAGTAGGCAGTGACTCCACACGGACTATACTGTTTACCTCTAAAGAAAGAAGCATATCTGGGCCCACTGAGAAGAAATGGGACCAGATTTCTTCATACTGGACCTTTTAAAGCCTGAAGTAAGAGCTAGAGAGAAGAATCCACATTATGAAAGTAAGTTCTGCACATCATGGACTTTGATGATGAGGGCAAAAAGCGTGTGTATATGCACATGCATCAGTGCCAGAAAAGGTGACCAAACCAAGGAAGAACAGGATTCATATTTGGCAGATAAAGTCACAATTCGTGCATGGAGAGATGCAGTAAGTGAGGAACAGAGTATTATGACTAAGGTCACCTAGTTAAACCACAGAGGGAGCTGATAAGTGGCAAATGGTGAACAGCAGAAGCATGATGAATACTGTGTGAAGGTAAAGAGGGTTTAGTGCCACCTGTTTTGCATATGATTTTCTATTTTGTGTTAAACTGGCAGAGGTGACTTCCAGGTTTAACTTCTCTTATCCTCATTTTATCTATATCTTAAATTTAATTTAGCATCACTATCCTATAAATTGCAGACTTTGAAGAATTACCTCATGAGTCTGGTTTGTGACTTACTTAATTTTGTATTTCTGTCTATGCTACCAGCCTGCGGGATTTTTTTTTAAGTTAATTTCTTCCTGAGTGTCTGTAATTGTTTTTTAGCGCATTTCTGTCTAGATTGGCAACTGTTATAAATCAGCATGGTCACAATAGTTCCACTGAGCTACTCTGCCTGTTTTCATATCAATTTTCTTACAGTTCAGGACAAACTCCAGCAGTCTTTGTTCTGGCAAAACTCATGTTTCTTTTCTGTGAACTTCTGCAGTAACAACTACTATAGGAACCGGCCCAATTGGAACGGTTTTTTTCCTTTATAATTTGTGTTTGTTTCAGATGGTAAATAGTATCTATAGTTCTGGGACAACACTTAAGTAATCTTACTCAGCAAGTTATTCCTTACAACGTTGCAATCCCATTAATTCCAAGAGGCTCTTACAAAAATTGCTATATAAAATAGAAGTGCTTCTATAATAGTCAATAACAGATGCCCAGAAAAAAGTGTAAGAAGCTGGGTGTCAGGTAGTGCCGTGTATCATATACTAACGCTGCGTACAGTAACATGCTGGTTAACATAAGAAAGCATGTAGAGGTGTGACCCATTAAAGGAAAAAAACAGCATGCAGTAGTCTGGGTGATAATAGTTCTCCCTTTTTTGGCCACTTTGAAATGTACTGTGAAGAGACTAAAACAGTAAAATAAACAATGATTTATGAGAGGGTTGCTGTGTCCGTAATGTTAAAAATTATAATTGAATTACTATTTCATTTGTTTGTCTTGATACTACCCAATTCTTTTGGCCTGCTTTGACGACTACTTTTGCATACCTGTGACTATTCCCCCAAGTAGTTAAGCAGAAATTAATGTGATAACCTATTTAAACAATTTGTGTGGGACTATGTTTCCCAGATCAGTTTCTTAGGGAGCAAAAAACTTGTTTTGGTTTGCTTCATGACTTGACCAAAGCTTTTTCTGTGGGATTAAAATATTTTCCAAAGATTCTCATCAAGTCGGTGGTGGCACTGCTCTTTTGTTCAGATTGACTTCTTGGCCTCTCCGTGGCAAGAGAGAAATGGGATATCAGCACTTCAGCTGTTCAGAAAGATGACAGTAGTCATGCTCACAGATACCCCTGTGGAACACGGAGATCTCTCTGGAGCTGGTGTCCTCTAGCTCTTCACAACCCCTGGCAACATCCCGCAACCAAAGGACAGGCCAAGAAGTCAAGACAGTCCCCAAGAAGATGGGGAGGAAAGACACACTTTGGTGTAAATGATGAGGCAAAGAGTTACAGTCTGTTACTTTTCTTTCCCTGTTTTAAATGTAGAATGAAGAAGGTTTCCTGCAGGAGGGAATGGTGAATAATACAGATGTTCCTGTGGATCCTGAGAATGAGGCTTATGAAATGCCTCCAGAGGTAAATCTGTTGTTGTGTTTGCTGTGAATGCACGTAGGAGAAGGGCACAGGAGGGAGCTGTGTCCTTGAGTTCCATTAGCCTGGCGCAGGCTGGTGCTGTGAGCTGCAAGGGCACATCAGAAATGCAATCTCTTTGGCCAAGATCTCCTAGAGGTACAGTGCTGGGAATCAGAAAATCCGTTGCTTTCTTGACAGTAAGGAAGTTTAATGGGAAAATACTGTGTGTGTTTCGAAACACTTGTGCCTGGTTTTCTCAGTAATCCGCAGTAAACTTCTGTCTTTTTCTTATATTTGATAGGGAATATGTGAGAATTGCACATTCATAGATTGTTTTAATAGCTTGTCCATTTATCAAAGCATCACGCTTTGTAAAACACAGTAATTCATTATTATACTCTTAGGTTAAAGCAATTATGGGAGTAAATTATTTTGTTGGGTTTTGTGCACCTGCTGCCTAAAATATTACTGCAATGTCTGGCATGATGCATTGGTAGTTGGAGTGGCAGTTTTACAGTAGCGCAGATAATTATGCTGAAAATGAGAGATATAAAACATTTGGGCCCAGATCTAGTAAAAAACTTATAGGTACGCTTGATCACTAACACCTTGAGTGTCACTGAAATTATGGGGGCTGCTCACATACCCATAGTTAAACACATGTTTAAATGATTTACTGACTCATACTAGTATCTGCATCACCTGGTGTGCTGTTCAGCCCAGAGGTGGTCCTCCTCCCTCTCCAAATTAATTGCCATGGGTGGCCTCGTGAGTTCCTGGCAACATCAGCTGCATGGTGTGTTAACCACTGTAAAAGCCTAATTCTCCTGTAAATACCATAGCTTGTAAGATACAGTATCTGGAAGATGTGACAAAATAATAATACATGCCAAGATCCTGATCACATGAAAATCTGTAGTATTTTGGCATTGAATCCACTAGGACCAGAACAAGCAGTGAAAGTAGGATGTATTTCTTTAAAATACTAGTAGCACTGATTTCTGCTCTCCTCATTAGGAAGAGTATCAAGACTATGAACCTGAAGCATGAGAGTCCTTTCCTTCCGTTATATCTCCTGAAATCTACTAACTACTAAAGACGTCCCATCCTGTACAAGTGCTGAGTTCCAATGTGCCCAGTCGTAAAATTTTTTTACAGTTTTTACGGTGTATTTTGAAGTCTTCCATCAGCAATGATTGGAGTATCTGTGACTGCATCCACCTTGTTTCAGCATTTCCCTCCTGCTGAAATGAAAGCTGGTTGGCAGGATCATTGTTGTGCTGTGGATATTGTGGCTTCAAGTTTAAAAGTTAAAAAAGAAAATATTAAATAAAAACACCTAAGTGTCTACTGCTTATTTCTAACTCTGTACATGTTTTGTTGATAGGCTGTCAGTAATTTGATATTGTTTATGATACAATTTTTATTTGTTTCCTATGACTATTCTTTCTGTGCAGAGATGACTTATCGTGAGAGCTTTATATATATGTGTATGTATTATACATATAAAAAAAAGTAATTGAGCATGAACTATGCACCTATAAATATTAGCTGTTGAAAATTTATTGTTTTGTGATGTGTTTTATTAACTTGTGTCTGTAAATAATGGTGTTCAACTGAAGCGAATAAAATGTAATCCATTAAAAGGAACTTCTAAATTAGTGATGATTTATAAGACGTTCTTTCCTCTCCAAAAGCCCATGTTAAACCATTCAGGCCATGTTGCTTCCTGTGAAGGAACTGGAGGAACAAAACCAGCAAATGGAAGCCCAGTCTATACCAAAACCAGGATGAAGAATGAAAGTATCAGGGCTGGTACCTCAGCTGGAGTAAATTGTTGACAAACCAGATTCATTTGTAGTGCTAATAAACTTTCTGTTGTAAGGAGAACCCAAGAGTCAATGAATCCATTAATAATGGGTTGCAGCAGATTATCAGGAAATCATGAGGTCCTTTGAAGAATTACTGTTTCAAGGTCGTTAAAGGGCTGGGCTATACAGAACGGTGATGGATTATTTGCAATCAATTTGTCTTGTGTAGAGTCCCATTTAGCAAAAGTACAGTCTACTGTCTGTTTTTAGACGCAGTAATTTTAGTTATTATGTTGCCTGGATACTTTTCCACATAGTAAAAAGATTTAAATGTGAGATGTTTTTCCTTCTCTCATTTTTTATTATCTGTTATTTTGGATCAAATGTTGCCTCTAACTTGAACAATACAGTGGTGTTTTCTCGTTTAAGGTTCTCTAATCCTGAGTAGGATTTTGAACTTCCCTTACAGCTAGTCTTTCCAGTGCTCTGTGGCATGCATCTTAAAACAGGTAAGTACATTGTCTGATTCTGTAAATTGGGAAACATAGGCACAACCACAGTGACCGCATGTCACTGGTATGTACAAGAACAGACCCAAAACCCCAGAGGCTGAACTCTCAGCTTGTTCTTGAACTCAGCTCCTTTCTGGCTTTCTGCAACCTTCCTGGTATAAGCATGCCCAACCTGGGATAGATCTTTCTGGGTATGTACCCATCTGAGCTGTATACAGGGGAAGCTGATGGTGTGGTACTATGAGCCAAAATCACATCAACATATTGGTTTCACAACGCTTAGAAAACCGGTGCTTCAATTTCCCGTGTCATCCCCCAGTCCCAACCCCATATTTCTGAGGAAATTAATTTGTTTCAGAAGAATTGCTATCAAGCTCTTTTTTCAAATCAATTAAAAATCCCCTTGATCATTTCAAACAACTTGTGAATATTTTCATCAGTAGTTAAATTGCTTAATGTAGCCTAAAGTCCTGCACTCTTTTGCAGAAATCTTTCATGATAACCTGCAACAACCCACTAACAATTTGCAGTCTCCCTCACAGGCAACGTGTCAAAAGAATCTCTTGACTGGGACATCTTTACTGTTAAAATTCATCTTATTGCCTCCGTGGCAAATCTATTGATTTCAGCCATAGAAAATTAGTAGCAGGACAGGGCACAATGTAGGATACTGCTTTTATAATTATCAATGCTGTTCAAGGGTCTTTCTGTTCTAGTAGAAGGATTTGGGAAGAAAAGCCCAGTACTGTAGTGCAATTTTTTTCCCAGCATGCTAGCAGGGATTCATCCACCAAAAGCAACAGCTGAGAGCAGTCAGATGACTGATACTTCGGGAGATAGCACTGGAAATAGCAGCCTAAGGAGAATACGTATTTCTGGTGTTCATCTTCTCTTCCACAGCCTGCAGGTCTTGATTGCTCTATTGTTTCCCTATTAGGGAATCAAATTAAACTGGGTTTTTGCTCACAAGTTGCAAATAAGTCATGCACTTCTTAAATAAGCTGTGGGGAGCTGTATGTCATAAAAACCAGTAATAAGAATAAATTGACTCCTGAGACTGGCCCATTGTCTGAGCATGTAGGAGTTAATTATTTTCTTTCATAGGTTAATATTAGCAAATCATTCAGAGTTTTCAGGTCATTCAAAATGTACCATAGGCGATCGGTTTAGTTCTCGTGCCTCTTGCAAACGTGCCCTCAGATGGCCTCGAAAGTCCACGGAACCCCTGGTTACTATGGCAGCACAGTGTGATGCACTGCTCTGGTAACAAGCTGCATTTTAATTAGATTCCTTAAGGGCTGTCTGACCATCCTTTCCAGGTAAATGCCATTTTGTCTTATTTCCTGCAGTGAGATGAACACTGACGCGCAGATTGCAAATGTCACAATTGTGTTGGACGCTAAAGGTGAACTAAAAAGATACTGCCGTATTCAGATTTTTTTAAGTGTCTGCCCTAGGTGTTAAAAAATGCTTCTACTGTTGTGATAACATTTGCTTAAGCAATGCCTTCTGGAGAGGAATATACCTCAGAGCCCTCTTTTCCTTAAGAGCCTGGATTTCAACTCAAACTGAAAGCGATCTTCTGTCCTCAAATTATGAGTTAATAATGAGTCTCACCATATCCCAGTCCTCTAGGGAAAAAACACATGTTGCTTTTTTATTCTATTTTGACAGCTTTAATTGGTCTTATAATGGTTCCTAATTAGGCACACTGTAATAATGTTTTTATTACTGTAAATCATAGTGTTAATACTTGTGTTACATGCCTTTGCTGTAATGACTTTCAAGTCATTGTATTTGAGGGATAAGGCAAGAAATGCCCTCATCCCTGCACCAAGACTTTCCTTTTTTCCCTGGAGACAGTTGTAGACAAGTTAAGGTAAATTACAATGTCCTAAACTCAAGGAAAAGTAACGTGCCTCCATCTCTTCAGGAAGCACATATTTTATTCATCCTGGCTTTCAAAGCATGGGCAGTCAAGGCTCAGTGATTCTTATATGGAAGCATCTGACATGGACAGTGGGTCAATCAGCTGCAGCAAACTCGAAGTAGAGACCTCTGCCTCCAAGAGCTGGGAAACTCGGAAATTCAGGGCCATCCATTTAGTGGCTGGAATTCTTCCAGGAACGCAATGGAAGACAGGTACAGAAGGGCTACTTATGCATATTTATAAAATCTTAATATACCATGTAGATCCACTTAATTGCCTCTAAGATTTCATAGAGTCATAGAATACCAGGTCATAAGGGATCTCAAGTATCATCTGGTCTTGGCAAAAGCATGGTCTTCATAAGGTTCTTGTTAGCCCACTCTTCCAGCATATCCAGGTCTTCCTGCAGGGTCCCTTTCCCTTCCTAAGTGTCTACTTCGCCACTCAGTTTGGTGTCATCAGCAAACTTCAGCAGGGTACACTTGATCCCATCATCCAGATCACTTATGAATGTATTAAACAGCGTTGGGCCCAGTATCGATCCCTGGGGGACCCCACTTGTGACAGGTTGCCAGTTTGAAAAGGACCCATTTACCACCACCCCCTGGGGGCAGCCTGTCAGCCAGTTCCCCACCCAATGCACAGACCACTTTTCTAGACTGTAACACATCAGTTTCTGTAGGAGACAGCTGTGGGGAACCGTATCAAGAGCCTTGGAGAAATCCAGGTAGACAATGTCCACCGCTTGCCCCACATCAACCGAGGAGGTTACTTTGTCATAGAAGACAATCAGGTTTCTCGGGCATAATTTGCTGATTTGCCCTTGGTGGATCAATGCTGGCTTTTCCCAACCATGTGCTTCATTTGACTTGTGATAGCCCCCAGAAGGATTCATTCCATAACTTTCCCAGGGACTGAAGTAAGACTGATGGGCCTATCATTTCCTCGATCCTCCTTTAAGCCCTTCTTGTAGATGGAGGTGACATGAGCCTTCTTCCAGTCTTTGTATCTTTGATCTTCGTGTCTTTGATCCAAAGTTCACTGAAATCAGTGGAAAGATTCCTGCTTGCTTCACGTGGGTGTTTTAGGACACTTATAGCTCCAGGATACATTTAATCTCCTCATACAAATGACGTGTGGCAGTCCATACTGACATGGTGAGTTTCCAGTTCTTTTCTATATGCTTCTTAGGGAGAAAAGAACTGCTGAAACTCTTGCTTCTAGGTTTTCCTAAGGCACTGGCTGTATGGTACTTTTTTTTGTCAGATGATGCACAGTGGAGGTGATGCTCCCTAACTCGCTGAAAATAAAGGGAGTCTTTTCATTGACTGGATTGGGTCCACATTGGGTGTGAATGATTCCTGGTGCCTACCATAAGTCTGCATAGAACTCAGAGATGGCAGAGATCAGATGATTGAGGTCCCTCTGCAGAATACATAAGAATTGCAAAAGTAGCAGGAAAACAAAGATTACCATAAAATCCCACAGCTAGGTCCTCCCCAGGCTTTCTCAGCAGCGCTGTGGTCTTAGATGCTGGAAAAATACTGTACTGTAAATACTGCATGGTACCGCATACCTCAGATGTTGGGTTTGAATGGAATAGTTGCCCATAGGTATTGCAACCTTAAAGGTAATTACTCCTTCAGGTAACTGATATTTAGTGACACATTAATGCTACTTAAATCTTTGTGTTCTGCTCTGGAATAGCTTAGGAGGTAAGTGGGAAAAGATAGATGGTTCCCCAATACTGGTTTTGGGTTTGATTTCAGTCCACACAAGGCTTCTGGTGACTTTGACTAAATTATCTAATACTTTTTGGCCCTCAACTTAAGGTTTTCAATATTACTGGAAAAGACACTAACAATGGTCTTCGCAGGGTATCGTCATTCTGCTTGGATTTACGCAGGTCTGAACTAATAGCATCAGTTTTCACGTAAGCTGACTTACTCTTGAGTTATGGTAACCAAAAGCAAATGAGATCTTAGCCTTTAGTATCTCCGTGCTGCATTTTTAATGGAAAATTTCATCTGTTTAAATGCAGACATAAACAACTTTTCTCAAGCCTGCTTGACATTTAATGTGTAACTCAGAAGGTTCCTCTGATCTAAAAAAGGCTGGCAGATGGAGAAACAGCAGGTGGAACCTCAGATGAGACAGCCAGGAGGTAGCAAACAGGGTAGGAAACTAGGTCAGATGAGATTTCTTCCACGTTGGAAGAAATGCTTTGAAAATGCTTCCTCTAGTGGAGGCGTAAAAGTGGGGTTTCAGTGTTTTCCATGAATATTTGCATCTCTGAATAGGTCAGAGTCTATCAGCATATGATACATCTATAGGGCATATTTCTGTGGAAAAGGTGAACGTCTGAGATTTACGAGTGTGCTTTTTTCAGGTGCAGAATATGAGATCTCTTTACAAGAGGCCAGAGCACCCATGCGTTTCTGACAATTAGCGAGATTTAACAAGGAGAATGTTATTACGAAAAGTGAACTGCTGGGATACCTCAACTTCTTTTCTTTTTCTCTCTACTCACCACTCCCCCATTTGTTTCTTTTTCTCCACTAATCTGCTAAATTTTCAGAGGGTCCCCATTGCTGAGTGTCAGTTTTACTGCAAAATCTTACTCCAGCCGTTGTGTCCGGTACACTGTGATGAGGCTGCAAGCATGCCTGCAGAGCTGGCGTTTGGCCTTTCACCCTCCCTCTAAAAAGAGGAAGGACCACAACTCACGTCCTCCTCAGGATGCTGTATCCACAAACGTGGCAAGGCAGAGGCGCTGCCCAAAAGCGCTGAGGCGGAGAGGTGCAGTGGCTGTTTGAGGAAGGCAGAGGAGGAGGTTGGAGAAGCGCGAAAGGCGCGAGAGCCGTGCCGAGAATAGGCTGGCATTCATCCTGCCTCCCTCCCCCGGGCAGTGCTTCTGGTGTCAGAGGCTAATGATAGAAAATAGGCTGTGGTTTTACAGTGCTTCCAGGGACAGACACCTTGAGGAGCCCGGTAAGTTCGGATCAGAGCTGCTTTGCTCTCCGTGAGGCAGAATTCCCATGCTGTTTGAGGAGACCTGGCTTTTTATGTTGAATTCCCCTTTTTATTTTTCTGCCACCTGAAGTGCTCTGTACCAAGAAAATAAAAGCAATTGATGGCGGAGTGTTCTAGATTAATAAATATGAAACAAAGTATGAAACCTGATTTTATCAGTCTCCTGCATAGAAAAGGGAATTGTGCAATGCCCAGGAGGACTGTTACCCTCTGTTGTTTGCTCAGGAGTTTTATTCGTGTGAATTTCAGTTGTAAAATTCTGTGAAGCCTTGCAAAAATAGCAAAGATGGTCGTCTAATATTAGCATTTGATAAGATAGCATCCTGCCAACTTGGTTATATTTCCCACCTCCCAAAACCAGAAAAATCTTACAAGGAGCAGCCTTAGCAAGAAGACAAGACACACTGCTTTTGAGTAAAAGTGGACAAACATGTTAATAGTGAAAACGTAATAATTTACAAATGCTACATAATAAGGCCAAAAAAAATTAAATCTGTTATCTTGGTCCACTAAGTAAGTGACAACTTTCATTGGCAAAGAAAGATGATGGCAGCTCCCACGGAACTTTTTCAGCTTCCTCACTCCAAAATCGAGTTCCCTCCTGGCCCAGATTTGCAGCAAGAGAGTGATATATTTCATTTGAATAATAGGATGTTCTTAAGTGTGAAATAAATGAAAGTGAATTTAAAGCCTTCCATTTTCTTTTTCATTCTCAGTTTTATGAAAGCTCAACAAATTCAAATATGATGATAATTCCAATCTGTTACAGTCTGTGCAAAAGGCAGTTGCTGTGCACTAAAGGGACAGATCTCCTGTATTAACGCATTTCATGGACAGATGAGTTTTTCCTGCTGTTAGTTGTTGTTTAGTGCCTGCGTGTTTATAATCTAGGTTTACTGTTGACTGCACCTGTTAGAGACATGCTATTTGGAAAATGCTTGAAAAAAGGAAAGGAAGTGTTCTCTCTCTTTTTTTTTCCAGATTTCATACATTTTTATAATGTCTGAAACATGATTTTACACATCCTTATGAGGACACCATCCTGGGTCACACTGGATACATAAAAGTGTACGTATATATGTTTTTTGATGGATACTCTATGTGTGTGTGTGCACCCATATGGGTCAGTATGGATGGGCATTAGGTACTATACAGTGCTACTATTGTAATAATGGTCTTTGTTGGGGGAGGATTATCCCAAATTTAAGGAATGCATTTTTAAGGCATTTAATATAAATACTAGGTACCATATTTGAAAGCTGCCACATTCTAGCCTCACAACTTACAGGCCAAACCTTCATTAGCAGAGTTTTGAGGGTGTAACCACATAACTTTACAAATCCAGATGTGGCTTATCTTAGCTGCAGCACAGGGTGACTGACATTGTTTGGTCCCTTACAGTGAAATACGTTATGTCAATAAAGATGCACTGTTGCTACTACACTTCTGGACTACGTGTTCTTGGTGATACAGCTATGTCAATCGAGAATTGCATTTATTCTCACCCATGTTGTGTTTAGTGCTTTTTCAGGGGCTGGAGGACTTGTCACAGTGCCAGTTCCACTTGACTGAGTGTGATAATAAAAGCACGCTACCCAGAAACCCTGGTATTGCCTAGTTACACAATGGATTTTTTGGCAAACTGTTACTGTGTGAGGTTGGCCTTCTGCTCCTAAGAACAGCGTGGTTTTTCTGAACCCCTGACTGCCAGTAGGACATTGGCTCCTATGTGACCACGAACAAGCTCTTCATGTAAACCATGATGTTAAATCAGGGTAGTCTGTTCCTCTCTCGTGAAGGGCTGGAGCACCTCTCCTATGAAGACAGGCTGAGGGAGTT
>RSEF01000004.1:42134079-42178948 GCA_003993805.1 Himantopus leucocephalus | reverse complement strand
GCAGCCTTTCAGTATTTAAAGGGGGCTTATAAGAAAGATGGGGTTCAGCAGGGCCTGTAGTGATAGGACAAGGGGTATTGGTTTTAAACTAAAAGAGGGTAGATTTAGCTTAGATGTAAGGAAGAAATTTTTTATGCTGAGGGTGGTGAAACACTGGCAGAGGTTGCCCAGAGAGGTGGTAGATGCTCCATCCCTGGAAACATTCCAGGTCAGGNCCCCTGCTCGTTGCAGGGGGGGTGGAGTAGATGACCTTTAAAGGTTCCTTCCAAGCCAAACTATTCTATGAGTCTATGCAAAATGAGAATTCTTTCAAACCACTATTAAAGCAGGCCCTTTAATACCTTGTAGAAGTATACATTTGCCCAAACTGCTCTCAAAAAGTACTTGCAGGTAAGCAATGAATACTATGGTCGGTAGAGAATTGTACAACACAGTCTTACAAATGAATCAGCAGGCCATTTAGCACAGTATCTTTAGCCTAATCTTGCCTCGGTTATTAATTTGTCTGCCAAGCACTCAGCTAAAGGAAGAAATTCTGCAGGTAATTGCTTTTTATGAAACTTCCTTTCTGGAAGACCACCAGCTGAAAAGAGGAGCGATTTCCTCTGAGTCTCCTCCAGCTCAAGCAAGAGAGAGCTGCCGCTGGGGACATTGCGCTGCTGTACACAGAGCTGGAATGGAACTCAGTCGGTCCCTGCTTTCCTGCATCACGGCAGGAATGGGCTTGCAAGCTCAGCTCTGAGCTTCAGAGCAGGGCAGAGGGGGAAAAAAAAAAAGAAAGGTTATACTGCTACCTGCCACTAACCAGCTGTCTTAAATGGTATCACCACCTGCTTCCTATCTACACATCTCTAAATCCTCCCTCTTCCTTCCACCTCCCCTATGGCAGCATCTGCCTAGCTCACCAGCCTAAAGGACACGTGCTACCCACGGAGGCATCCTGGCCCAGGTGTTACTACCTCAGCACTGAACAACCGCTGCACTGCTTTTCCTAGCCTCAGTGACTAATTTACTTTCCTACACGCCTGTGAGATAAGGGAATGTGTGGGACTCCAACACAGGAGGGAGCAAAAGCAACGTGATTTTTCAGGAAGGCTGTATCAGATGTGTTGGAGCTGTGGCTTCTGCAAGCAAACTCCAGACCTGAGGTATGAGCCGTCTTCCCTCCGTAAGCCTTGCTTCTGTTATTTCCGTATGGTTCTCCTTACCTGCCTGTAGGTGCCCAGCAAGTTAGCAACTGGCTGACTAAAATAGCACAGGTTTGATCTGATGTGTGGTGCTGATTACCAGTCCACTAATTGCCATGTCTTTGGGCACAAATTTTATATTCCAGGGCTTGAGACATTTTTTGTCCCTTTTGTTCCCTTCTCTGGAAGGGAACCAGTTACTTAGCCACATTTTAATTTCTTGTTTGCCTACATATAGTCCCTCTATTCTACGTATTCTTCTTTCAGAGAACACAGGCTAATTTTGATAAATATATCATATATCAAAATGTGTATATATTTTTTTTTTTCCTTGTCTACTAATTTGACTTTCAAGTCACTGGTGCTGTTTCTTACCAGGCACTGACTGAACCTGCTTTACTAGTCTGCTCTGGTGAATAAGGACAAATGTGTTTGGCTTGGGGAAGGCAGAAATAGCTACAGTCAGAGGAGCTGTATCATCTTTTTCAGGGTTGAATTCAGCTGAACATGTATGAACTATCTGCCCTTTGGTTCTGAAATGATAGTGGTTGGAGAACTTGCCTAATCTAATCCTTTATACCTTAAAACAAGCTCTGCTTTGTTCTGCAGGTCTCAGATAATATGGGATTAGAATAAAATGTGAAGAGCTTTGGTGCTTAAGCAGTGTTTCTAAGGTCATCACTTATTCCCTGAAATAATTATTTCTGTTCTCCTGTGGAGGTTGAGATGAGGAACTGGGCAGGTTGAGAGGACAAGGGTTTGTGCTGTTCATTGCAAAAAAGAATCATTCATTCAGAGTGCTTTGTGGAAGTCCCAGAAGGAAAGAAATTGCAGTGAAAGCTCATTTCCACCCTCTGTGCTATATGCCCCTACACGGTCAGGACATGGATAAAAAGACAGAAGGGAAGTGACTTCTCGAAGAGTTACTCAGCAAGTTAATGACAGTCAGAAACAGATCTCAGCCCAGGGCGTAGCGCGCTTGGGCACAGTGGGGCTGTCTGCCCCCTCAAGTGGAAGTCTGGGACACCCTGACCTCACCTGCTGGATAACCAGGAGAAAGTAAATTCATTCTGGATCTGGAAGATCAGCTTCCTTTTTGAAAGTGTGACACAGAAGAGCTCTCTAGATTTGCTGTGAACTTGCTAACCGAATAGTGAAGCATCAGAAAAGAGCAGTCTGTGCAGCTGCCTCTCATTGATGCAATAGCGTGTAGACTAAAAACTCCAGATAACCAACAATAGAGAAAAAGTAAAGCTCTTTCTTTCTTCCATAAATATCAAACAAGATATAAACTCTGAAGGGTTTTGCCAACACCTTTCACTCCAGAATTTTTTTTTTGTTTTTTAATCAGCTGACAAAATTCACCTGAACTATTTAATTCAGGCTCAGCCATGTATTTGTTTCTATCACAGGAATGCTTGCCATTTGTTAAATAAAAACGCCAAGGGTGATCCTCAGTTGGTGCAGGCCAGCGCAACTCCTTTGAAGTTTCAGGAGTTCATGTCAGGAAAGAAAGGACTCTGCTCAGTTGGGCTCCTCCCATAGCTACAACAGAGCTGCAGTTTCTAAACTATTGCACCACAAGAGACCAGACAAGTAGTTCCTTCAAGCTGCTAGTGTTAGTTTTTCTTGTGAAATCTAAACCTGCTTAATAATATTCCCCTTAATATTTAACTTTTGGAGACACCATGTATGAAGGTCACCACCTAAGCCAGCTGAAAAGCTAAGTGTGAGGACAATTTTTCTGCTACCTTGGTGCTTCCATCTTCAGCCTTTCAACCCCTAAGAACAGAGCAAGTATTTTCAACACTAGGAGTCGAGAAGGTTTAAAACTTCCTGTAAAGCCCACTTAAACTTCCAGTAAAGACAATTTCAAGTGACAGATGAAGCTTTAAATTCTTTCTTGTTTCAACTGCACCAACTGTCCTTAGCTTACCATCAGCACCAGCTTGCAGCTGGTAACCTTTGATGACTTCTCAGAAAGCAGAGGAAAGCTTACCCAGTGGCCTCCCGAACACATGCTAATTTAAAAAGTGCAGAATGAAATGATGTTAATGGATTACTTCTTGTAGCAACAACACTTCATTTGCACTTTTTTTCTTTTTTTTTTTTTTTTTTTTTTTTTTTTTTTGTAGCTAGACTCCAAGCAGTGTGAGGTGATGGCTCCGATAACAAACATTGCAATCTGGTAGTCACTTGGTAACAGTCACCTCCTGCCAGAAGAGACCATCCCTTTTTCTGGGAGCCACCCAGAGGCAGCCTGCAGGTGGGTGGGGAGAAAATCAGGAGCAGAGGGCATCAAAACTGGAGACAAGTCAAAAAGGAAGTAGGTTGTAGAAGTGTCATCTGATGATTTCAAACTGGTGAGAACCTGGGGAATTCCTGCATTTCTCCTACAGAAAATCAGGCAGACTTTGTTTTTTTAATTCATTTATGGTTTATCTCTCTGCTGGTCACAATCGCATAGGCATTAGGATGCTTAAAGCAGCTGTGGAGGGCTGAGAGCACAGGGTTACTCTGGCAATGCAAAGGGAAGCCATGGGCAGGCCAACAACTTTGGATGGCTGTCAGTCAGAGGAAACAGACGTGTGCCAGGACAGGCAGACCAGGCAGGACAGACCTGAGGACGTCCGGTTGAGCTGGCCAGCTCAGGGGATAGATGAAACCTGAGATGTTGTTTAGCAGGAACAAAATGAAGGCAAGATTTTGCAGCAACTTAACATTTTTAAAGATTAAATAATAAGATTTAAATAACCATTTTCAGTCAATAGCAACATTCACCCATACACCAGTGCCTCTGTTTGCAGGCCACAGCTTCCATTTCATGTTAATTAGCATCAGTGTGCTCTGTAATTACGTCACACCAAAAACCATGAAGCCCCTCTCTGCTCATAGTCACTGGTAGCTGGAAATTACAGTGGTTCCCTTTGTGATGCTGTACATGACAAAGCAAAAAAAGAGACTAAGCCCTTGTTTCATCCAGTAACGGGTATCTCTGGCAGCAGCCGCCTCTTTTTTTTGGTAGAGATGCACCCTTGTTTCTGTAAGTCAGACCTAGATGTAAACCGAAGCAGTACAGAAAACTATGATCGGTACTTAACAAACTGTTAAGGCAGTGCATTTTAAAGGCCTTTAGTATAACTCAAGCAAACACACTTGGTGCTGTGCCTTATTGCTGTGTTGGAGCAGGACCAGCGGACGCAGGGGCTGCCAGAAGTGCTTTTGGCCCAGGAGCGGGGCTCACTGCTTAGGTGCTTCGGCAGCGACCCTGGGCAGCTTTGCCAGCCAGAGCCAGCCCAGCCAGGAGCTCTTTGGAGAGGCACGGGAAAATGCGTATCTAATGCCTCTAGATGGCACAGCACCTTGACAAATCCGGGAGAATGGGTGAGAGCCAAACAGCCTCCAGTTGTCTCCTGAGAATGCTTTTCATGGTTAATTGTTCTAATTCTGCCTTACACTGGAGCTCCTTCTTAAGGCAAGGTGGGCTTTTGTGTCCAAAGCCTTGCCTCGTCCATCAGCCTGTCTGCTCTGGGCTCTCACGCAGGGATGGGGCACGTCCCAATGGAGGTTATGCCCTGTATAAGAGCTGGGAAAGATGAAGAAGGAAAAGTTGAGTGGTATCTGACTCTTCTTATTCTGCAGAGTGCTGGGATTTTTGTTTTCCTTTTATACAAGTGACCGTATGCTCACGATTCAGTAGTGAGCGGCTACACAATCGAATCCCTCGCTAACACAGGCGATTTTTTTTCATGAGAAAAACAGCTTTCAGGAAGCCACTAAGTGGCATTGCTGTCCTGTAACAGCAGCCCTGAGAGAAAGCCACAGGATGGTTCCTACAGAGCTACAAGCCAGGCAGCTCCTTGAGTTATTATAAGCAAGTGGTCTGACCAAGCGCATCCAGCTTGCAGTAACACAACCCCTCCAGGGCCAAATTCACTTGCAGTGGTTTGCTCATCTGGTGAGTCCCATCTCTTTCTTCTGAGGCTTCTGTCTTATTTTTGGGAGTGGATCACGAATTGCTTCAATTCTCGCCTTCCTTCAACATGCACCTTCTTCGTGAGGGCAGAAGAGCTGTGGGGTTTTTAACCTCAGCTGGGGACAGATTCTGATGCCAGAATTTCTCGGATTTATTTCTAACCACTTTTGCCACTCCACTCTGGTGAGCAAGCAACTCCTTTTATCTCCTAGAGAGGTCCTAGGGACTGGTCCTAATTAAACAGCTAGCAATTATATATTTGCCCCCAGCAAACTCTCCACTAGGCTCTCTGCCTCCCCAAATATTTTGTTTACAGTTAAAAAGCCAGTAATCTGGGAGGAAGGACCTAATCTATACAGTAAATGCACTAAATTATACCCACACTGATACAGAGCACAGGAGATTTACAGAAGGCTGAGCAAATTGAGATATACACCAAAGGGGAAAGTACATATCCCTTGACCACGCAGCGCTCATCAAAAGATAATGAATATGCAAACGACTTTTGACATGCATGGAAAGTTGTGGGCCCAGATTGCAGCAGCTGTACTCGAGCAGCGTCTTTCCCCCAAAGTCACCTTGGCCACTTCCCTGGGCTGGGAGCGTGTATAAATACAAATGAGCAAACTGTTCTTCACCAAGGCCACTGCTGTTCTTTAACGTGTGAAATATTATAGATCGTTTTTAGAACACCGTGCTTGAAGCACATGGGGGATCTTAACACAGAGTATTTTTAGATGTAATATTTCTCAAGGCACGATAGATCTGGAATCAAAACCAAGCAGAGATCGTTATTTTGTGATTGCGCTGGCTTCCTTGTGAGTGGCAGCTTGTTAAGGCAGAAAGACTGGTCATGCGTGAGCTGAAGTGTCAACCAAGATCATCATGCTGATTGTTTCTAGTTTACACTGTTCTCTTAATTTGCACTAGATGTGCTGCTATACAAGCACAAAGAAAAGAAAGAAACACACGCTAGGCAGGAGGAGAGCAACTAACGGAGGAGTCTGCCTACTTTGAGCAGTTGCAGTGTTTGAAGACTCCCAAGTTTTACTGCACATAGTCCTCCCTTTGGGTCAAAACCACATTTCCATTTGTGCTTATAGCTTGTAAGTTAAAGTGGAGTCACTTATTTTCCTGTAAGTTCTACTGCCGTCTGGTTGTGTAGAGCTGCATCTGCTATAGCTTTTTTCCTTACGCCACAGATAATGATGGTGTGAGTACTGGTAATCAGAAAGCAGCTATTGGCTGTCATTCCAGGCACTGCCTGTTCTAAATCTTGTATAGGGAGATTTTGTACAAAATGAGTCATTTAAGTGCTCATCTTCTTTGTGCTCTGCAGCCACCAAAGTCCCTGCTCTTTGATCTTCTTTCTCAAAGTGGCTAAAAAAAAAATGGAAGATCTCCACACCAGGGCTTCCAGCAAAACTGCATCAGCCTTAGCAACAGGAGAGAGGTTTTCGGGGAAAAGCATGTGTGTTTGCAAAGTTAAACGATGTCATCCTCCCGTTGTGTACGCCCCTGCTTTCTGTGCACTATCCCCAATAATTCTGAGAAGCGAGGAACAGCGTGACTTCACTTGCATGCTTTGTTTTGCATCTGTAATTGCCCAGGTCGCGTGTACAAAGCCGGTCTATGGCTTTGGAAAGCTCAGCCTGCTGCCTCTCTGCGTTATTAAAGGGACTCGGGGTTTTAAAAACAACAGTTCTGTCAGGAAGGTTTGCACCTGTTATTGCTGTAAGTAACAGCTCGTATCACCCGGGCAGGCCAGCATACGCCGCAGCAGCCATGCCATGCACTGAATCAGCCCATGTCAGGCTCTGGTGAGCGAACAGATGGTTTTCAAGCCTCATTTGCCCCTACTTGCTCATCTTCCGCCATGCACGGCTCAGGCAGATCGTACGGCCGGGGCTCAGTTGTTTTATTCGGAAAGGAGCTAAGCACAGCGACACAGCACTGTGTCCCCCCTCTGCCCCTGCACCGAAGGCAGTGGGTGTCAAGAGAGCGCTGTACCTGGCAGGGTTAAGGCATTAATGCTCTGTACCTGGCAGGGTTAAGTCATTAATGTATGTAAATGCAGCAGCGGAAAGGAAAACAAGACGGACAGATGCATGCTGCTTTGGCATAACTTTGACGAGAAAGGAAAGAAAGTGATGCTAAACTCTTCTGGAAAGGTTGCTCACCAGCAAAGCGGTTGGGACAGGGAGTGTGTGTTTTGTGTATTGCCTCATTCTTGCCTGGTCTTTAGCAGTACCATAATAAAATGGATGAATAATAATAAATCTGTCCCAATGCACATTTATAGTTTAAATCCTGTGCTAATCCTAGCAGTACAGTCTTTTGTACCCAAGAGAAAAGGGGAAAAAAAAAAATAAAACCAACCTTGGCTCTAAGCTAAACAAGCCTCTCCTCTGGAAAGGTAATTAACAGCTGGTCTCCATGGAGCCTTTATCACAAAATCAATAGTAGTCAGTTCTGATTTGCCTTGTTCTTCTTTACTTTGTGGTGCTTTCACAGTTTATAAAAATGTTTGTGGGTCTAGCTGTTGGACTCACATTGGAGAAGAGGATTGTGTCAACTGTGGTGCATGAAATCAGGTAAGTTTGCTTTGTATAGAGATTTTGCCAAATCTTCATTTCAGGATTTTGCACTACCTTCACTTTCCTGAGCTTCCTATTGCAGGCTGCCAATTTTATTTTCCTTGTACCATTAGAGAAATCATATAAAAATTATGACTTTCCATTGATGTTAACCTCAATAATACAACTTAAGACTTTTTCTTTTTTTTTTAAGACTACTGTGACAGCAGCTGCCCTAAAAACAAGACGATTTAGTGATAAAACCAGTGGCAAAGTGGAAGATGGAGATGTTTCTATAGCTGTGCACACAGACTGAGCTCCCTCTAGGATCATCTGGAAGGGCTTTAGAAACCTGGAGTAGATTCCAAGAATCAGAAATAATGAGACCTAGTAATCATGTAGCTAAATGTACGCATTTTATCAAAAAGAGAAGAAGCAGATGGACATTTATTGAAGTGAGGGTATTCTTGCAAGAGAGGAATTGCACAAGAACGTTGAGAGATTCTTTGTTAAATGGGTGTTTAAACCAGATCAGATGGTCTTCTGCAAGTCTTACCGCAGATAACACAAAAGGTGTTGGGCCTGATGTGGAAATCACTGGATAAATTGTCCTGGCCAGTGTTATGAAGGAGGTTAGACTAGGTGCACACAGTGTTTTCTCCTGAACTTAATCACGCGAGCATTTTAATATTCTAGCTGCCTGCTAGGGCCAGCATGGCTTGCAGCTCTCTTTTCATACACCGCCTGAGAAAACAGGGCTCTTTCTCATATAGCTTGCACTACCTCCACAGAAGACTCAGAAATTAAGTCTGACTTCCCACGCCTTTCCAGATCAGCTAAACTCTTGTTACCTTTCTATCTACCCTTTGCTTGGCTTTTCCAATTCTCATTTACCCTGACCTTCAGGGCTGTAGTAAGAAGGGACTTGAAAGTGGAGTACGTTCCCTTATCTCTTGGCTGCTCCCCAAGAGAGCAGAGCTGCCCGGGAACGCAGACTTTATGGGGTACCAGGGTGTTAAAGATTTATTATATAATGTGCAACCTACACACCATAAAGGCCTTCTTTCCTTCCTGTCCTTCTTTCCACCTTTTTTGTTCACCCCCAATAAACTTGCTAGGCTGAGAACAGGAGAAAAAGGACTCAAAGCAAGCCCTGCTGCTCTTACCAACATTATTGACAGGGAACAAACTGTTGTCAATAACAAAGCAGAAGGATACGAGGGGGACCTTTTTTCTCATATGCAGTGTACAGTGCTCTGGATTTTTTTCATATGGATTCTGTATTGGTTTTTCCCCTTACTGTTTGTAACAAAATGGGGAAATGAGATTAAAAATTCAATACTGAATGCAAACAGACCATTTAGGTTATACTTTGTTCAGTAGTGCTTCATGTTTACTTTACCGATATAACCTTTCCAGACATTGGCCACTTCTGGTGTGATAAATAAATATTATCTTTAAAATAGAAGCCTTACATCACTGCGTACGTAATAGATCTGAAAACACGGACACTTAATAATCACCATAAATAACAAATAGCCATTTATAGGTACTGAGCTGCCTGTCAAGCCGTGAACTTTATATGCACACGAAGACGAAGAGTGAGAACGTGTTGACCCAAAACCATGTCTGTAAAAGCACCATCTCTGTGGATTGTTAGGAAATGGAAGTTCTTTAAAGGAAATGTCTGATTTTTCTTTGAAGTACTTCTTGATCTTCTTTCTGCTCTTAAGATAAATAAAACCTAGTTCCAGAAACAGTAGAGATAGCAAATGTACCTGTATCTAGACATATTTTTAGGTTTTGGAAGAGAAAATAGTAGCTAATCCAACCTGGGCATGAATAAGGATTTTTGGGTCAGGGTTTCACCTGCCACCACACTGGAGGGTGCTTGGGAATGGAAGCTGGAACTGAGCCTCACTGGGACAAATGAGCGGTCTCCTTTTACCACCTACCCTGGATTCCTGGGGGTTTCATCCCAGCACTGCCAGTCTGGGGTTTTAATTTTAAGAAATACAAAATATTAACAAATGAGACCCTGTCCATTCTAAAGTCAATAAAAAGATATTTAGGGAATTCAGTGCAGCTAAGTTCTTGCAATCAAAAGTGAGTTGAAATCACCAGGTTTCTCTTTCATCTCTGTAAATCATGCAGGTTTGGGTTTTTTTTTTATAATTTCATCTCCAAGCACGCAATTATGCAAAATCTGAAAGCCCTTTTATAATTTTGAATAATTCTCTAGCTGATGATAATACACAAGTGCTTGTTACAGTACTACAGGCACAGTGCTAGCACAGTCACAATACTCTGCTTTGTAGTACAAGTATCCTTGGCTAAGCAGGTGACTTCTAAAGGTGCTGAGTGTACAGCTGATTTATGTAATTTGCTGGCCAAACTGGCAAATGACTATTGAGATGGAAGAATATTAGCAAGAAATATGGCCTAACAAAAAGACTGAGCACAGCGATCTGCAGATCTCACAGAGAAATATTTCTCTATATTGACTCTTACTTGCTATGATAGGGTAGCTACTCCCTATACATTAACTGTAGGAAGTAATAAAATGAATTCTCATGTCACAGAAAGGATGTCTTGTCTTCCTCTCAACCGAAATTATTTTCCCTGCTCTTTTTCTAGTGCAAAACTTGTTTGTGTTGTTTCATGCCAAGCTCTAAGAAGCAGACGCTTTTTTGGAAGAGACGGGTTCTTTATTCTTCCAATTTGTGATGCTATGCAGAAAGAGATTTTGGATTTTCAGTGTGTAACTACTGGCTGATCTATTCATGCAGCACTTCTGTGGTGGATACCTGGGCCAGAACCAGCTCTGCTGCCTAGACCTGAATCTGTTCAGATGTGAAATTTGCACTTTGATCAATTCCACACGTGTTTGGGGATCCTCTGGGCTTACCCACCAGGTATGAGGTGAGGGTGAAGGTAATAAAGAACAGCATACTATTGTCGTCATTATTTTTCTAGCAACAGCTAACTGAGTTATAAAAGGAATATGAAAATAGATGGAACAGCAGAAAAGAAAGGCAAAACACATGTTTTTATCTGTTGAGTCCCTCTCACAATTTTCTAAGGATACCTTTAAAAGCAACCTTTTGTTGCTTCTTGTGTGAAGGGGCTGGTGCAGGGACAGACTTGGGTTGCTCGAATTGTAAACCTGATTCATGGCTGAGGAGACTTTGTACTGCATCTTATAGCTTTGTCACATCATGCAGCCCTAATATCTCCGTGCTGTTAATGTTTCTGTGTACTCCTCTTAGAGCTGCTGTGACTGCAGCTTTAATGGGGCAGATATTATTTGTTCCTTATTTAGGAAGTGAATTCACATTGAAGTCCATGCGATGTTGGCTGGAATAGGACCAAGGTTTGTTAGAGTCTGACTGAAATAGCATCCAAATTAATGGGCACTCTTTAGTTGACTTCCAAGGGCATGCAGTTGGGTGCTGCAAAGATGCATGGAGTGTGGGACGCATCCTCAGCTCCTGTGACCTAAGTCACTGCAGATAATTAAAGTCAATGGGGCTGTGCCAGCTTGCGCTGATAAGCTCTTCTCTGTGTGTGGAGATACAGGAATAAAAGGCCTTACACATGGAGAGAGCCTGTTAAGGATACACAGGAAAATAATTGGAACTATGGGAAGACAGTAAATAATTTCATCAACGTTTCACTGAGAAATAGAAAATAATACCTCCAGCTGATTATTTTCAAGCAATTGCGTGATGGCCTGTGGAAAGATGGGATATTTCTCCTTGGAGTTCTGTGGTAGTGCTAACTATTACGTCCACTACATACACTGCAAATATTACATGAAACACTTCAGAGAGTTGTTTAAACCTGGCTAACTTCAAGCTTTTCTACAAGCTCTAAGATATTTCTCCCTCTACCTGGAGCTAACATCTTTCCAAAATTCAGATCTTGATAAAGAAATAAATAACTGTTTGACATGCTATCATTCCCGCTAGGGAAAAGTCAAGTCACTTTGCATGAAAACTGTATCTGCTTAGTAATAATGTTCAGAAGAAAACCCGGTCCATGTCTCACTCAAGGCAGTATTTATTTGGTGTATTCCTGTTGGCTAATGATAGCCTAACGCACCCACCCCAACCCAACCAGGGGCTGCATGCTCGTGGGACCCTTACCCAGGCAAAACACTTATTGAAGTTGTGGCACTTCTTTTTTTGGAATAATGCTAGAAAAACTCTGTATGGCTTTCTGGGAGTCTGCAGGGCTTTGTAAGACCGGCTAAGAATTCGTCCCAGTGACTACGTCAGGGCAAGTGCACAGCCTTTCACAGCAATAAGTAGGTAGTTTGGGATCACAGAGCCTGATCTAGGATGGCCGGTGGCTGTCATATGTCTGTCGGGGAAAGGGATGTTCTGTGCTTTTGCTAGCACCGCTCACACTAAGTCTGTGGGAAGAATTACATCTTCTAACATGGCCGAATTAATCATTTATTCAGTGGGATAGGTTCCTGAATGCCAGCAGGATGAAAAGTGCATAAACAAAGTAGTCTAACACCTGCCTTACAGCTCTTTGCATTAGTAAACCAGCGTAACTTGGGGTCAGAACAGATTGTCGCAGGGAGGGAGAGCCACAGGAGCCACAATGACTTCCTCTCCTGCCCATGCAAACTATGCAGGCACAGTTTGGTTCTGATCCCGATCGCTGGCACACTAATCTAAATCCACCACATCAGAATTTCTTTAGCTTCCCAACTGTCACACGTGAATACCATCCAATGATGAGGAGCTGGCAGAGGCAACTGAGGCAGATCGCTTCTCAGACCCTTCCTCATCCAAAGGGCTTCAAGTCCTTGTGTTTCTCTGGAAATCTGTCTGCAGATCTTGTTTCCTACCTCGCACCTTCCCACTCGTTTTCCTCCAGCCTTTCCACTGCTTTTCCAGCTTTGTACAAATACTTCAAAACCCATCTCAGCTCCATGCACCGAGTGCGCAGCAATGCCAGGATCGGCCGGGGTTATCAGCAGGAAGTCTCGAATCCCGTACCAGATGGCTGAGCCAGTCTAGCAGCTCCGAACAGCGGGGGAGGCAGAGGAGCGACAGCCTGACATGGCTATAAGGAAATATTTTTTTGCTCCACAGCGCACTTGTCTCACCATTTGCAGAGTTCCTAAGCCATACGGTATGCTGTCAGAAGGAATAAGCTCTGGGGAGGGAAGCAGGGAGCACCACTTCAGATGGCGGGCTGGCTTCCTGCAGGAAATCTGTACTCCTTCTCTTCCCCCGGTCCTCCTTGCTTTAATGCTGGAGGTTGCGGAAGCAAGGGGTTTGTGGTTGCTGGTTCTTTCTGTGTGTTTCTGAGATAAAAGGAGTGCTAGAATTAGGTGACTGAAAATAAACTCTGGGTGTTGGGTTTATTTTTTGTTGTATTATGGGCTACTTTGGGGTTGAGGCACGGTTCTGAGTGCTGGGAAAGGGGCTTGCTGAGGACAGTCATTTTTTGCCAACCATTACAACAGCTGCCAAAGGGGGTAACTGCTTATACGCTCTTTTTTCTTCAGCCTTCAAAGCTTTTAAACTGCTCCCTCTCTTGTTCGTGTTGAGGAGACAAACTGTAGCCACTGTAAAACGTCAGCCCTTTGTGGGGGTGACTGGGCTGCAGAAACATAGGAGAGGTGTGTGCGCACTGCATAACGTATAGAAAAATGAGCTAGGTGACATCCTTGCGGGCAACTAGTTAGCTGTAGAAGCTAGCTGTGCTTCTGGCTACACAGGGCCAAGCAGGGTGCGTGACTTGGCGCTGTGTCAGCTGAGCTGCTTGACATCGTTCACATGGGACAACCTGGCTGGCTCCCTCCCCGCTCTACTGACACGGCGCAGCATGGATGTGCCTTTGGAGGTTGCTCCTAACACCACACATTTAAAGTCACATCAGACAAAGAGGAGGGGAAGGGAAGCAGAACTTTGCCCGCTTCTGCCGATGATGATCGGGCTGCAGTGGGCTGAGGTTGTGTCTCACTCTGCCTGCTGCAGCGCTAGAAACAGAAACTCAGTCTCCCAAGTCCTGGCTGGCCTCTGCTCTTGACCAGAAAGATGAAGAACATTGGAAATGTTTAAGCTTCGCTTCACAAGGCTGCTGGCAGAGACTGTGCTACGAGGAAATGGTCTCCCAGTAGATTCATAAGCAAATACTGCCACAAAATGGAAGTTATTCTTTCCTGCGGCACAGCCTATCAATCTGACAATGCATATATCCAGATTTAATTTATGCTTCCAAGTAAACTGGCATTTAGAGCAATTTGCATGTTTTTTTTTTTATTGGTTGAGCAACCCTAACATAGGCCGAGCATAGATTCAGCAGCATTTCAAATAAACAGCCTCTCTGCCCCAAGACAAATTCTCCAAAGTGACTGAGATCTCCATAATTCAAACTGATATGCTCAGAGAACTAGAGATGTGTTCAGCTCAAGATGTACAGTGCTGTGGCGATAACATTAGCAGCACCAAGCTGCAGAGGTAAACAAAATGATGAAACACTTTGGGATGAGCATGAATCAAAACCTCAGGGAACCTGGGGCAGGTTCTGAGCAGGATCCATGCTCTGCATGTTAGACCCCTTCTGCCAACCTTGGCGCTGCTCCCGTATAGCCATATTGCGGTATTACAGATCATCTGACAAGAGATGGATGTCATACGAGCACGGCCAGAAAGAAAGCTGTTCCCTCCCCCAAAGACCATGCAATACTTCACAGATCTTCAGGATTTGCCTTTAAAGCTTGCCACCACATTCCTGCCTCCAGCGTGTAAGTGCCTTACTTAACGTTGAGCCTCACCAGTTCGGGATTGATTTTTCAGCATTCTGACCCCCTCTTCTACCAGGATTTCTCAGCCCGCAAAAGGTAACTATGGTGAGATGCCTACTCCCACAGTGAATGCCTTCAGTCCCCGACTGTATACTGCAGGCAGCCTGGGAAGCTCAGCACACTAGATGAACAAGCTTACTCTTGGCACAAAAAAGAGATGTACTTCTGCCTGATAGAGTGCCCAGGAAAAAACAGACACCTGGAGCTCCCCAGACAATGTAGAAGCAGGACCTCAGATCTCCCCCTGTCCACTCTCCCGTAGATCAAAGAAGTCCCACTGGGATCAAGACCCCTGTTCTGTTTTCTTTCTATTCTCTAACCGTGTTGTTCAAAAACTCTATAAACCTTTTTGGGCAGGCAGTGGTTTACCTACACATCTAACCACGAGAAAGGATATTTGGCTACCTTGAAATAATTTTCTTTTTCTTCACCTTTCAATGTTTTTGCCAGACAACCAGGGAACCTAAACAGTGTCATTTGATAGAGGGGATTGAATCACACCTTGCAAACACAGAACAGGTGGAGCAAATAGCACACATTCAAACTGTAAGCTGGGATAGGCTTACATTTGCATTTACAGCTAAAAACTCAACAGTTGGCCCAAGGCCATTCATGCACAGAAGAAAAAAATACGTCACCAAATACAGTATTTTCTACGAACCACTTATCCACATTTATTTTTAAAACAGTCTTTAAAAGGGAAACACTTTTAAAAAGTGAATTACAGGATATGGGGAGCGAACACTTATTTGACATTGAATATGTAATTACTGTTATTTTTTCTCTAGGTATTTATTACACATTCGAAAGAACATGTTTGTTTCCCCTTAAGTCGTTGCAAAAACAAACAAGCAAAATTGTTACTACTGTTGCAGTAACAAATACAAACAAACAAAAATATCTCATCTCATTTCAGTTAGCTAAATGAAGTTTGTGGTTAATTGCTTTTCTAATGACTTTGGACCTAAGGATGATAGTGTTGGTGGAAGGAAGGAAATTATATAGTAGATGACTGCTGATTAAATTATTATAATGCTTGTGGCAGGGAAAAGAGCTTATCCTGTAATAAGTATACCCAAAATATGCTGAGAAGGAAAAATGCAACTCTGAACGAGCTTGTTCCTGCTTGTATTAGGGGTTGTGGCACACCGAGGTGAACTCAGGTCCTTTGCAAATGGTTCAGCTGTTTCCTGTTTTGAAGACACAGGTGGAGGCATAGGGTCCTCCTGACCTGCCTGGGCATCATGGTGAGCTGACCTGTGAGCAAAGGAATCCCTCTGGGCGTGCTGTAAAACCAGCACGAGGACAGCAATGATAGGGCATCTTCTAGTTCTCATCAAGCTCCTGAGAGCAAGCACAATGGACTCTAGGAGACTCAGGTCAGTTTTGGGGAGGAGGAACTATAGCTATATTATTCCACTGTCACTTTTTATTTGCTTCTCTAGCCCACCACCTTTTCCTCATGGTCTGCTTTCCTGGGTTGTCTTGTATCAGGGTTCCTCTCTCTAACTGGGGTCTCATCAAGCTGTGTTCTTAAGCCTGACTCTCTTGGAAGTGTGAAGAATGGGTTCCTGGTATCAGTCTGTATTGTACCACATGCAGCCCCCAACTGGAAACCAAATCCCTTCTCTGGTGAGAGCTAAACAAATGAAAATGTGCTCACTTTTCCTGCGCATTCTCTTTAAAATGACTTTGGTCTCTTTTTGAGTGGAGTGATTATATTTGTTGGAACATGCAAAGGGTGAGAACAAGCATTTTTAAATAAGAAAATGAGCATATCAAGTCTTCATTGCCCTTTCTTGGTTGGAGACTGAGGTTGGTGCCTCTTTAGTGCTAAGGGAAAGAGAGAGAGCAGAACAGCAGTGAGGGTAAACTGCAGTATTTACAAACTGCCACATTTGTGTAGACAGTTCCAAGCACTGTGGGTATCTACACCCTTGTTTTATACTGCGCTTTGAGATGCACAGGGTTATTCTGTAACACAGACCCAAGATGATGAGAGAAGGACTGAGCTAGAGTGAGGGATTTTTCACTGCCAGAAGCAATAAGAACAAGCTGGCCTTAAATTCTGCTGCTTGGCCCTAGTTGTTCTCATGGTGGAAGCTGTTAATTTGCTTTTTGGCCCCCTGCCCATCAAAACTAAGCATGCAATTAATGTTAAAAGGAAAATGCGATCAAACCAAGACCTTCTTCTCTGTGAACTTTTAGGACTGAAAGGTTTTTCTTCTTCTGTTCTAACAGACCCTGACGCAAAGCTGGGATAGTAACAGGCAGCTGGTGTGGAACCAAAGTTTAAGCCTTATACCTGACAAGGCTGTTAGAAAACTACTATGCCCTTGTTCGTAACCCTTATTATGCCTAGAGATGGGAAGGAGGTTGGCAACTGGGTGTTAGTTCATGGCATGTAAAGGCTGGAGCCCCTCTTGCAGAGGTTGCATGCGATGTGTATATTTAGCATCTATTGCCTTATATTGATCTTCAGCATCATATTTTAATGTATTGATTCTCAGTGCCAGGGTTATGGAGTTACTACAGGTGAATGCTACCAAGTGTCATGGATTTCAGCAGTGACCTATTTTCACATTAAAATATGAAAAGGGACATTGGCTGCTAGCTTTTGAAAAAAAAAAAAAGCCAATGAGATTAAATCTAATATGACTGAAAACATTCCACAGTTTCCTTTTAAAATTGCAATCAGACACATCACTGTTGTTTCTATTTCATTTCCCCGTGGTGATGAAGGACATCACGAAATATCTTCACGTTCCTCGGGCTAAAGGAGGTGAAATACAATAGGAACAACACGCAAAATCACCCATTTCATTCCTTTCCCCAACACCCCTGAAAAACCACCTGTGGAAATCACATCTGCCCAAAGTCCGACTGCCTGGCTCTGCCTCCACAAAGGCGAGCGAATGGCCAGTGGGGGCTGCAGACAGCTTGCGCGGGTGTGCAGAGGGATGGATGCCCACACCTCCCCACCTGGCTGGTCACGCAGGCTCTGCCTGCTGCAGAAGGTGCCCTCTGACTGTGCCTCGGCCTCCCTTGTGTCAATCTGCAACGCAGTGAAGCTGGCCTAAAGTGTGCCACTGGCCTGGAGCTGCCCGATGGTCCCATCTCCCTTGGTTATATCAGGTCAATTTTTTGTGCAGCCCACCTGTAAACTGGGTAGCAACTGGGGACAGGATTAGCTAGGAGAGGGCAGGGGGATGGATGAGCTAAGAAAGACTGTAACGGGGCAGCACAAAGGTCCAGGTGCCCCATGATTTGCATAACCAGTTTTTCTGAGGTCCTCTCTACCCATGTTTGCTACCTAGAAAAACCTATCATGGACCAACAGCCTGGTTAAAGCATAATTTTACTCATTTGGTTAAACTGTTGTGTCTGGCTATGAGACTATTTTGTTTTAAACTAGCTTGGCTGGAATGAATTAAGCCTAATTTGGAAGGAACTATCAATCTTAAATCAGATTTCAAAATGCCACAACCACATGTGATGTCTTGATCCAGTTTAAGTTCATTCACTGGTTTCTATTTGTACAGCTATGGCATCAATGACCACGCAACCACAGCCTAGGAATCAGTCTGAGTAAAAACAAAAAAGAAATATTTTCAATTTAGGCCTTTCTCTCAACGTTCTCTTGGAAGGTAAATATGTAAAAGGCAAATTGCCAAACAAGAGTCGGGTTCTGAAAACAGGTAGGCAAACCTCAGCAGGGATGCAGTGCTAACTGCCTAGGTAAAGCACGTAGATACATTTTATTTTCTGAATCAATGTTCATGTGCTCTTTGCTAAAGATTTCCTATAGCAAGTAGCAGAGGTAGTCAAAGGCGGCACATTATTTTCTTTTCTCTTTTCATCTTTGAGCATTGAAATACTGTCTTTGTAGCCAATTGAAGTGTTTTTAGCAAAAAAAAAAAAACCTGCAAAGGTCTTTTTGTCACCGAAATTCAAATTTCAAGAACAAATAGTACTAATGTGCAATATTTTAAAATTCTGACTGATCCTAGGAAGCATCGAAAGATTCTCATTTTCATGAATGAATAAAGCTCTGCTCAAAAGCATGGAAAATTGGTGGTTTCCATTAAAAATTGTTATGAAGATTTAAGGAGTAAGACATCCCATAAGTACAGGGATAAGGGAAATTGCAGCACATTCCACACAGTTACAACTCTGAATGCCATAAGGTTTACACTGGAAACCGTAAAAATATTCTCAGGTTAGAAACCCATTTCTATTTTCTCTTCTAATGCTGTTCTTGACAGTGTAAATGCATGAAGTCATGACAGATTAGGCACTTAAAGCAGGGTTTTAAAAGGTCTAGGAGATAGGGATGTCTGGTTCCATCTGCTTTAATAGACACTGGGAATCCCTGAGGCAGTTTTTACAGTTTTGCATTAGGCTTTGCTCCAGTTCTCCAAACAAGTATAGTGTGCCATTGCATGGGAAGATGAAGTAAATGACAAACGCAGAGTGTCAGCATTGGTCAAAAGTTTATGTGATCTTGAAGCTCTTTAATGCCTTGGCAGGAGTAACCAAGCAAAGGGTCGAAGTGGGACACTTGAGATAAGCTCTGGCAGGTAGAGACACCCTGAGAAAATCAGCATGGAAAGGATAGCAAAGGACCTGACGCTGGAGAGGAACACCACAGACAAGAAGCAGGTGGGTCGTGCCTGTATATCTAAAGGTTAAAGAAAGTTCACTCAGGCTTCAAGCAGTAGCTGGGACTTAAAAAAGAGCTGCATTCCTTTAACTGAGGAAGGTAAAGAGGGCCAGCCTTGATCTTGGCTAAAACAGTGGTGGTGTTTGCATCACTCTTGAACCAAGCAGTCTCTGTCCAAACGTCCAGGCTGTCCCTCTGCTGCCTGCTGTCGCTTCTCCACCACGTCTCTCTGTGACAGAACCATCTGCCTTCTCTGTCAGTGTGAGAGTCTGGCTGTTAAAAAGGGTGCTTCTCAACCTACCCAAAGGAATTGCAAAACATTCTGCAGTTCTACCATAGATTACATTTTTTAAGTAATTGTAGGTCAGAATATTGGGTTACATTTTTGCTGATGCTTTATGAAGACTGTTACAATACAGAACTCCTTATTTTTTGCACTTCATGCTGCTAACTTGTAAGCCAAAGGGTGAATTATGAGGATGTGCCAATTACTAATGATTGTAAAATGGAAGCTAGTGCCCCTTTTGCAAAATGACAGTTCAGTTTATACAAATGAAATATGAAGAAGGCAACAAATTTTGAGTAACATTTAAGAGCTAAGCAAGACAAAGAGGTGTGCTGTTTGCACAAAAAGCTTAATGAAATTGCCATTTCCTTCCTCTGCACGGCACGCAGACGTAGCACTAAGCAATTAACTTGATATCTTTGGATTACTCCCAAACTATATTTGACTTTATTGCACACCCACAGAGGAATGACTGCTGCTGCTTCCACTGGTACCAGGAGTGCGCACTCAGATCCTACGCTGATCATGTGGATCACAGGCAGGGCTTTCTAGGATCTTGAATTCCTAGTATATTCTGAAGCTGTAATCTTCTCCTTCTCACAAGTTACCTGCTTCATGGGTTAAACCACCCACAGTTCTCTCTTGGCTGGAAAGGAGTGGGCCAGCTTTGCTAGGAAATGAACCCTTCAGAAGAGCCGGTCCTATTGATTTCTCTGGCTCTATATGGGGATTATATGACATATCAACCCTGGAATACATGTAGGAGTCTGGGAGACAAAGATTAAAGTTCTTCTGGAGCAATAACTTACTATACAAAAGGAAAAAAACTCCATCAGCTGATACTGAGACAATATCCACTGTCCCAAGATCAAAAAACCCCAGGTGCTTCAGTCATCGCTGCTCCCTGATTTGAATCAGGCAAGATAAGAGCTAGAAGTTCAGACAGCCTACATACCAGCAAGTGATACCACCACAGGACTCAGGGTCCATCTAGCTCAGCATCTCTGTGGTCAGTGACGAGTTAGCTGACAGAGCTTCCGCGGAGGAGCAGTACAGACCGACTACCAAATAGTAAAAGAGGTGAACACACTTTAAGTCCCTTTCTAATCTGATAAAGGAAGAGCTGGGTCTCTTGCACCATAGAGCAGTCTCAGATTTGGGGCTCATTTGATTAAAGGGAAAGCTGTCTGTGTTTCTGTCCACTATTTTTACTGGCTTTGTTTTGTTCCAAAAAGTACTCTGTCTTTAAAAGCCCATAGTTTTGTTACATGTGCAACAGATAGGATTCCTGAAATCTCGACATTTCATGAGACAAGAAAAATACTTCACGCCCAAGGAACTTCTCACTGAAGTAACAAAATTCTAAAAGCAGGAAAAAATAAAGCTTGCTTAGAGATAACTGTTGTGGGAAAAGTAGCTTACACTGTGAGGAAAGATGACAATCTGATTTGAGCAATTACCAGCAACCATGGTCTCACGATATGGCTTAAAGTGCTTGCTTTGCTGAGACCTTCTGTTTTCATCTTCAGGGAGAGGAATACTCCATTAAAGACATGAGTCTGTTTCCCCCTATGCTTACATCAGAGGAAAACCTAATTGATTACATTTGGACTCTCTCCTGAGTAATATACATGTGGAATTAAATAAAGATGGTAGACCCTGGCCCAAGACAAGCCACAAAATATGCGTCAGTGTAGCAGCATATACTTTCAGGTCATTTAGTGTCAGTGTGTTTGCAGCCAGATTTCTACTTCCTCTGTAAGTGGAAAAGTGAGGAGAGGGATGCTAGGAACTGTGGGAATACCTACCAGTATATGGGGTTGTCAGATATATCTATCTGGAAGATTTCACATTCATTTGAAAGCTTAAAACACAATATTAATGAGCATGAGGACTGAAATTTTGAGCTCTCAGAAAATACAGGAATTGAGATTATCTGTGCAATCTTTATATAGGTCACTATGTATGTCTCTTGTGTTAAACCCTTAACATCAAATAGGAAGTCTGCAACTGGCCCATAACCTTTGATTCATTTTTTTTATTGCTTTAAGCCCAGAAAAAACCACCCTGTCCTTTCCTGTGGTTCTCTTCCTCGTGCACTGCCCACTCTGTGCGCTCCGTGAGCTAACAACCTTCCAGGGCCACTAGTAAGAAAATAAAGATTGTGTTGGCGTATTATTGAAAAGAAGGCATTTAGATCTGTCACACAGACCGCTAACATTGACACTAGGGAAATAACTGGTAGACTAGAAATAACAAAGCTGTAGGTTTTGGCTCATGTAGGCTACCTGCTAGGGGTTGATGTATATGTCATCCTTCCTGTGCACAATCTGCAGTCATCATCAACACGGTGCTGTGGCAGAGATTGGAGCCGGTATGTTAAAGAACCAGGGGCATAGTTCCCTAAGTATGCTTGGGAAGGTCACTTCAGGGCTGAAGTAAAAAAAGAAAAAAAACCCAACAAACTTTAGATAGCGGTTTTACTTTGGTGGAGTAGTTCAGCAGTTATCTGGCTTCCTTATCCAGATCAGTTTGTGTTTATGGTTTAGCACAATCTGAAAAATGCTGTGTAAGATACCGGAGAAATTCTCACAAAAGAAGGCAGATGCTCATTGATGGTTGATGCAAAACTCCTGAGAGAAGGGACTTCAGCTCTGAACAGTGCGTGTCTCGATGGAAGGAAAGGCCATGCCAATGGGTGCTGTGTGACAGGTTACATTATGAATGAGAGATTTAGCGCCTCTTATTTGGTTGCCTTATTGAAGATGTCAAGTGAGTGTTTTATATACACCTCAGTGCACTATTAGTGATGATGGTAAGGATGTCAAAGCTATGCTTGTCTGTAAGCGTTCTAGCAGATGGAAAAGGCAGCAAGGAGGAGTTTGAAGAAGGCCACTAAAGCAGGAAGCATGTTATTGCAGAGAAACGGTTGAGTATGCTCCACTGACGTTTCTGATCAACCCAGGATGTAATTGTCAGTTAGGTTGGCAGTTTGGACATCACAAACACCGCAGACTGAATCAGAGGAGCTAACCTGGGACACTCTGGTTTCACATACAGATAACAGAACGAGCTTGGTCCCCACCACATGGCTGTGTGAGATGCCACCTCCCCTGCTGAGCGGGCAACCAACATGTAAAAGGCAGTGCAGCGCCCTGCAAGCGAGAGCTATCTGACAGGCAGTGTTAGAAACTGGTTTGCCCTATATTTCTATATGAAGTATACATATGTATGCATGTATTTCAGTTAGGACTGCACATTAACATACCCCAAAACGGCTTCCTCCTCCACACCATGTTTCTTTTAACCTATGAGCCCTTCAGGTCAAGGGTTGTCTCGCACATTTGCCAGCTGGGAGTTATTGTAACACAGATAAGAATAACTACTTGGGGTTGTGCTGACGGATGCTGTTGATTCTTGAAATCTTGCCATGATGCCTGAACCGAGTTTTTATTTCCTTTCATCACAAATACCTCTTTCCATTCTGAGAGCAAGGCGAGGCTAATCATTATTATTATCCCGTAATGGAGTGATAAAACACAGTGACACACACGAAGCAGCTGTCACAGCTCCTCTCAGCCAACCCATCAGCCCCGTCTATTTCTTTACGACTGTTTTAATGACGGTGCCGTGCTGATGTCAGGGACGGGAAGGGCTGTAGGAGGGGCAGAGCATCGCGTAGTTTGTCCTGTTGCCCAAGGCGACTGAGTAGGCACAGACCTCTGCAAGCTGCATGAAAAGACATTCTTTTCATGGCCCTTGTCTTGCTTAATTATCACTTCAGCAAGATAATTTCATTTCTTTTTTTCCCCCCATCCCTGCCTGTTCTTTATAAAGATGTCTCTTGGAGTAGAAAAGGTCAGCTATGAAAAAGTCACAGCAGAAACTAATGCTAAATAAAGGTTAGGGGATTTGATTTGACTCCTGTGTAAACAGCAATTGTGTTTTCTTCTTTGTGATTTATTAATGAGGGAGCTGACAGAAACGTCTATATTTAGATTCTGTGAAAGATTTCATTATAACGGGTTCTTGAGACTTTTCCTTTGCTTGAATGCTTGACAGAAGGAGTGGCCCATGGCCGTAGAATGCCTCTGCTTTGCTTATGGAGCTCCATACAACTTTCGTTCCTGTGAACAATGTGTATGTCCAGAGAGGTGCAGACTCAAATAGGCCACCTCTTGAAGTCAGTAACCAAAATGTTAATCCGACCAAACTGGTCAGCAACTTTTAAAGAGGTGTAAGCTCTGCACTTGCTGGAAAAGGATGTTAAACATTGCTTTATCTCTGCTCTCTGTCATCTGATAAATGCAAATTTTTACAATGGACCATATTCCCCATTTGATTCCTAGGAGTGACTGCAGCTACTCAAGACCTAAACTGACATGGGTTAGAAAGAATATACACTTCGGGGGGCTAGAAAGTAAAAATAGGAAGGGACTCAATGTTCTGAAAGCACAGAGAAATGCCCTGGAAAAAATAAAGCTGAAGTTTAGGTGCTGAACCCTTTAGGCCTTCTGTTACTTGTTTTTTACCTAATGCACCTCCATCTTCCAGCCACTCAGCATGTGAAGTTGTAAGACTTAAGAGTCCCTTGCATCTCACTACATGTGTTTAATGATGTGATACTTACACCAGCTGTCGTATCACCTTCCTTTTGGTCTGTGGAACTGAACAATATGGAGCTCAGATGGTCTGTCTCTACTACAAAGCATTCACAAGGTAAAACCTCTTGAATAAAGGTGCTATAAAATAATAAGCACAGGGCGCTGGAGAGGAAAGACTTGCAGAAACAGAGCAGGGTTAAAGGGAGACTTAAGCTATAAGACTGGAGGAGTAAGGGAGTGACATTTCAGCAGCAACAGGCTGAATACTGTTGATGAGTACCAAAAAGCCAGAGAGCTTTCCACAACAGGCTTTTGCCTTTTCCTGTCCATTTGTATGCAACACCTCACACGTTCCTGCTCATGGAGAAAGTGACCTTACACAGGGGAAAGCGAGAGTGAGCCCAACCACTGTGCTGCTCCAGGGCAGCCAATCCACAGCCGATGCCTTGTTGCTAAATTAAGCAACAGGCCAGGGTCTGAAGCAGACATGGACTCAAGGCTTCATAAATCAAATTTCCCTGCAGCAACAGAAGCTTACAGGGAAAAAGCAAACAGTGCTCTTGCAAACCCATTCATGCATTTCCAGACTGGGCCTTTTTTTTTTTTTTTGGCCATTTCTGAACAGTTCAGAGCTATTAGTAAATAAATGTTGCAACAGATTTTTTACTACATGATAATAGAGCACTTATACTATTACTGAAATATTTACTGAAACGAAACAGTATTATGCGTGCAAAACCCAAATCTCATCTGCAGGAAAACTGAAACAGACGCAGTATAAATGTTGGATTGTAATTATCCCTAATTGCAAAAGCTTTGAACTAAAAAAGAATTGAATCCTTCCACTTGCTGGGCTTGATTTAGCACTTCATTAGTCAGATTTTGCACCAGTTACAGAGCTGCTTTGGAATTCAGCTGGAGTAGCACAGCAGTGAATAATGGGCATGCTTTACAAATGTACTGCTTGTGGAATTGGAAATTTTAGGGCTTCTAAGGTTAACTTCTAGAGGGCTGCCAACCAGGCATCACCTGAAGTTCCTCTCAAGGGAAGGATCTCAAAGCTTTCACTTCTGTGGGTAAAATCTGAATGGTATGTTCAAGCTATCAAGTTGTCCCGCAGGGATGCTAGACCCACTTGAAGTTCTCAGCTGGAAAAGCTTTTGGTGAATCCTGTAAAGACACTTTCCTTTCAGTGACAGTCTGAAGAAAATTAGGAAGGGTCATGGAGCCACCTGCCTGGGTTCTGCAGGAAATGTTCCCACTTTGCCTATCCAGCTGCTCAGTGACATATTCTAGTATTACCTATGTGGCAACAGAGGTTCATTGGTAAAGCCTTGTGCAAATATGTAAATATGGAATAAGGAACAATGTGTGCCAAATGAGTTTACAGTCTCCATCACAATTTATTCTCTTGTATGGGACCACTCAGCCTTTCCAGGACAATCTGTTTTTCTAGGGCCACTGGTTTTTATAAGTTCCCTGCTCCAATAGTAACCACTATGTGATAAAATCCATGAAAATATTTCTTTAATCCTTCAAACCTTGAAAAAGCCACCCTTCTTTTCAAATTAAACCTTGGAGTATGATGTCTTATTGTAAGAAGGGCATGTTTTTATTTATAGAAACCGAAAGGTCCACTTCTTGTTTCTGGAAGCAGAACTGAGAAACAATTGGTTTTCATACCAACATTGAAAAGAGAAGTGGTAGAGAAGCACTGGGACCTTATCCATCACTTAGGTACAGTTCCACAAGAGCTTTGGCCAAGTCTATGGTCTGGAGGTTTCACTCCTCTTCCCACCCTTCGCTTGAGGTGGCAGGGGGTCCCTACGCACTTGTGGTGAGATGGTTTGAAGAGCTGGTATAGCTAAAATTGCTAATTTGGAGAGTGATAGTTTTTGCCTGGATTAGCCCTCTGGTCCAGCTCTCAGTGGAGGCAAGGGAGTGTTTATGCTGGTCTGGGGCAAGGCAGGAGTGTGTTGCTGAGGGGGAAGAGGGAGGCAGGACTGTGGCCAGTGCAAACTGTTCTGGAACTACACTCCCACACTTCCTTCTGGCAGCCCCCAAGCAAAGACTGCGTCTGTGGCCCCTCTGCCAAAGGATGAGGCCAAATGTCATGGAGCAAACTCCATCAAATTTTGTAAATTCATGTATCCTCCACAATGGGATGACTGCATCTAAAGTGCTCTTGGGCATGGAGGGGAGCATCCTACCCGTTAGCCAGCCATGCCCAGGAATTGCTTGGGAGAGTGCTAGGTGGCACTGATAAAATCATGAAATACATGAAGGCACAATGTTCTGGTCTAACAGGTTACATCAGTGTGCCTCCCTGGAGCTTGAACTTTGCTAGATCAACATTAGTTCTCCAGAAAGAATATAGTCCAGCTGCATGCCCTGTATTGTATGAGCCCTCTGGGTTGCATGATGATCAGAAAATCCATACAAAGGGAGAAAACCAACTTAGGTAACTGCCTTTTTTTCTTTTCCCCTGTTGAATTCCCTCTGTACCTTTATTTTATGTGAAATGAAATGTCTGTCCTTGCTCCTCCATCATACAGGCAGGGAAAAGTCCTGGAGGAGACCAGGCTAACTCTGAGCTCAGTGGCTGTGGAAAGCAAGCATATTGCTATCCTCTGTGGAAACACGATTAAAACGAGTCAGTAAACAGCACATGCAGCGCAAGAAAAAAAACCACACACTGCTGACCTATACGGAAAAGCAACATGTTGATTACTCTACAAACACACTACATTTCTCTTGTATGAGAGACTTGAAATTAACTCATTTGTCTCCATTCACCTCACAATTTTCTTTAACTTCTGGAGTCAGTAAGTTAAAGCTGGCACATCAAAGCACAGCGCATGCGAGAAACTATTTGACAGAACTGCCCATGTAATTGTTTCCACCTCACTCTCCCACACACAGATATGACATTTTCTCAACCAAATATAATTGACCGTGTAGGGGAGGCCTCACTAGGAACATGTTGGGAAGCTCAGAGTTTTCCAGAAGTTTCAACATTTGAAAACTGTATGGGCTTTAATGTTGTTGTGAGACATTTCTAATGGCTGGGTTTTTTTCCAGAGGGTGGGGTGCTGAGGTTTTTTTCTGAGATGCTAATACTCTTTCTGGAATATTACAAAATTCCCAGTGAGTTTCAGAGAAGGAGCTGACTTCGTCTTATCTCTCCCTAGCATGGGATGCATCTTCTTGCATCTTCTTTCCCCTCGAATACTCTTCCCTTATACAAGGCTAGCCTGCACCAAGTAGTTAAAAAACTTTAAAAAAATTTGAACTTCAATTTTGGCCAATGTTTCAAAGGGCAGTATATCTAGCCTAATTCTATAAAGACTCATTTATCTTATACGAGCATCCCTAATGCCAGAGATGTCTCAGTCTGTAGTGTTAAAGGTGCTAAATCCTTCACAGTCACTTTAACTGAGTTTAGGTCATTTTCTTTGAAAAACGAGGTACAATGTGACTTAAGGAACTGCTGGAAATGTCTAGCCCCACGATCTGCTCCTGGCCTTGCCTTCACCCGGTAGAAAACTTGGTGCAAATGTTATAAACCAGAAAGGAGCAGAAGCACAACCTCAGAAACAATGTCTAGGAGTTAGAACGGCTACAAAACGTGGTGGCCGGGTCACTCTGGGGTACAGAGCTGTGGCAGGCCCACGCCAGTACCCTGCAACAGGGGGAGCCTTTTCACACCCACGCACAAGATGCAGAGGTGCACCCAGGGCAGCAATGGAGGGGCAGCAATGACAGAACACCCAGAACACACCTGCAGCCTGTGAGAGGCATGACCAAGCAGGTAGAAGGCACCCGGCTCCCGGTTTTGGAGAGCAAGGCGCTGTTTGTGGGGACTGTGTGCATCCTGAGGGAAAAACCTCCCAAACTGAGGGAGAAACCAAGTCTTTCTGAGAGAGGCTTCTGAGGAAGCCCAGGTAGGGGGTACTGACTTGACCTGGTTGTACATACCCAAGGGTAAAGGGTATGTCATTGAGACCCTTATCATCTAACAGAAGTCCTCGTTAACGCTGTGGTGCCCCTTAATAGAAGTCATGCAGGAGCACAGGGAAGTGCTCGGGCAAGCACATACTGTGCAAATTCCCCCGTGCTCTGCCACTGAAATAGCTCATATCTGTGACATGGAAGAGACTGCCTCTGGAGATGGTATGGTTAATCCGTGCAGTTTTGCAATACAAATGAACACAGGATAGAATATTGCTTTCATTTCTTTGGCCTCTTCTCATCAATCTTGGAAAATAAATAGTTTTTTTTCTTCACTCCACTTTTCTCTTGACTTAAGTAAATGAGACTAAAAAGAATCTGCCTCTGACTGCGCTCAGCTGAACCTGAGTTCCTTCTTAGCAATGCCACTGAGATCAGAGAAGCATTGCCAACCATTAAGCTAGAGTGAGAGCACAATGGGATCCAGCTTTGATTACAGTTTTTAATAAAAAGCCTCAAACTCTTTGATGGATTCTTTAATGCTATCAAGATACTACTTTTTCTTCTATTCCCCACCCCTATTTCAAGAGAGCCATTCAGTGCATTGGTGATATCCAATTTATTCTTCTAGTTGTGAGTGATATCCTCTGTTAGCAGTATAAATTGCACCCGTTGCCCTTGGCAGAATTCTCAACAACTCTCCTGCTGCCTGTTAAAGCAGTTTCATAAATAGACACACTTCATTAATATACACTTTCTAGAAGACTAATTGAATTTTTCCAATATATCCCTCAGCAGCCATTGAATTATTTAGCTAGCGGTGGATGCGTACAAGCTCATGGGCAGTGATGCCGAAGAGTCACCAGTGGCTAAGGGAAAGTACAGGACGTGCTCTGCTTATGTGTTGGTTGAGATGCTTCAGAAGGCCACGCTCCTGAGAAAGCGGGCAAAATATGAAGTTCTTGTCAGCATAATCTTGCTGTGATGCTTGCTTGTGGGTCAAAAGACTTGCCAAAGTCATCTGATGAGAATATATTGGGGTAGAGAAATGTAAACCTAGGTTAAGAAAGGAAGGAAGAGCAATGGACTCTGTGTTCAAAACCTGGCATGGCATCCTGAGAAGATCTTCTGCAAAAGGCATAGATTGCACTGTAACATTTGATAGAAATCTTAACAATTCAAGACTTCCTTGGAAGTACTCCGCAATGATGATAAATTCAGTATCTGCTTCACACACAGGTAACTGGCATAACTAGAAGTAAATGCAGAGAATCAGTGTAGGAGGAGAAAAGGGAACCAGGAAAGAGTGAGAAAAACCCCAGCACTCAACACAGGAACCAAGTTCAAAGATAAGCAAGACAGTCACTCTTCCTACATTAAAACTAGCATAGACAAATGCGTGTATGTCTGACAGGAATGAATTAAGAAGTTCATGCCACAGACTTGTTATCACTAACAGAAAAAAGCCACATTAACAATTGCATAACGGCTCTTAGCATGACCCAGTGTGAAGTCCCAACAAATACTTGCAAGGAACTCATTTATAAATGGACTTGTGACTTTTCCTGGTGCAGGTAAAGCAGGAATTAACTTCTCTATTTTTTCCACTTCCCCATGTATGCAGAATGAAATTGACACAGAGAAATGTCCCCTTGAACCCCTGAGGCTTCAGAGATTCTTATGAAAACCACAATAAAGACGGCCTTAAGCATCGCAAACTTTGCTCCCTCAGACCTGGGAATGGCAATTCCTCTCGGGAAGGACGGGTCATAGAAAGAAGTAATTTTCAGTCTCTCAACAAGGATTTCCAGGGCTCATTTAGAAAATCTCCCAGCAATCTGCCATTTATGCTAGGGCAAAGAATTCAGCTTGCTCAAAAAAAAAGAAGGATTGAGTCAGATGAACAGATTCAGAAGTAAGTTTTCTTCATGTGTGACTAGTTCGTACTGCTCTTCAGCTAGCATCAATAGATTTTTAACATTTTTTCCTCTTGACAGTAAGAACTCTCTGTATGTATATGCATAATAGGTAATTGTTAATGTGTACAGGGAGATAATCATACTGCCAATAGCAAACTCATTCATCTTAGTGGAAATTAATCCTTTTAAGACTTGCTTGAAAAGAAGACTGGCGAATACGGACTGTCTTCAATAATTATTAAAGTTTTTTTATCTTTGTCTGTGTTAAAGGTTCATGCTGTGCTGAGTTCAAAAGAAGTTACACAGGGCAGAGTTTCTGCCAGAGGACCTGCAAAGCATGAGGCTTTATTACTGACTGGATTGTCAAAATGGCTGTACACCATCTGTTACAGGCTGCTACCTTTGTGTCCATTACCACAATCCACTTAAAGACTAGCCACAAACAAATTTCCTATGCTGAAGAGAGCTCACAAGCTGCTTTTCCAATGAGCAATGGGACCCTTTTCAAAGGAGAGCAGCAATAATGTGAAGTAACTGCACGCTCTTACAAAACTGGGGACATCCCAGCAGAAAAAACCTCTGTGGTGACTCCTGAAACAGGGTAATGGGAGCAGGGTACTTCTGCATACACGTGCAGGTTAAAAAGAATTAGAACAAATCTGCAATGACTACAGCTGTAAATAATGTTTACCAAATACAAGTCAGTATTTCCATTATACTGAAGATGTTCTCTCAGGAAAGAATTCATTGCCTTAACAGATTCTGTTTTGAATAGTAAGCCATTCTCTAGCAAATTTAAATGGCCACAAGCCTCTCAAACATCATGATGGTGTGTGGACAATATGGGTTGTGTGGTAGTTACATCAAAGTCAAGTGAACAATAGCTGAGTCTTATCCATCTTTTGCAATCTGGCAGTTGATATACTATAGACTTATGGAGATGACTATGGTTTGACTTCCATCTCTCATATACATAAGGTTAACTCACAGCTAAGTTTTTCTATATGAGTCCCTTAACTACAAGAATGTTTCCCAGAGAGCAAAGCATTAAATCTTTTGTTTGGGAACTGAGTAGATGATAAGAATGTCAAGTCATATTTATGATTTTTTTCCCCTGTAACAAGTAAAAGTGATTTATACTTAGGCAAAGAGCTGATATTAAAAGATCCCTATAAATTTAAAATGTTTGTTATCCCAGTGATATAAAAATACACTGTTTTGCTGGAAGTAAGAAACACACTTTCTCTGTGTATTCCAAAGAGGCAACACCAAGAGAGAGTTAAAATTTACAGTTGGTTTTGAAAACTCAGAAATCTTTTTTTCTGGCTGGACTTCCATGTTTCTTCCTAGGATCCAGCCTGGTTCAGCCTCGTTCCCCTGCTCTTTGCAGGTCTCAATACCCAGCAAAACAAGGCGCAGTTTCATGAATACTTGAAGTTGCAGCCACCTGCTTCATGTCTCAGGGCTTTTTGCAGCAACGTGGGGGCTGCTGTATCTGGCGGTGCTGCCCTGTGAGTCCCCAGGATGCCCACTTAACCCACACCTTTCAGCATCAGCCTGTTATGACAGCTTTATAACTGCTGAGCATTGCTATGTCTTACCGGACTGTTTAGATCAGCTTTAACGCTTTCTCTATTGCTAAAGGCAGATTCTTATCCATTATAAATTACCAGAGATTCATTGATTTCAGTTTACTAATAATGATTGCTTCTTACAGTATCACCAGTTGGCCTCACTTTGATCAAGAAGCTGGCTCAGAGCACTCTGGCAGGAAAAACAGGTACAATTCCTCCATTTAAATCCAACACGGTTCTATCTGGGGGACTGAGCATTAAAAAAAATGGGGAGGTCCAGCTCCTTTGAAACAACCACTCATACAGCATTAGGAGTTAGGCATGCAAAACTTTAGCCTAGAAGGTTATATATCTCTCTCTGTGTTTGTTTGCTTATATAAATGCATAAAGCATTGGCTATAACGGCTGAGAGTTTTGCAGTTTTTCCATCTACGATGCGGAAGCAGTAGAGGGAAGAGGCTTTTTATTTGCCTTATTCTATCGCTACTTTGGCATCCTATTCAGTGACCACATCCAGGATCTCACGCCAGCTGAATCTGACAATGAGCAGGAAGGCACGACTAGTCCCAGGCCTCAGATTTTGGAGTCATCCCATCAGGATGCCATCACAGCAGAGAAAAAGTGGCAGCTGACTCATAAGCATTCAGCACAAACAGGGAAAAGATGGGAGGGTGAAAGGTGCCATCACATGAGGGCTGAGGTCATTCCCAACGGGAGCATGGGGAAATGTGATCCGGTGGAGACTCATAAAGGCGAGACCTTTTTGTGTGTTTAATAGCAGGGTCAGAGTAAGGAGAGGATTTTCTGGCTGTTCTAGAGGTAGGAGACTGGGAGGAATTCACAACTGGATTGGGGGAAAGCCACTGGGCTGCCCAGAGGGTTTTGCCAGATGGGAAATGGTTCTGTGCTATTTGACAAGGGAACAGGGTGTCAGTATGTATCCCTTAATACTCAGCAGCTGCTTCTTCAGAGCACAGCAGGAAAGATTTTGCCATGCTTGTTCTGCTGTCTGGGCAAACAGGTTATTTCCCTTTGCAAATCCCCAAGGCATAAGGCTGCCAAAAGGGCTGCTGTTACGGGAATCTCAGAAAGATTTTCCCCATATGAAACCCAAACCACACCACTCCTGTAGTAATTTGCTTTTAACATTTCTGTCTCCTGGGAGAGAGTGGAAATTAGCACCTTAGGACCATGTTCAGAGAAAGCTGTGTGAAGAAGCATCACAGATAGGGAGATGGGTCAACCTTTCACAGGGAGAATGGGAAAAAAACAGCTGCTCTGGTGGAACAGAGATGCGTGAGGTCCACAGCCTGAGTTGGCTGTGTGGGCAGCAATGTCAAAGACCAAGAGAACCTGTCAAACCTTCCCATCCATTAAAAAAAGGTACCATTTTGTATATGAAGCAGGTTTCAGGTAGTTTCTACTCCCAAATATCAAACCTGCAGGTTTTGTAAACAGTTGACTGATAATATGGCTACCACTGATTTTTCTGCCTCTTTTTGTTTCATGTAATACTAGCTCTGAAAAAGCAAACCTAGACTGAGTCCTGTCTGTCAGCTCTGGTGATCACAGTACCCAGGTACACCTCACTCCACTGCAAGCTTGGCAATGAAGAAAAAAAACTTCTGAAATGCCAGCAGCCCTGTTTTACAGAGAGCTATCTCCTTTGCCCCTGATAGCTCCCAATTCTGTCATTTTTGAGCACCTGCCCTGTGCTTATGGATTTGTTTTTGCATCTGTCCTGTAAAGTAAAGAGAACCAAGGCCCTAAGGGTCTGACTAACATCACAAAGGAGGTCTGTGGTCACACTCAAATGGATATAAAATAATGTCAGCATCCAGTGCCCCAACCACTGAACCATTTTTGTCTTCCTCATATTTGGAAAAAAAAAAAAAATTCTTTCCCAAAGCCCTTGGGCCAGCAGCCTTAGTCACTTGTTAGGGTAGAAAAGGTTCATACCCAAGTGCACAATGAAACATTCAGAGTCCTCCAGCTCCAAAACACTCACATTTCTATGCCAACTGGGAACGTTCTGGTGACTAATTAGCAGATTGCAACGAGGCCCATGAGTGCATCTTTAACAAATTTGTTCTAAAATATTCAGCCTCTCAGATAGCCTTCTAGGTCATTTGTTTCTATTTTACAGTTTTGTTTTTTGGGGGGTTTGGGAAGGTTGGTTTTGGTTTGGTTTTGCTCTTAATGTGCTGCTGGTTCAGTGTTGATGTCAGCAAGTGTTGTTTAATGCCTTTGGCTACACGTGCAGCACCTTAACTCTCTTCAACTGCACATAGTAGTACTAAATATTCAACTAGGAAGAATGGCAAATATCAATAGTAAGGGAGTAAACGAAAGGCAGATCCAGGCTTGTGTATTCTAGACAGTGTATTCTCTAAAATATCAACTCCTTCTGAAATTTTGGGAGCTTTTACCACTATTAGTACCGAAGCACAACTGCAAGAATCATTCTTGACTAATATCTACAATTCTTCCTAAGATCTGTAAAACAAAATTCACATACGGTGGGTTTTTTTGTCAGGTACATCATAAGAATTACTATTTGTTGCCTTACTGTTACACCACGGGCAAAAGAACTGAAATATTTTTGGTCAGATATAGTGCCTGACTTGGTTTCACAGAGCCAACAGTGAAAAGCTTTTTCTTCTTGTTCCGTTACCCCAAAAATATGCCTGAAATGCTCAACTGACCTTCAGCAATAAAATTGTCTTACCTCTGCTATCTGAAGGAGAGAGATTTTATGATTCTTACAACAGCTTTATCTGGTAAGCTACACTGTAAAGTGCATTTGCATTCAAGGCCAAGTGAGAAGATTAACATCTGTTGAGAAAAGTTTCAATAATGTCTTCAAAAAAAGAGGTTAGAACATCTTCCTTAGTAGAAGATGCCTCGTATTCTAACAGTTCTAGAGGGAAAGGACAGAGGACGTGACTGGACTCAGGCAGGCAGATGATGGGTTGGGACAGAATTGAAAGAGGAGAGATTACTTAAGCTTGGCCTGTGGAAGTGGGATGTTTTGTAATTTAGCCCTGACATGGGATAAAAGGCCGATGTTACTCTGAGCATCTCATTTGGACTTGTCCTGAATGTTTTGACATGTCTGGACTATTAGAGAGGAAGTGCCTTGCTTTCTGGTTTTTTGTTGTTCCTCCAATCCTGTCACAGCAGTATTTAAACTGAACTTTCATGGAAAGGAAAAATTCCACAGCACACGTCAAACATCAGAGCTAACATTTCCCCTAGTATACAGGTAGTCCCAGTCCTAGGAAGTGTAGAAAGGCACACCGCTGGGTTGCAGTTTAGCTTTGCAAATTGGCCCAAATGCACATTCATTCATTCATTCATTCATTCCCTCATTCCTAATGCCACTTATCCAATACATTCATAGATAGCAAAGATTGCAAGTCCCAAAGTGACACTGAGTATGAGGGCTCCTTAGCTCTGTGTAGCAATGTGAAGACTAGCACATGTGATCAAAGCCAAGGATGTGGGCTTGTGACTATTAGTAATGTATCTGCTGAGTAGATTTTCTTGAGAGCGAATTCTGGAGGAACATACTGAAAAGAAGAAATGACAAGTCTTAGTGGCTTTTAAATAAACAGCCCTCTAGAGCTGAGCTAAACTCACAGACCATCAGTTTCTGAGTTCAGAATGCTGCTAATTAATCAAAGCTTCTGTCATAAAGCAATGTGACGTTAAATTCCCATTAGATGTACATGCAATAATGACTTCTATTTTTCCCTGCTGAACACCATTCAAATATGTTATCAGTAAGCAAGATAATATAAAATGATTAGAATTAGTTTCATCCATTTCTCCCTGTGCCTTTCCCCTGGTTAACAGGAGTCTGAAGATTTTTTAGCTCAAGGACAAGACTAAGCTCTTCTAAAATTATTTTAAGGGATGTTGGCTTTAAAAGGACAGTAAAACATTTGTTCATCTGCCATCTGTGACTTATTCTATTATTTTTGCCTTGACCACTGAAATCAGTAAGAAAGCACCTAGAAATTTCACTGTCAGTTGTGTTGAACTCAAAGACAATTTTTGGTACCCATACATTTCCTTAGAAGTGACAGGAAAATATCTTCTTGCTCTGCAACTCTGAGACGGGTATCTTTCAAATCTACCAGTGAATCACTGAACCTTGACTGGCTCATGTTCTGGAGGGATGTCCCAGACCCCAAGGGAAAAAACACCTTTAAAGATCACGCAGGCAAGGCACCTTATGATAACCATGCTGCTACTCTTAATGCTATTCACCAACAGCAAAAATGGACATGGTTTTCAGTTGAACCTGCATGGGAACCAGTGATGGTCTATGCTGCAGAAAGCCCATCTCAAAACACCTTCCATAGGTTCATAGGTCATAAAAACGCTGAAATCATATAGAACGGGCCCTGTACATATCCCACATGGATCAGTTCAGTCCTGGCTTGAATGAGTCACGTCCTTGGTGTTAGTGAGAGTTTGGGTGGTGCCTGCAGCAAGGAAGGGGCAGTAACTAAGGAATGGTGAAAAATCAGCCTAGAAGAAAGAGTTACAAAGAGGGAGAGAGGAAGTCCCAGGCAAACCTTGTCCGTTCAAATGAAACAAAGCCAGTGTGAGCTCTGTGGTGAACCCTGTTCTGGAGGAGCCCACAGGGAAGGTGCAGCATGGGCATTCAGGTGGCCTCTGAACAGGTCTGGCTGAGCCTCCAGGTGGGGGTGTCCAGTGTGAATGGACTGAGCTGGTTACAGCATGCCTGAAAGCTTACATGGAAAATAATCCTGAGAAACAGAAGACAGGGCCTGACCTACTTTAAATTGAGGAACTGTAAAATCAGTTGATTTGATCAAGTGGAGATAGTTACTTCTGCAGTAAGAAAAGGAGCAAAAGAGACAAAACGAGCCTTTTGAAAAGATCAAGCTCAGCTTCTAGAAACAGCTATACTGAGCACAACTGAGCTACAACTGAGCTTTTTTAGCCAAAGACTTTGTTTCTACTTATTCACATAAATAGAGCAGTTATTACCTGTTTCTGATACCAGTAATGTTATTAGACCCATGCCTGGTCAAGAGACGTAATAGATGCATGAAAAGGCAAAAAAAACCTGGAAAGATTTGACTTCCTTATTTTAGATAAAACAATATAATAGACAGATTATGATGATGATAGATACAACTACACAAAGAATGTACACGAGAAAGTAAATCAAATTTTTTTATATAGAATTCAGGAATTCAGGGTGCACAGGCAAACTTAAAGATGATTACCAGGAATGTTGCTTCACAATGCACAGTTGCATCATAGACACTTGAGACCGTATGTCAGTAGGATTCTGGTGAAAATTAGTGAATACATGCAGGAAACAGAAACACCTGTTTTTTTTATTTCATCAGCTGCCTGGAATGAATGTTCCAATGCAATACTGATGTGTTTAGAGATCATGTTGATCGGTGATTTCATTCCGGATTTTTTTTATCTTTTTGGGCATCTGGTTCTAGACTGACCTATGGTATACACAGTTATTCTTGGTTTTATTATATTCTTTGTATTTAAACTAGAGCTTCTGCTCCTCTTCAGTTCTTTTCTCTGCATCTGATGGTTGGATTTGATGATCTTCAAGGTCCCTTCCAACTTAGATGGTTCTATGATTCTGTCTCCACTCTCTACTGTTCCTGGCACTTACTCTCTATGCTTACATGTGTCCATCATTTATCTACACACCTTGCAGCACCTATTACATCTGCTTTTCGTCTCACCTGTTGTATGAATCAGCATAAAAATCCATGTTGTAGAGAAGGCAACTGCGAGCCATGAAATGCCTTGGTAGGGGTCCAGGGAAGGATTTGGTAGCATGAGGAGAAGTTCCCATCTTGTGTGACAAAATGTGAAAGTATGAAAGTAGCTGCAGTAGCCCTACCAAAGGATGTTCCCCCCTGGAATAACACTTTACACAGCCAAGGAATTAGGCAGAACTAGAATTGCAATTGGAACAAACAGGTTCTTAAACTCAGTGCAAATGTACAAGCTGTAGAGCGGTCCCACATCACAGAACTGTATTGGGAGAGTATTTCATTTACATTTACTTTCACCTTCAGCACTTGCAACCACTCTTTAAAAGAATCCGTGGCTGATTTTCTTTTTTCCTGAAATTCTAAAAATACCAAAGACTTTTGATATATACACTCAATATAATTTAAGTAGAGACAGGGCTCTCAATCCAGAAACCCCATGTCTGATACCACATTAGCTTAATTTATTGTTCACAGTAGGCAGTGGTTGTCTGAGCAGATAGGATTTCCAGTCATATTATTTGACATCATTACAGTTGAATATGCACCAGAATACCATGTGGTGAGTACGTAATAAATCAGCTCATTATGTCTATAATCATTATGATTATGTGTTGTTCCAGATCTCAGTTTTGTTGACATAAAAGGAGGTAAACAGTATAAATTACTGACTCATCAAATGGTTTGTTTTAATTTGTTGAGAAGGCAGAAGGTTGGGTTTTTGTGTGGCCTGTTTCACATTTAGAATCGCAGTAATGAATATATAGGATATGTGTGAAATGGAAATAGCAGAATCTGAAATTAATCATACCCAAAGGTACTAGATAGACACTGAGGATGAAAATATAAGTGTCACAAGACATTGACCAAAAGCTTCCCTTCATATCAAGGGAATCACAGAATCGCAGACTGCTAGAGGTTGGAAGGGACCTCTGGAGGTCATCTGGTCCAAGCTCAAGCAGGGCTGCCTAAAGCAGGTTGCCCAGGACCACATTCAGATGGCTTTTGAATACCTCCAAGGATGGAGACTCCACAGCCTCCCTGGGCAACTGTACAAGTGCTTGGTCACACTCACAGCAAAGCTGCCTTCCAGCTAGTCAGTCCCCAGCATGTACCACTGCCTGGGGTTATTCCTCCCCAGGTGCAGGGCTTTGCACTTCCCCTTGCTGAAATTCTTGAGGTTCCTGTCAGCCCATTTCTCCAGCCTGTCGAGGCCCCTCTGGACGGCAGTACAACCCTCTGGTGTATCAGCCACTCCTCCCAGATTTGTATCATCAGTAAAGTTGCTGAGGGTGCACTCTGCCCCATCATCCAGACCATGAATGAGGATGTTTAACAGTATTGACCCAGTCTTCACCCCTGGGTTATACCACTAGTCACTGGCCTACAACAAGACATTGTGCCACTGACCACCACCCTCTGAACATGGCTGTTCAGCCACTTTTCAATCCACCTCACTGTCTACTCATCCAGCCCATACTTCATCAGGTCCTCTATGAGGATCTTAGGGGAGTCAGTGTCAAAAGCCTTCCTGAAGTCTAGGTAGACAATAACCACTGCTCTCTCCTCATCTACCAAGCCAGCCATTTCACCATAGAAGTTTATCAAGTTGGTCAAGCACGACGTCCCCGTGGTGAAGCCAGGTTGACTACTCCTGATGACTTTCTGATCCTTCATGTGCCTGGAAACAGTTTCCAGGATTCCATCACCCTCCAAGGACTGAGGTGAGGCTGACTGGCCTGGGTCCTTCTTCCTGCCCTTCTTGAAGATAGGAGTGACATTTGTTTTCCTCCAGTATTCAGGTGTTTATTCCAGTCACCATGATCATTTGAACATAATTGAAAGTGGCCTTGCAATGACATCAGCCAGCTTCCCCAGCAGTTGTGGGTGCATCCCATCAGGGCCCATGGACTTGTGTATGTTCAGTCTGATTAAGTATTCTCTAACCTGATCCTCGTCCAGCAACGTTATGTCTTCCTCGTTCCAGACTTCCCCTGGTCTCTGGGACCTGGGATTTCTGAATCTTGCTAGTAAACACTGAAGTGAAGGCAGCATTCTTACAACCTTTTCCATGTCTTGTGTAACCAGGTCCCCCATCTCTTTCAGCAATGGGCCCACATTTTCCCTAGTCTTCCTTTTGTTTCCTACGTACCCATAGAAGCCCTTCTTGCTGCCTTTGACATTCCTAGCTGGATTCAATTCTAGTTGGGCTTTACCTTTCTTAGCTTCACCTCTGGATGCTCTGACAATGTATCTGTATTCCTCTCAGGTTACCCATCCTTGCTTCTTCCCTCTGTGTGCTTCGTTTTTGTGTCTGAGTCTGGCCGGGAACTCCCTTTTCACCCACACAGGCCTCCTGGCATTTTGCCTGACTTCCTCCTCATTGGGATGGACCACTGTTGAGGTTGGAGGAGGTGATGCTTGAATATTAACCAGCTTTCTTGGACCACTCTTCCCTCCTGGGCTTTATCCCATGTGACTCTGCCAACCAGATTGTTGAAGATGCCGAACTCTGCTCTCCTGAAGTCCAGGGCTGTGAGCTTGCTCTTTACCCTCTTCCCTCCTGTCAGGATCCCAAACTCCACCATCTCATTGCCACTGCAGCCAAGGCTGCCTTTCATCTTCACATCCCCAGTGAGTGCCTCGTTATTGGTGAGTATGAGGTCCAGTGAGCACTTCTCCTCATTGGCTCCTCTTTCACTTGGGTGAAGAAGTTGATGCACTCCAAGAACCTCCAGGATTGCTTATGCCCTGCTGTGCTGTCCCTCCTGTATATACTGGGGTGGCTGAAGTTCCCCATGAGGACCTTCACAGCACAGTCAGAAGCAAAAACTGTCAAGAGATGCGTGGTGATGCCCAAAGACATTTTCACAAGGCTGTAGAAATTCACATCCTTACAGATTTTCAACTGAAATTTGACATAGCTGCCTGAGGTACAACAACTAGCATATGAATTCATAGCATTTTGGAATCACTGTGAAAGGGAAAAACAGCCCAAATAGGGAGTTCACTCTCAATGGTACATTATTTGTTCCATGCAGTTTTCTTTATATCCTTTTTTTTTTTTTAAGACCATAATGTTTAAGGGAAACATTCTTAAAGGAAATACGACTGACAGAACCTATTCTTTCCAGCCATAAACTGTGTTATCAGTCCCAGTCTAATGATCCAGGAGTGTTATTACTGTGGCTGAACAGCGTATCCATTTGTGAGATGCCCAGTACAGCCCATTAGGTATGTGAGAGCTAAAGGGAGAGGGAGATGCTGCGTAACATGTGGAACGAATATTTGCTCTGCTCCGTTGGTTATACGGAAAGTGCATGATCACAAACACACACGCATCACGTCACCTCGTGTATGGTTTTCTTCCTTGATACATTTGTCCCTAATGGCACAGCTGCTGACTGCAGCTATCATACCAGAGGACTCGTACCTTTTTTTGGCCCAGCTCCCAGTCCAAAATGAACGTGTTCATCCAGTCATTCACTTGTTTTTCACATTAATGGGAAGCAAAGGTGTAAGTGCCTTCACAAAACTATAAACGTTAAATGATTGCAGTTGCAAGTTTGCTCTTCGTTTCAGCTCAATCTTCAGCTGGAGTTTTGCCTGGGAAAAGTTTTGCTTTTATTCACTTTTTGAAGTATTCATGACTCCTTTTCCTAAAGAAGACGTGAAAGATGTCACACAAAAAAAAAAAAAAAAAANTTCTACAGAAGTCATCAGCTCTATTCTTTTCAGCTAAAGTAAAGAACTTCCTTTTAGGCAGATTGTGATATAGCTTGAAGATGAGATTTTAAAACATTCTACAAGAGCCTTCAAAGGCACTGCAGAAGTGTGGTTGTCATTTCTGATGGTTAATTGTATTCTGGCAGCTCCTACAAAATCCAGGCTCCTGTTGCCCTGAGCTCTGACCTAATACATGTCAAAAGAGAATCCCTCTACAGTTAAATTTGTGCTTTCACCCTGGTCAACACTAGCAAGTTAAAAAGGTTTAATTCTTTATTATTCTCAATATTATTGATACCTGTGCACACACTTAATTTTAAGCATGTTCTGTTGACTTTAGGAAGTGCTAAGCACTCTGTTTAAAGTTAAGCAACCATCTATGTGCTGCCCTCAGTATGAACGCTTTTCTGCATTAAGACCTACAAAAAGTTAACATAAAACAAATGTATAGAGCTGGAGATGGAAGCAGGCAAAAGAATGGGGAAAACTAGTATTAAATTGGCTATGACTTACAGGTGATTAAGCCAATGAGTTAAAAATTCAGATAAACAAACCAGTATAATCTAAATATCTGGTTTGCATTGATATGGTGACACATTGATATGTTGAGATATGATGACTTCTTTAGCGTATCAGGACAGCAGCTAGTGGAGTTCAGACCTCATAATAGGGATTAGAAGACGGTTTAGAGGTGTTTAATACCAATATTGGATGATGTACCAAACGAAACCATTCAATGGCAGTCTGTGGTTCAGGGAAAAGGACGTAGGAGGAAAAAAAAGGTACTTCAGAAGAGTTCATAAATAAAGTGGCCATGCCCTCAGTGCATCTGTGCTCTCCATCACCTTAACCAATTCCACAATGATCTGAGTCTCTTTGATGCCTCTTCTCAGCTTTCCTAGGTCATCACTGCATTTGGAAACAAAAGCATCCATGCCCTACGGAGCATGGGGAAGAGAGTATCAGGTGAGCTGTATTTCAGTCATATTACTGTCTTCGTTCCTTTTGGATTTCCTTGTCCATCAGGCAATAATAAGCAGACCCCAGTGCTCAGCCATGACTGCTGAGAGCAGCATGGGGATTCTCAATAATGCCGTACAGACAGAAGCAAATGTTTATTTGAACTCGTCAGGAAAACATTCAGGCACTAGTTTTGAAGTGCATGGGCATGGAGGGGCTTGGAGCAAACAGAGCTCCCAACCCCACTCTTTTTTTGCCTCAGAATTACAGTTGCTCCTTTCCGGCAGGTGCTGGGACTGACTCCTCCACATGCTCTGAAGGTGTTTCACAACCCTAAAATAGGAAGGGCGCAATAGCCCATAGAAAAGCTTCCCGGCCTTTCCAGCTGAACGTACATAACTCTTACTGCTGTGACTTTCAAGGCTGGATGGTCAACCACCTTTCTTACATGCCTTTGAAAATCCTACCGTGTTTCCACTTCAACTAACCTCAAAGTAGGTTTTCAAAGAAAAGGAAAGTATAAGCTACAAATACTAAAACAGCTCAAATTCCTCTCTTTGCAAATGGTTTCTGAGCCAAATAAGGGCTGCCCGGAGGCAAGCCTGATTCTCACCTTGCTTATTTCTTCCTGGGCAGGGAAGATTGCTGTCGAAGGGAGTTCCGTTAATATTTTTCAGTGACTTGGACATGGGGAAAAAGACGCAGAAAGGAAAAGATGGCAGTGGGGTGTTAAAGCTACGCTACAGGACACAAGAAGCTTGGCTACCTTGCAGTATTAATTGAGTTAACTGGTTAACTGAGTGCCAAGACTGTGATTTTAGTATCTCAGGCTGAGGGTGGGTATTATTAACAGAAAGGGTGTCTCTTAAGAATCCAGATGAGGAATCTTATGTTTAGGAAAGTTTAGGAAAACTATACTAAATGTAGATGTCCCTTGCTGAGCAGCCCCTGAGGTCCCATGAAGTCCTTGTAGCAGCGAGGTCTGTGCCTACAGCTACCTCTTCATAAAAGTACAATTGCTGACAAAAGGAAATTGCATCATCCTGCCTTTCTTCTTCTTTAACAAAAAAAGGGGAAGTTTCACTGTAGTAATGTAATGGCAGCAGGATTAATTCTCGGGAGTTTGGAAATGTTTCTTTAAAAATAGGTCATTTAGCAGAATAATGAAGAGGAGTTGAACGCTGACTCTGCCAACCTGACCTTGTATTTCTGACTCAGACATGACCAGGGTGAGGACCGGGCTCTACACAGCCCTCCAGAGCACCAAAAAAAGTAGCAGTTTTGTAAAGAGAACAAAGTAAATAAGAGCTACTGGGAACCCCTGACTGCACTAGTGCTGTAAATCTTTTCCTTTCCCTGATGAAGTTTGATGCTCTTCTCCAATCTGCACTAGTGCTGTAAATCTTTTCCTTTCCCTGATGAAGTTTGATGCTCTTCTCCAATCTGCCCCCTCCAGTGAGGTTCTCTCATGTTTGGGATGTTCAGACCCTTCAGAGTACTGCTGACTTGATTTTGGCACATGTGAAGAAGTGGTTACTGTTGGGGAATATTGAAAATATCTCTTAAATTTTCCATGGTTAAATAACTGTCAGAAAGCCACATTCAGGAATGGCTATTACATAAATATGCGATGACCTTAGTGGCCACTGCTGAGGAAGAAATTACATATGCCACAGTAGGAAGTGTAAGATGTTTTTTATGATCACTTAACCCACGAGTCAAAGAGATTTAGGATCAATAACTGAGCCTGAGGGTGTTTTGCAGAGCAGTGAATAAAATATGGGTCCATTCATATGGATCAAGGGAATGTGATTCATTGATATTTATGACGATTAGAGATGAAAATGATTTTCTTAGGTCCTCTAGTCAACTGCTCTTTTTTTCTCCCAATCTTTTCCATATTGCAACAGAGTTCTCGCAGCTTCTCTTAGAGTTTTGGAAATTCTGCTCCTATTTAGCCATAAAGAAAGGTACAAGAGCTACAGCCTTCCCGGTTGAAAGCCTGGACTTGAACCTCTGGGCTCTGCAGAACCATTTCCCGTGACTGCAGCAGAGAGAGATAAAATTCCACACTGGTGGGAATAAACCTAAATTAGAGCAAAGATTTCCAGACAGTTATGAGTCCTAACCCAAAACGTCTTTTGCTGCTTATATTTTTGCTTGGCTCTTTTTGCGTTTTGTTTGGGATTGGTTTTTTTTGGTGGCTCGCTGCAGGCAAAGAGGGCAGCGCTTCCCACAGGAAGCCAAAATTGCCTCTCAAAAACAACAATCCGAACTGGAAGCGTGACGGGAGGTGATCCGCATTTGCATGCGCTGCAATTCCACATGCAAATTGGCACAACGCCGCAAGCAAAGGGCCCCTTAGCGCCCCGCTAGCTATCCGTAGGCACGCTTCCCCGCCCGGCACAGGCAGGGATCGCAAAGCGGGACGGAATTCGCGGATTTTTGGCTGTGCCGTTCGAGCTCTTCCGCCGTGGAGCAGCTTAGCGTGTAGTTTTGGGTTAGGAGCTGGAAAGAACCGGCGGGGCAGAGGAGGTAACGCAGAGCAAGCCCCGGCGCACCGTCGGGGCTCCGGCACGGCTGCCGGGCTGCCCCGGGGGGGCCGCCGAGGGGTCCCGGCCCCCCCCCCCCGCTCAGCCCCATACGTCTGATGGAGGGCTGGAGCCCCCAGCTCCCGGGCTATAAAAGCCAGGCGAGGCCTGATGTGGGGTTGGCGTGAGCTGGAAATGCCTCCCTGGAAGCAGGTACCTACCCGCACCCTCCGCATTCGGGAGGGCTTGAGGGGGGGTGCGGGGACCAAGCGCCCGGGGGGGCGGGGGGGGGGGG
>RSEF01000004.1:42088348-42134017 GCA_003993805.1 Himantopus leucocephalus | reverse complement strand
CCCCCCCCCCCCCCCCCCCCCCCCCCGCCCCGCCGCCCAAAGCCAACCGCAGCTGCGAGCGGCCGGGAGGCGCCGCCGCCCGCTCGGTACGGCTCGGCCCGGCCCGGCCCGGCCCGGCTCGGCTCCCCGGGCGGTGGCGGTGGGGGAGGCGGCGGAGACCAGTGCCGGTCTGCCCGAGCCTCCCGCCGCCGCCTCCTCGTAGTCGGCACGAACCGCCGCCTCCCCCCTGCCCCCCGCGGCGGGGAGGGCCACCCCAGCGGAGCCCTCCTCCCTTCCTCCGCCCGCCCTCCCTCCTCCCGCGGCTGCACACCCCGAGGAAGGGCTTGTTTTCCTGCCCGGATGATGAATTTCTCCGCAAGGTCATCCCTGCCCGCGGCGGCGGCGGCGTGCCCGCGGCTCCCCGGGCGCCGCCGGGAAGGAGGTAAGGGGCGGGGGGAGCTGGGGGGGGATGTCATGGGCACCTCCACCCCACCGCCTCCCCCCCCNCCCCCCCCCCCCCCCCCCAACAAGCTTTTTCGGTGCCGGAGAGGAGCGGGGTGGGTGCCAGGGCAGGTGCCCGGGGCTCGGCGGGGGGGCTGCCTCGCCCGGTCGGCCTTGCTCGCCGCGGGGGTGCTGGGCGGGCCGAGCCGTGCCCGGGGAGCTGTGCCCCCCTGCCCGGGCCGGGGGGGGGACGGGGGCGGCCCAGCCGAGCGGACACCCCGGGGGTGGGGGGCAGCCGGGCGGGGGTAGCCCCGAGGGGGCCTCGCTAAGCCTCTGCTGATTTTTACCCGCGCTTGGAAGCGGGTTGGGCGCCCGCCTGTCCGGGAGCGCGGAAAACTTAAAAGGAAAAAATAAGACGAAAAATAAGGTTGCCCCCTCCTCCCTTCGCCGGGCCGGGCCGGGCCGGGCCGGGGGGATGCGCGGTGCGGTCGCCACGGCAGCGGCGCGGTCGCCACGGCAACGTGTCGGCGGCCCGCGGCCGCGGTGTCGCAGCGCGGAAGGTGCCCCGGAGGCCGCCGCCGCCGCGGGGGGCAGCCCCGGACCCCGTCCTCCGCCGCGGGGCTCAGGGCGAAGGGGCCTCCCGAAGTCCCCGCTCCTGCCGCCTTCCTGGGGGAGAAGCCAGACGGGAAGAGGGGTGCGGGTGTACCGGTGTACCCCGGGACGGGTGTCTCCGAAACGCGGGGGTCCCGAGACGGTGCTCTCGGGGGTGCCGGAGGGTGGCCCGCCTGGGCTGCGGGCTGGGATGTTGCGGTCAAGTAACAGCATCGCGCTTGGTGATGCTCACCCGTGTTGGAGCCGCGCTGCCGGTTTGTTGGAGGTGCGTTGGGCAGCCTGGCTTGGGGCGTTAGGGCTGGCCAGAAATCCCTGGCGGGCCTCTTCTGTCTCCTGCTGAAGTCGGTGACAAAACTAGGGGTGATCTTGCCACCTCCCAGTCTGTGACTCATGTTGTCCACAGATCAGCCTGCTTCTTGTGTCCCGTTACAGGCCTTGGCTTCGTCAATGCTTTTTGCCTTCATCCTCCTCTTTCTTCCAGGAGAAGGTAGCAATACTGCTGGTGGATTGAGTAGTCATAAGGAATTATTATGATCCCATAGTCTAACCTTTTCCATAATACAACGCACAGACTATTCCCCAGTGAGTCCGAGGTCAGGCCCACCAGCCTTTTCAAACGGTCTTCATTGAATGACTTCCAACGGTGGGGAATCGACGATGTACCCGGATAATTGGTTCTGATTGTTAATCTCATGGTTAAACATCTGCATCTTTTTTCCTCTTTGAACTTTTCTGACTTAATCTTCTAGCTACTGGATCTCATAATGTCTTTGTCTGTCAGATTGAATAGCTATCTAGTTTCAGATCATGTCTCTCCGCTCAAGTATTTAAAGGCAGTAATTAAATAGCCACTTAACGTTGTCTCTGAGATAAATAGACCGGGCTCCTTTGGTCGCTTTCCCTGGAATGCAGATGCTCCCTAGAAGAAACGGCTGGGCCACTCTTCTCTGAGCCCCCACCACTGTCCTCGCTGGCCACCGGTGCGGCACAGTGGATTCCAGGAAGACTCCGGTTAATGTCACGTGGAGATAATGACCCCGTGCTCAGTATTCCCCTGTCTGTTCACCCAACGGTATGAACTTTTCTTTCCCACGACTACACGGTGGGAACTTCTGTTCCGTCACTTAGTCCCTGCGTCTCTTTGTGAGCCAGGGTTTTCTCAGAAGCTGTTGGCCTCTCCTGTAAGGGGCACTTAAATTAAATCTTCCTACATGCATGACTTTGGATCTGCCTATATTAATTGGATTTCCCCCCTCCTCCTATTGCTTCACTTCCAGGGAGTCTGCAGCTCGTGAACGACGATAGAGCTCTGCTGTTTCTCCCTCTAGAAGTCAACTGAGTCTTTTCCTGGGACCTCTGCGCTAAAACAGTCTTTCCTCTTCTTGCTAGCATTCACTCCAGATGACCTTAAAGTTTATTTCAAGTTTACTGGGGGAGAAGTTATATTGAGCGATAGCCAAACTGCAAACTGAAAGTGCCCATTACAGTGAATTGGTTTCGTAACTGCTTTCATTCAGCTGTGCCTCCAAGTGTTGTGGGGAGACAGAAAGAGGTTTGCTTTCCTGCCTTACAGAACTGCAAATCCTGCAGCTGGGTATGATGTCTAGGCTGATACACATATTGTCATTATGTTGCAAATCTTTAACTTGAATTTTGTGAGTTTTACTTACTCTGAAGTGTGCTCGCGGTGGATTTATAGCTTTTTTTAGAAAGCGCAGCGTCTGAGAGTACGGGCCGGGAAGGGGGGGGGGGGGGGGTTTTTTGNGGGGGGGGGTGTTTTTTGACAGGATGTTGTCAAGTTTTCCAGTAATGTAGCAGCTCAAAAGGGGACTGAAGGGATGGATTGACTAGTCTGAAGGCACCTGCTGCGGGAGATGGTACAGAGTTGCAAAGTTCCTTGAAGTGGGCTTTTTTTGGGGGGTGGTATGTGGTGTTTGTAACCACCTCAACTTACCCTGTCTAAGAGCATAATGCACACTGGGGTGGGGGATATAAAAAAGCTCCAAAAATTGAAGACCTTACCTCTACATGTGGGCCATCCCATGAAGTAAGTGAGGGGATGATCCTTCTAAGTTTTGTTTGCGTGAATGAAGACAGCAGATTTTAGCCTTTAGAATGACCTGTCTTCAAAGTGTTAAGATTAAGAAAAAGTACATTCTGATCATGTAATAACTTAAGTGTCAGGACAATGAGCTTTCTTGAAATTTCACACAGGATTTTTTGTTTTTCTCTTCAAGTCCCTGCAAATACGTCTACACAAGAGGTTGCACTAAGTATAAATAGTGATGGATGAATGAGGTACCCTTAAAAGGTCTGAAAATCCTTACAGAGCTCAGAAATCATATCTGATTGAACAGAGTGACCCTATGAGCTCTAGAATTGTGGTGAATTTGCTACAGGCTGGTGTCAGCATCTTAGGAATTGTTTACAATGCATAGAATTGTATAGCCCCCCTATATGAAATTTTGAAATTTTATTACCTGGGAGGTAGTTTCTCCCATCCATTCAAACTTAGCTTCTCTCCCCCAAACTGGGCTAATTCCTCTGATTATTTTTTTTTCAACATATGCTTTCCCTTCGCAAGGTTGCATCTTCTGTTCAACTCCTTTCGCAATCAGAAGAGCATGTATAACTTTCCATTAGGTGACTGGTCCTCCTAAAACTTACCCATTCTTGAGTCATGATGCCCATCCTGGGTCAGCCCAGCATTAAGAACAGTGGCTGTTAATTAATCCTACAAGGCCAGGACAGACAGACGATAGTATTTTTATGAGTCTCAAACTCAGTGTTAGCTGAAGACTGCCCAACAAGTGCTAGGTTAGAGTTAGGCGGCTTTCCTTAGCAAAATATGTTGGCAGTAGTAAAATTTGTCAGATTTGGATCCTACAACTGTTACTGCCACCTTTATTTTGAACAACATAAACCGCCTCCATCAGATGCAGGCGAAGCTAAGGAGAACCTGATTATATTAAGAACAACATCCTGCCTCTGATTTGTCTGTGACATCGTCACTGATGTAGGAGTAAGAGCAAGCTGCTCATAGTCTTACAGCTACAGACAGAGCAAAATTTTGTGACTTTTACGACTGTGCTTCTAGCAGTGGCATCATGTCTTAATGTATAACCCCCGCAGTAAAGGCAGAGGTGGGATATAGGCTGAATCTGTTGCCTTTGTGGATTTCAGAGCAATATTATTATATTAAGAGATACTATCTAATGACATATAATGACTTCATAGCTGATAAAACTTTCATACCTGCTTTACAGGGTTGTGGACTGGGTCTATTTGTGCATAATTCTTTAAAATTAGTTGAGTTGTTACTGGCAGTACTTCGATATTATTATGGAAGATGAGAAATGTAACAAAAGTCACCTGAGGTTGTTTCTGCATTAACCTTGGGTACAGATTGGGTGCCCTAACTGTAAGCGTCAATACTGTGTGACAAGATGTCTAAACTGGCCCCATACATGGTCTTATACATTGGATCACTTAGGTAAACATCACCTTCTTAAGAGTCAAAACAAACCAAAGATTGATAATATTTACTGGGGGAAAACAAGTTCTGGATATGTTCTGAGTGCAATTAGATTACCTTCCTGCAGAAGAAGCTTTGGAGAGCATTTCTGAGCACAGTTTACTTTTGCAAATAGTAAATACAGAAAAGGGCTACATGTATCTGTTTTATTATATACACGGACTTTGAACACAGCAACAGTGCCATAGAAAGAAAGACTTGTACTGATTAAAAATTTATTCGCAGATGATCAGTTACTTACTAAAGTTGATGAGTTGAAGAGTTTGCATTTGTAAATTGGCAGCAGATCTGAAAGGGAGAGGTGTCAGCACGCTGCTGAGTAAAAAGGGAAAAAACGCAACACCAACACTTGCAACTCCATGCGGGGTGTGGGGGAGAGGCAGAGAGACCAAAGGAGTAATGACTAGGAACCAGCGTAATATCGTTTTGCCCTGATTTGTCCTCTGTCAGCAGTGGACACGTGTACTTGAGGAAAATAATTAAGTGGAGGAAAGAATGCCAACAGTGAATTGCTGTAAAAGCTCCTATGAGGGTGCTACAGGCATGTCCACAGAGGACAAATTGAATTCTTCTTTTTTCCCCATATCTCTAACTCCATGATCCTGTGTTACAAAACTTCATGGCAGGTAAGGAAGCTATGACCACAGCTGATATGAACCAGACAGCCAGGGAGAACCTGTTATTTTTTTGAATCATCCAGCAACAAGAGTCTGTATCTATTATATCTGTGGTTGTCGTTGTTAGCAACACCCATTACTTTTACTCTTCATTTCACTGTATTTATTATACATTAGTACAATGTGGTAGTAACAGTTGAGTTTGCTCACTTCTTTGCCTGCTTTCCTCCCTCTGAAAGTAGTTCTCTTAGAAGGACAAGGAGTTAATCGAGGGGGGCACAAACAGACACCCCACTGCTTTGTTGAACTATTAGTATCTCTGCATACTATTAGTGTCTGTATCTAACAGAGTGGAGACCAGCTCTGAGCTGAAACTCAAAGCTTGTATCGCTTAGCTAGTGATGACAATTCATTTTCCAAGCTAAGTTATATCCTTGTCTAGCTCTGGAGATGAAAATATTCTGCTGAGGGAGTGGAGAAACAATTTTTTAGACTAGGATCATAAGAAGAGTGTATCCTGAGCTGAGGTATTTCTCGTCCCCCTCTTGGGCAACCCTCACAGTCACTACTAAGGAAACAAACTCAACTGTGATAAAACAGATATGAAGCACGTTGCTAGACGGGAATCTTCACTGCGGTCTGGTGAACTTCTGATTCAGGAAGCAGCAGCATTGCTAAGTTTAAAATCATTCATACTGTCTAAGGATTGATCATAGTTATATAGTAATAATGTATGCATGTTCATTTGTGTGCCTGTATACATTACTGCACAGACACAAATGGGGAGGGGGAAGAGCAGTGTTTCCCGAAGGGCTGGTAGTCCAGCAAAGTCTGGTAAGAGCTAACAAAGCTACCGCAGTAGTTCAGTTAGCTACAACTATATAATTGTTCAATTGAAGCATAGATTAGGACTGAAGTAACTGGCGTAGGAAAGGTTGCTTGAAAAGAGCCTGCAGTCAGAAGTAATGTATTCTTATTGTCTGGAAAAACAATATCATAGGCAGAAAGTAGTGACCAAATATTCAGTTTTGGAAAGGCAGATCTTATTATTTGCCCTCTTCTCTGACCCTTTTTTTCCTGCTAAATGGACCAGGTGTTTCTAAAAATCTTGAAAAGTAATCAATGTTTGCTTGAATTCTCTCTGCGGCACCTGTATCTTGAGATTCTGCTGTAGCTCGGTGATGGTAATTAATATTGTCAGCTCTTCGCAATGATCGTGCAATTGTCACCAGTTGGTGCTTTGTCCCAAAGAACGGAATGGCTTTCTAGACGCATGTGTGGGTTTTCTTTCTTTTGCAGAAAGTTGGGCAAATATTGGTTACTGTGATTGGGATCCCAGACTGCATTCTAGTGGTGAAAATGTTTTTCCCAGTGACACTAACGTGCAAACAAACAAAAAGCTCAGTTTTTAAAAGGGAAGTAAAAAAAAAAGGCAAATTGAAACAAGGTGCTATGCAATTATTTTTACTGCTCTTCATGCAAAAAGACAAATTCAAACAGAGGACATGAATACTATGCTACATTATGACTAATCTTAAAAGGATGCTATAAAAAGCAATGGCTTCTCTCCAGTGATGACAGTGAAGTCAGTCAAGTTTTAATTCAGAAATTTTCCAGTGGCTCCAGGCCCCCTTTTTACATGCAAGACTAAACCTGCTGCTCTGGGAAAATCGCTAGAAATCTGAGAAAATCAGTCAAGGTGTTATCAGGAAAACAGTGGGAATTTCCAGCATGGGATGGCAAAGGATCTGATGTTACCTTAAACTTGTGTAAACAGGAGTCAATTTATTAACACTTGTGTGCAAAACAAAGAAAAATAGTCACATGGTTGGGCATAGATTTCAGATAGATGGATTTTTCCTTTCCTGGGTGGAACAAAAAAGGAAAAGAACAGTAGACTGGTTACTAATCTGATTTTACATGGTTTTGGGAAGGGATGAGTGTTCTTGTTGATAGAGGTGGAGTGTGTTTTCTCTGGTACCAAAGAAACGTGGTGTCTGTCACCTCAGGGGCGAGCAGAATCCCTTAACCTAAAGCCCGACTGACTGAAACTGCTCTTCTACGTTTGGGAGGTCATTTTGCCTTAGTAAAGAAACACGTTGAAGTCCAAGGATTGGTGCTTTACCTTCAGCATGTTGCCAGTGTGATCTTAGTTCAACAAGTAGCACGGCTGCGGAGTGCTCAGGGAACGGTCCCTCCCTTTCCACAGGGCCCCATCCGACTGTGGAGTATTTCCAAAAGCAGGGTTGAACAACAGAGTAAATCTGGAAAGTCAGTGTAAGGGACTAGATAGAAAATCTAGCAAAGAAGGTGATGTGGACAGGGCACTGTTGCACTTTAGCAAGTCCCCATTTTCTTGGACTACTGGAGCTACAATTCAGAGCAGCTTTTAGCATGTCCTTTGGGCACTGAGGAATGAACTAGATATCACCAGGTCCCAACTTCAGAAAGTGGAGAGGTGTGTGTAAAAGTCCTATAAATCTTCCCAGCTCAGCTGTCCTAGAAGCAGTCTGGCTGTTGGGGAGTTAGCTAGCTTGTAGGCTAGAAAATGCTGAAGGATAATCAGCCCTTAGTATTTAACGAACTAAAGGGTCACTATCATTAACGTATCTCTCCTTCCTCTGAAGCATCAGTTTCGCAAAGAACTTCACACAGTTGAAAGACTTAGCTTTAGAGATGAGTCATTAGGAAAATGATAAAATATAATAAGCATGCTGGGGGGTGTAGGAAGGGGTAGAAGTTGTGTGATAAAATATTTGTCAGCAAGATGATACTCTGAGAAGAGCTGTATGGAAACAAGATGACAGAATTATTCCACCCTGAAAGGCTGGTATTTCACAAGCGCTCTGAGTTTTATAACACTGCAGCACGCCACAGCTTCTCCATATTTATTAAAAGAAAATGTTAATCCTCCCCTTGAGGTTAATGATTAGGAAGTATCTGTTAAAAGCCAGCAAAACAGGCTATGAAGGTCTGCATAAGTTTATCAGAACCCAGATTTCTGCTCAAGCTAAGCAGTAGCCTTACAGGATCCCCTTTTTCAGCACTCTGAAAAATAACGTACTGGTTTCCATCCCATCTGTAGGAACAGGTATCCCAATTACAAATGCAGCTGTGATAACATTTGACAATTCCTAGTTGCAGCACCAAAGACGTTTTCACAGGAAGGGTAAGTGGTATTTTGAAGGGTCACCCCAGTTCATGGTATGGCAGAATGAAGTGACCAGGCTTTTGGGCCCCTGCCTGCTGCCCAGTTCTTCAAATAAACCTGTTTCTGCCATGAGCATGAGCACTACTAATTGCAAATGTGCTTTCACCTACCTCGATCAACGGTGGAAAAGACTTGGAAGACCCATACCTGCACGTGGTGACTTTAGGTCAGGAGTGTGCAGAATGTGTGCTGTTCATCTCATGCCTGAGAACATAGGCTCCAATGGACTAAATTCAGCTTGTAAGTTTTGGCCGTGTGCTAATGATGCTAGAAATGCATGAGGATGCACTGCAAACTGTGACCGAGGAATAAAAGCTGTTCATTCATTTCCTGAGAAGTCAAGTGAGCTCCATCAGGAGATGCAGAGGAAAGCTTTAACAAACGGGTATTGCAGAAGCATTAACTTCATTAATTTAGCTGCTTGTGCTTTTGGCACTTAGGAATTAATCCAGCCTTTATTGATTGTTTAGGTCTCGATTAGCTTGATGCCTAAGAAATGGAGGGGACAAGCAGTTTCCTCCTGCATATAGCAGGCACAGAAACTAACAAAGAGATGGTCTTCCCTTTGGTGAGGAGAGGGGTCTTTATCTCCTGGCTGGGTTCAGTGTACGCCTCAACTTAAAGGAAACAATTCAAACCTCAAGTCATGGGGCCACTTTACACCATCCACAGTGCGGTAAGAGCAGGTAATATCCTATCATAAGGTCTGAGAGCCTTCCCTCAGAAATACTCCTGTATGAAATGGGCTGCTTTGAGAGTTGGTTCTAGCTGGACCGTGCTTGGCCACTGTCATAGAAACACGTGCAGTTGGTATTGGGAAACAGCAGAACAGTATTTATCCAGTTCAAAAGATGCTCTTAATATGAAGGGCCTCGGGAATATTGCTTGGAAAATGTATTTTCGTAATAAAATGACCTATTTTAGAATTACAGTTTTCCATGCTGGAGGAGGCAGGAAGGTGGCAGGAGGCTTGCCAAAGAGATGGCCAAATAAGCACACTCGTTCCCTAACGAGAAGATGAGTGGACTGAATATATTAATAATATGGCACATGGGGTTTTTTCAGCTAGGTTCCTGCGTGTGGGCTATTTGTATGTGTCTGCTATATCCACATCAACATGCCTGCAGGAATGTGAGCAGACGTTCCTATCAGCAGCCAACCCAAACACACAGATGACAGGGAGAGAGCCCACACAATGTCTGTTTGAGCTGCTCCTCAAAAAGCCTGAGGAGAAGAAAATAAAGTAAAAGGAGACAAAGCCAATAATAGTTTTGTTAAGTACCTACCAAGAAAGCAAGCTTCAATTACGTTACGCTTCTGATACTATGATCCCAAGTAGCAAGCTGTGTAACAAGTGTTATTTGCTGTTACTCATCAGTTCCATCTGTACCGATGCTCCAAGACAACCCATGTGTTCTTGCTTCTCCAGTAGCAGAGCCTGCCTTCTAGTGACTAATGAGTCCCACCTACTCAGCCTCAGTTTGTCTGTTGAAACCCTTCTTCTTTTTCAATGTGATTTATAATTTAACTTCAGCCATCAAATTAGTCTTTAACCACCACATGAGTTCAACTAGTTGGCAATCAAAGCCACACCTGTTATTGTAAAATCACACCAGAGTCAGTAGCTAACATGCTGCTCAGAAGAAAACCTTAATTCGATGGGTGAAATTTGACCCCATAGTTAAAGGCTGTAATTGCTTTGATGCAAACTCTGTTAATGGAGCTGCTGTACTTTATATGAGATATAAATTCGGCCTTTTACCAGAGGTATGTAACCAGAGATATTAAATTGATAGGAGTTATTCCAAACACCATAGTTGCCATTCTGATGTGAAGCCAAACAACATCATCCTTTCACCCATCCTGTCTTAGGCAGCTGATTCAGAATGAATTTAGGGCTGATGAGATAGAGATGAATGGACAGAATATTTAGCTGTGGTACTTCCTTTAGCCAGTAGCATGCCCTTTAAAATCCTTGTCTTCTACAGTCTTTAGTGATGGTCCTGAAATACTCCTGGCTTGTACAGAGCAATGTTGCCACCATAAACAGCGGATAATGATGATAACAACCTCCCAGGAGTTAAAAGTTTGATTGTACCAGGGCAATCTGCAAATCCGGAATTTATCTCCAACATGCTTTGTGTGGATGCAGTGTGCTGTGCAGAAGGTTTCAAGCCTGAAGTTTCCTATGCAATGGTTTGTTGCAATAGCTGCCTATCATTGAATTTAAGAAAGACCCGAGTGGTAGAAAATTTGCAGAGAAAGACACTGAATAGGTCTTGTTATGACCTTCTCAGTTCTGTGTCTGGTTGCAGAAAGGAGATTTCTGATCACTTCTATGCAGTCTTCCTGATGATGCTTTGAACCTTTTTCTGAGTGGTTAACGATTCAACTTCTCCTCATATCTTGAATGGAAACAGGAGTGTAAAAGTACCTGTTTTCTAGCAGACTGTATGGTGGCTCTCGCAAAGCTTTTGCACAGTGCAGTTAAAAACACAGTTAGATGTGTTTTGGGGTGGACCCGTTAGCTTAGTTTTGGAGAGCATTTTGAAGAAGAAACGTGTATGAAAATTTATATTACCCCTTGAATTAATGCAATATCCTTCCATCTCTCCTTCCCCCTCTTGAAGGCTGACTTTGTGTGTTGCATGTGGAATTTCATCCATGGACTCCTGAGCTGAGCTCCGTGACCAGAATTTAACTGGAATAAATCTCGTGTGGTCACCTAGTCTTGATTTGACATTCTTCACGGCTGACGGTTGAAACGGTTAATCAGTCATATACACTTAATGACGAATTCTGCCTTTCTTGAGAGAGGGTTTCCTGTTTGTGACAGAAAAGAGGGCAGTCTTTAGGAAAATGGGCTTTCCCTTTCTGCACATACGCATTTTTAGTTAAGTCTATTTGCTTTCTTTTTTGCTTCTTATGTCCCTATACACAGAAAGATATTTTCTGTATAGTCAGAGAGCGGCTTTTTGAATAGTGTTTGCTGTCAGTCACCCATTGAAAGAAAAGACCTAACAGATTAAAAAAAAAAAAAGTAAATCAGGAAATGGGAAAAAATACCCATCAGAGGCTTGGAAAGACCGAGCAATGCCTAGGACATTCAAGTTGAGCATGCAGTGTGAGGTAGCAAGAGGTATGAACGTGTCACCATCACAAATATTTAAGCAGTGTTAAAATTGTCCTTCAAAAGGATGCTATTCCATGGTGCAAAACATGATTTAAAAACGTCCATTTCTTATGAACAGTTCCCTGGCCTTGAGCGATACGAAGCTGTGAAATGGTTTGGCAAGGACCGTGGAGTAAGAGACAGATGGGGAATCAGTGCTGGAAGAGCATTCAAGCCTAGGTCCAGGAGGCAGAGGGCCAACAAATTTCTATATCACGTGGACCAACCAACTTAAAGTCTCCTGCACGTCCTCTTCTGAAAGAGGAACTCTCACCTTCACCTCTTACCTCCTCCTGCCGCCTTAGCCAGCCAGAATTCACTCAGGAGTTGTAGAGATAGGTTAGCCTCATAAATGGAATAAAGTCATTGAGTCCGTGTGGGAGAAGGCTGGTGATCCTGGGATCAGCATTTAGCCTCATTCTCCAATTTTGCAGGAGAAACTTAGGGCTGAGGCACACTAACCTTGAAATTCAACAGGTGAGCAACTCAGTCTAGTTGCTGCCCAGAGAGAAGACCAGGAGGCTAATGAATTTCCAGGTGTTGCAGCTTTTCCTTAAAATAAAGGGCAAAGCCCCCACACACTAGGGGAAAGGAACATGGTTTTTTTGTCCTCCTGGGAAAGGAGAAGGATGAGAGTTTTGAAGTGGTGATGGGGGATTTTTCAGCCCATCTACGGAGCTAACCAAACATCTGTCTCTCTCGAACCACCTCCCTTGGCAGTCTGCATTTGCAAAAATGTTTTTCTCCTGTTGACTTGAAGTAGAACAAACCCACCAGTTTTCCTGTGGCTGCCCACGCCTGTGGTTTAGAGTTGTTGATAAACAGATGAGGGAGCAGAGCGAACAGAGCTGAGGTAGTGAATATCAAGCTATAGCAATTACCTGGACTGTGCTGACCAGCAGCTGAGCAGGGATGGAGGGGAAGGTGCAGACTCCTCACCTTAGTGACAGCCAGGTTTCTTGAAGTGGGGCCTGAGTTTTTGATAATATGGTTATACAAGGAATACGTGATAAAATGCTCTTAGTTTCCTAGCTCTGTAGCCTGGACTTACTTGATTTTCTGACCCAATCTGCCTCTCTGGCCACATACTTCTTCCATTCGTTCTTGGTCTGCTCTGAGTCCCCTTGCTCAAGCGCACAGGCTACAGGTTTATAGGAAGGGTCATTCAGAACAAATTGCCAGCCTTGCTCTCTGCAAAAGAAGGAGCTCACCTGTAAGAAGAAAAAAAGATGATCAAGTGGAGTCACTTGCTCAGTATCTCATTGCCTGCTGCCCTGTTCACACTGGATGTCCTCCTTTCTGTTGTCAAATGTTCATACCCCATCTGATGCCATGCCCTGCCCGAGCTTTCTGAAGAGCAAGAGCATTAACAGAGCCTTTTCCGAAAGTGCTTACCTCCTTGTATGAACACTTACAGATCTGCAGTGGTTGCAAGTACTTTTCTTGGGTGGATATCCTTCCTAGGTCAGTAACATCCTTTGCTTGTTCAGTTTTAAGGTGGTGTGTTTGGGGTGTTTTTCTTCACAAATGCTGACAGCAGCATATTGTGTGCACTTGTTTCGTTTTCTAGCTTATGCTTTAACAGAGGTACCAGTCTGCTTCACCTCTTTATAGATTCAGGACTTGCTGTATGGCAGCAATCCAGCAAGGGGAGACAGCCCTTTGAATATTTTTTGGTAATGTTTCAGAGGTGGATCTCTAAAGCCAGATTCATATGCTTATGATTGCAAAGAGTTTTTAGTAGTACATGATGAGATGTAGGAGAAAGGTCCTCTGCAGTTAAATCACTGACATTAGACACTGACTGTTACATAGTTTTCTCTGTGATCTTCAGCTGTGTTTGCTTCTAAAGACGAGGCAGAAAAAGGTACTGGTTCCTACTTCTCCTTTGTATCTCGCCTGCTTAAGCTATGAATGTTTAGTATCTCTATGCTGACATGTAGCATCTAGCAAAATGGCAGAATATGTTAGGGCCTTCTGGCATTTCTTGGAGAAGAACAGGAACAAAAGAGATTGTATTTTCAAAAATATTGAGCAACTTTTGACTCCCACTGGCTTTACTGGTATTTCTAATTATTCAGTGCTTTTGAGAATCCGACATCATTGATTTCAGCGCAAAGCTTTAATCACCCAGATTAGGCTAGTTGACTATGTTAGCATATGTCAGTTTTTATGTGGTGATTTTGCCCTTCTACTCCACTCTCATGAGACCCCACCTGGAGTACTGTGTCCAGCTCTGGGGCCCCCAATATGAGAAGGACATGGACCTGTTGGAGTGAGTCCAGAGGAGGGCCACAAAGATGGTCCGAGGGCTGGAGCACCTCTCCTATGAAGACAGGCTGGGAGAGTTGGGGTTGCTCAGCCTGGAGAAGAGAAGGCCCCAGGGAGACCTTATAGCAGCTTTCCAGTATCTGAAGGGGGCCTACAAGAAGGCTGGAGAGGGACTTCTTACAAAGGCATGTAGTGATAGGACAAGGGGGAGTGGCTTTAAACTGGAAGAGGGTAGATTTAGATTAGTTATTAGGAAGAAATTTTTCACAGTGAGGGTGGTGAGACACTGGAACAGGTTGCCCAGGTAAGCTGTGGATGTCCCACCCCTGGAAATGTTCAAGGCCAGGCTGGATGGGGCTTTGAGCAACCTGGTCTAGTGGGAGGTGTCCCTGCCCATGGCAGGGGGCTTTGAACTAGATAATCTTCAAGGTCCCTTCCAACCCTGAACCATTCTATGTATGTCTGTCTGCAATCACGTATGTATGCATAGTTTGTGGTAATAAAAACTATATCCATAAACAGGATGTCAATAAAAATAAATTGTGATAGGAAGCCTACTGTGCTGTGGATACAGCTGTCAGATGACTGGTGGAAGTACCTAGTGCTTATCTTCAAGTAGGTTCTGTGTGGAAATAAGCCATCTTGTCTGGATTTTCATACTGGCTCTGAGGTTGCCATGTGTTTTCTCACTCCTTCAAGTATGCCTCTGTGCATGAGGCATCTATGTTCAGTGCGAGTCCAGTAATTAAGCCCTAAGCTGTGAATGATCCTTTTTCACACCCTGCCAGCTTCCACTCCAGCTGACTTAGAAACAAGGACAAAGCTATCGCGCGGCCCCGCTCGCTCACAGCTGTGCTCCAGCAAGGTACAGCCTGACCTCAGCTCACTTTGAAGATTTGCAGGTTAAATATGCTGGCAGCTTGAGCAAGGGCAGCTAAAACTGCTCCCAAGAGGAGTAAAAAGGAACTCAGCCTGATGTGAGGAGCTGGGCATTAGGTGATAAACTCAGTAGTTGCTTGGGACTGCCACATGGGGTTTTTTTCTGTTTGTTTGGGGTTTTTTTTAATGTTTGGGGGCATGTTTTGCTTTTGTAGCATGCAGCAGCTGCATGTAGCTTGAGAAGCTTGTAGCTTCACCATGCGTGAAGGTGAGCTGGAGGTATAGCTGCCATGGCGAGTGCCAGTCACGCTGCCCGTGGGGCTGTCTGGTTTGGACTTGGCCAGGTGGTCGAGGCAGCCAGCTTCAGTAAACCCAAGACTGTGTTAAACCCCGATGTGATACATGTTGTTTGAGCTGTCATTTTAATTAATGCTAATTATACTCATCAACCAATTTGGCAATCATCCTGAGGGACGATAATTCAAGCCAAAGTTAATGTCTTTTACCAGTGCCTCCCCCACGGTGTGCGTTGCTTCAGTCACCTGATAAATGGCAATGTAAAGGTGCCTGGCTTAAATGCAGAAGAAATGAGGAAAAGAGGTATGCCCAGCATTACGCTCAGCGTAAACCTTGAACTCCGGCTCTGGAAGATCCCAGCCCTCGACAGAAGCGGGGATGTCACATTAGCTGGTATAAGCCATCATGGCCTTGCAGAGGTCCAGGGTATGGCTGTGGTTGTGCCCCATCACAACAGGCAAAGATTTGGCTTATGACAACTCCAGTAACTGAATCCCAATCTTATTATTAGCTTTGAAAGGGTTTACAAAATAAGACATGCTGGCTCTCTATTTCCAGCATGTTTTATTGAACTAGTCTCCAGATTTTGCATTACTATCTCTTTAATATTTGCTGTCTTGAGAAAGTACTTCTGGTTTTAGTTTGGTTCTGACACTGATGGGGCTTCCCAAGTTTCACACACTAAATAAGGATTTGTCTTCTGTGCATTGTGATATTTAAGAATTCAGGAGCAGAGAATGTAATTTTTTTAAGCCTGTGAAAATCCACATTTAAAACATAGTATAAAAAGCTGCAGGCAGGTGGGTACCTTGATCCCCCTTGTTCAGGCTGGAAGAATAGAAGCACATTGAATCTAAGGATAAAAATACATGTTTTGAATAAGCCATTGTTAGGAGACAATTCTAATAGAAGGGAAGATAGTTCCTGCGATTGTTAGCGTGAGAGATTTTTACACTGCTGGGCTGCCTGCAAAGGCAATTCTGAAAAGCTATTACCATCGGACACCTGTGGGATAGACTGCAAATAACGTGTAGTTCCTAAAATATGCCGTTGTACAGCACAGCTGTTGGTGTTTTTCTTTGCTGCAGGAAGGCGGAGGTGTTGAGAGAGTGACTTGGTGACTGAGTTGGCTTCTTCACCCAGGGAAAGCACTGCAGTCTCTTTGTTCAAGTACATCCACGTGGTGGATGGAGAAGACTTAAGAGTCTCTCTTTGTCCTGAAGAGTGCTCTGGTTATAGAGTGAATTTCAGGACTCAAAGTTAGCGACGTAAGGTTTGGAAGTTGATTTTTACTGATGCTGAGTTGGTATCTGTGCCAGTATGTCCTCTTTCTCAAGACAAGAGCCAGAACAATAAGTTTCTCTCAATTTCACCTGATCGCATCTGCCGTGGTGGCAGTTGCTGTCATCTGGGAGGTTTCTCAGATGTGTCTTTCAACACCATATGTCAGCTCTGGGTGGAGACTGAAGAAGACATGGTGTGGTTTGTAGGTGTAATATTTCACCAACACGTTCCTATCTAGCATTTGCCTTCATTAGCATCAAGCGGTTGGAAGCCCTTACATGGCTGTAGTGCTGTGTATAGGGTTAGGCTGTTCCGTTATTTCTGGATATAAATAATGATAGTGTCACTGATTATCCACAGTACGTGACAAGTGTTGTTTTTCCTGCCTTTGCAAGGTGACATTTAGGATGTGTCGTCCAGTCCCTGGTTGGTTAGCACCTCCTGCTTTCCCCGTGTCCCACATGTTGTAGTACCTCATCAGTTAAAAAAAAAAAATAACAAATGAGGCTCCGGTCTCTGGTTTGGTCCAATTCCGCCGGGGTCAATGTTCAACAAAATAAAGCGGACAGCCTCAAGTAAAGAAAAAGAAAAGAGCCTGAGACTGAGATGACAGCTTTTCACCTAACGGTCCCACTGAAGTCATATCGTAAGCTCGTGTGACTGAGGTGAGCAGGTTAGAGTCCTTCGCTGGATGTACAGGTTTGAGTCATTGCTCTCAAAAGAGCATTTACCGGCGTTGTAAAGATACCACTGAATTGCTCCGATTTTGTCTCTGAACACTGAAGGCTTCCAACCTGCAGCCATTTGGTTTCCTGCAGAGCCTCAATACATCAGACAAAAAGTGGCCCAGCACACAGCGCTTCCTCTCCTGTTTTTTTAAGAAGGTGTTTGGCAGGAGGCAGTTTACTAAGGAGATTATTTTGTTCTTTTTACTGCTCTTATTGTCAATGGCAGACAGCAGCCGAGTGAAGTGAGAATGTGAAGAAACAGGAAGCAACTGCTGAGGTGGCGGCAGGAAGAAGGCAAGATATTTTTACCTGGGTGGTTTTTTTTTTTTTACAAAAAAAAAGCCACAGTGATAGCTGTTTCAGCTGCCAGCCTCTTTATTCACATTAGTTGTGTTTCTGATAGCCAGGAGGCAAGAGCGCAGACATGGTGAGATCATCATCGTGCCTTTCTTAGGTTAATCACATGCTACAGCAAATTTCTGTTACAGTAATGACTGGTTAGGCTCTGCATCCTTCTTCTCTAATTACATGCCATTTGTAGTAGTTCTTTTCCGGTAGGATAACGCCTGTAAACGACAATGGATATGTCCTTTGCCAGGTGCCTGTTATCTATAGATCTATTCCCTTCTCTAATCCTGAGCCCAGCATCTTCATTAAAATAATGTAATATATGAAGAGAACTTATTTTTTCAGATGGTGCATGAGAGTCGAATGTTATTGTTGGAGTTTACCTGCAAAAGACATTCCTCCTCCTATCAGCTCTTCCAAGCCAAAATTTCCTTACTTGCAAGGTTGGTTAAAAAAAAAAAAACTGCTGCTACAGTACACTTCTGTGGGCGGCCATAACATGGTTACTCAGAAGCAAATCAGGCCTAATTATCGAGGGTGCTACTGGGGCTGCTTCAGCCATGTGATGAGTGTTTGCATTCAGTGCGCTGGGGGAATGTTCTTAAGGAGGTGGTCATCATGAAATTCAGGAAATTTGCTTTCGAGGATCTGAAAGCGTGTTAGAAGTAGATAACATCCTTTGTCCCATAGAGCTACCCTTGCCAAGACACACCTACCCAGCAGTAGTTATGTTTTCCTGACCACACAAAACCTGATTTTGCTCTTGGTCCAGCTCCCAGTAGATGGATGTCCACACCGTCCTGGTTGCTGGGAGTCTTAGCAGAGAAAACAAGAATTGCGTGGGCACTAAGGCAGCGTTATGCTTTCACCCCTAAAGACGATCACTCTGCTTTATAATGAAGTCATGTTGGCATCGCTGTATAAGAAAAAGGTATTTATTGTTGGCTATTGTTAAACTGCTCTCCCGAAAAACAGGGCTTTTAGTTTGTCAGCCGTCAATGTTCAAATGCATTCAGTTGCATGAAATGCATTAATGAGGGGTTAGATTTCATCCTGCTTTTATCAGAAGATGGTAGCGGGATAGATAAGGAATGAAATTCCCACTTGGTTGACGGGCAATTCTGTTGCTTTCAACATCAAACACAAAAGTGGTGTTTGAAAGGTCCATACAACCTTCTTGTTCACATCCCTCAAACACCACTTCATGGTTTTACTCAATAATAAGCTGAAGAAAAATAACATAGCAGTGAGCTATGTGAAATGGAGTCACCTGCCAGATATGGACAGCAGGTTGCTGCTTTCCTCTCATGTGCACGTGTCAGGAGCATGCGTGCAGATGTTCCTCCTGAAATGTGGCTTACCCTTGAAGTCAGGCTGCATTACCTTAAAAGTCACTTCCAGTGTCTGATACTGAAATTAAAAAAATGCGCTGATAAATGATGAGGCTAAACATAATAACATGTAATTAGAAAAAAAAGGGCAAAGTATATATCCCTGTGGGTTTTATCCACATGTCACATCCCCTCTAGTGTGGCCAAGGATATGAGGAAGGAATGTCACTGTAGCTTATGCAACTGTTACAGCTGGCTGCCGGTCGGTGTAGTTGTTGTTTGATTTGGCTGTTTTCATAAAGCTGTTTACCCTTCCCTTTCACCTTGGAGGAGAAAGACTGACGGGCTTTTGGCGGTGTTCTGCAGCAAGCCCGGTGTTCAGCGGGGACTTTCGCGTACTTGCACGCCTGGCCAAAGAAAGCCTTTTTAGCGGGTGCAGTAACCCTGGGAGGAGGCGTGCAAAGAGAGAGCCTGTCTTTGCAGCCCGGTGCTGCTGCCCAAGACCCCTCTCTGCCCGCATGGAGGACACTCTGGAGCACAGCAGAGCATGAGCTGCATGGGAAAGTAGAGGGGAAGGACAGGGACGTGGGATAGAGGAGGGGACAGTGTGGGGAGAAAGGTGTGGAGGGGGCGCATGTTGAGGCTGCCACCCAGCACTCCTGCGGTTCCTTCCCACGCCACCCGCCTCTCACCGTGCGTGGGGTTCTTTTGAGAGATTCTAGAGGCTGCAGTTACGTGAGGATCTCAGATTGCCCTGGAAAAGGCTTTTAATCTGTGAGAAGGAGGTGAGCTTTGAAGGCTCAAAACTTCAGGGGCAACAGATGATGCCACAATTCTTAATTTAAATCAGGATTTTTAGTCTCCTTTCCAAATGTTGATTTCTCACAATCTTCTCAAGATTATATTTTGTACCACTTTTAAATATTGTTTTTCCCTGCTTTAAAGTGTTGGAGCGCAAAGCAACCCCATTTTCCTTCTGGAAACCTGAAAGAGTTTTGCAACACCAGGGTGCGCCTGTAAATCTGTAACCGCTTGGTCCTTACTCCCACGAAAACAAGCCCCTCTTGCAGCACTTCCACAGCACGTGCCAGCCCACTGCCTTTGGCTGAGGCCAGAGGATGGTGACTTCTTCAACAGAGCCAGGCCAGCTTTGGTGCTGGGGAACCTCCGAGTGAAAGTCACTGGCGTGACGGCGGTTGCTGTACGCATCAGGGTACAGAAAAGGATAATGTGTTCTCTTCTGATACCATGACTTGCTGACAGAGATCAAAAGCATAATGCAACCAGGAGGGAAGTTTACATGCACGCAGAAGATTTACATCATGGTGCTGCTAAAGGCGCACGGGCTCCCGTCAGGGCTCAGTGAACAGGCGCCAGAGCTGGACGTGGTGGTTGCTGCTTGTCTCCTGGCTGGGGCGAGATGGGTGCTGCCCACAGGGAACAGATGGGACACAGGCTAGAACACCCCGTCTCAGAGCAGAACTGTGGTCATACTTCCTTTTAGATGGACATCTTTCTAATTGAAGGGTAACTAATTATTCTGCTGCCAGCAAGGCAGTTGAGCTCAATCAGGCTTGGTCACCGCGCGTTTTTTATTCATCCATGGTTATGCCTATTAAAAGCTGGTTGCAGATATTCCCACGCATCTGTCTGTGGGCGACTGCTGTGGTGCCCACATGTCTCTGGACCGTGTTGAAGCATTGGGGCGAAGTTCTGCTCAAGCTCATAAGCCCAGACGCTCGAATGAGCTTGTCAGCACCGTCCTGCACTCAGGCAGCTGTGGGACTTGGACTGGTTTGCACCCTTTGGCCTGAGGTTGGAGCAGAGGTGTACCCAAATCTGGTTCAACCCTTCCTGGGTGTACTTTTTTTTGTACCAGTCTGAAGCTGCTGATGCCGGTACCGGTTTTTGTGGCAATCCTGAGGTCATGCTAGGGATGGAGGGAGTGATGCTTGCTTCTAAACTCAGATAAACATACCAAAATTGTAGATAGACTATCCCTTGTGCTCACTGCTAAGTACCTGACAGTATTTAAGAGAGATCCCGTCTGGGCAAGTCTCTTCTGCAGCTTGCTGGACGCTGCGCTTTCTGGACTCCCAGGAATTCAGCAGGAGTCTAGGGAGCACAGAGAGCATAGGTTTAAAGCAAACATGTGCAAGAGCTACCTACAGAAACAAAATCCAGCAATGCTATCTGCATGCTGCAGTGAGAAAATATTGTAAATATTAGATTTTTAAATGTACTTAAAATTAATCGGAATTGCTTTTGCATCTAGTGGAGCAGACTATATAATCTGAGTAAGGTTGCTGTGGCCTCTTGGAAAGGGTGTACTTAAGGTTTGGTCAAAAGCTCAGTGAAATGAAGGAAGATGCAAAGCAGTTTGCTTTGCTTTGGATTAGGCCCAGAGGCCACTGTGCCATTTGGTAGGACTGGCTTAACCCATTTTCTCGTCTGCAGGTTGTGGGCAGCAGGTTAAGCTGAGCTTTTTCCTCCTGAAGTGGAGCTCCCATGCTCTGCACTGTGCAGATTTAAAGCCTGTACCCAGCAGAGAGATGCAAGATGAGAGCAGCCAACAAGCAGAAAAATACATTTCTTCAGATTGTACAAAATATTGCAAGATAAATCTTCAGTAGCTGTCAGGCTGATTGGCAGCCATCTCATTTTGGCAAAAACCAGCAGCGTATCTTGCCCTTGATTTTTTTTCACCTGATTTTTCTTGGTTTAGTACTATTACAAAGCAAGGACAAGCAGAGCCTGACATTTTTCTTAAGCACTCACCCCCCCTTTTTTTTTTTTCTCCTTTTGGACTCGTTTCCCATTTTTCCCTCCGCCTTTGCCATCTTTCAACATCGTGTCGTGACACCTGTGCAAGCAGACCTGCTAGGTGTGCTTGCTGTATCTCGGTGTCCAGGAGGAAGAGCCGCGAGGTGCGGTGAGGAGCCAGGCTGCGCCCCGAGAGCCCTGGCAGGAGCTGGGTTTTCGGCAGGGCTGTTTGTGGGGTTCAGTTGGTAGTTTCAGCTGATTTAGTATTGGGGCGTACGTCACGGGTGGTTAAAAAGTGCTTCTAGCGCAGGTGCTGGGAAGGGTTTTAAGGAGGGGCTGTGGGATTTTGTTTGGTGGTGTGTGCAGAGGGGGGGCTTTGGGGTTTGCTGTAATACTAAAATGAGTGTCCTTAAACTCTCAGTGAGCAGGCTTCTACGAATAAAGGTCCTTTTCTCCTGGGGCCTGCATGTGTGTGTTGCCACAGCATTTCATATAGGCCAAATATGCAGAGGGGGTTTCATAAATAGATGCACATTCATTTCCGAGGGTGATTAAAGTGTGTCCTTCAGTTTAGAAAATCCTTAAAATCCTGATGGCCAGGAGCGGGAAAGGCACACAGAGGATCTGTGTCTGTGTGTGTGCTGGGACTTCAGGCTGGCCAGAGCATTCAAGTGGATCTGATGTTTTTCTAAAGCAAATGTCCCTACCCCCCAAAATAACAAGAATAATTGAAAAGCTTTTCAAATAAACCCTCAGACACCTAGAGTTAAAAACTCACAGATTTGAAATGTAATTTTTAATATAGTGAAGAATAAAAAAACAGGTAAGATACAAGTCCTTGTAGGCAGGCCCTTGCTCCTGGGCAGGGTTGCAGCCAGCACAGGGGCTCCTGAGCTCCGTGAGTCTGCCTGGTCCTCTCCGGTCCCCGGGAAATTCCTCCTGTCACCCTTGGTGCCTGGTGGGATGCTCCCTACAGGACCTGCCACGTTCCAGCTCCTTCTCAGCTTCCTCTCCAGTGTTTGCTCTGGTGGGCATCAGCCCATCGAGCTGAGCTGTCTTCTCTTCTCCTTCTGGAGAGGTATGACTGAGCCAACCAGCCACTTAAGGGAACGTAATAGTGAATGCACAAATAAGACACATACCACCTGTCACATCTTGCCCTGTTTCAGTCCTCAGGGCAGATGTGACAAAGTCAAACAAGGCTTCGGGTGTGAACTAGTACGACCTTCATATGGTCGTACTATTGAGCAGGGCCATAACAGCTAGCCCTGAGGCCAGATGCTGCAACAAGAGTGCTCAGATACCGTGATGGATGGGCTCAGCTGATGAGCGGAGTCGAGGTGAGTTGTACTTTAAAGCAGCAGAAAAGCATCAAGAAGCAATAGGAAAAGGTGAATAGCAAAAAAGGGCAGAAAACCCCTTGTTGCACTGAAAGCAGTCTAGCAATAGGCTCTTGTCCGTCTGGGCTGAGTAAAGTCCTATTGGTTCACTGGATAGTGAGGGAGTAAATGGGTATTTTGCAGTATCTGCTAAAGTGCTGCAGCAGTCCTGCTGACTGAATCAGCAGAGGCCGGTCAGAAGTAAAGCACCGCGTTCAGTCACCCACTTTGCATAACATCTGCACAGCGGGTGCTGCAGCCCCGTGGTGTCGAACTTGTTGCTTGTTCCATCCCTCTGCCTGTCTGTCTGCGGCACAGGTTCCTGCGGTGTTGGCAGGTGCGGCCTGCAATGCCATGTGCTGTCCCCAGGAAGTGGGACTTCGTGCACCTTCTTCTTGAAATGCCAACCCCATCTCTTGGGGGAACCGCATGTATGCAAGGTGTCTGCGGGCAGCCCCTGTCACCTCTTGCTTCCCCGCGATTGTAGTGTAAGAGCCTGTCTCCTATCAGCATCCCAAAGCATGTGGAAAGATGGAAGCTGTGTGTATCTTGTATCTTACCTCTCTGGGCAACTTCCTTTGAATTTTAACGAGTAAGTCTTTCGTTTGTGCTGTCCTTCATTTGTAGTGCCAGTCTTCAGTCCCACAGATAACAAAGAGAAAATAACCCACGAAGCAATTTTGTCACAAACAAACAATAACAAACACCCTTTGACACTAAAAAGAGGAAGTCACAGCATTTACAGAGAACAACTACTTAATGAGCTGGAAAAAAAAAACCACTGGGTGCAGAATTAGAAGGATGCAAGTGCATGTGTATGTTTAAAATTTAAAGAAACATGCTTCATGATCTACATATTCAGTGGTCTGATATGAGTTAGAGTGTACCAATGTCTTTCCCTCAGATCAGGAGACGAGAAGGGAGGCTGAATTCCTGCTTCAGCAGATGTTTATCTGTGCCCTTAACGCATGCAGTTGTTCAATGATTTTCATTATGATCTGAGGGATCATATGGTGAGATTAGAACTGTTAAGAGCAAACGTTTAGTTCTTCTATTTGTAGAGACATGGGTGAAGAGAGAGCTCCAAGAATGGGGGGCTCAAGGAATGGAAAGCTGATGAGAATCCAGAATTGTGGAGGGGGTGCTTGATTAGTTTGGGAGCTGCTTTTTAATTGTGTTTCATTATTTGCTTTTAAATTCTTTTTAAAATTGAGGGTAGATGGAGCTGCTGGCAGTCTCATTTGTGCTTTTGCAGATTTTCAGATTTTTTCAAGAGGGAATGGGAGGCAGAATCTTACACTGGAATTTCCTGGAAATTTCTTGGTTTGATTTATTAAATGTACAGACTTTTGGTTTTGTTGGCATTCTCATGAGCAGCAAGAGGGAAATTTGTAGTGTTGTTTTACTGGGGGATGAGTGTGACTGAAATAAATAGGAGTTTCTTTACATTGTCAGCATTGAGTTGCCTGGAAGCTTCTTGAGGTTTTGGGGTTGTTTGGGGTTTTTTTTAGAGCCCACAAAGAAGACCTACTCAGTGACAAGAGTCCATGAGGGCCTGCTGGCCATGCAGGAGTCCTCCCAGACCATATAAGCCAAACGTAGACTTTGTCAAAGTTAGAAACTTCTTGTTGCAAAAGGTCCAGAAAAAGTCTATGTTGAGATGAGATTGACACAGGCAGACTAATTTGATCTGAAAGACTAAGGTGAAGGAGAACTGTGTTGGTGTAGAAAATCTGTTCTTATTACTAAAAATTGATTTTGACCTTTGTGGAGATACTAATTTCACCTCCTGATGTAAGAAAATTTTGGATGATTGCTCCAGGTCAGGCATACAACACTTGAAAAATTCATCAGTGATCTTGACTTGTTTTGACATGTTTTTTGGCCTTTTTGGACTTTTTGTATTTCTGTTTCTTCTAGGTCAGTGTTGCTTGTTAGTTTGAATCCTCACTGCCTTGGCAGTTGAATGGTGTTGCCCACAGGTCCCAATGTTGTTCTTCACTCCTATATAATAGGACTCCAATAATAAAAATGAGATAATCATAAATAAGACGCCAACAATAAAAATGTATTTCCAATGCTGTAATTAGTTGGGTTCGCTTGCTTTTCTCTTGCGTAAGGCTTATATTTCATTCTGATTTTTATTAATTCTTAAGGAAGAGCATTGTCAAAAATTACCCCATTTATTTAGACCACTACAGTGCCATTGGCTCCTGTCATTAGGATGGCTTAGTGAAGAGTCTAACAGGAAAATAGCTCCCAGGACTTGACAATGAAGTCTTTATAAAAAACTTATAAACTAAATAATTGTCAGAGTCATCCCAGGCAGCAGAATGACCCAGCCCATGTTCAAGGGCTAAGCGAAATGTCCGGATTATGCTGTGTTATCCCACACTGGAGAGCAGGTCTGCACGGGGTTTTCTGGGGCAGAATTTCCTCTGTCAGCATTATATGTCCAGGGCTTGGTAGCAGAATCGCTTTTAATTAGCACACGTGGCAATCGTTTAAATGTGTGTTTCTAGTGATGCTGGTGAAGAGCCTCTAAACAGATGGGGGGAATTCATGTGAGGGTTCAGATCAGAACTAATTCACTTAATTGAAAAATTAGGAATCGTTCCCCTGTCGAGTGGGTGTCAGTCAAAGACAGTGCTCTGGCGTGCAGATTGCCTTTCCTAGTTTTTGTATAGTGAAGAGCCAAACAGATTTGCTCTGCCATCTTTATTTCTTCTACTACTGTTTGCCAAGTAGCACGTCTTATCTCAAAAATGGGGGTTGGTTTTGTTCCATTATTTGGTTAGTTGTTGTTAAATAAACTCTGGATTAAAAAAAAAAAAAAAAAAAAANTGGCCAGTTGTATATACTGGTTTGGTTTGCACTGATATTTGGGAAAGGAAAGAAGAGAGTAACGTAAGTTAGACAAACAGATGCCCAAAGCCATCTGCTCCTCTCCTCATGGTCATCAGACGTTCAGTCATAGCACAACAGTGTGAACTTGGAACGGCTGTCCTTTCCTTCTGGACTAGGTTGGCTGGCTTTAAAGTGAGCACAAAATGAAGTGGAGACATCTTGTAGGCGGTCATAAACTTCCACAGATCTGCAGTCTGGTTTACATAAACTCAGTACCTCTCAAAAAGCTTAGCAATCCTTAGCCTTGCTGGAAAGCCATTTTGGAGCGACGCAGGGCTGCTATCACAGATTGCAGCTAAGAAACTCCGGATCCTTCAGGGGCAGGATCACCCTTTCCAAGGGCTGGCTTAACCCAGCAGACTGTGTGTATCTGTGGTTGGACAGAGCCCAAAGAGACAGTATAAAAATAATAAATCATTAATATCTGGAAGACATAAAGCTTAATGAATAAGTAATAAGTTGCAGCATTTTCCTTTTCTTAGAAAAATAGGCTGGCTGTTATTTGCTTTAATCTTCCTTTCATTGAACATTTTTCTCCTGTTGCTCTTTCTAAGTACCCTAAGGTGCTGAAATTTAGGATTAGTTTTACAGAAAGTAAAGTTACACTGCTGCCATTCAGGCTGAGAGAAGGAAGGAGAGTAGGGATGTTTGCTGGAAAGGGCTTTTGCTGATTTTGCTAGCAGGTAGGGAGGGTCTGGAACAGCTGAGCAATTGCACAGCTCCTTCCAGCATCTCCCAAGTCATGTAGCAAAGGAGACCACACTGTGTGCCTGCAGAGACACGGGCACACAGAGGCACAGTAAGTTTCCCAGCGTCATCCCTCTGGTTAACAAAAAACTAAATGTTGAGGGTGTCCCCCAAGTCTCATACCTGTGCTTTGCTGGCAGCATAAGCTGGGGAAAGCCTTTTAAACAAGCATAGGTAGCCTGCAACTGAAAAGAAGACAAGACTGGGGTGGGATTTCATCACTGGCCACCACCACTCTGCTGACACTGACAGGGATCCAGACCTCTAGCAGGATCCGAGTTGGGCAGTGCTAAGTCCTTTTGAAAGCCCAGCCAACAAGCACATTTGGAGATCACCTCCTATTTGAAGCGATGGTTTCTCTGCAGTCCTGGCTGGATTTCAACCTGGATAACTCTGCTCCACCTGCTTAAAATCCTTCTCCAGTATTTCACTGGGTAGGGCGTGGGCCCCTCCTGTTCTGCGGTGCTGCAATGTCCCCCTTCCAGTTTCATATCACCTGCTCATAAATTGATTTCTAGATCATCTGTGCCTCAATTTATTAATTGAGCTGGCTTCCTTGTAACTATTTCAGAGGATCGAAATGTGAGAGCAGTAAGTATGTGCACAACCCTGGTACTGTACGGTGCAGTGGCTTCTCTTGCTGTTTACCTGCACCACCCAGCAGGTTGTTGTCCCTCCATATCCCTTTTACTGGTGAGGTTTGGGTTCATCCACGTTAGTCTGAATTGACCCATTGCCCCCGTGAGCATGTCCTTGTTGGCAGTGGAGTTAGAGAAGGGCTCTCCATGAGAAGGGGGAACTGGTACTCAGCCAAGGTGTGGGATCCACTCAGGTCACAGGGTGGATCCTGGGGCAATCGGATCTCTTCTTACCATAGGCTCAACAGGCAAGGTAGCACCCTTCCTTCCACAGATGGCTTGCTAGAGGATTTTATCACAGTGAGTTTATTTTGTGACCTCAAACTTCCACACAAAGCCTGCACCTGTTCCCATTCATCCCTGCTTTTGTTTCATTTTTTTTTTTCTCCCTCTTGGCATGTCATTATGGTTTCATTAATGTATCAACAACAGGGCAGCTGTTGTTACTTTGTCCCTAGTATTGTCTTCTCCGTCCAGACCTTGGAGTTGGGAGATCCTTGAAATTCATGTCTTTTATGTGACTTTTAGGCAGAATCAGGGGCTTCAGTTTCCCCCTTGCCTTGCAAGTATTTCTCTGCAAGCTGTAAAATCAATCTGTTCTGGGTACTTTTTCTTAAATCTGACTGCTGCTAACGATATGTTTCTTTCATTAACAGATTAGGTTTACAGGAGACCTGTTGCCTGCCCTGTTATACCCACCGCCCAGCATGAAAACTCCGAGGAGAAGCTGAGGACAAACCACATCTCGGAGACAGTCCATGGGGACTGTCCCAGATCCTCTGAGATCTGCCAAGCTTTCCCTGGTCACAGCTTCTGCAGAGGAGGACCACCTGGGAGACCTGCAGTCTGCTAAGCACCAGCCCCAACTACCCAGTGGAGAGCGGGCCAGCAATGGCTTCCCGTGCACACCGGCCGGCTCTGCTGGGATTTGCTTGTTCGACCTGAAATGCACGGCAGCGGCCAGCGCGCAGCGGTGCGAGCGATGCTGCGAGGATGATGCTAGCCAGCAGGAAGCCTTCCCTCCCAGGCTGGCCGGCAAAGCTGCGGAGGGGTGTCCTGCAGCTGTAGAGCCTGCTGGTTGCTCCCGGCCAGCAGGCAACCAGGGACCAGCGGCGTCAGCCCCCACTGCAGCAGGAGCCTCCTCGGCGGGGCAGGGGCCAGAGATGATGCCAGCCCCCCAGAGCTCCCGGCAGTTTGTGCAAGGCAGCCAGGCAAAAACGAGCTCCCTGACGCAAATGGATGACTCTGCCTTGAAACCTCAGGGGACTGATGAGCAGCCAGCACTCGAGGTGTTAAATTATTCCTCCCCGGGCAACCCTATTAGGGGTAATGAGTCCTGTCATACTTCTCAGGCAAACCTTCTGCAAAAAGGAGAAAAAGACAGGGGAGCAGAAACAAATGGTTCTGCTGCACGTCAGTCAGCCTCGCCAGCAAGGCATATCGAAGCTGACCTGGGGAGAGACCCACAGACCAGTCTGGAGGAAAAAAGCGGGGCTGAAGGCACCACGCAGTCGCATCCCACAGATAAAACTGAAGGGGTGCAGAGCAGCGAGGCGCCAGCCCAGTCTAGCCACGAGAGTCCGCATCCTGTACGCAACACGGACGCCGGGCCGGGGACTCCAGGCCCGGCAGAGCTCTCCAAATTCAGAGAAACAGGTACAATGACCATTCAGCCGGAGAGCAGCTCTTTAACTCAGGAAGCAGTAAGCAGGACATGGCGAGATGCTGAGGTTCAGGCCGTGGCTACCGTGGAGAGCAAATCGGCCTCCACCAGTCCCAGCATCCTTGCTGCCTTCTTAAAAGGGAATCCTCCTCCAGAGGAGAAGGAAGAACTGCACATAATTTACCAAGGAGGTACGGGGCTGAGCCAGTCTGCACTTACTGACAGTTTGTCCTCACAGCAAAAGTCCCCATGTTCTCCTGGTATGTCAGAATCGACTGTTGTTGTGGCTGTGACTGCTTCAGCCCAAACCCAGCCTGTCAAACTGCCCGGGGTCCCATCTGACGTGGTGTCTTCAGTGTCAGCAGATAATGCAAAACCTGTTCTCCCCTTCTCCCCTGGAGCCATTACCTCCCAGGGGACGTCTGTGGGTAATGCTGAAATGATCGGTGCAGCCCATGACGGCAAGGGTGCTGCTCGGCTGCCGATGGATGCTCCAGTCCCACCAAAGCCCATCCCTATTGAGCAGCTTGCAGGTGACCCCAGTAATCAGACTCCAGCACAGTCTGGGTCTGGCGCTGGTGAACCAAACATCACTTCTGCTGCTGCTGCGCCAGGAACCAAGGACAACGTGCAGGATCTTGGCCATGATGCAGGAAGCAACCAGTTACCTTTCCTCTGTAGCACAGAGGGTGAAGTCAAGCAGAAGGAGGTCCAGGGCAGCTCTGAGCAAAAGCCTGTGCAAAGTAAGGGTGCAAGTCAAGGGGAGGCCGTTCCTAATCAATCTGTGGTAAAACCAAAGGAAGAAAACTCAGTGGTGCTTGATCCTAAAGGAGGGATGAATGTCAGCAGCCAACCTGCGGCTGTGCACATAAAGGCGTGCTCGGAGGGTGCAGGTGAAAAGGAGGAGAGCAGAGGCCAGGGAGACGCTGGCCAGGCACAGACGGCCGGTGGCCAGAACCAGCAGGCAGGACTGATGCCCGAGTTGAGCGCGAGCTCTGCACGTCTCCCCCCTCCCTTGGAGGCATCAGCCGCTCCCCAGCAGCAGGGCCTCCAGGCCAAGGAGCCCAGACGCGAGCTTCACACAGCAGCTCCTCCTGCTTCAGCTCAGGCCTTGCCAAACCTGGGGGAAAACAAAAAGCAGCCCACCCCAGCCATGGAAGCGAAAGTGCAGGTGAAGCAGTCCAAACACGTCAGGGATGTTGTTTGGGACGAGCAGGGCATGACGTGGGAGGTTTACGGTGCTTCCCTCGACCCAGAATCCCTGGGAATTGCCATCCAGAACCACTTACAGAGACAAATACGGGAACACGAGAAACTGATCCGGGCCCAGAACAGTCAGACCCGGAAATCCATTTCCTCGGATACATCCTCAAATAAAAAACTGAAAGGGAGGCAGCATAATCTGTTCCAGTCCATGCTGCAGAATTTTAGGCGTCCTAATTGCTGCGTCCGACCTGCTCCCTCTTCTGTGTTAGACTGACGTGGTTTGCAGGGCTGCGTAGATGTCTGTGGTGGTAGAGAGAATCCCTCCCCTCAAGTCTCGAGTCCTGCTGTTCGGTTGTGTTATTGGGGTTGTGATGCAGCAACAGTGGAAAATTATCCCCCTTTGTTTTCTGAGTAGCCACGCGCTCCGTCACGCCGTTATTATTGCCACAGCTGGTGTATTTCCACATTCCGCCCCCATCCCGACTACTGTCAGATGAAAAGCTAGGCACTTAGCAAAAGCACAAATTTAAATTGCCACCTTGCTGCAGGGAGAGCAGCACCGTCTGATAAAGCAAGGAGCAGGAGAGATTGTCAGAATGATTATGGGAAGTTATTTGTGTGCATCACGAGGTCTGATGCAGAGGGGTGGGCTGGGGAAAGCTGGGCGAGGTGAAACCAAGGTCCAACAGCTGTAAAGACCTAACGCAGGACACCTTTCCTGGTGTGTAAGTTACCCATGCTGAGGCAAGTCAGTGAAAACGCTACGGACTTTGATCACTGAGCAGTCTCACTTCTGTTGATCCGGTGGGGCACCATTCTCCTGCGAGCCCCAGGGAGCCAGGTCTTCCCCTCCCACTGAAATGGAGAACCAGGCAAAGAGTGAGGATCAAGGCTCTCTTTGGGAGAAGTTAAGTCAATGGGGTTTTGACAGCCAAAAGGGGAGGTGAGAGAGGGATATATTCTGCGGGCTTTTCCTCCCCTGCGTCAGCCATGCTTAAGGTATAAGCAGGCGGGGCACGAGAGGGCACGTCAGTAGATGTACCCGCATCCAACAGGACGGTGCCCTCGCTCATGCTGTGATGCTCCAGCCAAGTCTTTCAAAAGCAGCGAGCCGTTCTGGCTCCTCAGCCGGGGAGAGCAGCCCCTGCTCCCACCCTCCCGCTGCGCTGAGCACCTCTCCTCTAAATCACTCTTTAAAGTGATGTGGATCTTTTTTCTCTCTCCAGAGATGCACAGTAACATTTTCCCATAGGAGCAGGCTATCCTGTGCGTCTGGGTCCATGAGCCTACGTGTCTAGTGTGTTACACCTTTTTTTTATTTTTTTTCCTTTTAAGTCCTTAGCGAACTCTACCTTTTTTGCACTATTTTGGTGCTTTTCTTGCTGCCTTTCATAAACCAAATACCATTTATTTAGCCTGTGCGTATTTTGTTTTACCTAATGCTCTCTATATTATAAACCATTATATTGTTAACTTGAAACATTTACTTTACAGAAGTACTGAAATCTTGAGACAATCTTTGCTGTATTTCTAATGTTAGAAAAGTTGTAGAAACTGCTAATAAAAGGTAGCTTAGTGACTGTTTCTCTAGAAGTGTGATATACAATAATGTCTCAAATGTATGTTGGTCATGTTTCTCACCTTAATAATATTTTTCAACCTGGGAAATGTTTCCCACTAGCTTTTTATTCTGTCCACTAGAGTTCATGATGGGAAGCTGGGGAACTCCTGCAGTTTGTAGAAAATTTAGTTTCAGTCCTGCAAAGCACTGAGGATTTGGATATTGTAATCCTGCAGAGTACTAGAGTTAAATAGGCGTTATTTTTATTCCATTAAAGATTTTTCATGAATCATGATGATAATTTATTTCCGTCTCTAGTACCACACACCTGGCTTACTCTGTGGATCTTACTCTTACAACTTACTCTTTAAATCTTACAGGTTTGCCCTGTGCAAGTGAGTATTAATATCTTGTTTTCTCTTTTTTCTGTGAAGCAGACCTGAGGCGATCCCCTTTTATTTAGGAGGCCAGACTTTTTGAGTATGTCAACTACCAAGCCTTCAAAGCAGCTGGTTTGGGGCAGTTTTTCCCCAGCAGAGAGGTAAAATACCGTGAGAGACAGTATTTTAACCTAGTTTAATGAAAAGCGTTGCCCCTAGACGTAGTGTTGAATTGACTCCTAGTTTTCCTCTGGTATATTTTGGGGGGCTTTATGGCACGTCCTTCTTCCATTTCTGTACATTATTTCAAGTCCTCTCCCACTTGATGCTGAATTGCTAATTCTGAAATACCACATTAGAGTGTGTTCCCACCTCTGCCTACCAGGAGGAAAGTCTCCTGCCTTTTTTCTGTTAGTACTACTGTTTCCACCCCCTTCTTAGCAGCGTCCGAGATGTGAGTTTCATGTGAAATTTTGTGTGGGATTAATATTGGCAGTCTCATTAGGTCAGGTTAGTCGACAAGTTCAGTGTCTCTTCCCACGTTGTGTCCATTTCAGCCCTGAAGAGGTTCCCAGAGCTGTCCGTGATGTTTGCTGTGTCCTGTCCAGGTCTAAGGCTTTGCGCTGCTCCTTTCGCCTTCCTTCTGCCCCCTCCTTCGCTAGCTGCTGCCCAGCCTGTCTTCCTGCGAAACGGTGTCCCTTGGCTCAGCTCGCGTCCCTTTCTGCACTGTCCCCCTCGCTGTAGCGTTGTCAGCCTCTGAACTGTCCCTTTACAAATATGCTCAGTCTGGATATATAAATGGATTGTCATATTTTTTTCCAGAGGAGAATAAACAGCTATCGCGCATTCACCGATTTCCATGAACTTTATCCTTTACCTTAAGCTCTGTGATATATTTCTAGCATATGGGTATGAGTTGATTTATTGAGACCAAACTGGTCTTGGCAATGAATGAGCAGCGTGCTGGGCCAGCACTGGAATTAACTCTTCTTCGTGAGGAAAGGGAGATCTCTCCTGGTTCCCTGCAGCTGCTTTCAGCTGCGAGTCTTCACCAGCTGGTCCACCCGCACCTCCCTCCCCACACCAAATGACCTTTCTTCCAGGAAAATTTCATCAATACATACGTACCACAAAACACCGGGCAAGTTACTAAGTGGATGCATCTGAACAACTGCATGGGCATAACGGGAAAAACCGTAGTGATCAGCAGAGCACTGTGCTTTTGTATTCTGGGAAAATACAAGTGCAAAGACAAGCTACAAAATGCCAGTGACGCTGCCAGGTGGGCACAGAAGTCCTGCAGGCATGCGTTTGAAGCCAAGCAATAACATGCCAAAAAACAACACAGAAAAATGAGTCGATAATCACCAGCGCATCTCATGGAAAATATTTTAGGTTTTCACTTTGCCTTGCTAGGGCAGACTGTAGGCAACCTACTAGTTTAATACTGGTAATTTATGCTTTCTCCTGTGTACAATGTCTAGATGATGATGTGAATCCTTGTAGGGATGATGCATCTTTCACCAGCAGCAAAACAGAACCATGTTTTGGGTAGCAATTAGCAAATATTATGCATGAGGGTGGTCTTGTAGCAGCCAAGAGATACTGTTCTTGGTGTCACGTCACCATCAAAAATGAAAGTATGCTTGGAGTAGTGGTATGGCAGAGGGTAGGGGGAGATGATCTGTGGGCCACCACCCCGCTCTTTTTCTTTGCCCAGTGACTCAGAATCACATTGCATTGGTTGAATGGATAAGAAGCAAGGAAATCCATTTGGGCTAATAAAAAGAGAGTTTAAAACAGAAAGTAGTTTGTCATTCCCAAGAGTGAATCTGTGTGGGGGGAAAAAATAGAAAAAATATCTGTGTTGCAGCCTAGCCAATTGAAGCAGCTCTTAAATTCAGTTCGTTGCAAGATGAGAAATTTTGGGAAACAAGCTGATTGTCAGGAAGCTCTTCCCTGTTGCTTGCATCTTCTGGGAAGGTTGATATGGCCAGAGCCATTAATAAAGCAGTGAATGAGAATGGAAGCGTTACTTCTAGTTTCACTTCAGGAGCTCTCCACTGGCAAAGATGAGAATAAAAGCATGTTTCAATGTTGCCAATGCAAAACCTGAGTTGAAGGAGAACCTCATTGCAGGCAATGTGCAATACAGTCCTGGATTTTGTGTGAGGCTGTGATGTCCACCACTGTCTGTGTGCACTTGGTTGGCGTCTGCCAGCTTTGCATTGCTTTGGGCACAAGTGCTGAAGTCCTGCCTCGTTTCTGCTGACTTGGTTTGGAAAAAAGAGTGGGGAAAGAACTGGAGGGACAAGGAAGAGAGTATCTGTCTACTTTTCAGAAGAAGGAAACTTTCTTTTGAATATACAAGAAGGAATTGCTGAGAAACATTGGGAGGGAGGGACCAAAAATGAAGTAAAATGAAGTTGATGTAGGTGCTTCACAAGGAATTCCCATTCCCGTCTGTAAAGCCAATGTTTTGCTTAAGTTTTGCCCATTTGTTCATTCTGAGCTCACACATTTTTCATATTGTTGGTGTGCCATGGCTGTTAGGAAAATGAACATTTCCAAAGGCTGTATATTTTGCTAGTATGTATAGATATATCTAAATATGATTCAACAAAACCACTAGGCAAACAATCTCAGTTTATTACTGCTACTACCACATAAAAGCCTGTAAAATGCACTGTTTGGAGAAGTATATTCAAGGGTTTCAGATAAGTTGAATATATGCTCTAAGGATAACACCAGCTTTTATCTTGAATTTCATGACTATGTTGCCATGTTAAAGTTAGAAGTGGAAATCCAAATGAAAATCAATGTTGAAGTTGACGGAAAATTCAAGTTGGCTGGCACTGGTTTTCAGTTTGGAAACCTGATGGAATCTACCATACCAGTGTTTCATAGCTCAGTATATGCTAGGTTTTTATGAAAGTACAAATTTGTATGGAGCTTGTTAGCTTCATTGTCTTGTTCTGTGTCTATCCTTTGACACCTTTTAAAAATGAACGCAAAAGGTTGCCAAGACAGAGTAAGTCTTTCACACCCAGCTTATGGAAATGGCTGCTCTGAATGAGAGACAACTGATTGTCAGGCTCCATTGTCTTAGAAAGTTAAGGGCTACTGTCTGAAGGAAACTTTCCCTTTCTTTTTTTCCCCCCATTTTTGTAACGTCTCAACTTCTGCCAGGTTATTGTTTGGTGACTCTGTGATGCCTGTATGAGTGGCCAGTATTTTCAGTCATCCCAAAGATATGCACGTAGATCCCCATCCAAATGCTGCACACTACCAAATATCTCTGGAGTCACTGGATGCTGTGGTGGTCCATGGGCCTGAACGTCAGGTCCTGTACATTAAAATGGCTACAATGTTCTCTTAGGGGCCTAAATTATCCCACTTGAGTCAGTGTAGATGTTTAAAAGAAAGAATGAAGTATTACAGCTGAATTGAGCCAAACTGAAATGAATATCGTCCTTTTTTTTAAAAATCTGAGATGTATTGTTTTATCTGCTTTGTGTTCTTCCATCCCAGAGTTTATAATGTGGATTTTGTATCAAGTCCTGGCAAGGAAGATTTTGCAATGTGAAATGTATCTTTCATCATTCAGGCTTCTTTAAGGAAGAAAATTATGTTATTACTGAGCCAAATCACACAGAGAAGAAATATTTTTTCCTCTAGGAAGAAGTTTGCTATAGGTAAGCTTATGTGCCTGTGTGTGTGTCCTTGTTTAAAAGTGGTGTACATGCATGCAGGTCGCATCATCGAAGACAATTTTTCCCTTTACCCTTCTGGTTGAATGCTAGAGATTTAGCATTTTCCACAACTCTGAGGCAAGTTTAGATCACTCTTCAATACAGAAACAAGGATTTTCTCCTTAACTGGTCTCTCAAAAAATTCCCACAGCCTTATCTAAAAAAAAAACAACCCACAGTTGGCCAACCTCCTTGTCTAGACTGTCAACAGAAAGTGCAGTAGCTGGGGTATACAGAGATGCACACTGGCTCCTGGGCTTTGTGGTAATCCTTGTATGTACACTTGTATGTACAAACTGCTTTCTGCACACAAAGACTATGGGTGACAGCAAGCATCTGAGCTCATTAGAAACAGAATCACGTCAAATGAGTCCCGTTTGAAATACTAGACCTTAAGTTTTTGTTAGCTTTCTGCTTAGACTGACAATCTCTGGCGTAGAAATAAATGACAATTCTGCCAGCGAAGTCTCCAGCAGTTCTCTGCTGCAGAATACGCAAGTCTCTCAAGTGCTTCTCAGAAGCTCTGCTACAACAGGTGACCCTTCCTAACAACACTTCGTGTAGCCCACTTCATAATTAATAGTTTCAAGTACCTCAAACACAAGTTTAGACACTGCCCTGAGGGATTTCTATAAAATAGAAGAGAAAGATCCATGTGTTTGTGGTACATAAAATCACATCTCAAGTCTGAAGTTGAGGTCTCAGTTGCACGCTGAAAAGCATTGGGAGTTTCTACCTAGAGTTAACAGGAGAGAGGGTGGGTGAACTTTGAATTCCTGGCTGTTGCAAGCACCACAAAAATGATGGCCATGCATCAGTGAGCAGCATAAGAAAACCAACTTGGGGGCTTCTAAAGAGAACTAATATTATTGTGGCTTTATTATTTTTATAGTTACACTGACTGAACGTGATGTACTGTACAACGTAAAGCTAGTATTAGGCTTCCAGATGTACCGTGGCATTCATTCAAGACGTACCAACAGAAGTTTGCATGTGAAGAAGTCTTACAGTGATACTAAAGCAATGTTACCCACCTGATTGAGTCCCTTAGGAATTTGTTGTTTTGCTGTTTTACATCTCCTGGTTTCCATGCTGAGTACAATAAAATGAACACTGTCTTAATTATTCTGGGTCTCTGTTTGTAGGCTGACATGGGAAAAGAAAGGACTTTTAAGTGTTGTTGGCTGTTCTGGCTAAATCTGGGGATGTCTGTAAGACAGAGCATCTACCAAGGGCTTTTTGATTTCAGGCCTGAGACCTGGCACCTTGCAAAGCTCAGTGCGGTGGAAGCCACCACATGCTGTCCCTGACAGAGAGGAGACCCATCTGCTTCCTTCTGTGTCAGTGCCGTTGTCTTTTCACAGCTGTTCATGAGCACAGGCTTTTCTTCGGTGGCCGCTACTCTACCCTTCTGCATGAATTCACAGCCTTTCCACAGCCCTCTCAGTTGCCACACAGCAACACATTATTCATCTGGGGAAGCAACCCAGGAGCCAGGGTGGAAAGGGCAGCATTTTAACCCTGCGGTGTCACTGCGGTAGCAAATTGTCACCACCATCCACCAGCATGGCTGCACACCATGCACAAAGCCAGGAGCGTCAGCATCAAAGTAACCTGAAGTATTTTCCTCCCCAAAAAGAAATAATGTTTTATCTCATAGTACAAAAGAGCGTAAGGTAACAAACGATGGCAGTGAAGTATTTTGATCCAGTGGTGTTACAGGTACGGTATTTCAATGTGCCCATCTACTACTAGAGGGTATGAGGACCCCACCTTGGCGTACTCTTTCCTATGGCGAGGGGAGAAGAGCGGAACAAGCCCTGAGATACTGTGGTTGCACGGTGCCTCTGCTACCAGGGACGTTCTGGCTGCTCACCCCAAGCTGGAGCCCTCTTCCCAAAAATAGTTGTTTCTTTTGCTGTGTTTCTGTACTTCTTGTGTCTTGTGGTTGGCTGCTAGGGTTCAGGCTGCTTCAAGTAACTGCTCAGTGCTTCGGGCAATTGTGCAGGGGTAATGAGCTTTGCTGGATTCCTCGTCATATGGTTCAGGTTCCTGTGTGCAGTGGCTGCCGAAGATTAGTCCCAAACTCAAACTGCCAGGAGCGGGGTGTTTCCCTACAGTAGCTGGGTTCATTCAGCTGTGTGCCGCAATCAGCAAGCTCTCTTTGTAGGCAGGAAAACTGAGGTCTCCCTTTCCTACTTCATCCCTGTAGTCTTCCTGCAGTAGGGAAACAGTCTAAAGATCCCCCACGCCCTGGAGACTGACCCAGCACAAAAAGGACCAGTACAGAAAACAAGCTAGCATCCTATCAAACCAATAATCACCAGTGCACATCTTTTATCTGATGCAGTTTTTATATCATGTAACATAGCAGTTTCAGGGACACAGTGCCTTCATATATAAAAAATGTCTGGCTTCTTCACGCATCAGCTGCTTTACTGAGGATGTGAGCTCTCCAAGCAGCAGCACTACAACCCGGGGTAGCTGCTTCACTTCTTTAACCAGCTAAAGAAAGCCCCATGCCTCTAGGGATTCAAATGCCATCAAAAACGCTCTGTGGCAGGTGGCAGTATTGTGAGTGGAAAACTTAAGATTTCCTCAACAACTTTCAAATTACTCCTTGGAGAACTATAAATTGCTAGTTTCACTAGCCAATGTTCTAAAAAGTAGGCACTGAAATCTGCAACTGAGTACTTAGATAAATAGGGCCTCAATTGTGAGAAGTGTAGAGTGCTCCTATCTCCTTTTGAGGTCAGGTCGTGGACGCTTGGTATCTCCAGAAAGAAAGCCGCTGTTAATGAGACACCTATACTCAGTATGGTAGTAGGTACCTCACAGTAGGCAACTCTGAGCAGTAATGACAGTCTGCACGTTTGGACCAACAGAAAGTTGTCCAAGCAAATGAGTAAATGGTAACATATGGCCCATCGCTACTTGTATTTCAGCAGTGTTTGCAGGGGTGAGGGTACCGCTGCTTGCATGGCAGAGCACCCTGCTTTCTAAAGCGTTGTCCTTTGCACTTGCAAGAGTCACATTAAGCGGGATCAGCGGCTTGGCAGAGTGGGTGCCAGCCTGCAAAGGAATTTGCCTTTGCTGTGCCATCTTAGTGATGAATTAACTTCTTTAAAAAAAAAAGTTTTCTAATAGCCTGCTGTGGACTGCGGCACAAGGAAGGGATTTGGGTCATTCATGCTGAGGTTCTGCCTTAATTCCATAATTCTATTTATTTCTTTTCCTAATTAGAAACCTGCTCACGGCAGTGCTTTTTCTCTAAATCCACTTATATAACATCAGAAAGACATAAGCGAGCTGAGCACTTAAGGACGTGTTTCTCACGGGCTGGTGAAACTTACCCCGGCAGCTAGAGCACAACCGCTCGGCACCCGCCTTTTCTGCGGTGCCTGTTAGAACATGGCTGGTTCGTAGGAATGGCCACTGCGTTCTGCAAAGCATCCACACTGAGCCGGAGACTGCTGGGCTGCGTCACCTTGGGCTCGGGAAGGAGGAGAGACCAGGTCCGCCCGGGAAACGGCAGAGGTGAGGCCATCCATGAAGCTGCTCCTCCTGTGATTTGGGAGTGCCTCACGTTTCCTCCCTCACATTTTGTGTCTCTTCCTTTTTTAAGGACAGGTACTGAGCTATTAACTAGTGGGACAAATTGCTTAGGTTTAGTAAGTCTTAAGTTAAGGGAAAAACCTCTCGGGAGACGCTGGGTCCATGCATTGGGTTACTCACCCTTCTGAAGCACCTGGGCTCCCATTAGGTTTTGGATGCTTTGAGTGACTGCTCTGTAGGCAGATGCTTCCCTGTTTTTTCCTGGCTCCAGCAGGGAAGGAATGGGGAATAAATAGGGCTGACACTTGCTCAGGTCATATCCAAATATCTCCCCACACCCAATGTGACCGCATCTTTATGGATAGCAGCTATTTAAAGGAGAAATTCTGGCTGAGAAAGCAGAGGGCTATCCAGCAGCTTAGGTAGGACACTGTAATCAGATGAGTCCTACAAAACATCTGAGGCAAATGCAGTATATGCTCCAATTTTGGTTAATGATGTGAAATATTCTTTAGTACTGGTTTATCTCCTTGCCTTTACTGACATGGCTCTGCATGCTTATGTATATCCTGCTGGGAAATTTTTCCTGGTATTCACCCTAACTTCCCTGCCACACAGCTTATGCTACAGCAGGCTATAGCTTCTTCATCCACCCAGCTAAAGCAGTGCTCTCTCTCCTCCCAAACTCACCCACCTTTCCAGCTTGGCTCAGCTGATGTTGAAGGACTGTTTGGAAGAGTGAAGCAGCTGGTCGCTCGCTGTCGTCTGCTCTTCACTTTTTTGATGTTGCCATGAGTGATAGTAGCAGCGGTCTTGCATTTCTTCTTGTGAGTTCCTGTGCCTTGGGGACATACCCTGAGATCATCAAACTGAGTGCAAACAACACAGCTAGTACATGGCTTCTGCTCCCTGGGGTGGACGTAAGTGAGCAGTAGCCTCTGCCTCGTCTGCCACTCATCTCTCGCATCTCCCTCTGCCCTTGCAAAGCCAAAGCCAGGTTCTCTGGCCCGTTCCCCTGTGGTAGCACAGGTGGAGCGGAAAGCAGTCATATTTTCTCCACCGGATATTTCCCTGAGATGGCACACTTCCCACAGGCACAGACCTGTGGTAACTATCTCATAATGTCCACTCCTTTGCTTGCAGGGAGAAAATCTGTCCCATTTATTTTGTGCATTTTCTTTTGTGCATTTTCTTTCTAGCCTGGCTCACATACAGGCTGGAATAGCTTCTGCAAACTAATTAACAGCGCTATAGAGAGAGCCTATGAAATTGAGGACAGCCCCTAAATGGTCCTAATCTCTGCTGAAATAGAAGCTGGAGCTTTTGTAGAACCTGCGCCTGACAAAAAGCTATATGGTATAGCTTACAGCTTTTTTTCTAGTGACACATGTGGAGGTTGTGTCCAGCTTTGGCACAGCTGGTCCTTTCTGTATCCAGTGCAGGTTAAAAAAGGAAAAGAGAAAACTACACTGAAGCCTCCCTCTACTGATGCTTACTTCTCTCTTTCATTCATCTAAGCACATGTAGCGGCACAATGTACACATTCTCTTTCCTGGCAGTCTGCTCTGATCTCACACTTTTCTATCATTGCAAGGCATCCAATACCAGCTCCAGAAGAGCTTTCATACTTCTTTAACCTGTTTGGCAAGTTTTGCTTGAATAAATTATTTGGGGCTTTCAGTGCTACGGCTTATTTCTTTAAAAGGTTATATGCGTAATCAAAACAAAAAACAAAAAAAACCAAAACCAAACTACATTTACAGATGCTAGGAGGAAAAAGAGATGTGGTTTCAGTGTCCCTGTCTGAGAATGTGACATGTGGAACAAACAAGTGCGACTGGAAAGAACACCACAGCACAGAGCTTTGCTTTGACAGTAAAGAGAAAGGTCTGTAGGGGAAGGGATGGGCTGGTTTAAATGCTCCTTTTCCTGGGATGCTCCACACTTTTCCAGCTGAATGAATTATATATAAATTGAATTAACTATAATGAATTCATATTATATATGAATTATATAATGAATTATAACACCAGGTGTATTGATGGTGTGCATTAAGCCTGGGAGGCAGTAGAGGCTCTGCAGGGTGGGAGGAGAACAGGGGCACAAGTGCTCTTCATTAATTAAGCCCAGTGAGCAGGGGGAGACGGAAGGCAAGAGCCTAAAGACAGCTGATATCAATCCAGTGAGCTGCAGCAGAGACCTAGGTATAAAAGTGGGCAAGGGTGCCTCTCAGGAGAGATGGAAAAGGCTTGGGTGATTGCTTGAGAAGATGGGTCATCCTGCAGGATAGCTGAGAGGATCAGGGGAGCTGCAGGTAAGGTGCAACATTAAGTTCTTGCCTGTGTGATGATTTTATTCAAGGTTGGCTCAAAGAGTTGTGAAACTTGAATCTGGCAAGTGGAGGCTAGTGAGCTTGGGTTGAGAGGAGGGATCTGGAGGTGGGGTAACATGCTGCATGGGGTGCATAGTGTTATTAATGCGTAGCAAGGAAAAGGTGCAGCTTCTGGGAGGGGCTTTGATTCTCTGCGCAGACATGAAGTGGTTTGAGATGCTGGGCTGGGTTTATGGCTCTTGCTTTGCAGAACAGGTAGAGTCAGATCCAAAGAAAAGAAGGACAAAAGAGCTAAGACAGCAGTAGGTGTTTCTGTGCTCCTAGCAGCCAGGGCAGCCCAGTGAGTGCAAAGTGGCACAGCTGTCTGGTCTTGCCAGAGAGGCACACAAAACCCTGTAAGGCCAGGATTTCCCCCAAAGGTTTTCTTGTTTCCCTCTCTTTTTCTTTCCAAGAGATACATAGCTGCAAAAATAAATGTGAAATTCCTGGTAGATTGTTTTCATTAGTTTTAGCGGGTAGAAAATGCGTTGGCTGGGTTTTGATAGATAGAAAAGGCAGATGTAAAAAAGGATTGGGTAACCTCCCAGAGTACTAGAGAAATGGACATGAAAGCTTTTACATATAACAAAAGGTATTGTCAGCAAACTCTTTTTAGCATTAAGACTCCAATAGAAGAAGGAAAATGTGCTCTGGTAATTTGCATGTTCTTTGCAAGTTATATGGGATTGTCACCTATCTTAAATTAGATCTCTCTTAAATGGAGCTGAATTAAGTCCTCTGCCTTGTAGCTCTCACCCTAGCTCTGCCTGCCTTGTTTACCAGGGACCAAACATTGCCCGCAGGTATACACAGCGCACATTGATTTTAATGTCACACTAACACACTGCACGCAAACACCATAACGGTTCCTGGGAGCAGCACCAGCCATGGTGTCACATGCATATTTAACTTTCTCACCCTGTGCCTTTGGCATGCAGGGCCTGAAGGGGATTTGGGCTTGCGGAGTCTTTTGTTTCTGTTTGGGGAGGGGCAGAATCTGAGGTTTGGCTCTCCAAACTGCAAAGATTACCTTGAAATTGTGCCTTCAGCATAATCAATGCAGCTGTATGCCTTAAACCTGCAGGCAGCACTAAATCACTTTTTACAGTGCAAATTAATATCTGACTGAAGAATCAATTTTAAAGCCCAAAAAGACTGTTGGCAATAACAGTGCACAGAATTTGGTCTTCCCCTGCTGTTAGCTGTGGCATAGCGTAGAAAAGCTGGGAAAAGTGAAGGTCATTTTTTCCTCTTTGTTTGAGCAAAAGGTTAAGACTCTTTGGTTTGCTTCGAAGTGAAGCAAATCAAATCTTTTTTCCCCTCCTAACTTTTAATGAGCTGTCAAACCTTGATAGAAACCAAGAGGAAACAGCTGATCTTGGCAGGATTCTTGCACTGCAAAGCTAATTGTCCCCCCTGGAGAGAGTGACCCTCCTTAGGTCTATACAGCTATACAATGCACGTTGACCAAGCTTACATCCTCCTTGATAAACTGTTTCAGCAAACTACAGACTAAACTGTATTCAAGCCCAGGGAAATCGGAAGTGTCATGTAAAGTGATGCTTGTGTGTTACAAGCAGCAAAACATCTCATCTGGTAAATGTACTTTTTAGCAAAGGAAGTGCCTTCACCCTTCCGAGTGCCTGCTGTCATGGCTCAGGGCTGGCGTGCTCAACGTCTGAGCTCCCCCTCCTCCCGATATAACCTTTCTGAAGAATTTTGCAAATCGATCACTCTGTCTTAAGGGAATCACTGAAACCCGAAAGGAGCATCTGCCAAGCATGACTTCTTATGTCGTGGTGATATAGTGCTTGCAGACAGCCTCTTGCTCACAAAAGCAACAAATTTGCAGTAAATGTGTTGGCCCAGGGTTTAGTTCTCGCATGTCTCGCTCTAGTGAGACATCCCCCCCAGTAGTGCTCTCTCTGCCTACTGAACAAGCGAGGGACTGGTTAGTCCCAGGACCATAATCTTTCCTCACTGTGTTGCTTTGTAGAAATTGCCATCAAAACAGCCAGCCTGGCAAAGGTGGAGGCAATTTTGATTCTTATGTACTTAGATGCCACTTTTATTGTATGCTATCCCAAAGCCATCAGGCAATAGGGAATTTTGGGCACTGCTGTGTAGGTAGGTTTCAGCTGGTGATCCAGGTGCCCTAGTACTGGGCTTCTAAGCCTCGGCCTTAATGTCTGAGAGAAAGATGCTCCTTAATCTTCTAATTATCTGCCATATTCAGAGAAAGTCTCTCCTTCCGTGTCACTTGAATAAATGCCTGTGCCTTCTGTTACTTCCAGTCTAAGAACACTTTTCCCTAGGATGTGCTGATTGCAGGGGAGCCAGAAAATGCTGCAGTCACACTGCAGGATACTTACAGCTTCTGTACTGAGCCCAAGCATTTTAACCCTATTGCCTTCAACATGCAAAGTGCTCAGGTATCGTTTTGGTGGTGAGGTTTTTTTAAAGCCACTCAGCTGTTGATCAGCTCATGGCCCGGAGAGGGTGCAACGTATGGAGGCCATAGTGAGGCAGTGCTGGCTGGCAAGTATCAAACAGTGTCAGTGCCAGAGCCCAGAAATGGGAATGTTGTCCAACTGAATCACTTGGGAGTGTTTAAGGCAAGACCAGTAAGCTCCAGCTCAGTCAGCTGGGTGCAGAAATTGGTTAACATGTTTCTCTGGCATATATTAGACAGTCTGTTTCGGTGACTAGGAGGGTCCCTTCTGCTGATAAAACCTGCAAAAGACTTGTTCTTCACTGGGGTTTTCCATGTGTCAACATAACCTTGCAGAAAACTGTTCCTTCCAGAAGCTAGCTACTTGCTCCATGTTGAGCTCTGTGAGAGGCAAAGGCCTCCAGGTTGGGTCCCCAGTAAGTGGAGGCAGACAGCCTTTGCATACTCTTGCAAAGCAGCCAGAATAAGCAGGGAACCTCTGCTAATTAAATGCATTAAATAATGCTGCTCCTTGGAAGAATTTGTAAATCAGTGCTTGTCTGCCAACCTGCCCAAGCATTGGCACCTTCCAGCCAAATCTGCAGTAGCATCACTAACAGATCTGTGACGCATCTCAGTGCTACCTGTGGCACCTCACCATCTCTGCTATTGTCACATAGGGACACCTTACAGCGTGCCCTCTGCAGAAGGGTGAATAAGGCACAGCATCTGCGCCAATTGCTCTGTACTGCCCTGGCTGCCCTCAAGCAGTACATGCTTTGGTTACTCTTCAATGACATCTCTGCAGCCTTGCGATTAGTACTGGCAGCCTTACCTGGATCACTAAGAACGGAGGTGGCCAAGGCTTTTATTAAGGGAAGGCAAGGTTACAGGAAGCCCAGTGGAGCCAATCTCCTGTTGCCTTCATGTCCAACTTTGGGCCAAACTGCCCTTGTGCAAGATGAAAACAGTCTGGCTGCTGGTCAGCAGCCAGCTCTGCCTGGGACTGTCACCTGGCCCAAGAAGCCCCAGCTCCCTCCTGCCCAGGCCATGTGGGATGTTACGTTAATGCTGTCATCCTCTCAGGATTGCATGCAGGTGTCATAGAGAATGGATTTTCTTTTGGCTTAATCCCACCTCTATTTTAACTCTTCAGTAAGACTCCCCTCTGGAAGTCTTATCACTCCTGCTCCTCAACCCTAATAGTTGATTAGATAAAAGAAATGCCTGAACTGTGGGAACCCCAGGAGGATGTCTGGCACCAGAGCACAGCAGCATTGCTCAGCAGGGAGATTCTTACCAGGAAACAAAATGAAGAGCTTTAATTTCCTCCTGAAAGCCAGAGGGAATCTGCATTTACCTATTCCCCAGCATTCTCTTTGGCTTTTAGTTCAGCCAGCCCCTGGACTGCAATCACCAGCACTCTGGGCATTGCAGTCGACTCAGATGACTGCCCTGGAATGTAATGAGACTGCAGCATATCAAGAATAATAATACACATCATACTTCTCAACTGCACTGCGTTGTTTTCATATATAAGGACAGGGACTCTGGTTTATGTAGCTTGTTCTAAAGAGACAGTGGGTCTCACTTGGATTTGAAAAAAAAAAA
>RSEF01000004.1:42062357-42088248 GCA_003993805.1 Himantopus leucocephalus | reverse complement strand
AGGGACATGGTTTAGAAGTGGGCCTGGTAGAGTTAGATAACAGGTGGACTTGATGATCTGAAGGGTCTTTTCCAGCCATAATGATTCTATCATCTCACCTGACAGTGGCCAAAATGAATCCCTAGGGAATAGCATCTGGAAGAAGGGTGCAGTGAACCTTCCCCAGGGTACTCTCCCAGACTGTGACAGGCATCCTGGAGACAGCCTGAACTAGTGGTTGGCTATTGGGATTTTTCGTGTTCATGTTTGTCCAGTTACTTGGGTAACCCTTGCGAACTGCATGAGTTACAAAAGCAATCTCCTCCGAGTCCCAATTATTTGTAACAAGCTTCCATACAAAAATGTCTTTCTCCCTTATTATAACTACAGACTACTTAGACTCTTTTCCTCTTACTCTTCTAGTTTTTTGTCTGTTCATTTATATTTTAATACTTCACAGAGATTTTCCTATTGATTAAAAGGAAGTAAGACCAAAAGCTTATTCTGGAGCGTAAAAGTCAGTTTTGATGGATGTGCTTACGTTGTAACTATTTCTGCAGCAACTGTGACTAATGCGTGTTTTTTCCTCGGCTCCTTTAAGCAAAGCAAATCAGCTGTGAGATTGAAGGAGGACATGAAAAAAATAGCTGCGCTTCCGCTGAACAAGCAGAGGGACACGACCTGTCCAAAGGTGTTTGGTGTGAGTCTTCTGGAGCTCCAGCAGCAGGGACTGAGCAAGAACGGCATCCCAATAGTTGTGTGGAATATAGTCGAGTACCTCACGCAGCATGGTAAGCTTAATGGAGTCACTTTTGCTTAGTAGCACTTTTAGTAGGATGTTTGTAGAGGTAAACAACAGTGTTACGAAGCAGCACACTCTCATAAATAAGCTGTTCAGTTCATAAATGGAATGTATTTCATTTGTGAAGGTTTGTGTCATTTTCTAGTTGCAAAAAACTTGTCTGTAACACCTTCTGACAGTGAGAAGACAAAAATATTTATATAGAGATATTCACGTGCACACACCCACCCCATCAGACTGCATTACTGAATAGGAATACATGTTCTTGCAGGTTTTGAGATAGATTCCAGTTATTATTAATCCCCTCAGGGTAGGAGGTGTCCAATTTTTAGCTTCTCTTTGCATTCACTTAATAGGATTTCAGTTGCTGTTGTTGAAATACATCTCTCTGCAGAAATCTAGAGCAGCATTTACCGCTGGGTAAGAAACTGGCTGGAGGGCCAGGTCCAAAGAGTTGTGGTGAATGGAGTTAAATCCAGTTGGTGGCCAGTCACACGTGGTGTTCCCCAGGGCTCAGTATTGGGGCCTGTTCTGTTAAATACTTTTATCAATGATCTGGATGAGGGGATCAAGTGCGCCCTCAGTAAGTTTGCAGATGACACCAAGTTGGGTGGGAATGTTGATCTGCTTGAGGGTAGGAGAGCTCTACAGAGGGATCAGGGCAGGCTGGACTGATGGGCCAAGGCCACTGGTATGAGGTTCAACAAGGCCAAGTGCTGGGTTCTGCACTTGGGTCACAACAACCCCATGCAGCACTACAGGCTTGTGGAAGAGTGGCTGGAAAGCTGCCCAAAGGAAAAGGACCTGGGGGTGTTGGTTGACAGCCGGCTAAATATGAGCCAGTAGTGTGTCCAGGTGGCCAAGAAGGCCAGTAGCATCCTGGTTTGTATCAGGAGTAGTGTGTCCAGCAGGACTAGGGAAGTGATCGTGACCCTGTACTCCGCACTGGTGAGGCCCCACCTCAAGTACTGTGTTCAGTTTTGGGCCCCTCACTACAAGAAAGACATTGAGGCACTGGAGTGTGTCCAAAGAAGGGCAACAAAACTGGTGAGGGGTCTAGAGCATGAGTCTTATGAGGAGCAGCTGAGGGAACTGGGGTTGTTTAGCCTGGAGAAAAGGAGGCTGAGGGGAGATCTTGCCGCTGTCTACAACTACCTGAAAGGAGGTTGTAGCAAGGTGGGGGTGAGTCTCTTCTCCCAGGTGACAAGCGATAGGACAAGAAGAAACGGTCTCAAGTTGTTCCAGGGGAGGTTTAAATTGGGTATTAGGAATATTTTCTTCACCAAATAGGTGAAGGCTATTCACAGGCTGCCCAGGGAAGTGGTTGAGTCACCATCCCTAGAGGTATTTAAAAGACGTAGATGTGGTGCTGAGGGACATGGTTTAGTGGTGCACTTGGTAGTGTTAGGTTAACAGTTAGACCCAATCTTAAAGGTCTTTTCCAACCTAAATGTTGCTATGATTGGTGCACAGATCCTCTGGCAGTTGTTCAGCAATGGAAAAGATTTTGTGGAGGTAATTTCATCTTGTAAGAAGGTGCATCTGGTTTTACCATAAGGTTTTTCTTTTAGCTACTCAGTAATGATAATCCAATTGCAGAGCCTTGGATTCCATGTCTGTATCTTGATAGGCCCTTAGAAGCTGATAGATGCAAACATGGCTTGAAAGTTAGCTTGGATTAAGGTACAGTGCGAATTTAAAATATGATCCTACCTTTACACATCAGCATCTTGCTTGATCTAGTTCAGCTCGCCTTAAAGTGGTCTGCTAGAACGAGCAAGGATGGAAAAAGTTTTTGCATCGTTTAGGTTTAATCAAAACCAGAAGCTGACAAATACTCTTGGCTGCAAGTTGTGGGCTGTGCTCTGTGTTCCATAAAAAGATCTGAATCCCACGCAACTGTTTCCCAAATATGAACTAAACAAGCCAAGTCCTCTATTCTGCAGCAAGAGCTAGGCTTCTGAACACCAAGGTGATTATCCAGTCCTGATAAAGATATAATCCATTCTCTTTTTGAAAAGTGCAAGCAAGATCTCAAGATGCCTGCCTACATGGGAAGTTCTTGACGTGGGTTTCCTGTGCCTGCCTAGTGTTTGTTTTGTGAATTAATGGTGAAGTTAACTGTGAAGCCATTTTTAACAGAGGCCCAGGTATGAATTCAAACTATTTGGAGGCAGAGTGTTCTGTGAATCATGGTTACTGTTTGTTCAGTGTTGTCTTACAACTCCTATTCTGCAAAGATGCTGTAATAGACATTGTAGGGCTTTTTAAAACCAGACCATTTCTGAGTCTGTCTTCTAGCTCATGAGGAACTGACGACCCATTTGTAAAAGCTGAGCTTACTGTTGGGCAGCTACATCCTTGAACTAAGTTTGCATTAAGTTGCCTATTTTCAAATTTATAAGTAAAGCCAAGTTTTCCTATGCTGAATTTAGTAGTATCTGATTATTGTTACCAGTCTGTTCTGGCCGCTCTTTTTTTCCATAAATGACTGAGGAAGAACAAAGGAAGTTCTGTCTGCATGGGGACTGTCCGTTGCTCACTTAGTGCTGCAGAAATGAAAATCATTATTGAGATGTGGTGTTTGCTGCTGCCCCCAAGATGGCAGTACAGCATGTCACATAAGAATGCATTTTGTTGTGAATAAAGGAACATAGGGTCTGTAAGCAGTATCTTATATTTGTCAAGTAAAATGCTTGAGTGCTTGTGCTTTGATTTTTTTCCTTACTAGAACAATTTGTCTTCTGGTCCAATAAAAGAGGTTATTTCTCCCTACAAACTCTGCTGCATCAGTATTGATTTCTTGGACTGGAAGTGTTCTGTCAGACTGCTGCTTCGTGATGTCTGCTCTGAACTGATGAAAAGTGATGAAAAATATATATTTTGATCCTTTTGGTGTTATGCTTCTGAAGAAGAATAAGCAGGTCTATACACGCAGTATTAGAAAAGGCAGAATTTTTGAGGTGAGAGTGTTTTAGAGAAAAATTAACTTACTGAGTTCAGCTTCAGGCACTTGTTTTGCTGAAGGTTTTGAACCTTAGCATATGCCTAGAAAGTGGTGTTCGATACAGTATGATTCATCTGGCTTCCTCCATTGAAACCTCCTTCTTTCTGCATGTCCCTCACTGGGCGTGGGGTGTTTGCCCTGAAGTGATTGATACATCGTCTTTTTCATTGTGAAATACTTCGGGCTTCATGTTGTCTGAAATACCCATTTTGTTCACTGAGATTTTCTGCTATCGTAAATTTGCAGTGCTCATTATGGAGTTACTGCTGCAATCAGCACGCATTCAGATGTGTTTGCTTTGTGGTGGTCACAGGTAAGAAGCTGTTAACCCTACAACGTGAAGCTGGAAATAGTTACGTACGTGAGTTTGGCAGAGTCCCACTGAAGGTAATGGGCTGCTTGCAATAGTGAAACAACAGAACTGTTTTGTAGAGGTGTGAGGTTACAGCAATGCCACTGAGTTTTGTGGGTTCTCAAAGACTATCCCAGGCCTCAAGATCTGGTCACTAGTATTTGTTAATTATCATAATCCAATTACTTGACTGGGGGGGGGATAGTATTTTTCTGTAAAACTTTGTTGTATTAATTGCCTTCATTTGTATTGTTACAAGTGTATTATTCACACTAGAATATCTGTTTCATCGTATCACTGGGATGTCTTAGTTCAGATCAATCTCATATGCAACATATAATTACAGGTATGACGCAGGAAGGCCTCTTCAGGGTAAATGGCAGCATGAAAATGGTAGAACAGTTGCGTCTGCAATATGAGCGTGGAGAAGAGGTGGAACTTGTTAAAGATGGTGATGTGTACTCAGCAGCCAGTCTATTGAAATTATTTTTGAGAGAGTTACCAGATGGGATTATCACCTCTGCCTTACATCCCAGGTTCATTCAGCTTTACCAGGGTAAGTGAGAGGTAAATCTCCATCCTTCAACACTCTTTCTTTCTGGATAATTGGTCACGCAGTGAGCATAACCAATACTCTCTTAGTTTACCTACTTTGTTCTGTGTTTTCTTTGACTTTAGCTCTCACCTGCTCCCAGGGTGCTCATAGATGTGCTATTCTGTTACAAGAGGCAGAAAATTGTTTCTTATGTGTTTGGTAAAGTCTGGGCTATTTCTCATTTTCTAATCCAGTTATATCTGCTGAATATAAACTGAAACAATCAGCTGGTTTCTTTGAGCAAGCTTGTAGACAATAGCTGCAGTCTGTTTAGGACACAGATTTGCTTCTGTTTTGCTAGGGTGGTTTCTGGCAATTTCATTCTAATGGACTCTGAAAAAGTTACAACAACTTCATCTACTAATCAAATTGAATATCCATTGGGCCCAAAGCATACATTGTCTAAATTTCTACTTCTCACTAAGTAACGTGCTTGTCCATCAAAAAATGATCCAGTTTGTACGGTAACAGCAGACTACGTTTTAGTCCCTGTGATAGCACAAAATGTAGAAGGCTTCTTTTTCTTTTTTTTTCCCCTTCAAGTGGTGGATCAACCATGAGAAAGAACATCACTTCTGCTTTAGAAACTTGAAACTTGCACAGCTGTCTGTCAAATGATTTCTTGATCTAATTCATCTGTATCGGTCTGTGGTGGTGTTGTGTGGAATAGGTGGTGGTTGGCCCCATTACTTGACCATGTGGGTCAGTGGCAGTTCTTTTCTCTTGCTGCAGGCGGTTGATGCCTCTTCTTGCTGTCTTCCGAAGAAGTTGCAAAGTGAGTGGGTAAATGTTACTAGAGATGTGCTTTTTTCAGTAAAGCAGGCAAATGTGATGCATGATGCAGAGGAAGAATGTGCGCTCTGATGTGCATCCGCAGTGGAAGGCAGTGCAAAGTTCTCACACTCTTGTCCTGAGGCCTCCCTTCCGCTTTTCCTGCCTGCAGTGGAGATGAAGTTTAGCCATTGCCTGGAAGAGGGAGAACACAACCATGTTTTTTCTTTCTTTCTGTTTGGGGCTGTACAGACTGTTGAGGGTGCACTAGAGAAGAGCTCTGTGTTTTCCCTTGAGTGCAGGCATTTCAGCTTTAATCGGGTTGCATGTGGGCTGTGTAAAATACCTTCCTCATTTAGTGAAGCTTTCTAGGGCCCAAGCATAGGGTGCAGGAAGTGTTGTGTAGGAAGGTGCCGTTGTTTTAGAAAGTGCCATTTTTCTGGTCATAGCTATGCTTTCTTTTGGGTCTTTTTGATTTTACCAGGTCTGACTCATGAGCTGTATTTAATTATGTTCTTTCTTATAAATCACCATTTAAGTGAAAATTTTGTTTAAGTCACGCCTTCCCTGTTCTACATCCCTGTCTCCACAAAGGTCATACTGGTGTATTGCACCAGGAACTACTGATGTACAAACAGTGCTGTTTGTGGAAAGTTTCATTCTTGCTTCCCATAGGAAATGCAAAATCCTCCCAATACTTTCTGTGGAAATGAGATAGTTATCCTTACTTAGCAGATTTACCCACCAAGCTTTTTCTGCAAGAGTCAATCCAGCTGTGACGTGTCTTCATAGCTAAGTTTGCCTGTATTGCAAAATAAGATCCAGTTGCAGTCCCATTATAATTTTGACTAGAAAAAAAAAATTCTTATTTGAAAAATGCCAGATTGGCTGTTATGGCAGGGGCAAGGCTTTTGTAAAGTTTGAAGAAAACTGAGGTTTTTTTCATACCCCAGAAAATATAGCATAAATGAGTTGCTATGAAAGGCACTGTTGACTTTCATTGGGTTCAGATTAGTTTAAGTGGTAGATGGGCCTTTGTTTACAGTTAAATGATCAACCAGCTGTGCAGGATTAGACGAGTTATCTATTCACTTATCAAAGTATGTACAAGGGTAGTTGTTGCAAAATGGTACCAAGAGGGTGCGTGCATGGGTGTTCTTTCTGTAAACTGTGAAGAAAGTAGGTCAAGCTGTTTCTGAGCCAACAGGTTATTAAAAAATAACTTTGAATCTGGAGCCACTTCGCTGCGTGTCTATAGTGAAGGCAATTACAAGCTCTGTGACAACCTCTGTATTCCCTCCTGTTGAAGCTTTGCATGGGAAATTTTTTTTTGGGATTATGTTAGAGTTCCTTTAGAATATTTTCAGGGATTGGTATCAGCATTTTTTTAAGCCAGCTGAGGTCTTGGCCTGAGAATAACACACAATTACTTTAGTTCCTATAAAAATTGTTAGGGAGTGATTACTCTAGTTAAAAATAGCTGGACTGAAAATTACAAATTTTACCTGTAGCTGTAACCTGTTTAATTCCGGGTATAGTCTTTGTTACCAAACCAAAGAGTAAATGATCTGGCCTTTTATGAAAAAGCGGGAACCTGACCCATTGGTAGTTCAGGAAGTCTGCGCAGCTGGTTTGGCATGCTCTCTACAGCCTGTGCAATGTCGCATGAAACAGAGATCTGCACGCTGCCCCTAAATCCTGACGCATTGCTGGTTTATATAAATATTCAGCGTAATGCCAAGACTATTCAGTTCCAGAAAACATCACGTAGCATATCCTAAAGGCCATGTGGTGTGTCCTGACATTCTTTCTCTGCCCTTGGAGAAGGGCAGTGGCAGTGGGAGCTGAGAAAAGCCTCCCTCTATAAATGATGTTGATCGGAGATGTGTGTAACAAGTGCAGGCCAAGGACGCACTGATAGTGATCTTTGTGTTGGCTGGTCTCCTCAGAGTGCCTGACAAATATGAAGGCTGCTCCTTGTGGGGAGTCCTGGGGTAAAAAATGTCCATCACAATCTCTTCTGTGACCGAGGCTTCACTGCAGAGCAGAGCTGTGACTGCCTGTACAGAACGGGCTGTGCTTACAGAGCAGTGAAAGTTTCTTTCAGAAACGTCAGCTGGCAGAAATCAGCAGCTCCCATACAGCAATCCCTGCTTGAACTTGTTTATTCCTTTTGGCTTTTAATTCCTTATCTTTTATATCATGATCACTGACTCTTAAAACATTTGTACATACGAGGAACTGTATGCACAGCTCTTACCCCCTTTCACAGGTCACTTGCTTTCAGCAGGACAGGTTGCTATTGTACTTTTCCTTTTTAGCATACAGAAAGCTTTTCCCTTATGTGAATTTCTTTTTTGTCCTTGTTGTTGCATTCCCTCCTCCAGCGGGGGTACAATGAAATGTGTGCTCTTTTCTTCCTTTGGTACTCAGTCCAATTAAGTTAAATGCTATTTGATCACTCTGGCTTCTTGACATTGCTCCATCCTGGAGAATTTATGATTTTTCAGTGGGCAGCAGCTAGATGCGAGTTCTGTCTCACGTACCTCCTCCTGCTCACAGCCTGCCATGGCTGGCAAGGTTTTGTCTGGTGCCCATGGAGAGCCCTGCTAGTTTCTGGGAGAGGGATGGGAGGTGGCGGAAGGAAACTCCCTCCCAGGTGGCTCCCGCCTGGATCAACAGGTCACTTTAGGGAATGCTTAGTAGCCAGGAGCTGTTTGAGTTATATGAACAAGTAGAACCAAAAATATAGGTTGTGTTGAGGGATTTTAGAGGTTGCTTTTCAACCTGAACAGTGACTGTGCAAATGAATAAGTAAGTGTGAAAGTGAATAGAACTGACCCTTTAACCATGGTAACTGCAGCAGTGCGGCAAATCAGATTGGCTAGATGTCTGTGGTTCTCCAGGTTCTTGTGACATGATTTTAACCTTTTCCTTTGGCTTTTATCGTCATTTTGATGTTACTGGGACTAGTTTCAAACTAGAGAAAGAACAGCTGTTTTCCACATGTTTGTTACGCAGTAAAAACTCTTGGAGCTGGATTTCTTATGCAGATGATGACACTCGGCAGAGCTGCAAAAGAAGTGAGAGTGCTCTGCTCCCAATATGTAGGAATGAAGCATACATATAGTGCTGCGAAGTGCCATAATGATGCAGAGCGAGGGGTCTCAAGTTGGATTGTGATGACAACCTTCTTGTGATGAGGACTTCCAGCATTTCTGCTACTGATGGCAACAAGGCAGGATTATTTTTTTTTTTTTCCTCTGCGGCAGGATCGTGTCTGAAGCAAATTGCTTCTTGGCAGAGAGAGGCTGAAGTCCCACTTCTCGTAGATGCGGAGGTGGAGAGAAATGCTTTGATTCCTCCAACAGCCTGGTGGGTGCAGTGGTACAGCAACGTACAACCTGTTGCCTGTGTGCCAAAAATTAACTTCCTAGGGCATGTTGATAGCTACAAACAGATGCAAGCTTTTATGTCTGCTTTCCAAGCTGGTAGTATGCAAGGCAGCTAAAAGCTATGCAGACGTGGTAGCATGACACTAAGCCCTAGACTCTCTTCCTCGCCTCACAGCAGAGATAATTAGCTAGGGCATGGCACCACACTGGTATGGTTTCAGTGCTTCCAGGCTGGAGTTGTTTGGGGTCAGACCATTTGAGACATGAGCAAAGCAATTACACACACCTGTCTGCAGGCATCTGTACCTTCAGTGATGTTCAGGCAGCATGCTCTGCAGGGGGAAGGAGTAGCATGAAGAGGAATGGATTGGGGAATTAGATCGTGTCTGTAGCATGTCAAAGAAACTCAATATGTTCAGAAATAGGATGAACCATTGGAAAATATGTCCCTCTTGTTGTGATCTGTGGGTGTATACTGAAATTAAATGAGACTGAAAACACCCTTGGAAATGTGTCTGTGCCTCCTACACTGTTGAGGCTCCTGTTTCTAGTTAATTAACATTTTTAGAGAGACTACCTGTCCTTTTGAGTCATCTCCTCGACTTGTCTCTCAGTAGTGAGTCCCTAGTTCAGTTTTGAGATGCCGCACTGCCCTTGCTGGCTTCCTTGGTCCTTTTCCTGTCACATTGTGTTCTGTGTCCTCTGTCTGCTGGCCTCTAGATGTGGCCTGAGGCTGCTGGTTTTGTTGCCTTTCTCAGCCCAGAAACCACCATCTCATCCCTGCTTTCAAGCCCTTCCTGGCTGCTCCTCTAGCCTAGGCTTCTCTTGCAGACCTCTGCTGGGGTGCCATCTGCTTCGCATGGCTTCTGGCAGGCTCCCAAAATAAAAAGGCGAATGCCTTTGACTCTGCCTTGAGAGCACCTTCCCCTTAGCCTTCATTCTTCTTTTACTCCTTTCTCCGTCTGTCTGGCGTATTGGGCAAAATTTTCAAGAGAGCTTCATGTGCTGTGCTTGAAAATCACGAGTGTGTTGGTAGCTGGGCATATCTGGAAATATGACTTGAATTTAGGTTGCTGAATTGCCTTTGAAAATCTGGCACTCTGCTGTTTCCACTATTGACAAGCTCGTGTGTCTCATCTCAGGATGCTGCAGAGACTAAAGCATCTGCTTAGATTCATGCCACCCTCTTTAATATGACTGAATAAGAAAGACTGTACTGGGTAGTCTTGACCTCCATGGGACAGCTTGTTCTTCACAAAATTAGGCATGTACATAAGCTTCGACACACTTGATGTTTGTCTGCATGGTAACATAAACAGCTCTGGTGCTCTGATGGTTCTCTGATGGTCAGTACCAGCTGAGTAAACCTTAGTGACTGACTTTGAATCAAATTGAAAAATTGTGTAGCAGGTGGACAAAAGGAGGAGGAATGCTCCAAGCAATTGGTTGTCATGACTCAAGACAGGTTTTGCTCTCTAATAGCTGTTTTATTTGAAGTAATACGGTCATGGATAACAGAGGTACACTTGTCCTGGAAAATGTATAAAGTTTGTGGAATACTGTGTACGCGTATCAGTTTCTAAATTCACCGTGAGTTGTAATAGTAATTTTTAAAAATAAAGGTGAAATCCATGAAATAAGTGTCAGCAGCAGGAGAGCTAACAAATTAGTTTTGACTTTCTGATTGTATTGGGAGAAAGGTTTGAGTTCCTTCCCCTGGTTTTTCACTGGAAAAGGAGGAGAGAGAGGAAAGCTTTATTTTCTTTCTCCCATTTCACAAGGACAAGGAATTTCATGGCTCAGTAAATGAGATTTGCTGCCTCATGTTGTTCAGTGTCTCTGTGTCCTTTAATTAGGGTAATTTCTCAAGATCTTACGATCTGATATCTGTCTCTGTTCTTGAAAGTACAGAATGAACAAAGATTTGGCTGTGCCCAGCGATAAGCATCTCTGATGTTGATCTGCACGACATAATATATCATGGTTAATGAACAGGGACATCCTGCCCACCAAATACAAGTGATGCCACGAGGCCAATAGCTTTGTTTGTTGTCAGAGTGCAAACCTGTGTTCGGAATGTTTTGTGGCAGTTATTAGCATCTTTCTAGTTTGGAAGGGATGGAAGATCCTTCAGTAAATGGAAAAGTACCTGTCAATCTAAAGCCCCAGTGGGAGGTGCAGAGAGGCAATTAGTTCTCAAGGGCATTCCCTAATTAGGTGGTGGAGTGATGGTGGTGGAAGAGGTGTGTTTTTTCTCAGATGGCTTTGGCTTTCCTTATCATAACTGCAAGCAATTTATAGTGGAAAATAGTATGTGCTAGTTGTTTTGTTATCTAAAGAGAACTATGTTAGGAGGTGAATTTTAATGATCTGGCTACGTGGAAATTAGTTGTGTTTTGTTTTTCTTTAAGCTTCATGAAAAGATAATTAGTAATTAAGTCAGAGACTGTCCAGTCCACTTTGATCAGTGCAAATACAAATCCAATTAAATTCTGTGTTGTTATTCCATTTAATACAGCCTTCAGAAACATCCTGAAATTTTGTGGTAGAAATAAAAATAATAAATCAGATTTCTTACTGTTACCAAGCTGATTCATAGTAGCAAAGTCATAATTGTTTTTATTCTGTATAGCTCTAAAAAATTTTGAGAGAAGTACTTGTGAGAAGTAAGCAAATGCATTTTTTTGCTCATCTGCTTCATGCGTATTTTGATATTTGGCTTTTCTGAAGGGGTTAATTTCTTAGCTATGGAAGAAAAGGATAGAATTAATCAGTTGGTTGAAATGTTTGGTCCTGTGATTTGACTGGCATTTTAAACTTTGGCCTGCTGTCATGAAAGAATTCATATTAAGTCTGTGGTACCAGAACAGATACATAAAAATGAATTCTTCATGCATATAAAAAAGGCTTCTCTCACCAGGTACTGTATTATGCATGTCATATAAGGCAGGAAACCTAAGCTTGGAAGCAGATGAAATCCCGCAAGTTCAACTGTATGAAGTGGCAAGTATGTACCTACAAAACTCATTTGTTTCCCAAACTACATGTGGGTTAAGTCCTGTTTATTAGCCACAAAAATGTCTGGTTGTAGAACAGAAATCATATTGCGACTTAATGGTTGAGTTCTCAGGAGTCACTTTCAGTTATTTTTATACAGACTGCTGATTTACACAGCTAACCACTTTTCAAAGCACTCTACCCCTGCAATACTGTGCAATGCAGCCCTGGAAGATTTCTGGGAAATGAAAAGTAAAGATGAAGATGAAACTTCTGAAGCATTTGTACATACCTTACGCTGCGTGCAAAGCACCTCCCTTTTGCCTCCCTTAAATGTTAGGCAAATGTAAAATGTTCTTTGTTCCTACAACAAAAGGCACGGGATGTTTTCCTGCCAGTCTTCTCTGCGTGCTGGCAGCAGGGCATACAGCAGAGGCAGCAACTTGTTGCTGAACTGTTTCAGGTGCAGTCTGTTTTATTATATCTTCTTGACTAAAAATGAGTCTCAGAGATTGAGCAAGGTTTGATTTTGACTGAATGCTGGGTGCATAACATTCTCTGAATGAAAAAATACCTGGTTACCCTAAGCATGGGGAGGATGTCTGTATTCCCATGGTAAGCCAGCAGCTACTTTGGGACAAGGCAATCTGTTACAGAGAGCACAGAGGGTTAGCATTTAGTGTGAGCTGACTTTGGCTTTGTAGAATATAGACATCCTTCCAACCTCTAGAAGCGTTTTACGTGCATCTCTAAGGAAAAATCAGTTACCCAACAACGGTCTCACAGCATTAACACCATCAACCTCTAAGGCTGAGAAAGAAGGAAAGTACTATAAATGCACAGCTGCCCTCATGTTAATGGACACTGCTTATGGTTAGACTGATGAGGAAAGCCTGTAGGGCCTGAGGTCTTCTGTCTGAAAATGCTGTTGCACAAAAACCGGAGAACGCTGTGTATGGGAGAGTTTCAGTGAAATTTCATTTTGATGGAGAGTAGAAATGAGTTTTTCCAAGTGTTAAGGCATCCTGTTTTGGCATAAAGGGAAGGAAATACTGAATTGCTTTCAAAATTTTGCTTCTATTAATATGTAATCCCAAGATTTTGGTGGGCACAAATTACTTTTTGGAAAGTGTTTTGGGGGTGGAGGAGTGGAGCAAAGAATTTTGCAGGTTTTGAGTTCAATTCCAGAAGCAGAACACAATTAAGTAGAAGCTGTGTTTGAGGCCAAGCTTGCATTCACTGCCTGGGTCTGTATAAACACAGCACCTGTGAAGTTCATGCAATTTTTGCTTAAAAAAAACCCAAAACAACAAAAACCTGCATGAAAGAAAATTTACCTTAGTCATACTTTGATATTACTCGATTCAGTATGGGAAACTTTTATCCATACTGAAATTCTAGAAGATTGTACAGTATAACAAGGCTATTCTCTAACATTAGCCAAGTTTTGGCTCTTTATAGAGTGTAACACTGCCCTTTTTTCCATAAGCAGGACTCCTCACCTAAGACTTAGTTCAGAGTTGTCACTCTGACAAAAGATACGAAATAGAGCTTTTCATAAAATGCTCCCACAGAAAGTACTGTAGTACTATTATTCTAACAACACCTGCGTTTCAGGAGACTCCTTGTTTTACTGTTCTTACTTTCTTCTTTTTGAAGGTTTTCATGAGAGGGGAAACTAAAACAGAGTATGAGTTGGGTTTGGGAAGCAGAGATAACATCCAGAAGAAGCATGGAAGCAGGAGATCTGGTAGAGCTGGAGTTAAAGCAGATATGGCTATGGACTGGGTGGGAATAAACATGCTGCAATGCTCTTAGCTATGGCCACTGCTGATTCTGCTCAGGAAAACAGTTACAACATAAAGGTGTGCATGATACCGTGCCAGTGATGGCCAAGGTGAGCCTCAGGAGAAAGGTGCAGGTTCCCTGAAGAAAATTGAGGGGTTTGGAGGATTCTGTGTCTCTGAAGAGAAATAAGACTAAATTGTAGATGCCATTGCTTGCTCACCCACGTAAGTAAATTGGCAGCAATGTAGAAAACTATATACATACGGTTTTTTTTCTTCTCTTGTTTTTCCTAGACACTAGAAACGACACGCAGAAGGAAAGTAACTTGAAAGAACTCCTTAAAGAACTGCCTGATGCTCATTACTGCCTGCTGAAGTATCTGTGCCAGTTCCTGGTAAAGGTTGCTGAACATCATGTAGAGAACAGGATGAACCTTTGCAATCTTGCCACTGTATTTGGACCAAACTGCTTTCAGTAAGTTGGGGTTTTCACATTTCCCCATATGTTGACAGAGAGTGGAATGGAGCAGATGGCCAGAAATGTAGCTCAGAACCCTAATTTGTTAGGGTGATCAAATGGAGGCAATGACTAGGGCTTTGTGATAAATTTTAGTGCTAAAGCTATTGTTTGAACTGAATGGGATTTGATTTGCTCTCCCATCTCCTCTCACTATTTTGCTGAACGGTTGGTCAGTTGTCTATTGCTGTGTTGACAGCAGAGCAGGAGTATAATAATGAAAAGCCTTCAGAGTGTGTTAAGTGCAAGGAGACTTGTGCTCATACAGCTTTCTTCCTTTGCCATTAGATAATATGGATGCTTCCCTGCAGAAGGCTTTGAGAAAGTGTACCTGGGGGAAAAAGACTCCTGTGCAGCACCCAGGTGCTGTATAATTTCTAGACATGGCTACAGCATGCCCTCTGCAGATTTGGCCTTGTGATCTGGTGTCTGTCCTTAAGATGCTGATGATTCTGGGCTCTTTATCCTTCCAGTATATTTAGAAACTAGTCAGGAGGTTAGGGGGTTCCACTGGCCTCTTGAGTCTCCTTACTGGACTCACTAGTTTTACAAGTTTATTTCATTGGGCCCAGTTCCTTAGCACTTGTGGTGAAGACAACACGTTGTACATTCTAGTGGAGCTTGCAGCAGTAGTGAGAAGAGTTATTTCCAGGTGTGAGAACACACTTCAGTAAGAATGTTTCTGTCAAGTCACTGCATCTTCACCTCAGTCTTGTCTATAATACACCCACTGGTTGGCATCCAAGATCTGAGACACAGGAGATAGGTAGGGAGTTTAGGTCAGTCATCAGTCTTGAAAGATGTGTGGTATCAGCGAAAAGAGGCAAGTGAGTTCCTTGTTACAAATGCCGGATTTGTATTGATCCTTTTAAAATTTTGCTCCGGAATAATACTGATAATAATAATACTAAGCCTAATGAGACTTAGATTGGATTAATTTCCTAATGAGACTATCTCCCTAGGCTTCCTCTGTAGCCAGTGGAAAGCAGTAGACTTCTTTAAACAGAGAAAACATGAATTAGGTTCCTTCTAATGTATTGAGCCAGTTCCACATACCTAGGCTAGATACTGCCTGCTCTCTTTTTAAAGGAGCATATCTTTTTCCATTGATTAGGGAGAGGACACGTGGAGATGAGACATTTAAACCAAGATTGTCTTTGTGACTACACTGATGCCTCGTCTTAAGATGTTGCTCATGAATGATGAAGGTGAATCTGTCAGGATTCAAGTATTTGCTGTGTTAGTACAAAAAGATAAAGCGTATTTTGAAAACAATTGTCTTCCTCTCCAAAGGAAAGAAAACTCAGAAGACAGTAGCATGTGCAGGAACACATGAACATGGGAGTTAGTGGAAGCACAATACAGTAAATTTCTGATGAGGAAAAACAAAACAATTTTTAAAGATTACATTTCTATGGGCAGTTTGAGGATTTCTGTCTAAATGTATTAGTAGAGTTAAGAACAAACAAAATGAATTAGAAGAATCTGAGTCCAATGGCTAAATCTCTATGACTCAAAGTCCCAAGCAGCTATTAGAATAATTTTTAGTTCACTCATCACTTCATTCAGGAAAGTTTAAAAATTAGCTCTGCATACTTATGGGTGTAGAATGCACACAGTTGCAGTTTGGAATTGCAATTGGTATTCCTAAGATTAAACCAAAGCATACTTCTTAGAAGCTGCATAGTTGTTGCCTCAACTGCTCTCTGCTCCTAAGATGGCATAGAAAAGATGTAATAATTTTTTAAGGTATAGGGCCTGCGTGCAAGTGGAGCAGAACTGTAAATTGTATCATTCCATTGCAGAATACTGAGAAAGGCAGAGTTCACTGGAGGTGAAAACACAAGGGCTCTTGTGGCTGTGTACAAATACAGCCAGCCCTGCAGTTGTGACACACATTGAAATAAATGCTCATGTAGCGAAAGAGGCAGTGAAAGCAAGGCTTAACACTTAACAAATGGCTAATGCATTTTTTAGAAGACCCAAATACGTCAGGATTATGGATGTAGATTTTTATTTAAAATAAGTTTCACCATCAGGTAATTCAGCTATGTGTTTCACCAAGTCTTGATCTTTTCAAGGTAGTCTCAGGATTGTGGTTCAGACACAAAGATTGCAAGCAACACTTCAAATACCCTCTTCTCCTGTGTTAATGGATGCAGTGTTAAATTGCTGGAGCTGTGACCATCTGCATCAATAAAGATTTGACAGGAGGAGGAAAGAACTTGCAGCACTGAACTTGAGGCATTGGGCTTAAGCAGCTGGTTGGCCAAGCAGACAGAGAGATCCTCAGAATGCAATTCAGAGCTCTGGAGTAAGGCTGCCTGAAGCCTGCTTGACAAGGGCTGTGTTACTACTGGTGACAGGCAGCCCCTAGAGAGACTAGCTGCAGAAATTGAGTATCAGCAGGTAGTTCAAGTGAACACTCCTCTCATTTGGAGTTGTTTGTTCAGAGCAGTGCATAGGGTGCTTCTCTGGAACAAGGAAAGAAGGCTTAGCGTCCAGCCTGTCAGCAATTACACTGCTGAGGCAGGAAGATCTGAGATTTTTCTGTCAGAAATTCACACTCATGTCTAAAATCAGTGTCAGAGTCTATATAATTAATGCACAGCGTCCAAGAAGATAAAGCCGATCCGATTATACCTTCTACAAGGTATTTTAGTGATGTTTTAGCTATTTAAACGTATTATCTCCTACTCTATAACTGAAGCTGTTTAACAATTGAATAAATCTCACTGTTGGACTACTTTCCAGACATTTAGACTTCATTTTAATTCTCTTTATCTCGTTCTATTTTTCTACATCATGCTCTCAGTAAGTTATCTCATCTCCTAAACTTTCAACCCTTACTACTTTTATCTTATCCACTACTTCCCCTGCTTCTTTACTTGCTGTTTGACAAACTGCACTGGTGCTTTTCTAGTGAAAGGTTATCTTGTGCTTTCTGTATTTCTAATTAGTAGAAGAGGGGAGAAAACAGCTATTTGCATTCTTTGTAATGAAGTGTGATGTAAGATGTAGGAAAATGTAAAAGGCGAGGTCAAACAGCTCAAAAAAGGAAAATATGGTGGTTTAAGATTCAGAGCACTGTTTTCTTCCAACTTGAATTGTTCTGATTTATTGTGATGGAAGCCAAAGGTCAAGTATACAGAGAAATACAGCCCTTGAGGACCAATGAGCACGAAGGTGTAGGAACATAAATAGTTGTCTTTTCTGTCACTGGATAATCTGCGTGGAGTATTAACACTTGCAGCGTGGTTACTTGTGGAGGAAGTTATTGTCCATTGACCTAAATTTCAGCTCCCGTAAAGCCATAGCCTTAGTTATGGCCTGCTGTGTGTCTCCGCTCAGATCTCACAGCTTGTGCTGAAGAAGGAGGAGAGGACCAACCGGGTTTTGTCTCCTTCTCTCTGCTCTCTTGGAGCTGGGTGTCAGAGGGGCTGCTGTATTCATCCTGTCCTTTTGTTGGAATGGTAAGAGATGTGAGGTCTACCAGGTACGGAGTAAGCAGAGGATCCATTTGCACCCTTTTTTGCAGCTCTATCTCAGAGAATGATCTGGGTGTGTGGCCTCCATCGTTCAAGCCCTCACTAACCTGACTGTATTTCATTCCAACAGAGATTAAGCATGTCATAAGGGATTGCTCCATGCCCCCAAAAGTGGCTGGCAAATGCAGGTATCCAGTGGAAATGCTAGAGTTAGATGCAGTTATTTCTGTATAATGACTACAATAATAGAAGTTACCTGAAGGGCCGTACAAGAAAGCATTAGGTATGGAGAAAAGGTAGATTGTCTGTAGGGTAGCTGTAGGTATTTCAAAGATTCAGAAAGATTTCCAGCGTGTTGCTGAATTTGTAACAGTTAAAATCTGATCTAAAGTTCTGCATCAATGTCTTACTTTGGTTTCTAGCAGCTTTGGAGCGTACACAGATTTGGTATATGAAGCAGAAATGAAAGCAGAGGGGCTAAACTAGAACTCCTCAGTGAGTAATGTTGGCCTTTGAAACATTATGTGAATGGACTTTGTTTTCAGGCAGTGCAGTCCCAATCCTGCATCAGTCTTAAAACCAATTGTAAGTCCAGGATCAGGGTCAAATTGAGTACTGAAAATTGTTGTTCTAACATTCATTATTGCAAATTGGAGCATGCAAGATAACCTTTCTTACGGGGTTTGTATAGATTTTTAAATACTGCATTTGCCAGCAGGGTAAAGGAGTTGTTTTTCGTAAGAATTCAGTATGCTACACCCCATGATGCAAGTCTAAAGCATCAAGCACAATATAGGAAGGCCATAAATGCTCTCATCCATAATCATATTAAATAGCCATGAGTGCTTGCCTCCTTTTTGGGAGTGCATAGGGGACTATATTGCCGAGCCTTTCAGTGATATATTTTTATGTTTTCTTCTCTTTTATCTTTTCTGTTGTATACTCAGCTTTGTCATCTGGAGTCCGTTGAATGCCCTATATGTAAAATAAACTGATGATGGCTAAAGATGCATTGCTGTCTTTGTAAGTGGAGGGGTGTTCCTGCCAAATTCCATCTCAAGTCCTCTGTTCTCCTAGTGAGCACTCACCCCTTAAAGTTTCAGTTGAGAAAGTTTCTCTTTTATGATCTGGCCAGTGCCAGGTGTTATGACATTTCCTATTATATCTTTTGAATGAAATAGTGATTATTTTAATATGAAGTATTCTGTGGTTTGGTTTTGGCTTTTGGGGTTGGGGTTGTGTTGTTATTATTATCAACCTTTCAGTATATACCTTTATTGAAATACTCCATGAAAATAAGTTACTGCTCTGGGTTGAAAATGTTCTGTCTTCTGATCTTGATTGAGGATTGGCAATAAAGTATACACACAGAATTTAAGTGGAAGAGCAGCTTCACAGGAAAAACTACAATCATAGAATATCCTGAGTTCAAAGGGGCCCCTGAGGACCATCAAGTTCAACTCCTGTCTCCACACAATGCAACGTAAAAGTTAAACCATGTATCTGAGAATGTTGTCCAAACGCTTCTTGAACACTAACAGGCTTGGGGCCATGACCGCTCCCCTCGGGAGCTTCTTCCACTGCTTGGCCACCCTCCTAGTGAAGAACTTTTTCCTAATGTGTGCAAAAGAAAGTGGTGTTTGAGCTCAACTGTACAGCTCAGATAAAATCACAAGGAGCATTTTTGAAGAGCCTCTGTCTAGAAATGTTTGGAGATAGAATTGATATACTTTCTGGGTGGGTGTTATGCTACGGACTGCCCTTTGTCTAGCTTTGTGTAGGTTGCACTTCCAAAACTGCCTACTGTCACTGCAGTTTCCTGATGTAAAATGGAGCTTTTGCTGGAGCAAAAGATTTTGCTTATAAATGAATGCAGTCAGTAAAGTCTTCGCAGCAGCATCGCTCTAACTGCTTTGCATTACCTGCATTTTGCATTATGCATCTACTGCAAGTAATGTAGACAGAGATAGAATTACTGAGCTGATTAAGACTCCCAAATCTGATGTTACAGAAAATAATCTAGAAGAGATCTTAAAAGGTAGGCGATTAGATGCCTCATGGGATTCTCCAGTGTCTCAGAAGCTAAGGCACTTCTGTAAAATCTCAGCAGTGACATGCACTTGTGTTTGGTCCAAACTGGTAAGACGTAAGTTTGTAAATGATGCAGAGCATGCAAATGACTCACACACACTGAGATTAACACCTACCTCAATTTAGTGTTGCTGTGTGTTCAGCTACCTGTTAGCTTCTGATCTTGCAGCAGTCTGCAGACCTGAATATGTGCCTGTTTTCAGCTGCAGCAGTTTGTGGTCCAGTGCGTTAAGACAAATCACTTTGATCAGCTGAAGTACAGGGCCGAGTTGTGGCCATGAGGTTCATCTGTTATAGACACAGTAACATCTGTCTAGTGGAACAGAGCAGACTGCCTGAAATTGTAACCTCCTAAGATTACTGCAGCTCTGCTCTCAAAACCTTCAGTCGTGCTTGTTGAGGGGCTCGTGAGCACCTGAGGCACTAATGGAAATGTTTTGTGAGGGCTGGAGAAACAAAGAAAACCCATGTAGTATTCCTTGTCCTCATTTCTTCTGGGATTCCCTAGGAGAATGGCAAGGGGGCTTTGTGGTGCTCCTCTACAAAAGGTACTGTACAAACAGCAAAAGTAGCAGTCTGAGAAGACAGAGCATACAGCCCTCAGTGGTTTGCAAATTAGGATTACAGTGCTGTCATTCCACGCAAGCTACTTCTGCAGAGCCACTTAAGGAAATGGTAATGCGCATTCTTCATCTCGGACAGGGTGGGGTGAACACTGTTGGGAATTTGTAATGAGATGCAGAGTTTCACATGGAAATCGCTGGTTCTCAGTTGTGAGCGGGAGCTGTCAGCAGTTGCTGCCTGGGGAAATCAGTTCAGTGATCTCAGTCCAGCTCATTACAGGCAGATGACTACATCCCAAGTGCTCCTGGCCCTCATTTCCACTTGAAGCAAGTTTCTCAGGTGTGGTGGATGGTGACAAGAGCCTTGTAGTGATGCCTGTCTCGTGCCAGATGCCTTCGTGTTTGGATGTGTTACTGCACAACTCAGCAGAGTCTGGCGATTTGCTCTGTCATGAGCCCACTCTGCATGTAGCCTGTTACAGCTTGTTTACAGGGACCCCGTGGTAAATTCATTTAAATAACTCATGAAATGTAAGTAATTCTTTCACAGTGCGTTAATCTGACCTCAGGTCACTTCAGTTCCGAGTGAGAGTTGTGGCAGAGGGTTTTGATGTGGTTTAACTCGTTTGAGACTAGCTTTGTTGAGCATCCCAATGAAAGCAGACGCACTCGTGGCTTAAAGAGGTCTGGAAGAACACAAAGAACAAGTGAGCACTGGACTGCATGGACATGAGTGGCATGGAGCTGTGGTGGGTGGGCCAGGCATGCTGGCAGGACATTGTGCAGAAGTGTGAAATACGGCTGGGTGTCATACTTTGAAATGAAGAGCTAACAACTTGATCTTATTCCCAAGTAATGTTTTAACTTTGAGAACCACTGCTTTTTCTGCTTTAAAGTGGCTTCAAAAATTCCAATCTTTAATATCCCGCAAAACTTGTGGTACTAATGCCCCTTTGCCCTTGGCCCTGCTTGCCTGAGTCAGATGCTGTTAATGTGGATGCCTTGTTTAGACAAAGCACACTTTTTCAAAACACTTAATGTGGAACCACTGTTGCTTTTCTCATGGATCACTCTGAGTATCTCTCTGGGAAGGGCCAGGTGTCTGAGGAATCTAAGGGGGCACACTAGAGAATTAGCTCCTGTCACTGCCTGTACTATGTATCTGTTCATGGCTTTGAAAGCTACTGCAAGAACTCAGTGGGAGTTTTCCAGCTCAAATCTCTAAGACAGACCTGAACCCATCAACATTTTCTCTTCTACCAATGACCACAGAAATTACAGGTTTAGCCTCCCTTCTAGAAAATGTATTTCTGGTAATGAAACCAATGTTCCGCTGCTGTTTCTGGTGCTGCTGCTGAACTAGTTTGTACATAGGTGTCTATAAAGGGATACAGTCCTGCCATTGAGGATTTTGTAACCGGAGTAGGACGCGCATCTGACTCCATAAGCAGCGCAGTTATAATGCCTAGTTAACATGCAAATTAGACATAAAGGAACCATGACTATGAACACAGTTTTGCTGAAATGTTTTAATAAGGTATTCACAAAAGAATATGAAAAATTTCTAAAGAGTAGGGTGTGCATCATGGAAATGGTAGTGTGAGGAATACTTTCTCATAAGACTGGGTTTTTCTAGTGAGTTGAAGCGAAATTTGTAGATACTACAACTTTTCAGACTAAGAAAAGCTAAAGTAAGATATTCTTTTTTTGCACACATTTTCAGAAAAGTCTGGTAGACTGATGGATCATGCAGTGTGGCAACAGATGGGTTTTAACTTGTATAAATATGCAGGGTGGTGCGTGCTCATAATCTAAACTTCTTATATATGCTGAGCTGAAGATTTATTTCAAGGAAAAGGTCACCATGGATAGCTCAAAGAGTATAATAGTTTTTGCCATGATGGAGGTCTAATAACAGCAATTAAAGGAAAAAATAAATGAGAAACTGTGTAAAATATGCCTGTTCAAGTGGTAGAGAGATGGCAATGGATAAAGTATGTTACACTACCATTAAAATAAAACAATTCATGCTGCTCTGCTTGGTTACGTTCAGAGAGGGGTGATAAAAGAAGACTAAAGCTGTGAGCTTCAGCCTTGTGTTCTGCATATGCATCTCACCATACACGTACAGAATTGTTCAGGATAAGATGTTGGACTTTTCACAGATTTGATTTAATAAAGTTTAACTGACACAGTAATGTGGGGAAGGGAGGGCAAGAAATGCAAGGAATTGTGCAGAAATTAAATACTGTTTGTGTGCTTTGTGGAAACTTTATAGGCTATACTGTTTTTCGGCCAGGAAGAGTTATTTGGTGTTAGCTGTTGCCATTAGGGAGGCGTTGGCTGTAGTTCCTAGCAGATGTGGTTTAGGTTGAGGTTCTGCTCTACAACTCATTGAAGCTATCTGGATTCTTTATTTTGACTTGAACTCACTGTAGTACATTTCCAGTCCGTTTCCTAGAAATGAGGTTCATAGGGCTGCCAGGCTTATTTCAGTGGTACCCTGTTTTGGAGAAACATTCTCCTAGAAAGTGGAGAAACTTCTTTTTATATGAGTCTTTTAGGCTGTTCTGCAGAAGGCAGCCTCCATCTCGATGTTTTAAAAAGCTCTCTGAGTTATGAGCCTACCTTCAAGAGAAATGGCAACTCAAAAATTACATTAAGAAATCTGGTGTACAGCATGGGGTCACCTGAAGCTGCAAAGATCTTGCTTAACTTTTGCTTTTAGTGTTCTACTCGGCATGTGGGTTTTCTTATTTTTTTGACTGATCCTTCTTGTAAACTTTTGAGGTTATCACAAACTGCTTTTTTTTAGGAATCTGACTCTTTCCATTAACAGTTCAGAGCATTTAAATGCCTCCTGCTGTGTGTGTTGCAGTCATGAACCCAACTTTTAGCAAATTTGGTGGTTGTCTCAATTAGATCTCTACCTAGATTCTGTGGAGTAGATAGTTTGACCAACAGATATGGTCTTTAATATCGATAAGAAAAACTGCAAACAAACCATGATAGTTGTTAACACCATAGACAAATTATTCCTTCCCCAGACAAAGTTCCGTGTGCCTGTTAGCCAGCCTGAATCCACAATTGAAATGTTACAGAGACTCTGTGCAGGAACTTTTGTATGTTGAGTACCTGTAACGCTCTGCTTCATGTTCCATCCAATTTTAGTGTGCCCTCTGGATTTGAAGGTATAAAAGAACAGGAGATCTGCAACAAGATAATGACAAAAATGCTGGAAAATTACAGTACCTTGTTTGAATTGGAAGGTTTGAAGAAGGATGAAGAAAAGCCTGTGTGTGAAGAGCTAGCAAGAATTATTTTGGTAAAAGTGAGTATCTCTGATATTTCATTTTCTCATAGCAAATAAAAAATGCAGGCTTATTGCAGGCTTCAGTTCAGAAATCTTTTAGGTAAGTGGGAGGCAAGCATTGTAATAATGTTCTGTGTTACTGATTGGTATGCTGTTTACAAAGCAATTCTTCTGATAGGCTAGTTTTCATTACTAGTCTGGAAGTTGATTCTGTTAAACGTCTTTATTCTTTGTTAGCTACTTGCTGTTATTTATATAGGAAATATGTCTGCTAAAATTAAATGTTTTTAAATGGGGAGGCAGAATAATTCTAGGAAATATTCAAGCATTCTGACATGGTGATCATTTATGGTGTATATCAGTGATGATAAACTTTCATACTTTAGGACAGTATGAGGTCTCTAGCCTTTGCCTCTATGAAGTCTGCCTGTCTCGAACGTGTACCTGAATTTAAAAATCTCACGTTCTGACTCAGAACAGCCATTTCTGAGTGCACTTGAAGACAAGCATTAAATAGCAGTTACTACTTGAAGAAAGTACATTGGAGCTGTTAAATAAAAGTGATATAATTAAAGTATAATATCTTTGGTGGGAAGAGGGCATGTGTGTAACATCAGAGGATTCTGAAGTTCAGAAAAAGTTGACGAAAATAAGTAGGGCAGCCAGAAATACTTTGTTCTGGCTTGTGCCATCTCTACTACAGGAAGCAACCTGAAGTTTGTGCAGGAAACCACCCATGAGGGTGGTTTGCAATCGCCTTATTTTCTTTTGTGTGTTAGCTGTGCAGATAATTACTCCTTTCCAAGGTGTGAGTTCTTGAGTTTGAGATGGTTGAACTACATGCCTTCCCTTTGTAAGGTTTTGCGAGCACCTACTGATAAAATCACTGTAACCATCACTGTCTGGAATGGAAGTCATCAGAAAATAAGTTATAAAAATATGGTGTCTTTGACCTGAGGTTTGGTGTGAGCCCAAGTTCTGCCAGTCAAGTGAAATCAGCTGAAAACATCTCTGCCTTTGCAGTGTATCACTGGAGGGTCTGTTGAATCTGAGCTGCAGGGCAATCTGTACAAGTTGGACCCATCTGCCTTTAGAAGGGGTGGTTGTTTTCTTATGTGGTGAATCAGAGGAAGTCTTTAGTTATTTACTCTTTTAGGTGTTAATAACTTTCACCTAAAATGCTTCTGTGGAAGGAAATAGAATGACTTATAACTTGCAATGTCCTCCCTAATGTATGTTACTGAAGTCACAGTAACTTCTGGGTAATGGAAATGATCTGCCTGGCAGATGAGTGATGTTTAGCAGCTGATGGTCACTTCAGTAACAAAAACAGGTTAAGAAGAACGTAATTGTAAAACGCCGCAGTACTTTAAAAAGCCCAGAAGAAAGGCTTCAGATATGTCTCCATCTCCTTCCAGCTTCAGCCTGTTGAAAAGCCAAGATAGTCTTTCACTTCTAAGGACATATTAGTAATTGGGAATGCACAAAGGTGGAGACCTGGGAGATTTCCCACAGCAGTTCAGAGATCTGAGCTATCAAAGTGCATGGTGACAACCAGAATTACTTCAACAAAATAGCCTGCGAGATAGTTACTCAAGTAAGATGAAAAGTGTTGCCCATCGCTTAGCCTCAGGAGACAGATGACTGCCTGAGAGGAGCAAGCCATGCCTAAACAGGAGGGCTTACCTTATGTTTCTGTCTTTGGATCTTGTTGACAGCTTCCAAATTCTGCTGGCAGTCTGCTGCAAAATTTGACCTGGGTGTACAGTGTGGGGCTAGGGCTTATTGAGACACTTCTTAGACAAGTGTTAATGCTTCCTTTTGTTCGGAATGCTGCGGTTAGTCTTACCCAAAGGTAAGGTTCCCAAAATGGGGGTAGAGGTACTTATAGGAAGAAACTGGTTTTTACATTGTGTTGAGAGATTAACCTTATGATGGTCAAAGCCATCACTGCTGATCCAGGTGTTTCTTGGTTAAAAGTTTTGAAAGAGACACTATAAACATGAAAATTCTTATACAGGGAGAAGAATGCCACAAATTTGGCATTCAAATTAAAAAAGCATATATATTACAAAATCCTGTAAATTTACAGGACTAACTTGAATCAAAACTTGAAACCCAGTAACAATGATTTCAAAAAGTAAGGAAAGACATCAATAGGTTAGGGGTGGACCTGCTGGAAGGCAGTTCTGAGAAGGATCTAGGGGTCCTGGTAGATAGTAAATTATCCATGA
>RSEF01000004.1:42044128-42062257 GCA_003993805.1 Himantopus leucocephalus | reverse complement strand
GAGTTGGACTAGATGATCTCTAGAGGTCCCTTCCAACTTGAAAGTTCCGTGATTCTGTGATCAAAAAGTACAACATTGAACAATGAACTTCTCAGTGCTGTAGTATGCCTTTCTAGCTTACTGTGTTACAAAATTAGCCCTGCTTTTTCATTATTTCAGTGCTGAAATCTCAACTGGAAAAGCAGGAACCTATGTTTGGTTAGTGTCTAAAAGTATTGCAAGAATATTATTTGCCCCTGCAGTCTTTAGTCGTTCTTGAAGTGGCTTAGGTGCCTGTCGCTTCATATCATCCACTCATAATTATCTTTTTTTGAATTCAACATCAACCCTAAATCGTTAATTTTGAGCAAATATCCAGAAACGGGGAAGTAGTGTCTCATGCCATCCCATCCCAATATAGGAATGTACCTCCTGTCATGTGCTCGGGGATGTTTATCATCTTCCTAAACTTGCGTGACTCCTGACACTTCATTGTCTGAATATCTTAAGATTTTCCCACGCTTTGGTCATAAAATCAGTGGATTTTTAAAAGCAGGAAGTACTGCACTCTTAAAATGAAAACAAGAATATGTGGATCATTCAGATAAAGTCATGAAAGCATCAAGGTTCTTTTTGAGCAGTGTATTGGAAAGGAAGAACAGTTTGAGTGGAGCAAGTTGCATCTTGTCTACCATGTTGGTCATAGCTAGGGGAAATCCACAATGCTACAGACTTCCAGAACGAGTAAGAGCATTTCAGTCAGGTACAGATTGTGGCAGCTTAAAGAAAATCTGTTTTAAGGAAGCCAAAAGTTAATAAATTTTAGAGATGGGGGGAAAAGAGACGTGATTCTGTAGGGCTGTTGGTAGTTGAACCACCATTCTTGCTGCATATGTGCACTGAGGAGGCAGAGGAACACCTTCACCCCAGTTATGTTTCTTCTTTCAAAGATTTCTCAGTCATTGGGAAAGACAGGTTGTGCCAGGTAAAGGGATTTCTTAGTTTGCTTTCTCAGTGGATCATAATTCAGAAAGTAAGGGAGCTGGAAATCTCTGCAAGCTGCATTCCAGTCCCTGCTTTGTTCCCAGGACTGTAAAGCTTCCTGTCGCTCATTGCTCAGGCATATGCTAGGATTATAGTTAGAAATGGTGAGCAGTTTTTCTTTGGAAAACTCTGTTAAAAAGAAAGTGCAGCTTTCACAAAATAGAAAATTTGTCTTAGAATAGTTTCTGCTTCAGTAGGAAACTGAACTGTCAGGTTTGTGATGCCTTGCCTGGAAGTTTCTCACTCCTGGAAGAGTTTCTCACTCCGAGTGGAATGAGATCCGTGTGATCTTCCAGGCAGGTGGCCAGCAGGTGGAAGTATAACATGTACTTTCTTCAGAAATATATATATATGGAAATTCCTTCCCATAAAAGAATTATGAGGTTTGATTTTATTTTTTTTTAATTCCAAAATAAGTTGAGGTTTGTTGGTGTTTACAGGTCTCATTTGTAGTCAGCTAGTATTACAATCCTTAAGACTGTTATCCAAGCTTCGGTTTAATTTCCTAAGCTAGTGAAGGTCTGGAAGAGTCTCAGTCTGTTGATCGATAGGCTCTGCTAGTTAGAGAGAAATGGGTGGAGAAGCATGCTGAGTGTTCTGATTAGCTATCTAGTCTGTGTTCAGATTTTCAGGATTATAAATAGCTATTATTGGGCAGTGTTACGTGTGAACAGTTGATTCTCTGACAGTATCTCTGCACTGCTGTGCATTTATCACATTATAAGTGTCAGGGTATTATAATAAAATGTTGTTTGTGTTTTACTTTGAAACAGAATTCTTAGTGTGTATAGGTATGGTCCTGATAGATTTTCTGTGGCACTAAACTGAGTGATAACTCATGTAATGAAAGATTAGTCAGTCTTTTGTTGCTGTGTTGCCAATGTTATCACCTTCTTGAATAAATAGGTTTACAAAATCTACAGTAGCAAAAATAATAATTTTGAATGAGGACCTTTCATTTCCAAAGATCTTAAAGTGCTGTTCAAACTGCAGCTGCATATAGTCCTATGTTGTATAACTAGCCAGTGTTGTGTTGTTACAACTGTAATGAAATGGGACCTTGAATAACTGTGATTAGACCTCTCTAATGATCAAAGATAGGCAGTGAGGAGGATTTTTATTTAGTTCAAGTGGCAAGGGAAATATGGGCAGGCAAACTGTTACAAGACTCACTCTTGGGAGATTTCTGAAATTACCCCGTCCACTGGTTTCAGGTGAAATGTATCATCTTTAGTAGAATGATGGTTTTTAGCTTAGTATTGTCTTCAAATAAAACATACAATCTATTACCTACTCATGCAGGGTTACAAGATTATTTATTTTGTAATTTTTTTACCTTTTCCCTCTAATGCCTTCTTGACAGAGCACTTCTAGTTTTAAGAACCAGTCTGCTCGGAGCACATAAATATTTGCACTGGAACACAAGCGCTGGCATGATGAGGATGTAGTGCAGTTCCTGGCTTGATTACATATTTGGGACAGGAATGCAAAAGGCTTTTCACTTTCTTCCCCCACAGGGTGGTAGAATATATAGCCCTGTTTACCTGAGGCGGAAGAGAAAACAAGTCCATTTATAGAATTAAAATTATAACATTAAAATGAAATGAAAAATCAAAGTTACAAAGTCAAATAAAAATAAAAATGTGCAATTTCAACATTGTGATTATAATGTAGGTGCATTCTGATGACCTCTAACAGGCAGATTTCACTCCCTGAAGAGCCACAGAAATTGGTCTCTTGCTGGCTTTTGCAAAAACTAATAGTTTCAAGACAGCCCTTTTATTTTAGATGCAATTAACTTCTTGCATTTTTATCCCGTTTGTTTCTAGTCTTCTAACAAAAGCTGCCACTTCAGTTGGGAGGATTAGTTGGCAAAATAGTTCTTTGTACTTTAAATGGCAGCAAAAGTGTACGCACTGTGTTCTGCAAGCCTGCTCTTAGATTCCTAAGGAGGCAAGCAGTCCAGCATATGTAGCTGCATCTGTTCGTGCTTGGTGTGTGCAAAGTGTGCGGTGCCCAGCCCAGCCCTGCAAGCCCCTAAGTGCATTTTTTATATCAAGTAAAGTGCTCCAGCTGACTTTGGCGGCAATATTTTAAAGTGGAGTGCTTGCTTGCTCATTCCAATTGAACACTCAGACCAGATCATCCAGCCCTTGGTAGGATTTGAGCCCTTCGTCTCTGGGGAGAGGTAGGAAAGGTAAGATGGTCAAAGAAGTTCTCCGTCTTAGCTTGACTTTGCTCCCTTTGCAGTCAGTTGTAAATCTCTATCTCCACTGAAAGCCATGATGTTTCGGATTATTTCCCCAGATGTGTAAAGCAAGATCTTCACTAATAAATGGTTTTTTCCCTGCCTCAGCTGTTTTCAGTTAAATACCTTAGCATGAGGATCTAATCCCTTGACAAGATCCAGGAGAAGCTGCTGAAAGCTCACCAACTCCATGGCCGAATGGGCTCCCCCTAAATAAGTCACCCTTCCTTGCCACCTCAGTGCTCTGGCCCCATGGATATACATTCAGCAGACAGGAGAGCAATCCCTCATTTATGTCAGGAAAAAAGGCATCCACTTCTAATCCACATTACACTGCCCCGGGTAAGCCTGCGGGGTCTAGATAGTTTCCTTTATTCTTCTTGCATGTCTGGGACCATTTTAGCATCGTGTTAATGGTCAGCTTTTAGTACTGGATTAATTCTTTCCCATTGGGGGCAGCAGGAATGGATCTTTGAAAATCCTTTCTGAAGGTCTCAACAAACATTTCTGTTTTGTTCAGCATCCCCTTATTTGGGCACGTCACACCAGTTTTCTCCTGCCTGGGCCAGGGAGCCCCCAAGGGTGGGAGTGGGTTCGCATGGGAGATGTGAAGATGGGTGGAAAGTTCGTGAGGAGAAAGAGCACCTGTGGAAGTCTGTCTCTGGTTTTTTGTTTAGTCTCTCTTCAGCTCCTGTTCACTTCACAGTTGTCCACCAGTGAGCAGATGGGCATGTTTATAGGAAGGGTATATAGTGATTCAGCCAGAATGACATTTTAAGATGCGAGCTGACAGGAAATGAGCAATATGAGATTTGTAGGGGAAAGTTTATAAGCCTCCAAACCCTTCACCTATAGCAGATTCAACCTGCAGTGAGGAGGACAGTTATATTTAGGCTGTGATTCAGAAAGGCAAGAGAAAAATCAGATGATCCCCATACAATTCCTTGTGTAATTTTGAAGTAGTTTTCCAGTGCTTTTAGCTCTGCAGTTTTTGATGAGTCTGTATATGTAGTATTAAAACAGAATATTTCTGCTCCTGAAGTTCATTAAAGCATTCACAAGATTATAAATCTCACTTGTGGTGTTACTAAATGCAATCCTGAATATTTACACAAATATGTTAATGCTAAACTCTATGAAGTAATAAATGATTATGCTGCTATTTCTTTAGCTAGAATTTCACCAACAATATTTTCATTTTAACACATTAAGATTTAGCACGTTTAAAGGGAACAGGGGCATATAACAAATGTCTTTTTCTATCCTGCTGTCCATATTTCTAGTATACTATGAATTTTTTGAACCCAGCTGGCAAATTTTGCAGTTGAGATGCTTAGGAACCTTGCTTTTACTCTCTCACAATTTTTTGTTTAAACAAATACCCAGTGATATTATCATTGCCCCATGATAATACCCATGTAGAAAAAATAAGATCCATATGTGTGTCCCAGTGTGTATTTGCACGCTTTGTACTTGAAATGGTTTTCATTCATTGTCTGTTGTTTCGTTGTGGGGTGGTGGGGTTTTTTTTGGGGGGGGGAGGGGGGGGTGGGTGACATCATGATTTAGCACTTGGGAGCAGTCCCTTTTTGGTCAGTACAACAACATTGTTCTAAAGGGAAGCATCAAAGTCAGCAGCAAGAAACAAGGTACAGTAAAATAAACATGTGAGCCTCTCCTCTAGCCAGCTGTTTCTGAGCATCCTCGCTGTACCCATGGGGAAAAAAGGAGGTTAGGAGGAGGATGAGAATTTTTCTACTAAGACAAATCTCTTAGTTCCTCCTGTTCAGATTCCCCAATGTTTATTCTGTTTCTCATTAATTAGTCATTCAGTTAATCACGTTACACAAAATGATCAGCATTATTGCCACTGTTTAAATCAGCAGTCAGTGCTGTCTTTGTAACAAGGACATCTTGCAGGCAGTCAGAACTGATCCAAAATGGTGAGGTGTAAGACATTTTTCAGCCTGCGAGGGTTTAATTCTTGCTGACCTCTGCCATTAGCTTCACCTGTAGTACTTTCAAGGTGGGAGCTTCAGAAGGGCTCAGTGCTGGATTAGGTTTTTTTCCCATTATAACAGAGTAGTGAAATGCTTATTGACTTCAGTATAAGTCGTATGCATTTTTGAAAAGCCCTCCTTCGAGTGCTATGAAGATCACGGTTTGTCCAGGAGAGGCTGGTTGGTACACCCTGGTGCGCCTGTGACATCCACTGCTTTGCAGTATTTCTGGTGCCCCAAAACTTACTTGTAATAAACAGGGCTCAGGGCAGTCTGAGAGCAAGAGGAGTACGCAATGCAAGGGACACAAGGGGCCAGACACTCTGTATGTGTCTGAATATGTATGCTCTTGAAAATCTGATCTATCCAGCAGATCCCAGCAGCATTTGACCTTAATTACCAGCAGTGAGCATCTGGGTTTCACTATTAAGAAAGGGGTCTGTTTTCTGTATGCTGGAAATCTTACACTGGTAACTAGAACAATATAGACACACACACTTAGGGCTCCCTAATTTACTGCAACATCAGATAGTCCTTTTAAAAGTAACATTGCTGAATTCCATGTGTGAAAAAGTTTTTTTCTTGCGAGTATCTTGATTTTTAGATCAGAAACACAATTTAGCTTTTCCAAGATGGAGCTTAAGCAACTGTAACATGAGATGCAGGTCTGGAGAGCCGGCGTTTCTCCTATAGCAAGGTCATGTTTTTCTTTTAGATCATACTTTTTCTATTTATTAATAACATTACAGTAAATAGATAAATCAGACTCCCATTTTCAAAATTGCAAGGGAGAATACAATGTTCCCCTGGAACTGACCTTAGCTCTGCTGTTACTGAGCACAGACACACACATATATTAGGTACACCCAGAAAGAGAGCAGTGTTGTTGTGTCACTTTGTAAATGTTTGTTTTGGGTTTTTTCAGTCTTAAATTCTGCTGCGAGCTCCTTACTTGTGCCCCAGCCATGAGAAGCTGAGTTGTGGTCACTAACCTGTTGTATGACACCTTAATCCTGCCAGCTAATACGTGACAGGCACTTACAAATTTTGGGGATGGGCATGGAAGATAAATGTTTTCACTCAGTGAAGTCTTCGTAACCTTTTACAAGTTCTGGCATTATATTTGATCCCAGCATTACCAGTTTAACTTTTTGCAGCATTCAGTAACTGGCCCTCCTGGATAGCTGGAGATGCATTTTTCTTTTCCTCCTAGAAAATACCATGATATTCCACAGATGTAGTTGCCAGCATGGACGTCTGTCGTGGGATTATTACTATGTTTGTCATTTCCTTTTCTGTATTGCGGTCCTCTCTAAAAATAATGGATTTCCGCATCTCTCTGTTGCTTTCGTGTCACACTTCATGACCTTTGTATGTGTTTCGTGGCAATAATTGCAGTAGGTTAAGGTTGTACTGAAGCGAAACAGAGTAACCTTTAGCTGTTTATTAAGAGATATGGTCTCAGGTAAAAGGTCATTTATATAAATAGTCTTGGGAGAACAAAAGGAAATGAAAGGGGAACTGAATAGGATATTAGTTTCATATTGAAAAGCAGTGATGCGTTTTTTGCAAACTGTGAGATTTTGCTTTTTATTACTTCTGTCTGAAACAGCTCTGCTGAATTCTGGTTCTTGAAGTATAGTGTAAATGATAGCAAGGTAAAACAGCATATAGATACCGAGCCCGCTTTGCTCTTCTTCCTATATGGCAATAACAACCAAGGCAAAAATCCCATATATAAATAGTAGCTGTTTCAGTCTTTCTTATGTGGTTTGTTTAGATAAGAGAACATTTAACAGCTTTGCTAACGTTGTTCCCCCTTCTAACAAGGAAGTTTTCGTCACTTTTTGGGTACAAAATAGAAAGGATATATAATACATTTCAAAGAGATTTTTTTTTAATTACCATTCATGTTAAATCATTGTCTGTATTTTTCCTGAAGGTATCTGTGCCACTGAATGATGACTCTGTGAACTGATATCTGAATAAAAATTAGTTACTCCATCCAGTTAGCATTCATGGCAATACCTGTCACTACATGAATTAGAAAATGCCTTTCAAAATCCCCATGCCATCAGCCATGCAATTTTAGTCTTAAAAACATAGATTATTTGATACTTTGCCTGTCTTACAGAGCCTTAATCAGCCATGAGCTATTTTGCATGATCACAGAGGGGAAGACATTCCATATTTTCTTCTTCTTGTGAGTAGGAGGAAAAGCAACTCTGTAATTACTGTGGCCCTTTTGCTTCTGCGTTGGCACCCTTGACAGCAGTACTGCACATCACGTCTGCACTGCTGTGCTCCAGGGAACTTTTTGCAGGGGACAGCGTTGGTTTGGGTAATATTCCCCTCTCCAACGTCAAATGAAGGGAGAACCAGGAACTCTGAAACTCACTGTTTCTTCTGGACTGCTCCGTGGACAACACTGTTGTGCACTTGTGTTGTAGCCTAGGGAGAAATCGCAGATGTGAGCCTGCTGACACCTACCTGGAGCAAAGGCTGCAGTGCACTGTTACGTGGGGTGCTGCTGGGAGAAACAGAATATTCCCTCCTCTGTGGTGTACAGCTGCTGACCCAGTAAAGGGTCAGCTGCTCCGGGCTGTCCCAGTGCAATCAGCTAATGCATCATTTCTGCAATCATTTGCAGCATTGAATTCACAGGGTAATCCTCTTAATGGTTCCTCATCCTACAGAAGAGTGGCTGTACTGGCTCAGACTTGGGATCCATCTAGCCTGGTGTCCTGCCTCCCACACTGGCTGTAAGCAGATGTCCAGGAAGGAGTAAGAATAGGGCAGCAAGGTGTTTCCTTCAATTACTCTACCAATTCGTGACTATCCTCAGAGGCTTTCCTGGTGTTGATGTGGTTTGTCTATTTAGCCATGTCCAAAGTAATTGTCTTGTGTACCCCTTGCACACATGTAAGCTTTTTGCTTCCACCGTGTCATCTGGCAAAGAGTGCCACAAATTACTTCCTCTTATGTGAAGAACTGACTCCTTTTGTTTATTATAAACATGGCTTTTACTAGTGTCATTTGAAGGTTACCTGTTTTTTTCGCTTTCTTTTTTTCCTGTTTTGTTTTTTTTATTTGAAGGAGATAGTGAACAGTCCATCTTCTTTCCACCACCCATGACTTTGTATGTTTCTGTCAGATCCTCCCTACAAGCTACCATGATTTTTTTTTTCTAATGAAAAATTAGTACTGACATTTGCAGCCTTAATCACTGCACTGACAACAACTATGTTTTCTGTCAAAGCCACTGCATGGAGTCAGTGAGCAAACAATTGTGTAATAGCTTTTCTCTTTTGGGGCACAAGGCCAAAGACTTTGATGTAGTAAATTGGATGACATTTTGGTGAAGTTCAGAGCTGTGTCTTCTTTATATCAGAAGGGAATCTGACTCCTTGTTTCTGTAAAAAAACTAATCTGTGCCTTAGTTAAGAAAAAGCTTCACACCAATAAAGTTCGAGTTTGTTTTAATTGAGGTCTTCTTGTAGGTATTAAAAGCTAACAAAACAGATCTGATGCTTTATAGTTGCATTTAAAACTTGAACTGAAAATCCCACAGGCCAGTTTCCTCTGATTACACAGTTTGTGAGGCCAAAAAGAGATTAATTACTGAACCAAGTAGGAAAGAGAGGGTAAGCACAGCAGTAATAATGAGGTTGTTACAAAGATATCTTGGAATACCAAGTTATCAACAAATAAGTTTATCGCTATCATTAAAATAGAGCACAGTGTCTAACCATTTTTTTTTCACTAACTCTTGTTTTCTTAATTCCTTCCTAGGGCAATTGTAATCAGATGCATTTTAAACTATTGTGCTACAGTGTGATAGTGTGCTGCACATACCAAAGACTAAATTCACTGTGCAGCTTGATATCTCTGGGACTGCGCTTGACTGAGGCTGAAACTTAACAATTTTTATGCCCATTCAACAATTTGTTGATAAGGATAAAAGCCCAGGGTAGTATTCTCTTCAGTTTGAACTTTGCATCCCAGCCAGATAGCACTGCAAGATGCAAGTATGCTGTGTGAATCCCTCTTACTTAATATTGGCAATGGATAAAGGAACCAGTACAGTTTATTCTGTTTGAAGAAAACGTATAATGAATAACTGAAGCTGACCTACTGTAGGAAGTATTTTCTCATTCCATTGAAATTTACCAAAAGTTCACCAAGGTTCTCATCTAGAGCCAGTAATGCTAACTAGTCAGGATGTGGGAGATAAGGTCTTTTTGTGCTAGGGTCTTTCGCAGTCTTTTCTGCTGATGTTAGTCACCTCCCTAAAATTAATGCAAGTACGTAATTGAAAATAAATATGTAATTGAACACTCTCACCCTTCCACCAATAATCCTGGTTGGGCTGTCTGTCCAAAGAGATAAACATAAAGAGAAATAAGTGCAGGAAGAGTAACTGAGTAAGAGACATTGCTAAGTGTCTTATACCCTGCCTATGATTTAGTCTCTCCTTTAAGGATGCCCTTGACTTATTGTGTTTCTTCATTCATGTGGGAGGAAGCTGGGAGCTGGAGTACTCAACCACCTGTCCTTATTAGCGTCAGTGCTTCTTGACGTGAAAGGATTAGTCTCTTGAAGAATAAATAGGTCAAAGAGTATTCTAGGCATGTTCTAATCTTTCCTAATCATCGAGGTCTCCATAGTTAATTGGTTTAAAGCTTTTATTGAGGTGGAGTCCCATGCATTGTAAAATCTGCATTTTGTATGACTTGCAAAGAATCTGCCAGAGAGAAAAATTTCTTTACTAACAGAATAGCCTTCCTAAGGAAGAGGACCTGTTCCTTGGGCCAGTATAATTCATCCGATCCAGGTGTAGGAACGCTGGGCTGGGATTTGAATGAAGTTAGTTCTTTTCTGTTTTGGAGGGTATGGACAAGTCTCCTGTGCTCTGTAATGGGTTTTGATAATTATTAGTGTTTGTAGCAGAGCCTTAACTAAAAATCTTATTTGAGGGTCAGGAAGGACTGCTATGTTAACCCAGAGCTAAAAGATGTTCTCAGGCATGCTTGAGGGAGCTTAAAGACTTGTTGAGCTGTTTGAGCAATATAAAGTACTTAGGAGTTTTGGTATGACGGTAGTACGTCTCATGGAAAATAACAGTCCATGATTTAGAATGGGCCAATGGAAGTTATTATAGCATAAGGTTAGGAAGATCTGAAAGTCTCTAAATTTGCTACATTCACAGATGTAGGAGATGACTAGAAACTTTGCTTTATGCTGACATGCTTTTGACTGGACTGTTTGCCAATAAATAGTGCCTGTCAAAGTTAGGAAATAAAATGAATAGTCTCTGGCTTTCCCCACGATCTTCTCAATTCTTGCTTAGAAATCATTAAAGAAACTTAGTTCAAAACCTGAGTTTTGACAGTGTGCTGTACAGATGCTGACTATTTCCTCTGGCCCAAATATTCTTAATAGTAGAAAATTTCCCTTAGTAACAGTGGTGGGGCTTGATGGTGGAACTTGATGCCGTGATGAGCAGGTACTCTAGTTTGGGCAGGTTTTGGAGAGACTCTGCTTCATCATTTGGAGTTGTTAGGTGGGAGGTGGCAGTTTTTCCAGGTGCAATTGTCTTTTTGGGAAGTGTGGGATGGAGAGGTGGTTGCTGGCAGCTATTGACAGTAAGCAAGACTTGGGGAATTTTTCAGATATAAACAGTTAGGTTACACTGGTCATTGAGCACTCACAGTTGAGCAAAACAAAGCTTGAGCTTGTTTTGTATCCAGTATGCTGTAGTGGAGACTTTTTTCTTCATATGAGAATGGAAAGAATGCAATTGCTAATAAGCCTGCTCCTCATAGCATTCTCTGGAGGTCTGTAATGGTTTAGAAGAGGGTTACTCAGGTAGTACTTCTGCATGCGATGCATGCTAGTCATTTTATGGCTCCAAGTTGAATTATCCCAGCTGTATAGTAGGTTTTGGTCATTGGTTTTAAAGGAAATCAGTCTTTAAAGCACAACAGATTTCACCCCATAGTTTCATAAATTTCACAAGCAACACTAAAAATGAATAAATAGAAGTCTCAAAGAATTCTCAACTTCAGTAATTCAGAGAATCCCCAAACCAGAGTGTGTTCTGAGAACGCCACAGTCAGGTTTTTGAAGATGTATAGTTATTTAATCTGTGCTAGCAGAGTTAGGAATCAGTATAACTATAGTCAAAAATATCTTAAATGATTTAACTTTTTTGAGCAAGTTCACAGGATGTTTAAGAAAACAAAATATATTCCAGAATATGTTTCGTTACTGAAGTGTGACATATTATTGGAAATGAGCACATGTTCTTTCTACTTTTTGGATTTTAAAGGGTAACATCAAACAGACTGCCAGTCCTTCAGGAGCTAATATGTAAGAATAAAACATTGACAACAGTGGATTCTCAGCTTGAACTGTGTTTGAGGTTCTGGTTTTGCTTTAAGTTTTCCAAGTAGCCTAGGCAGCCTGAAAACGTGACTGTTAGGCCTGCCTGGTACCTTCTACTAGCTTTTGTCTTTCAACTTGCATCTTTTGTTTTAATGGTGGCGAGTTCTTCCCCTTGTCTTAATTAACGTAAAGATATACTGTAAAGTTAAAGTAAGAGAAAACAGGCAGTTTGTAGGAGGAGTGGTATAATCTTGTGCTAATGATTGCCTTGTAAAAACCAGCATGGATTGGAGGGCAGTAGGGAGGGGACAGGAGATTTGCAAGCGTTGGAATAAACTATAAATCTTTTTTTAGAGAACCACAAAAATATACTTGTGTACACTCTGCCCAGTGCAAATAAGATCTCTTGCCACAGCCTGTATTGAGCAGACTTGTGGAGGTTAATGTTTAATAGGTTCTTAGCGAGAGCTGCTTGCTGTGTTCTCAGTATATGGATCTCCTGTTCCCCTGGAAGCATTATTTTGTATAAACTAAATGCATTTTTATACTGAAGCACATCAATCTACATGCGCTGTTACAGAATCCATGGAGCAGTTAATAGTGTGCTATCAAAAGGTTTTCTGCTTTTAGTTCACACACTTCTGTTCTCATGTTTCATCTCCATTCAACGTAATGAAAGCAATTATTGTATTGCGTGATTCCTGCAATCACTGACTGTTGTATGCTCATCTTAATAGTATTCAGTCAGCGGCAAGCCTGGTCCTACGCTAACTGCAGGAATGTTAATTTCTAACTTTTGCTAGCAAGTGACAGAGGAATCTGATCTAACACACCTACGTGACTCACTTGAGTCATTTTTCTGCAATGACTCGTACTTAAAATTAGAGGTTAATGAAGATACAGTGACATGAAAATGGGAGATGGAAAAGACCTGTGAGATCACCTGGAATATCCTGTTACAGTACAGAATGTATTTTCTGATTCTTTTTCTAGTTCAGAGGTGAATGCTCCAAGAACAGGAAGTTTATAACCCTTTTTTGCTGGATTGTTACATGGTTGTGTGGAATTTCTAGTGGAGTCTCAGCTTATCTGTATTACCCAGTGTTGATTCAGAGGGCCATAAAAAAAACGTACTAGCTGAGCTCGGGCACATGTAGTACCAGTTTATTGGTATGCTTGAAAGTGCTGCTCCCCCTCTCTTCAAAATCCCTAGCGCCTGAACCTGCTTTTTTTTCCAGAGTTCGTAAACAGCATTCTTTATTGCTGAGAAGGAAGAGTGATTGAAGGGTGGGTAGCTGGAGTGAGCCTCTGCGGTCATCATTTCAGTTCTTTAGGTTCCTTTGTTAATGAGTTGGCCATATGGTATTGCAGGGCAGGAGAAATACAGAGGTAAAACTAATTTATTTTCGTTGAAGGATCTGTCTGCACTTTATGGGATATAGTACAGTTCAGGCCAGTGCCAACAGTGTCTTTTAGGCAGCAAATTCTTTCATTACTGTGTAATTCATTGTCATGCTGTGAACTGGAGGAGTACCATACATGGAGAAAGACAGGTTTCTCAGGAGCTTGTTTGAGACTTTGTAACCTACTTACATGGACTTCAGTGGAGCAGCTCTGAATTTTGGCACAGCTTCACACTTTTCTAACGCAGAAATCCTTTGGCAAACACATACTTGTTTACACCTCAGACAGTTAGCCAACAGGAAGGATGGAGGAATGTGATGGATGCTGTACTGACTTACCTCTGTTCCTTGGCTTTTGATGGTCTCATTAACATTTGCCCTTTAACGGCATAGCTGATATTTACAGAGCACTTGCTTTAAGATTCCTTCGCTGGAGGTGACGTATTTATTTTAAGAATATATTGAAATATTAAATGATGCCCATTGTAACTACAGTAACCTGCCATAATTTTATTGTTCTCACTATTGTTATCAATGGGCAGCTGGATACAGATGTGAGCAGAAAGTCTGCCCTGTGGGAAATTGAAAACAGAAATCATCACCCTAGTCAGCCTTCTAAGTTCATTCCTACGTCTCTTCTCTGATTGTGTTCACCTTGCCATATTTGTGCTTCTTACTCTTGATACATCTTCTGTTCAAGCTAGGAGAGTCCGAGGAAACCAAGTGAATGTTATTTAGTTATTCCCAGAGGAACAGTTGTCTCCATAGTCAGGTGAGAACTCTTAAGATTTGGATACAGATACTTATATTATCCTTGCTGTCTGTGGGGATGCTCTGACTATTCAGGATATTATGTTGTTATATCAGGATAGTAACTGAGGCTTGGTTTGTATGTTTCTCAAGAGGCCATAAGCTTTGCTGCTGCACGGAGGTACTCTGACTATGGGCTAGATATGTCTACACAAGGAGTTGGTACAGACCAACTGTTCAGCAGTAACTGCTTGACCTGTAGTGCTGTTCCCACCTAAGCATGCCTGAAAGAGGATTAAGCTGATTCTTGATGCTTATAGCATCCAGTTGCTTTTGTCGGAGCTTGTGACGGAATTCCTGGTTGGTGCAAGGTGTCTCCTTATGAAAGAAACCTTGGGACTCATTACCAAAGCTTCACTTGGTAATTTGAGATAGCAGGATGCCTGGTATCTCATTGGCATCTCTGCTGTGCTTGATACTGCTTAAAAATACTGAAGCTGAAGAGTAGTCACCAGTACAGAGCAAAGGCCATAAGAAATACTCAGTTACTCGCTGTGGCCAGGCAATGGTAGATCCATCTTTCCAGTCTCCATATGTGAAACAGAAGTGCAAGGGGAAAAAAGGTAAATGATGTTTACAGTCCACTAACTGGTTTTACCTGTGAGGTTGGTTTGTTCCTGCTTTGTACTTAATGGTGATGTTCACAAGTGCATAGACTCAGTCACAGACCATACGACAAAACAGCCAGCCTGAGGTGTTAGTGCATTGCCTGGGAGTTAAGGACATAGAATTTAAGAAGGGGGAGTTTGAGGTCCTTGGAGTTCAAAAATGAATTTGTGAGTGACTTTGCAAGAGTATGTGGAAACAGGCTTCTACACGAGGCAGATTTAGGTTATCAGCAGTTCATATGCTGAATTAATTTCATAAATTTTAGAGTGGAAACTAGAAAACAAAACAAAACCCAAACTAAACAAAGGCTAGAGTCTTTTTCAGTGCATTAAGACTGTCTGTGACACAAAGACAGTATGTGCCAAAACATTAGCCGATGGAAATCTCAAGGAAGGAGTGCAAGAGAGGATTATTTCATATTATCACGGAAAACACACACATAAGGAATTTGGTATTACCTCAAGAAGGAGGAGATATTTTTGTTATTATGTGATTTTTTTTTCCTGTATATTACTTCGAAACTAGGCAGTGTATCTCCCTGATGTGAAGGCACACGTGCTTGGTTTGCGTTTGAGCTTTTTTTTTCCCACGGTTTTTTTTTTTTAGTCCATCAGGGAGTCCTCAGTGTACCTTTTGCTGAGATGCCTCATTGGTGGGTGCGTTGTGAAATCAGAGATTTAAGCATTTCATTTCAATTTGCAGTGAACTGGCTGTGCGCTCAGCTGTGGCCAGCTATTCTCTGCCCCACATGCAGACCCTTGACTTGCGAGGTCTACATCAGTCCCACCCTTTCCTCTCTGCTTGGAGAAAGTTCTCTCCACCCTGATTCAGAACATTGCCTGTGCTAGGTTTCCTTCTGCTAACAGATGCCATGCGGCAGTCGCTGGGAGCTTGTATCTCCTGGCTTGAGGCCCATACGTCTTGTTGCTTTTTGGCCTGCATCCCACGCGTGCTGCACGCTTGCAGCATTTTGATGAAGCTGCCTGTAGAGCTGCGCAGGGTAGGAGGCTGAAGGGATTCCCTTAGGCAAACGCACCTGGCCTCCTGCAGCAAAGGGGCCTTGAGGTGTTGTTGATTCCCTTCAACAACCTCCTGTTGCGTACCCTGGAGAATCCCAGGTTTGAAGATAATCTTACTATTGGGTTGATTTCTTGAATTTGAACATTTTTAGGACAGGATAGCTTTTGGGTTCAAATTACATCTTTCTGGAATGTACAATTTTTATGTTTAGACTTCAGGAAGAATTTGGAATTTGTTCACTGAGTCTGCCCTAGCAGCAATGTCTCCAGTGTTACTTTTTCACTGTTCATCCAGACCTTACTTGAGCACCGGAGTGTCAGTTATATTTGGTAGAGCACTTAATCAACACCTTTGATATTTGGAGTTGCCAGTTTCACAGAGGAAACAGGCAAATTTTGTTTTACTTAAATATCGATAATGTGAGTGTTGTGCCAGGTCATAATAAATGGCCACTTTGCTAATCAAACTATTTTGTATTGGATTTATTTTTCCTACATATCATGCAGCAATGTATTTACAGTAAAAGGCCTTTTTCACTGGTGGTAAAATGATTCAATAATTTATATGATATGTCTCAAGGAATAGAGCTAATGGGGAAAAAATGGGGTCAGTATTGAAGTCTTTTAGGGAGCTCATACTTGTCATTAAGTCTAGCCTTCTTAGTCATATACGGACAGTTCAAACCGAGATAGTGACTGTCTAAATAAATAAGTGTGGCAACACATGTAGCATGGGTAAACACTGGGAAACGAAGACACAAGGAACATATGCACAGGGCTTCTCCATTCCTATGCCTTTCTATATTAGGGGATTCACTGAGTAGGCTGGTTTGACTTAGTGTTTGAGAAGCGAGTCTGGGAAGAAGATAAATTTAACCAAACATTTTCCAGTTAATGAAGCTGGAAGCTGGGGTAACAGTATGTGGTGCACAGGGTAGGTACCACTACAGTCATGTTCAGTGATGCCTTAAATTTAGTGCAGGGATTTGTATTATGTAGCCCAAGTGTGCAGATTCTGGGATGAGCCGTTTCTGTAGACTTGTTTAAAGATGAGGGCAGCTGATTCCTCTGTGCATCTCCTTTTCATCTTCCTGGTACAAAGAACAGTGAGTAGCAGGCTTAAATACATCCTCTGAGACATCATAATTTAAACAGCTCTGATAAACCGTAGGTGCAGTCTCATGTGGCCTTAGACGAGAATCAGCCATATTGTACAGATTTCTTCAGACTTTTGTACTGGCAGCGTTTCTAAAGTTTTAAGGTATTTGCTTTAGTAGAGAAATAACCAGGGAAAACTGTTACCATCTCAGTGAATCTCAGTCTATATTCAGAATCCCGTCTGTTAGCTTTAATAAGTAAAATAAGTGTCTGCAGCTCTTCATTTAGATTAGCTCTGTGGGTCTGGTGCAGTTAGAGACAGTGAGTTTATTGTGATTTGGGTATGTGCAACACCATTAGTAATTAACATGCTGTTACAGCATTAATTTAAAACTTCACTGAAGACAGGCAAAATTTGGTACAGCAGTTACAAACAAGAAAATGGTCTTAAGTCTGAGACAAGCAATTCCTATACAATTTGAAGTCCACAGGCTTTGACCGGTCTACAATAAAGACATGTCTTTAACTTTGAGAAGGTTTACTGAAACAAAATTATGGGATTCACAGCCAGTGACAAATGAACTAACTCTGGAGCTAGAAATGTGGTATCTGCATAGCTGTGCTTGAATTTCATAGGCTTTCTGAGAGCATTTGCTAGCTCCCTACCTCTGGAATCATGCAGTGTTAACAAAGTTTTTAAGTGAGTGTTTACTTTTAAACATTTAAGCAGTTACGCTGTTTGCAATGGCTTCTGTCAAATATGGAGGCTGTGGTGATGTGGTTTAAAGGAAGATAATACTCGGCTCTGTGAATCCAAAGGGTCTTGTCCCCGTTAAGACACAGGAATTTGCATAAAACATCAGAACTTGGTTGAACTTTAAAGCTTCACACATTTTAGGATTGTATCAAAATTATAACTTTGATATCTGAGTAGGGCGGAGTACAGAGGAGGTGTTTTAGTGATCTAATGCCTAAAAATACAAGTAGAGTAAGAGAAATCCAAATTTGGCAGTGGCAGCTGCACAGATTGTAAGGATGACTGCATTCATCGTGACTTTATGATTGCAGTGTGGCAGTTAATCAAGGAAGGATTTGGGGCTTGGTTCTGAGTAAGGAAGAGAGCTGGTAACTGAATTTTGCAAGTATGTGTTACTGCTTATGTTATCTGTGTTGACTCTCAGCTAAACCTGGTGAGAATTGTAGACCTATTGATCTTTGTCTCCTAGTGTTAGTCATTTAGGATGATGAAGCATTTTTACTTTGAGAAGAACTTGTCAGCTGTAATATGCCTATGTGGTTTTAAAATCAATTTCATAGGTGGTAGCTGAAGTGACAAATTGAGGTGTTTTTTAATTACTTTTTTATATTTTATTACTTCCTGAATTGAATCTATGCTTCAGCAAGTGTTTGAGCACAAGCCCATTTTTAGCACTTAACAGCAGTCTTACTAAAGTTTCTTCTTGCTTTAAGTTCAGTCCAGACTTAAGGACTTAGAGTCATAGAATCATAGAATAGTTTGGGTTGGAAGGGAC
>RSEF01000004.1:42014770-42044028 GCA_003993805.1 Himantopus leucocephalus | reverse complement strand
GTATTGATACCAAGGGTTGCCCTGACCCAGGTGCAGGACCCTGTGCTTAGCTTTGTTGAACCTCATGAGGTTCACACAGGCCCATTTTCGAGCTTGTCCAGGTCCCTATAGATGGCATCCATTCCCTCAGGTGTGTCAACCTCACCACTCAGCTTGGTGTCATCTGCAAACTTGCTGAGGGTGCACTCAATCCCACTATGTCATTGATGAAGATGTTAAACAGTGCTGGTCCGAATACGGACCCCTGGGGGACACCACTCACCACTGATCTCCATCTGGGCATTGAGCCATTGACCACTACCCTCTGGATGTGACCATCCAACCAATTTCTTATCCACTGAACAGTCCGTCCATCAAATCCATGAAGAAGAATGTTGTGGGGTTCTGTGTCAAAGGCCTTACAGAAGCCCAGATAGATGACGTCCATAGCTCTTCCTTTGCCTTAAGCTCTACTATTATGGAAAAAAAAGCCAACGTGGTTCAGGTATATTTCGATTATGTTGTTCCACAGCCTCTCTGACATCTTTGTCCGTACTAGTGTAGTGCACATAGCATTCAAACCATGACTTTGGTACTTGCTTCCTCCCGCACAGAAATTCTGTGCCACTAACCTAATGAATCAGGCCCTCATTTGAAGCATAGGAATAGAAAGTGAGAGAATATTACAAGAAGTGTGAGGGGAATGTAACTGATAAACCTCACTGCAGAATTATCCCTGCTTTCAAAAGCCCTTTGAGCCTGGCAGATATATGGTCCTCACAGCTGCAGGAGATTCATCCCATCCAGACTCATCCCAGAAGTCCCTGACTGCAATAAAATGGTGGTGAATCTGGTGTTGTGCGAGAGCTGACTGCACTATGAAGCTTTGGGAGAACAATGCAAGTGCAGCATACTTCATCTAGTCACCGAATGACTTGAAGGGCTTTGCTGTCTCAGCAGGGATTCCCACCTGATTCCCTGGGACGACTTAGGACGACCTAAACCCTCCAACAGAATTCTGCATCTCCAAGCAAGACCTGATATAATTTGCTGTCATTGTCATTACTGTTAAATAACCCTGGTAGAGAGCTTACAGCTGTGTGTATGTGTGATTAGAAATCCCATTGAAACAGATGGTGTTTAAGTGGAGTGAACGTAATATATTTGTTTCAAGAGGTATCAGTGGCCGAATACCAAGCCTGGGTGACTTCAGCAGGTGGCTCATTCCTTGGTTATTTGACTGGACAGAACTGGTTGAATTAGATTGGTTAGCAGTCAGGCAAGAGGCACATCTGGCTAATGGTCTCCCTTTCTCAGTCGTTCATGAAGCAGAGGTAATGCTGATGAATGGATAGATTGACATGTAAGGTTTGTGTTGGTAGCTAGCTATGTTGTCATAATGAAATTGAGACTAGAGTGAGAAAGGAAACAACATTCTAAATTTCCCTGCATCTCTTAGCCATGCCTAGGTTTTTGCAAAGAAACGTGCCTTTTTCTATTCTGTAGAATATTTGTATTGATATACACAAATTGTAAACCGAAAGAGCCCTAGGCTGATAAAATATGAAGCCCTTCAAAGGATAATATTGACCTCTTTGTTATGGTGGACAACTCTAAGAGTACTATTTGTTTTTTAAGGAAGTTTTTGAGTGAGGTTTCTCTCTTGTCTGGAAGAGTACTATGTTCATGCAGTATTAAATAAAAGAATGTGCTGTATATGTTTTAAATACCTCCTGGTTTTTTTGATGATAATCTTCTGGAAACATTTTTATCATCCTTTCAATTATGACATTTAAATATAAACTCACAGCTAGCTTCTTCCAAAAGTTTTGCATTTAGATTTCATAATTACTTACTCAAATGGGTATGAATTGCCCTACTTATTTACATGTTCATGTATAGCTTGGGATATTGAAAATTTTTCTTTTTACTCCTTGAGAAGATGAGTGAGGTGCTCAGAAAAGCAGGACGACCCGTGCTAAGGAGCTGTATCTTTACTGCATGTCAATGCATATGTGCAGAGCTCTCCGGACTCATATTGGTGTGGAGCAGTCCCTGTTCTTCAAGAACAGAGAGACTAGAGTCATCATACCACATCAGATCTTTACAATGTGTGGCATATTTATCTTTGATCTTTGATCCCAGGAACTTCTGACACCTCACAGGGAGATGAAACATCCCTATGATGTACCCAGTCAGTTATGAAGAATCGTGGCAGTGGTATGTGTGGGATGATGCCACCTTGACTGGTCAACCTGTGCCTCTAGGGGAAAGGTTTTCTTTTTTCAGCACCCATCATGACGTAAGTTTATACTGGTCATAAAACTGTCTAGTCTCTATTAAAACTGCAAACACAGTTCTTTGCATCTGAACTTTCTGAGACAGCAAAACTTGAAAGCCAAATGCAGGATGTATGGTGTAATAATTCCTCATAGGTGTCCTGTCTTCGGTGTTTTGGTTATGCTTTATTGGGATGTCCCTTAGATCCTCAGTAGCATCTGATACTATTTTACTTGTACTTAGCTGAGAATGAAGTTGTATTTTAAAATACAGAGTAGCAGACTTTGGCATAGCCCAGGCTTTCAGCAGCCACAGCCTGTAACTATAATTACAGCCCACGATATACCTTGTTCAGGCTGAATCTGATTTTTGTCAAGTGCAGTTTGAGGTTAAACTTTACTAGATAATAAATTTTCAGGAGACAAATATCAAATTATTTGCTCTTCAACCAAAACTTCCCTATTCTTTGGGGTTATCCTTGGATTTATTGGTGTCATCTTCCAAAGTGAAGCTTTTTATGTATTTACAGACATTGATAGATTTCTCTTTGGCAGACCACATCGATTAGATTTCGCCTGGGACAAAATGCACCTTTGACGCATGCCACACCGCATTGAGCATCTCAGTATGCAGCACTTCATATGTTGGGTTCATTTGCTGGATAGATGAGAATGTCAAAGGGGAAATTGCAAAATCACAGAGTGGTTGAGGTTGAAGGGACCTCTGAGGGTCACCTTGTCCAACCCCCTTACTCAAGCAGGATCACCTAGAGCCAGTTGCACCGGACCACGTCCAGATGGCTTTTGAATATCTCCATGGATGGAGACTCCACAACCTCCCTGGGCAGCTTGTGCCAGTGCTCAGTCACCATCACAGTGAAAAAGTGTTTCCTGATGTTTGGAGGGAACCTCCTGTGTTTCAGTTTGCGCCCATTGCCTCCTGTCCTGTCACTGGGCACCACTGAAAAGAGCCTGGCTCCATCCTGTTTGTACCCTCCCATCGGGTATTTGTAAACTTTGGTAAGATCCCTCTTGAGCCTTCTCTCCTCCAGGCTGAACAGCCCCAGCTCTCTCAGCCTTTCCTGAGAGGAGAGATATTCCAGTCCCTTCATCATCTTCATGGCAGTTCTTTGGACTCTCTCCAGTATGTCCATGTCTCTCTTGTACAACACTGGGGAGCCCAGAACTGGTCCCAGCACTCGAGGTGTGGCCTCACCAGTGCTAGGTAGAGGGGAAGGGTCACCTCCCTCGACGTGCTGGCAACACTCTTCCTAATGCAGCACAGGACACTATTGGCCTTCTTTGTGGCAAGGGCACATGGTTGGCTCATGGTCGACTTCTTGTCCACCAGGACTCCCAGGTCCTTCTCTGCCAAGCTGCTTTCCAGTTGGGTGGCCCCCAGCATGTCCTGGCTGTTTCTCCCCAGGTCCAGGAGTTTGCACTGCCCCTGGTTGAACTGCATGAGGTTCTTGGCAGCCCATTTCTCCAGCCTGTCAAGGTCTCTCTGGGTGGCAACATGACCCTCTGGCATGTCGGTCACTCCTTGCAGTTTTGTGTCATTTGCAAACTTGCCGATGGTACACTCTGCCCCATCATCCAGATCATTAAGGCTAGTTACTTGCCTTCAAGCGATCAAACAGATAAGCAATGCAGTCAGGTTAATATTTGCTTGGTGATACAGTGTTAAATATGAAGGAGAAAAACAAAACAAAAACACCTAAAAGCATCATGAACCAACCGTGAAGGGCTGTGAGCTAAAACACAAAGCACGATACTGTTTCCAAAAGTCTTGAGAGAAGCAAAACAGCCACAGTGCAAGATGGTATTTTAATGAATAGGCCGTGGCTTTCTTTTCTGTTTGCTAATATTTTTAAGAACACGATAAGCTGAAAAAAACCCTGCCTTGTAGTTAAGAGTGGTCCTTACCTGGAGAATAGGGGTATTCTTCCACTCACAACCTTTGTAAACCTCGCTTGACTCTTTCTTTGTCATTCAGCGGATTGCCTGCTCCAGAGGCAAAATGCAAGCAGAAGAGTGCTGCACAGGTAACTGCAAACTTCCTACAGTACTTGGTACGGAGTGTAACAAGATACAGCCTGTAGAAGTGTGTTACAACATGCAACAAGTTTCCATAGGGGCCTTTTTTTGTTTCCTTTTAAACTATTGCTTGGACTTCTTACAGATTTCTTGTGTGCCTTTGTAATAGCCCTCCTAGGGGGTTCACTGGCTATCCTCCATGTCCCCCAGAGGGTAAGGTTGCACTTTAGGATGATCACAAAAAGGGGTGCATTGGAGAAAATTAGAATATCCTTTATAAAGTATTTGGTTGGGGGGGGGTTCTTCCTTTTTTCTATCATTTAACAACTAAATACACTTGTCTTCCAGTATTGTCTTCATAATGAATAACTCAGAGCATTGCTGTTTTGCAAGGTGTTGTCCTCACTTTGTAAGGTCTTGTTCTCTCAAACTTCATTGGATGAAACATATGCGTGTGCATGAACAAAGGAGTCTACCAAAAATTTTTCTCTTGAGAGCTCCACCACCCAAAAAGCATTTAAGGTGTTTCTGTCCGTAGTTATTTAATCTGCTTTGTGAGGTATTCAAATTACAGAAGTCTTTGTCTGCCCATGGGCATGTCTTCATCTCAGTGGCACTCCAGTGAAGGGCTGGTGTTACAGTAGTTGTGCAGGTGGCTTTTTCACTGGGTCACTAAAAACTGTCAAATGAGATGGTGAACATTGTTCCTTCCTGTTGTTAATAAGGATTAAAGACATTACTTACATAGAGAAGTTTATTTAACTTTTAATACATGTGAGTTCAAGGGATACTTTTTTCTACATGCATTTTTACACTGATAGAACTGAAAGCAGTTTTTCACAGAAAGAAAATAAATGTAAGTTTAATTCAGTTATAAGTTGCCATTACTTGTAGGCTGTATTGCTAAAGAAATAACTACAATGCAATGACATTGTATTCCAAAGGTATCAAAATACTAGCTTATAGATCATCTCGAAGAGAGGATGGAGACACTGGTTCCTTCTGCTTCTTAATGATTTTGAAGTGCCCTAAAAATGCAGTGGTAATCCTAAATTTGAATCTGATCTTTCAAAGAGAATTTTCCCGTAGAACTTGTTTGTGATTGGCATGCCTTTTGTTGGAAGTGCCTGCATCCAAGTGATCTTTTACAGCTGGAAAATGAGAAGAATTGAAGATTGTTCCAAAACTTTTTTTTTTCCTTTTAGTGCACCAGAATAGTAAATAGGTTTGTTTTTTTTTTTAATGGAATTCCTCAGTATAAGGAGCTTCTGTAAATCAGCATGAAGTTCATGAACAATTTCCACAGAAGGAATCTGATACACACTGTTCAGCAGATGTTTCCCATTTCCTACCACTTCTTTTTGGGTAAGGCAGATTCTACAAATGCAGTACCTGGTAGCAAAATTATTTAGCTTTACTAATTGCCTTCTTAAAATCAGGATGCACACAGTATGGTGGAGTGGAAAAGCTGGCTTCCTGCTGCTTTCCAGGCTTCGGTCACTGCTGTCACATGTGGTACATAATAGAAGTTGCCCGTTTTGCTTACACCCTCATGTGCTTCTGTAAAGTACTAATAAGACAGTGTAGGAACTGTTTAGTTTAGAGGTTTGTGCATACGTATAGTCACCATTTCTTGTTACTGTGGTGGAGAGCTTTTCTGGTGTGCATGGCATCAGCTCTAGCAGGTGATGGTGAAGTAACATGACAAGACCACAGTGAGAGACATGCCTGAGGCACAACAGACAACAGTCACTTCCGGCTGCCAAAAAGCTAAATGAGTGACTGCAAGTTTTCAGTGGGGAAGAAAGTTCAACGGACATTCCAGCAGAATTCAGTGAGTTGGTGCCCTCAGATCCCAGGCCCTGCTGCTGTGGTTCCTTCTTGTAATGCTGCTGATGTGTAGCTCCCTGCCTCCCCTCCTCCCCGCAGACATGGTCTTCCCCTTTTAAATCACAGCACTGCTGCCGTTTTGTAGCAGCTGAGAGCCACAGCCAGGTGTCCACGTGCTGTATGCCTACCTCCCATGGTGTCAGCAGTCAGTGATCGCCGCAGGCGACAGGCTAACAGAGTATTGCTGGAAGCCAGTGGTGGTCCAAAGGTGAGATCTTGACTCCAGGCAAAATGCCCATTGACGTCAGTGAAGGCAGAATCTTGCCGAGAGTGTGCGGTCCAGAGGCTGAAACTGGAAAGCTCTCTCAACGTATCTCTCTGGTTTCCCTTTGCCTCTGATATACATATTATTTTTCAGTTTGTCTTCAGAGCTCAGTAAGAAGCAGCTTTCTGTCCCATGAAACTTTTCAACACACACAAAGCATTAGAAAACAACTGTGAGAGAAACAAAGCATTAAGAAACAGAGGTAAACCCAAGAATTTTACAAAAAATCTTAGGGTAAGCCAGGTATGAAAAGGGTTCAGGAGTGATCTGGAAAGTCTCACTAGCAGATTTGTAGAAACTATAGCAAGCAGCAGAACTAATAAATAAATGATAATTAGAGCCATTAGGAGGCACCAGCATTACTTCTTTAGATAAAAAGTGGTCACAGAAGAGCCAGTGGGCATGTGGATAGGTATAGCCAATGTAGTTCATTTGAATTTTCAAAAGGTTTTGGTGGGATTATCAAAGGTTTTAAAAGAAGCAAAGATGTCTTGTGATTAGAAGGAAAGACTTTTTATGGATTAATTATTACAAAGCAATAAAAATATATGGTTGGTTTATCAGTGGAGAAGAGGTTGCCTGTGAAGTCCCTCAAGGATCTTTGTTGGAATCTGTGCTGTTCAACCTCTTCAATAGTGACCCAGAAAGAGACTGAATGTGCTGATAATAGAAAATTATTCAAGGTAGGAAAAACTAAAAGCCGGCTACAGGGACATACAGAAGGCTCCTAATTTACTCTGTATTGGGTGAAAAACATGATTAGTTGAATTTCTGTCACTATATGCTAACTACTGTCCACGAAACCCCACAAATTATTTAAATGTGTGTACTGATGAGCTACAAATTAGCTATTGTTTTCAGAAAATAGATCTTGATACTGCAGAAACCTCACAAAGCTGTCAGCTCAGTAAGCAATCATGAAAGCAAACAAAAAGTTGGGTTTTGATAAGATGCCACCACTAAATCTATCTACATATATAACGCTGCCTGCAGTTCTGGCTACATTTTAAAAAGGACATAGTAGAAGATGAAGGGGTGTAGAGAAAAGCAGCAAAAAGGATCAAACGCATCAGAACAACTTCTACGATTTTTCTGTCTGATTAGAGACCACCACTGGAGTAGTAGAAAGTCAAGAATGGTATGGGGAAGGTGGGAAAGTAACAATTATTTGCAAATTCTTGTATTTCAAAAACAAGGGAAACATTATCTGTCACCATATCTAAAGTAGAAGTACTTTTTTTTTTTCTGATTTTAATCAATGTGTAACAATGTTGTGAAACTCCTAGCCATAGGATCTTGCAAAGGCTAAAGATAGAGACAAGAGAAAACTGAAGGTAATCGCAAGGTTAGGTTCAATATTTGCTGTTAAACACAGTGAACCAGGTGCAACCTCCAAGCCAAAAAAAGCCCTGAACCACAGTCTGCCAATAGCTGGGGCAGTGCCTGAGGGGCAGACCTCTGAACTTGCTCTTCTCCTCCCCTAAGTATTCTTTATCTGCCACCGATAGTGGACACCTGTCTGATGCAGCACTGTCTCTTGTTATGTTCTGGATGCTTCTGCTGAAGGGTCGGAGCAAGAGCCCTGGCCATCCTGTAGGTGGGCTCAGTGATGCTTGGAAACTTTTTTCTTGTATTTAGGGAGCCTAGCTTCCAACACTGTGCTGGCTGCCTTGGCAAAGAATGCCAATCCAGAACATTCATGGCCTGAGAACTTTCCTTCTAGGGCACCTGTTAACATCAAATTGCCATTAAAAGCGATGGAAGGGGGGTTGAGAAGAGGTGTATAATTGCTTTTATCATCTGTTTCTCTAGTCGTGTCAAGAAGCAAATTCAATGAAAAGTTTTTTAGTCTGTCTTCTTGATACAGAGAATAACATTCTATTTATTTTACTTACCTTCCTTTTTTAATTTCACTCTTGCCCCTGTTCTTTAAATTGACACACCTTTATTTTTCTTTAAATAGTCTTTATCAAGCAGAATGTTTGATTTATATGTATTTTATATTATTATTTTGCACTTTGTCGTATTATTTGCTGTTTGTACACTGGTACAGAATGTCTTTCTGTTACAGATTATCTGAAAAGGCTGCTCTGCGCTTTCTTCCTTTCATGTTTCATTTTTCTCTCTCTTTGCTTTTGTAGATGACAAAACCCACAATGGAAGGATCCAGCCAAACATGCCTCGTGCCACAACCAAGCCTGTCAGATGGAATACCTCAGCTCAGCCTCCGATTAACAGACGGTGGTTCATGTTGGAAGGAGATGGATTTAACAGATGAAATCTCCTTCATTAACAGTGATGCGTTTTGCTCCAGGTTAGCACTCCTTTTTTGTCTGTGTGTGTTTGTTTGTTCTGTACCTGCACCTCCAGCTCTGAGCATTTTGAACGCTCTTTTTTCCATTGATGCTTACAAAGTCAGTATGCTGGGGTGTAAGGCAAATTAATGTGGGTATCCCTGTTGAAGCTACACGTTCCAAAAGGTTCCTTACAAAGCCAGCTGTGTGTTTTAGTTTGCCTTTCCAATATACATTTTCAAGCAAATGAAGGTAGCCTGCTTGGTGAAGGAGTGCAGAATGGACAGGACTGATCTAAGATCAGGCACTAGAAATTACACCGACCACAAGGTGCAACCAAAATGTAAGGTGTCTCCTCCGAGTAATTAAGCGTATTTGATCTGCCCTGTTTAAGTCTTAACAGATGGCTGACTTTATTCCCATTCTCAATCCAAAAAGGAAGGGGCTTTTGAGGGATTTTATCTTTCTGGCAGGAATGATGATAGTACTAGTGTTGTACAGACAAGACAGAGAATAAAAGGGTATCTGTAGAGTATCTGTAAGAATCTCTCTGAATTTATCTATAAAGAGTCTATCTGTCTAGAGCATCTATCTGTCTAAAAGAGTATCTTGAGTTTTGATTGCTGGCGTTTTGTCAGTGAGGTGAACAGATAACAGGCGATTTGGTTTCTTGTGAAGTCCCTCCCTGACCGTCAGACTGAACCAGTATCTTTTCGTTCTTCTCAGGATATTGAATTGAATCTGTCATTCCCTTTCTTCTTGTGTCTAGTGCAGCACATGAAGGATTCAGATTACTGTGGGAAATTGCCGTATGATACTGAAATATGGGGTTGGCCTAATGTGGGAAACAGTGCTATTTACATGTCATGAAACACGACACCGCAGTGTCTCTGCATACCAATGCAGAACACAAAGCAGAGGCAGTGCTGCCAGACACGTAACTGAGTGACTTCACTGTGTAAGCAGGAGACGGGTGCTATTCTCAGCACTAGTGCAGACAGACAGACAGCACTCACCTTATGAGATGAGTTAGCAAATTACGTACTAACACCAGATTTTGGTTCATAATAATGGTGGGACAAGTAAGGAAATTATGCAGTAATACCAGATTTTGCATCGTAATGGTGGTGGTGAAGCATAGATGTCAAATCTGGTTTCTAGCCCTTGCAGGCACACATGTTCTTTAGCTTCTGGCTGCGTCAGCTGTGTGGCTTACTGTCCCCGAGCCTTCCCCCAAAGCCCCTGCAGCCAGAAAACATCACATTTGTTTACACGTCTTCATTAATCCAGCTCCTTTTGACTGAGATGAGTTGGGAAACAATTACTGAAGCAGGTCAGCTGGCAAAACTGAGAAGGCGATACAGTTCTTCCAGCTAGGCAGGGCCATGCAGGTGGGGCTGGGTCAGAAGTTACGGCCTCTTGCATTGGTGTGCTGGAGCTTGGCAGAGGCTATGCCCCTGCCTGTACTTCACTACATGTTGCAAGGTGTAAAGGGAAATCAAGTGCTCAAGAGTTGAAACAAAATACTGCTGAGTCTCATATCTGGGAATATATGTGTGACTGGCATACTTCATGAAGTGCCCCCAAAAAATTGTGATTTTTTTTTTTTTAGGAGAACATTCTCCAAAAGACTTAATTATTTGCTGTAGGAATTCATGCTTTCCCGTCAATGTGTAATTCCTTAGAAGAGTACCGTTGAGGTAAGGGACAGTTGGGCCAATACTAGCACAGGACATTAAGCACCAAATGACATGTCTTCGTAATTAGACAAAAGCCTAATCTCCGTGCTCAGGCCTTGAGATGAAAGATGTCTGCATCTCTAATTTTATGTGGGAAATTAATAAGCTGTAGAAATGAATTCTCTTGTAATCCCATTTTGTTCAAGGATGCCCTAGTTTTCCATCCTTTATCACACTTCTGTACATATTTATCTAATTGGGCTGAGTATCTGCACTGCTATTAGCTTCCAGTACTTTTCTGTCAGTGATCTACTGCTGCTGCTGAAGGAGTAGGTAGTGCTTGTTGTTTTCTACCCAGCTCCAGGATGGCAGGTTGTTGGGCAGGACAGGATGGAGAGGAAGCCCTGTATCCCCCCTAAGAGGAAGAGGGGAGAGAGGTCTCCAGCAGACCTAACACACTTAGGGGACAGCTGTCAGATTCCCTGGCATTAATGTAGCGCTTTGATATATCAAGTGTGGTTTTAAACATGTTTTTGGCAGCCTTGCATCACTCCTGTGTAATCTAAGCTCACAGCAAGGTATTACCTGGTATTATCTCAGTGCAAGGCTGTATTAGAAGTTTTCACCTTTTTCAGCAGAAGGACTCTGGCATCTGACCTAGACTATAAAGTGCTTTTCAAACATACTGCTGTGCTTGTTTGGGGGGGTTGTGTCACAAGGTACTAACATTCTTAAATAAATGTTATCATTAATTATGTGTAATTATCAGATACGTTTTAGTGAAATGACTGTATCTGCTCAGCTATCATTTGATCTTTGTTAGAAAAGAATAAAGGTTGTTCTTGGCAATGATAATCATTTGCTGTTTCATGAAAACGCTTGTGGTTTGTTCCCTTTCCATGCTCAGATACCATGATATGGGTGGATTAGAAGAGGATGAAGGGCTACACAGAACGGTAGATGCAGAACTCCACCTTTAGAAGGCTCACAAGTGTAACAGTGAAGTAACCCCACACACTAAGCCTGTAAGGCTCCCCCACCAGCAAGGACTGTATAAATTTTCAGTCAGTTTCATTTGACGCTAGAGCAGAGGTCTTCAGGGAGAAAATTATAGACTTCTGGTGGATTAGTAATTTTTGATACTATTTTAAATACCTTTTAGTATGTGTCTTCATACAGTTGACCTTAAAATGAAGATCTGCATATTAAGTAGCAGCTACAGTTTTGACTATGTCTTCTAGAATGGCTTACCAGTTTTTAAAATATTGAAAGACATGTTAAGCCTCCTTACAGGTATGATATTCCTCATAGGAGGAATTTTTTGAAGGTGCTGCTCTCATTTGAAATATGTGAAATATCAGTTGCAGTCAAAACATGTTGCAGAGCATAAAATCTGTATCACCTTCTGTTCACAGCTGTTACCTTAAGAAAATGGTATTTGTAAAGTTGATATCTATTTTTTCTGAACAAAATAGGTGGATTAACTATATGTACCCATAATCCCCACTAGCACATAATGTATGTGTTCCCTTGAAAATTGCCTCATTATTATAGCTGTGTGTCAAGGGCAAGCTGCTAATTATGCAGTAGCAGAAAAACATACCTGTAATGCAGTCTTTTGAGTAAATCGCACAACAGTGGAGAAAGAAAGGAAGGGGCAGGAGAGAAGAGAGTGGTCCTCTGAAAGAAGAATGAAAACCTGCAGGCAATATGCAGTGTGTTACACGTTTCTGTGAGGCTTATCTCCTTTTTTGCAAGAGCTCCTGAGCAGATCTTCAGAGCAGAGCAGCCAAACTCCTGGACCATGGGAACCACATACTTTATCTTTACCTGGTTGAGAGCCCCAAGGCCCACACCACAGACCTTGGGAGCGAGGGGAGGCAGCAGCTTTGGGACTAGGGTGTAGGCAGGAGGGAACGGGGCTCCCTGGGGCTTTACCAGACCCTTGGTGAGAGGGGGCTAGGGTGGGCTTGCAGCTCTGTGAAGCTCAGAGTCCCTGTTTGGGTCTCTCTTTCTTTCTACTACCTAGAAGGAAAAAGTCTGATTCAAAAGGGGCATATGTAACTGCAGTAGGAACTGGAGTGATTTTGGATGTCCCCAGAGGTGCTAAAACTTAAGTGCTTCAAATAAATTAAAATGGATTTTACTTCAGGGACAGGATATGTTAAGATTTAAGTGGATACAAAGGTCAGAGGGCCTCTTGCAAGCAATACTCTTAGCCTTTCATGCTAAACTTTATATACAAGCAAAGACAAGGGATAGCCTTCAGGCAGGAGAGAAAATGCTTCCTGCAGCCAAAATGTGAGGCAGGGGATTGTTGATGGTGAGCAGAAATGTCTTTCCTGATGCTGGCTCAGAGGTGCGTGCTGTCTGCAGACTTTTGTTGTCACCATCCTGGATCTTTTGCCCGGCAAAGGGGGCTGAAATAGGCTTTGCTGTATATGGCTGTTCTAGCGCTTGCTGGAGCTGTATCTCTTTGCAGCGCTGGTACTGTTTTGAAGCAGGATCCCTCAGTGGGAGGGCACCCTCCTGTTTGAGGTGCTGTTAGGCTCAGTGCGTGTTCCCTAGGTGGAAATACCGATCAAAAGAGTGCGACCGGGTACCCTTTCTTGCTAGCAGTGGTCAGGCAATGGGGAATGGGTGCCTGTATGGCAGCCAAACTTTGTGAAAAACATTGTGCAGTTCCTGAGAGCCAAAGCTTAGAGCAACCACAGCAGCCGTTCAGTAAGCAAGCCGCCTTCTCCAGTACTTTCTAGCCATGTCTTTGTGGGCCAAAGATCATAAATTCCTGTTTGTGGCTGCAGTCACAGCTGCAATGAGATTTGCCAGCACAGATACCCCGTGCTGGCTTTCTAACATGTGCGTGTTCTCAAAAAGAAGGTTTGTTTATATCAACCTTTTGTTCACAAAGATCCTTATATCTGGCCTATGTCCTGCAAATAAAGGGATCACATGCTGTAGCCTCCCGAAAATAAGGGGTGGGTTAATGTACCCTGCTGCACCCTCTTCTTAATGACACTGCATGTTCTCGCTGTTAATTGTTGAGGTATGAAAACATATCTATTTGTACACTGAGAAGTTTGTGCTTACTATAAACACTTTCCCTATTTGTTGGCTTTCCTTTTAGCAGCTGCGGTTTAAAACCAAGGCAAGCCAAAACTTACCATTATCCTCTGTCATGTGATAAGAACTTGGGTGCCTGTTGTTGCCAGAACAAATCAAGCAGGGGGGCTGGTGTTGTTTGCTTAGCTGACTATTTTTGTTTAGGTTTGGGGTTTTTTTGTTTTTGAAGTCTGTCATGGCAGTACATTCAGTCCCTATCCAAAGTAATAATTTGCCTTATCACTCAGGAGCCTTGCTGCCAGGTTTACATAAGGGATTGCAGCCAGGCAGCAGGCAGGGCTGCCCTCCGACAGCCCTGGATTCTTCGAGAAAACTGCTCAGGAAAGGAGCAAAGGTCTGGAGTGAGGTCGGTGGGGAAGTGGTGAGGGCGGTTGCCTTATGTATCATTCAGCAGCAGCCTCTGGTGGGCCCTGCTCTGAGCCCTCGGAGGGGACTTTTTTATGTAGGGTATTGTTGCTGTTTGTCACTTTCTCTCTTTAGGTTGTATTGAGTTAGTTTTTCCAAGCTGACTCATTTAACTTTGAGAGTACATTTGTCTCCACCCTCCTATGCAATCAATTCCCTTCTTTCTTGCATTGTGAGATGCTGGCACTAGAAACTGCCTTACATAATGAGTTGTTAAGAAAAGCGTTCAGTTTTTAGAAAACACAGCCGTAAAGGCATGTGATTTATGTGTCTCTCCAAGGTAGGTGACTGTGAATGGTGAGTCAGGGTGTGGTCTCAGCTCTTCCTGGGTTCTTCTACCTTGGCAATAGCCAAGATGTAATGACAGTCACAGTAACATGTAATTATGTAGATTTTTTTCCATGCAAGTCACCTGGGTGGATTTCAGTTTACTTTTCCAAGCATTTGCCCTCTCTCTTCCACCCTGCACAGGTTACTCCTTTAGATTAGGCTTTTACACTAGTCTAACCTTCCTATTTACCTCTAGCTGTCTTAGCTTTGCCTCTCTATGCAAGAGTTCCCTGGTGACAATTTATGGCTTGTGAGATGGTGAACATTTTGAATCTGGTGCCCTGACGTGTGCCACAGAAGTGGAGGTTTGTTTTGGAAGCAACAAGAATCATAAATGAAACAAAGATCTGACAAGTGTTAGATGTAGAAAGCAGCACTTCAATGCCATAACATGCATATGGAAACAAAAGTTCTCCTTTCAGTCTGTACGCCAAGTATATTAGCTTTTCCCGTTTCCTGGGACAGCATCCAGCAGCCTTAGAAACCAGAAAGGGACTACAGTAAGTTCACAGAAATTGCATAACAAAGCTGAAAAAAAAGTGACTCCCTTTCCATATCTTAGGCATTGCCCTCTCAGCTAGAAGAATTCTTTGTATTGTCATCTTGTTCATTTTTTTTTATCTGCTTTTGCTGTGAGGAGAAAGACCCTTCATCTCATGAGACTGGTGGCTTCCCGATACCAACTGGGTGAGACAGTAGTTTTTGCTGTAGGAAATAAGGTGCAAACATCTGTGACAATTTTGAGGTCATTTTGAAAAAAAAGCATCGGTGACCTCTTACGGGAGAACACACAGCAGATAATAAGGAATTTAAACCACCCTTGGAAATCTTTTTGGTTTTAATATTTGTGTTTACAAAAACCAAGACACCCATCACTAATCTGTCTTACTAGCAACTAGGGAAGAGGCAGAGCCGCCGTACCGTGACTTGACTTATTTTTACTGCAGTAAGCGAGCAGTTCCCTCTCCTTGTAGCTTCCTTAAGATGTCTCCTGAAGTGCCTGGTGCATTGTTCAGCTGAGGAGGTTCAGCGTAGTGTGTGCCTTGTTTCCTGTAGCTTTGCAGAGCAAGCAGTTTTCTGCCACCTGGAGCTGTGAGGTACTCCTTCCTGTGTGGCTTCCCAGAGGGGACCTGGGCAGGAGTCCTGCAGGCAGTCTGCAGGAAGATCAGTGGGCAGAGGTCACTGAGTTCTCAGCCAGGCTTGTTTGCTGCTGCAGCTTCCCGGTTCCGCTGAAAGAACTGTGCATTTGGACATTGTGTTCAGCACGTTGCGGTGTAGGCTGGTGGAGTTCAGCTGTGACTTCCCATGACACACATGCATATTTTTAATCAAAGTGGTCAGCTGGCTGTCTAATAAGAAAAGGCTGGGGGTGGCAGGGCAGGGTTGTCACTCACTGCTCTTGTCACTTTACTTGCATCTGTTTGTCTCAGTGTTGTAAAATCCTTCTCTTTCATGGTCAGTGGACATGAGAGATTTCCCCTTATTTTGTCTGTTGCAAGGAACGCGATCCCAAGCTGACTGCTTATCTACAAATTGCACTTTCTCACATTGGCTCAGTGCCTTCCTCCTGGCCTGAGAGGGTTGCAGTTAGGAAGTGTGAAGATAGTTCTGTTTTCTGTACCAAAGCTTTCCTTTTCATTCTGCACCTGCTGCAAGAAGTGTATTTGCTCTAGGGATGACTGCAAAGAGAGGCAACTAGGTAATTGCAAAAAAATTACTAAAGGCTGCTTGGGTGGTAATGACTTTCAGTCATTAAAGCTTTGACAGGACTCCTGGAAACAAGAGATTCCACCATGGATTCCTTGGGCCCTTTCACAGTCTCCAAGCTCTCCGTATTCAGAAAGTTTGAGTCATGTAGGGAGGGATAAATAATAAAATAATGTTTTTATTGTCCTACATTATGGTCAGGAACCACCTAACCACCATGAAATGATTACTCTGAGAGCACTGCTAACAGTGCACCATGTTTTAGAAAATTTATAGATGTTTCCTTCAAAAAAAAACACCCTGAAACTCCAGAAAGTGTCAACTTGGAAAAAAAATCCATTTTGATGGGGCTCCCGAGCATGGCAGAAAATAAGTTTTCCTCTAAGCTCTGGTTAGCTTTTGCTGGATTTGTTCCCCTTGGGTAGAAAAACTTGAATTTTTCACAGGACTGTCAAGGTGGGTTGGGAAGTTGAAAGCTTACGGACCTCTACCCTGTCATTCTGAATGTTCTTGGTAACTAAACATGCTGAACTTTTGCTTCCCTTCAGTATCCACTTGTGCCACTCCTAACATTGCTCAGACTGGCCTGTAGCAGGATAGGAGCATGTTTGCGCAGCTTGGACACATATGGAGTGGTTAAACTCAGAGCTGATGTTGCAGATGAGGGGCACAGCAGTGAGCTGCGCTGATTGAGCCCAGCATCGTTGTATCTAGCTGTGCATAAACATTTCTTGCACAGCTGGGTGCATGAAAAAACCCTGGGACTGGCCTGAGGGGGCTGTGCTCCAGTCAAATGCAGTCAGGTTTTAATAGATCTGGTCAGAATTGTCTTTTAGCCAGGACCTCCCTTGCTTCCATGGCAGATGCATCTTCCAGCTCTAGGCAGAGAGATTGACTCTTGTCTTAGTGCCTCCCAGCTGGAGTCAGTCTCTCCCGCCAAGTCATCTTTTCCCACCACCTCTCCCGGGAGCAGGGCTGGCCGCTGGAGCACTTGTGAAAGGGAGGACTCCTTTCAGTCACATCATTAGCTGAAGATGAGAAGCTATTTCTAGAGGGTTTTTCTGGAGGGTGACTCTGCCAGACTGCCTCCCTTGCCAACACGGACAGCAGTTTATCTTTCAGTGGAGTAAAAAGGCGCGTGCACCAAACGTGAATGGTGTGGCCTGCTCCTCCAGTTTGCTCAGCCTCTTCTGATACGGTTGTTATTTTTGTGAGGCTAAGGGTGAACTACAAGCATTTCACTTGAAGATGCTTTAGAAAGCAGGAAACATGGTGGGTGTAGAGGCATAGAGTTCAAAGGATAGTAACTTTGTAGAGGATTGGAAGGATGTTTTTGGAAGGTGGGAAAGTGTGAAACCAGTGACTTTTTTCGTGGGGAATATTAATAACGCAGGGAGTACCAAGGGCTCATTTAAAACAGTTTTGGAAGCTTTTTGCTGACCAATGAATGCTTTTTCTTCAGTGTTTTCTATGGCTGTTTCATTGGTCTGAAACAAATGAATTTTTAAAGGGTCTTTGTGCAGGCTCTTTTATAAAAATAACAGTTTAGAGGAGTGGGAGAAATTTCATTAGATGTTAATGTTTAGGAATTTCTTTAGATGAGCAGAGCTTTGGAAAAAGCTTGTTTTGAAAATACCTTGTACGCGACTGGACTCCTGCTTGTTTGCTTGCTCTCCCATGCTCTGGCACTTGAACTAACTGGTGCAAACGAAGAACCTAGTGACCTGTTGCACAGCATGCGTTACCCTGTTCCCACAGCAGATTAGCTGGCAAATCCATTCATTACTTGATGCTTTCCCAGAAAACCCTTTAGGAACCTACTCCCAATCCTCCCCCTTTTCCAGGAGGGAGGCCAAGAAATAATTTCTGGGCTATCCCATGGGGCGAGAGTCCTTTGGAACAAGTTAAAGCGGCTGACAAGCGGGTGTGGCAGTGCCTGCAAAGGACACCGCTGCTTAATGAAGAGCAGCCACAGCAGCTACTCCAGGTCTCCTGAGAGCTTGGGGTGTCCCTCTTGATGGGAAATGCGCTTGCATGCTCATCTGTTGGCTGAGATCCGGAGATCTGAGAAGCTTTCAGCTTGGGGTTTACTTTTCTCCTGTCCTAGCAAGTTTAAGGAACAATTCTGGAATAGGCTTCCTCTTTAATAGATTTTAACTAGCTTTGTCTAAAAGGTGATTTGACCTCCAAGTTGCAAGAAGGAACAGAAGAGCTGCAGTGCAAAAAAAAATGCTATACTCCCCATGGATATGCCAACAAAACTTGTATTTCTATGCCAGTGCAAAAAATAAAAGGGGTAAAATGGAATCAGCTGAGAGCAACCTGCTTCTCTTTTGGACAAGAGGAGGATTAGTTAAGAAAATGAGTAAGAGAATACTGCAAGTTACATCTGGGCAGTTTGTCTAAGTCTTGGTGTTCCTAACCGGAGGCAACTCTAAGTTGTAAGAACATTAAAAATTCACCATCGTCTTTGAATTGCATCAGTAGTTACTTATCCTTACCGTTTAAAAATGTCTCATTTCTAGTCATAATTTGTCTTTGACTCCTAGCCACTGGATCTTGTTCAGCTTGTGAGTACTAGGTCAAATATTAATGTTTCCTGCATGCATAGGCTGTTTTCTTTGCAAAGCACTAAATGTGTGGGGTTTAGTTCTTGCATTCCCTTCATGGCTCTGAGCACTCTTCAGTTTTTCACAACTTGCTTGAGTATGGGAATTCCCGAACCGATCAGAGTCTTCTGTAGCAACCACCCGAATAAAAAATCCAGACATAATACACCTTTTCCACGCAATATCCTTGTTGATGGCTCTGAGGACTATGGGGACTTTCTTTAGCTGCACAGTCAGTCAGAGCTCGTATAGAAATGCTTATCTGGCATGACGTTGTATCCCCCAGTGGGACCCGTCATGTTGCATTTAGTTCCCAGATTTGACTCTTACTTGGCTGTACGGAAACTTCTAATTCTGGCTTGCACACAACATACAAAAAGAACCACCAGTGTTATTTCACATTTCCTTTTAGATCATTGATAAAAGCATTGAGTGATACAGAGCTGAGTACCAGCCTTGGAAAGTTAGTACTTGCTCTTTTCTGAGGATTCCCCTTTTACTAAATTAGGTTTTTGACATATTAGTAGCGCTTTCTTCCTGTTTGTGCTCTTTTGGACAGGGCCTATTTAATCATCTATCTGTTTTGTTTGGACATGAAAGGCTACAGTTTCCAAATATGGTTTCTATTTACGTGTGACTTGCTTATTTCATGTGTGCACACAAATCTTCTAGCCTGGGGGAGAGTTTCCAGGGTATTTATCATTTGTAATTGCAGATGTTTATATGCACAGATACTTTAAAGGGAAAAATGCATGTATCAATGCATGAATGTGTACATAAATAATAGCATTTAAAATTTTGTATTAGTGGTATTTTGAAAAGTACATTCTTTACTTTTCACTCTGATGATGGCTTTGCTTTGCATTTCATGTTTCTGCCAGGGGGAAATTATTGCGTAACTTCGTAAACACTGTGGGAATGCATTGATGGTATTGAGCAGAACTCCAGCATCTTGAAAACCCTCAGATTTTATCAGATGAGGCAAGATTTTTTTCTTTTTTTAAAAAATAGTGTCTGATTTGTGTATGACAGTGCAGTGAGGCAAGGGATAACTGCTTTCTAGGAGGCAGACACAGCCACATCCTCATAAAATCCGTTATCTAGATCACTTATATCTCGTATCCTCTGGTGCTGTTCACAGATCCTCTTCTCTTGCTGCTTTATACGCTGAGAAAATTACTTGGTGTGCAGCTAAGTATGAAAAGGAAAGAAAGAGGAGAAAGCACTTCTGTAATGATGATTGACAGGAGACTTCCTTTCCAGACGTGTGTTCATTCTTTAAATGTCAATGGTGGTGGAGAAAAGTGATTATTCATATTTAGTTCCAGCCAGTGTCTTTTTTCCTTTTTTGAACCTCAGTAAGAAATTTGCAAATCAAATAGTTTGACCCCAGGTGTTGCCTTGGTGTAAGTGCTGAAGTGTGGCGATATGTGTTGGTATTTTAGGCGACTTTATAATTTTTTTATTGTTATTTGCTGTCTATTCCTGAAGATTCATGATACACTAAGGAGCATACAGTCAGTGGAGAGGAATGCTGTGCCTGTCTTGAGACACGGTGTTTTTCCCCATCCTCTGTATGTATGTTTGGCGGTACCATAAATAGCCACTGCGGTGCATTGTTGCTGCCAACAGACGCGTTTGGCCTTTCTGAGCAATAGGAATGCAAGAATTGTATGCAACTTGCAGAAGAAGTTTTGTTTTCCATGTTTAACATGGGAGAACAAATTCAACAAGTACAAGCAAATCCAAAACAAAATGTTGTATAATCCCAGGTTTTATATGTGATAACGCAGCTTGAATTACGCAAGTTAAAAAGGGTGTAAGAGGGCAGGGAGAGGGTAGGAATTCCTGCCTCTGTCAAGTAGCGAGTTGGCTTTAATGTAAACATCTGTGAGAAGGAAGTGGAATTGTTTGGAGTTAAGACTGCAGTTTTCTGGCAGTTTTTGTCTGCCTGCTTTGTGCTACAAATACATCGCTTGTGGTCTCTACCTATGAACAGGAGAGGTGAAGAATTAAGGGGTTGCGTGCTCGTTTAGCAGAGTGAGAGATTCAAAGGGCCCATTGACACGATGCAAACTGAAGTAAGGTGACGTGCACCGTGGGGCGATTTCCCACTGTTTAAGTAGCAGGTACCGCTGCTCTTACTGACGCATAGCCGCTGTGCCCCAAAGTACTTTTTTAAATTTTGTTCTCTTTGACATTTCTTCATGTTAAAATCTTTTATTGCAATATCTGCAGCTGCTCCAGAAATAATTAAAACCTTGGGAAACCAGCAGTGCTAGCAAAAGTCCACCAGCTGAATTTTTTCGTCTTTGATCTCCTTTCTTTTAATGGGTGTTGAAGTTGCACGCCAGTGGGTGGGCAGGGAAACGTGAGCTAGGTTACCTCTTCTTACTTATGATGGTTTTGGCAATGTTAAAGAGGAAGATGAGGAAGGAGAGGAGAAAACTGATACCTGTTGAGGGGACTCCAAAAGAAGAGAACAAAACCAGAAGGTGAATCTGAAGGTGCTGATGGCCCAGGGAGCCTTTGGCAACTTTATTGTTCTCCCAAGGCATCTGGTTGATTTTAGCATGATGCCATGAACTAACCTTCTTCACTGATGCTAATTCATAAATTAATCTTTCTGGTTACTTCAGCGTCACTTTTTGTTAGTGAATTCTTCATCGGGGATCTTAGTACTTTTAAGCTCATTTATAGGGGCAAGTCCCATGGAAGTTACGACAAAATAGCTAGGGTATAAATTCAGACTACAGCAGCTATTTGAGTTATTCCACTTCTGTTTATTCAGCAAGCTGCTCTGGAGAACCCTTCCCCATGTAGATGGGTCCTTAGTTAAATGTGGAAAATTAATATTTTTTTTGGCATCTTGATGGTAACACTCAGTTTATAGAAGTGTAATAAACTATGAATAATTGTGTGTGTATAAAAAAAAAGACTGGCCAGGAAGAGGCAATTTGATTTATTGTCAAATTGTGAAACAGTACAAGGTGCTTTTGTTTTATACTGAAGCAGTTTTCTATATCAGTAAAATCTTTCTCTCGTGGTTTTAGTTGCTTAAGAGCACATATGGCACATTTAATTTAACAGGAAGTCATCAAGATATTAATTTAATTGCCACAGATAAGAGCAGCTCACATCGGTGGTGGCAGAGTGCTTTATCAGCATTGCTGACTTTCCTAAAAAGGGGCCCTGTGCTGTGCCTGGCGTGACTGTGGCGCAGCAGAACAGGCTTGTGCTGAGGCAACGGGCAGCAGCATTACTAATGCGCTTCTTCCACTCAGCCTGCTGACAGGAGCAAATATTAAACAGTTCAGCGTACTGAAGCGGAGCCACTTCTCGATTGACCTCTGCATCTCTACTCCGTGCCACCGCTTTCTGAGGCTGCAGCTGCTCGCCGCTCTTGTTTTTAAGATAGAAAATACCCCTGCCTCCTGCTGAGAAAGGTCAGGATCTGTTAGGCATCCCCGTGAAATGTCTGATATCTTCCTCCTGTGAGTGTCTGCTGCTTCTCCAGAAGGATGATGTGGCTCTTACCTAATTCGCATGACCTACATCTGTATGGAAGTCTTAAACATATAGGTACTAAGCTCTTGCCGCAGCTTTCTCCCAAGCCAGCACCAGTCCTCACTGGTGTTGAAGGTGACAGTGCTTTTAATATTGACTTGAATTTTTGAAGATTGGCATGTCTGGCTGTACCAGAATTAGCCATTAGGCTTTTACCACCTAAAATGTTTAAAGGATCTGTTCTCTTATGCACCTTTCTCAGTTTGAGATTGTCCCCTTCTCCACCGCATAAAATGTGCGCTGTGGTAAGGTCGTTCACAGGTAGGGCAGCAGCAGAAGTGTTTCTGTCCAGTGTCGGCGGAAGTTGAAGGTGATTTCTTAGACCTTCTGAGCAGAGGAGGTGCAAATTTAAAAAAAAAAAAAAAAAAAAAANATTTTGGGTATGCTCCTTCAGCAGCCATCAAACATTCCAGTGCAAGACCTTCTGACAGATGATGTACTGTTCGTTTTCCAAGGCTGATATGTCCTGGAAAGTGGCACACCCATTGTGTGGGTTTCTTTTGTTACCGCTATTCCCAGCCCTGACCTTCCACCAAATAAAACGGTGGGATTTGCTGTTTCAGAGCAGTATTTGGTCAGCAGCCGCAGATGTAGAAGCAGGAGTGCTTGAGGGTGGTCCACGGGGAACATCAGCAAAAATAAGTTCAGCTTCTGCAACACTCACCTCTTCATTTCAGATGTTAAGGGAACAGTTCTCATATGCTCCTCTTCGCTGTCTGTCCGAATCGGTTGGCCCACTACTGCACAAACCCTCTGAACCACAGTAGCATCTGTTGCAACCCAAAGGGATGGGAAATTCAAAGGGACAGTTGTGCCAGCCCTTATAGACATCTATACATGGTGAAGGCGTGTGTATGCAGCGGTGTGGCTTGGTGCGGCTTGCAGAGGGGGAGTAGCCCAGTGGTGGTATCGCAGAAGTTCGGGTGGGCTAGGTGCCCTGCCGGTGGGCATCCTGGAGGTTGTGGGTGGCTACCTTGCACCCTGGGTGGCATTTATAGTTACTGAAAGGGATACAAAAGACCTTGTAAGGTGTTTTTTGTTAAAAAGTATCCTGCTGTGATTAACCCTCAGCTTGCGGCATTTCTAGCAGGTCCAGGACCAACTTGGGCATCATAAACCTCTTCTGCTTAACCGGCGGGACGGGGACGGGGCCGGGGCGGGTGTCCCTCGCTCCCCGGCAGCCAGAGGGGGCCGGGCCGGGGACCTCGGCGACGGGGCGGGTCGCCGTCAGCCGCCAACCCGGGGCTGGCGGTCCCCTTCGCCCCTCCCCGGGGCCGGGCCGCGCCGTAGGCTCCCCGCGGCGAGGCGAGGCGAGGCGCTGCGGGCGCGGCGAGAGGCGAGGCGGGCGGGAGGCTGGCTGGCTGGGCTGCTGGCTAGCTGGCTGGGCGAGCGGTGGCCCCATGGCCAGCATGGCTTGCGAAGTCATGCCCCTGCAGAGGTACGTGTCCGGCCGGGGCAGCCCCCCGTCCGACAGGTTGCGGGGGCAAGCGGGATGCGGGGCTTGTTGCCGGGCTGCTCGGCACGGGGGGGAGCCGCGACTCCCGGCCCTGCCGGGGAGGGCAGCGCCGCTCCGGGCCGGCTGCCCGGGCGGTGTTACAGGTCCACGTATTATAACGGGGCTCCGGGGGTGGGGGCAATCTGGGTTACTCGTGCGGAGGGGGGCGGGGGAGGGGTGTCGATGTAGCGCCCCGAAATCCATGCAGCCCTCTCCTTGCGCCCGGGGGAAGCTCTCCCTCCCGCCGCTGGGCTGCGGCGGGGGCTGTATTGCGGTAAGGGAGCGCAGCCGGGCCCGGCGGGGCTTGCCCCTCTGCACCCCCCCGCCCCCTCCGCCTAGGGCCGGCTGCTTGCACACCCGGCGTGCTCCGCCTTTGCAGCGGCGTGGGCGAGAGGTTTAGTTTTCGGAGGAAAAGGGCTGTTTTGTTTCCAGGATGTCGAGACACACCTCCCTTCAGCACCGGCTGGGAGTCCGTACCTGCGCTGGCGTGGGCTCCTGCCGCGCTACGGCAGGGATAACTGCAGCCGGGCTTCTGAAATGGCAGCGCACAGACCCGCTGGGGCGGCGGGTGGGTGTACACAGACCTCCTTACCATGGCATTAATTATTATTTTCTTTTCTTTTTTGATTGGTCTTTCAGTTCTCCAAATTGCGCGCTCCATACCTCCTTAGCCTTATTTGAGTGGGCTGAATATCAATCTTTATGTAATCTACGAAACAGTAAATAAGCAATTTAGTGTGCTATTTCAGCAGTGTGGTGGTGCTGTTTCAGCAGAAGCTGCGGAGTTGCTGCTTACTTGGATGTGATAAAATAGTAACTGAAATTGCTGCCCAAACCGTTGTTGTCTTGACAAAGCGCGGGGTCCTCTGCAGATAGGTGTGGAGGAAGTCTCTTTTGCAGTAATGCAGTCGCGGGGTTCCATGTTGATGACTGCAGAGAAACAGAAATGCGGTTTGAATGTCTTAAAGAAGTAGTCATAGTGTATCATTCCTATTTGAAGGACAAGTCTCACATAATATTTTTAACCTTTTTGTGTTCCCGAGGATCTGTGACTGTCATAGCAGCAGTCAGACCAAGAGGTTGTTTTTGTGCTCTTGACTATTTACCCCAGGGGAAGATAGGTTTCACAGGGTAGCTCTAATTAGACTCTTGTTTTTTGTTGTTGCAAGGCTTAACTCTAGATCAGTTAGACATGCGCTCTGTACTTTAAAACTGAAGATTTTTCTTCAAATTCCCATTAAACTTTAGGCATGGTACAGAATTGTTTGAGCTTTGCAGTTAAAAAAAATGATTCACAAAATTCTGGCTTTTTTTCCATCTCCTTGATCTGTCGTTAGGATGTGTATACTATGCTTTTAGCACCTAATTTTCTTTGGACCTTGGGGCAAACAAGCACAGACTCCCAGATCCCTTTACCATGGCATCTGTCTTCCCCTCTCAAGAAAGCGAATGAGCTGCCAGCAATGATCACGTTTGGTTCCCTTCGTGGGCGGCTAAACTCCCTCCTGCCTGTCTCCTGCAGGTGCCCCGCTCTGTGCTCTCTTTGGGCCACAAGCTGGCCGTGCTACACCTGCCACGGGAACCCTCCTGGGCTGAAGCGATAGGAATGCATCGCTGTGTGGCTGGTGTGTAAAACTTGGGACAGGGAGAAAGGCTCCGTTTAAGAAGCTGCGACATTTAAATAGCATTTGTCACTAGAGTGGCAAAGTATTGTATCTACCAAGGCATCTGTAAGCTGTGAGTTTGTCTTCCTAAAAATTGTATAATGTGCTTGCATAGAGCCATATGTACTCTACAGTGTCATTCTATATATAGATGTCTGTGGAATGGCACATGATGGGATATGGTGGCTGGCTGCGAGGGAGTGACAATGGGGACATCAGGGTTGTGTTTCATTGCATGGGAAGAGGTGGAAGGCTGAATATATTGAACCCTCCTCTGCAATGGGTACTGTATTGCCCAAGCACTGTAAAAGGCACCTGTGAATGTCACACGGGTTGCATTACTGATTTTCCAACAACCTATCCACCAGTAATTGTCTCTTCCATTGCTAATAGGCTAACATGTTTTCTGAATAGCATTAGCTTACTTTAATAACCTAAATTCCTAGTTAGAGCATTACTAATGCTGTTAGTGTATGTTTTAATTCATTTATTCCGGCTCAGTCTATTGCAGATTTAACAAAAGCTGAAACCTGTGGCGGCCGCCTTTGCCAATCGCATCTGCCAGTTTCCGTAGGAGATAAGAAAGGCAGGTACACACTCGGGCCTTGTTTGTGATCAGTGGCCTCTCTCTGGCTTTGCACTTTGCTGGAACAAATCAAGGCAGAGGAAGAGTGAAGCTGTCACAAATATTTTTAGAAAGTGCATCTAATATAGAAGTAGGGAGTGTGACCGATCTGTTTCTAACCTGTACGGCAGCAGCTGTCTGCATGGGCTGTCTCACTTGCAGTCATCATCGGGGTTGTTTGGTTTACCTTACTGGTTTGTTTGCTTGCTTGGGGTCTTTCACAAATACGGAGTATTTTAGTCTGAGAACGTTATTTGTATTCTACTGCATTTTCTTCTTTTTTTTGGAATGGCTGCTGCATTCTCTTTAACAGATTAGTGAGCATTTGTGCATGTTAAGTTGTATCATAAATAAGTCTGATCCTTTGGACTTTGTTATCACTTTCTATCCAAGGTACGGGGAGTGCTTGACGAGCCCTAGTGAATTATGTTCTGGAATATGTATGTGAAGTGAAGTATGTTCTCTGAGGGCGGAGGGAACTTGTATATGATTTTGTTTGTTTGTTTTGCTTTTGGTTTTTCTTTTTTTCTGGTCGAATAATAAAGAGAAGTTCAAACCTGTGGTTCTCATCTTCCTCAAGTCATAGTCATAGCCTATTACAAAATGCTATGTGAATTTTTGGCCTTCCAGGCTCACATTTGACCCACAGGTGGGTACCCTATCTTGTCACAGTTGTGACGAGAAGGATGTAGGAGCCTGGGGAAAGCTCTTCCTGGGTACTACTGGGGCTGGGGGCAGGGGGACTGTGGGAAGGCTCTGACTAAAAGCAGAAATTCATGTGGAAATTTTCTGCGGTGTTTGCCCCAGAGTATCCACCTGATTAAGCAAGAAAATATGAATATTTACCTAAAAACTGGGCTCTTAGATAACTTTATTTGAAGCGTGCAAGCTTTTAACAAACAATCCTGAAATCGAAATTGCTGGTTACCTAGTAACAGTTCTTCACCATTATAATGCAACAGGTATGTGTGCGTTATGCAACTTCACACTGTTAAATTCTGAGAAGAGGTGAGACTTTGGCTGGTACATTCATTCCGCCTCTTTCCGACCCATTTTCTAGTTTTATCCTAGTGAGGACTACTGCCAAACCGCAAGTAAAAGAAAAGACACTGCCCTGTCTTTCATAATAAGCCCCAACTAGTTTAAGAAGTAAAACAACAAAAGCAAGCTGTTTAACATTGACGTCATTTCGTAAAAGATAAACATATTTGCAATCCAGGAGGATAGTGAGTAGAAAATAATTATACAAAATTATGCTGTCAAGGGTTCCAGTAGATTCAGATAGGTTAATATAAATGGAAAATCAGCCTCTCACTCACAGTGCATTTAACCAGCAAGAAGTTCTGCTCATTTGAGCTTGCCATGGGATAGCCTGTACTTCCCTGATGTGGCTTTGAAGTGGGAGGAGGTGTGCAAGAACACTCCAGTGTATTTTTTTTTTTTTCATTCAGGCAACGTGCCTCAATCTCAGTGCCCCCTCACACACAGCCTGCGCAGTTACGCCTGTGAATAATGCAGTATATTCCCAATGTGTATGGTTGTGCTGTATGTCAGTGTTTCCTAGAATTAAAAGGCTCCTGCTCTGGGCTTGGATACTTGCGTCCTAATCTTGGCTGTGGAAAATAGAACAAGAAATAGTACATGCTCCTCAGATGCGGGACAGAGTGATCCTTTGTATTCACCACAGCTTGTCTCTATGATATAGTAATATTGGTATTTTGAATGCTGGATAAAATAGGACACAGAAGCTCATGCTTTTGGAAGGCTGATAGGGAACTCTCCCCCAAAGAGATCCCTTTCTACAGCCCCGCAGTTACATTGCTGCACGCTGTGATCTCACAGGCTTAAGACATAACTTAGTTCAGAGACCTTTACAAAAAACACTGCTGAAGGCACAGCTTTGGGGAGAACAGCGGGATCCTTTGGAGATTAATATTTAAACCAATACCAATCCCACCCTGCCCAAGATATTGGAGATATTTTGCGTAATATGCGAGTTCAGAATAAAGAAGCTGGGTTGTCCACCTAGTATTTTGACATGTGGCTCTTTTGGTGAGTAGCTTACTCAGCTACTTAAGCATGAGCTGAACTTGGTTTCAGTGGTAAGCATGGTTAGTTATAAGTGTAACTATTGTGAAGACTGGAGATGAATATCTGAAATGACATGTTATAGTTTTGACTGTAAAAGTCTTCAGGGAAAATGCAAATGTTTGCATGGAAATAACTCTTACAGAGAAATAGCTGCTAAACGTTTGTTTCTTAGACAGTTACTATATAGTGCATTCCTCCTCCTTGCCCTTCTGATTAAGGGTATAGAGCAAGGGTGGCATTGCTCAACAATTGATGGTAAGTGCTGACTTTTAATGATAACCATTGTATCACCACAGTGTTATCGTGTTAGATTAAATTTATTGTTACTCTTGCATCAAGGTTGGTATTGTTCTTCCTTCTTTGGCATAACATACTTCAATATTCTTGCTTTACTTGAAGGAAGAAGCTCATATTGCCTGCTATTTCTCATTTGTAAAAACATTACCTTTTACCCACTGCTGTGAAGCACAAACTATGAGTAAATCACTCTACTGAGAAAATAAGTATGTCATAAATTTTCATGATCAGTTTCAGTCTTGCATTTGTCACAAACTTGAAATAACTTTTATGGAGAAATGACTTGGGGGGGAAAGAAGTGCTTAAAAATTTGTGAATAAGACATGACATTCAGCAAAAAGCACTACTGTGGCCTCAAAATTGAGGCTTCCTTGAAGCTGTTTTTAGTGTTGTTAATGTTAAATGTCAGAATAAGTAAACAGTATCGTTAAAATCCCCTGCAATAGCAAAAATGGCACATCTGTTAATCCAAGGTGGCACAGTAGTTCTAAATGCTGAGAGGAGAACAAGAGGGAGGTAACTTTGAAGTCATTACCCAAGCTTAGTCTTCCTTTTCCTGCCCCCAAAAGCTGCATTGACTTTTGATATCATTAGTAATTTGATGCCACTGAATTTTCAATGCCTTTTAGTTTGATTGCATTAAAATTAGAAGCAGCAATCTCATTGCCTGAAAAAGGTATTCTCACTAAAAAATAATTAATTTCTCTTGAAGTCCAGAATATCTGTGGCGGCATAGAAAGCGAGCCATTTCCTTATCTAACTTTTGAGGTCAGAACAAATAGAGCCTATGGCAAGGCATTAGGAAAACATGACCTTGGCTGAGCAGCATGACCCCGCCAGTGTCTAGACCCTTCATCTCTGGTGCAAAATGTTGACACTTGTGTCAAAGTACATTTTCATGATTGGGGGAAAAAAAAAAAAA
>RSEF01000004.1:41873289-42014728 GCA_003993805.1 Himantopus leucocephalus | reverse complement strand
CCCCAACCGCCTCCCCCCCCTTTTTTTTTTTTTTTAATTTAATTGGTTAAATGTCCCATTTAACTTTTGAAAAGAGATGTGGAGTAGGAAAGCAGCGGTAGCTTTACAATGGAGATTCCAGTGTCAGCAAGCTAGGACAGAAAGACTGCTGATAATTAAGCACAAATAAAACAAGGCGAAAGCACCCTGAGGCACCCTCTGACCTGGGGTGTCCATATACCATATGGGGTATTCCATATGCATGTAAATAAATTGGGAACTCTCCATCTAAATGGATGTTTTACAGCTTCAGCTCTGGAACTGGCTCAGCAGCTCCCTTATTCTTTCTGAAGGGCAAGATGAGACATCAAAAAGAAAGAAAGAAAAAAAAAAAAGGAAAACCATCATTGCATATTTGAGAATGTGGTGGGTGAAAACGGTTGCCTGTAACATTCCTGTTGCAAAAGGGGGAGGAAAATAAGGTAACTGTGGTTCTGTAATGGAAATATATCGTTTAACAGTTAGGCTTCACCCAAGCTTTCCTATTTCTTTCTTTAGAGACAGAAAAGATGCATTGCATAAATGCTGTAAGATACATGTGCCTGAAAATCCAAAGATGTGCTAAACTAACTTGTGGGTGATACTGGTGTTCCTTCCAGTCTGACAGACGTTTTTGTTAGCTCAGTGGAGGTCACAAACATAACAGTATTGCTTCTTTAGCCATAAAATAAAAGAGAACAAGTTTTTTCAGTTTGGCTGATATTTGTTTTGGTTTCTAGCAAGAAGGAAGTGATCAGATACTTAGGTGTTCTTTAGGAGTGTGAGAAATTGCTCTCCCAAGTATTGCATGAAAGAGCAATTCATTTCTTTTTAATCCCTTGTCTTAGGGGAACTACGTATATGTCTGAGAAGAAAGGGACTGCTGTATTTTGCACTCACCTGCTTGGCCAGGTAATCAGCGATAGTTGAAAACATAACCAATTTATTTTTTTTTTAAGTTATTTCATTGCTTAAGTGCTTTCTGGCCATAAAGCATGTATAAAGCTGGACAAAATTGTGTATAAAAAAAAAAAAAACCAAACAAACAAACAAAAAAAAAAACACCACAACCACCTAATTTACTACAAAACCTGCTTGCCTAATGGATAAATTCTTTGCTAGGCAAGGTAGGAATTTAGACTATATAAGAGATGCGCATCGGAATGACTTGTCCCCTCCATACTGCGGGTGGCTGACTTAGTTTGCTAGGTCACTATGTCAGGTATTAGGCTTTCCTTTCTTTCTGGAAGGGTCCCATACCCCTTTAAGCAAAGAGGAATTATGCAGCCCAAGTACAGTACAGTTAAATGTTAAACATACCTTAATGACTTGTCTAGCATTTTCTTTTGAAAGGATACATGATAGAAAAGGCTTCCTAGCAATGCTAATAAACCCTTCAGTGCAAGGTGTTTTCAAAACAAGTAAGCAGTTGTTTTTTAATCAGCATAGTGTGAGCAATAGTGACAAAGAATCCTGTGTGGAAGGGTTTTAAACCAATTTCTAGCCTGTTTATTGTGTAATAGCAACTGATGATCATTTATGATTCATATCTTGTACATTGTTCTTGCTTGCCTCTTTTATATCTGAAACCATGTGATTAGGTATACACAGGTTTAAAACCTCTCACACACAGTTTTCATTTCTTTCGTTAAACTAATCTGTGCTTGTGTGTATAAGCACGTCAGTTTATTGCTTTACAACATGAAGAATTCATTCTTTCCTAAAGCGTTTTCATCAAAACAGAATCCTTGTGCACTAAGTGATTGCAGTAGGGCTTGGTGGTCTCACATCAATTTGAGGGATTTTGACTCATGTGGAATAGCTGGTTTAAATCTGTTCGTAACTTACACAGCTCATGTCCTCCAGCTTGCACAGATGAGTTGACTAAGCTGCATGAAGTTAGGGAAAGATGTTTGGGATACGTTGTTTTTAATGATTAGGGGAAAATGGATAATGTGCTTTACTCAGGTACAGGAGATCTTTTTAAAGTTAAAAGATTTTTATGGCTTTCTCAAAAGTGTGTATTTCGTACTAGTTAGCTTGGAGCTCTTCATCCCAGATGTGGCTACTGCTCAGTGCTGCACATGTAAAACTACAAAGCACTATTAGATGAGAGGTTATGCACAGCTACAATTATTATCGACTGTGTGAAATGTTGAAATGTGATGATCTAAATGAAACTGGTATTTGGTTTCTGATTTCTCTAGAGCTTCTTTCTCCCCCATTCCCAGCTAATGTTCTTAAAATATTTGTTTCTCCTGAGTTACTTTGTATGAGTGGATAATGGCTTTTCTTATACAGATATAAAACGTGCTTGAACTTGTGGAGCAGCAGTTGTACTTGCTGTGGAAGGAAAGGAAGGAAATGCAAGAGATTTCAGAGTCCCTGCTGAATACTACTTTCCCATCTGATCTGTCAAAGCAGCTAGTGGGAGTATGAATATAAGAAAGTTATTTGGGCTTTTTCAGTGTCTTTGTGCTTCTGTGACTTGGAAGTTAATTACAAACCCTAAGATGAGGAATGGTTTTTATGATGGAAAAGAAAGCGTGTTTGGTGTGGCTTTGACAACCGCCACTTGTACACAAAGCATCATTTGGTGTTGTCATTTGAAGTTGCATTGCTGCACAGAAATCTTGATGGCGCTGTGAACTTTACATGAGAAAACATTTTTCATGTTTTGTGTGCGCCATTGGGACTTGTTTGCATTGAGATTACAAGTACAGCCGTTAATGCAATGAACTGAACATAGCAAAAACTTTGCCAGCAACTTTGTGAGTTTAAAGTAGCTTCTTTACACTTTTTAAAGAAACAAAGTATATTCCGTAAGTGCTAAATAAAGAGATAACATGCATGCAAGCTGAGAGACTGCATGACATCAGGGGAGGGAGCCTGCACCTCGCAGAGGTTCTTACAGGTGCCTTTGTTGCAGGTCATCTTCTGGGAAGCGCAATGGTGGGTGCTTCCATGTTTCCCTCCACTTCTTTCTAGACTGTCTCAAAGCCGTAGCAGTTTCTCGCAAAGACCCTTCAGGTGATGTTTGCCTCAGTTCACACACAGGCAGCTGCATTACCTACCTCGCTGGCAGCAGGCACTGTCAACCTGCTTTGTACTGCTCCTTGAGCTGGCCGGGTCTGGGAAGAGGGTGACAGCGGCATTCAGTGCTCCAGCAGCTGAAGTCGGGCTTGTGGAAGTGGCAGCAAAGTTTTCCATAGCTGCCGTCCTCCCAGTCTTCTTGGGGAGCTGTGGAAAACTGCCCAGTCACTGTTGTATTACAGGGGCGATGTGAGTTTTGGCAGACAGCGCTGATTTTGGAAGCAGCTTCTCTTCTTTCCAGTCCGCAGTATTTTATGTTACCCTTCAATCAGTATTTCGGGCTTCCTGCATAATGTGCTGGAAGGTCTTGTCTGTAGTTGTCTCTTTATAAATCTCTGCATACTGTAGGGGGGGTCGAAATGATGCAGAATTGAACCGCTGTGATTTTTTTCTGACGCATTGATTTGATCATCTGTCTGTTTGTCTGCTTTCCTGGCCTTTCTGACTCCCTTGCATTCTGCCTCCTCCCTCATGCTCCTGCCCCCCAGATGAATTTGGCGTTCGTATTTGTGGATCTGTTATGACATTGGCTGGGTTCGAAATGAGCCACGGCAAAATCTGCCTCTGGCTATATTCAGTGTGAGCAGGGTGCTTACCTGGCTGCCGGCCAGTTTCAGCTCATCTTGCTGAGGGAGCTTCCTGCTGGCTCCAGTGGAAGCTGCAAAAGGTACCTGTGAGTATTTGCTCTCCTAGCTACAAAACTCACTGAGATGTTCCTTTCCCCTTTCTTCTGTGCTTAGAGACGCTTTTATAAACTGGCAAACACAATCCTTCAAAATTCGATAGATGAATGGACTCGGGCTCGTTTTTCAAAAATTGTTCAGGCTTGATCTACTTCAGATCCCTGTTGAAAGTTGGTTGGGGTGTCAGCGCGATCAAAGCCCCCGAGTGACTTGAGGGTGAAGCTGAGCTCACCTTACCTGGAGAGTTCTCCCATATTCTCTCATCTTCTGAACAAGCTCAAAAGCCTTCACAGCGTGGCCGTGCCCCGGGACCTGTGGCTGAGTACCTGTGGCAAGTTGCTGAGTACTGGTGCAGTCCCAGGCTGCTGGAACAGCAGGAAAGCAGCAGGAGAGTGCTTGCTTTCCAGCACCTGTGAGATGTTATCCTTTCTCCTTTTGTTTAAAGTAATTTATGCAACTCCCCATCTTTTCTGCCGAACTTTCTGTGCTCTTCAGCAGACCCAATTAAAAGTCCCTTGGGGACAAATCGACCTCGGTGGCATTTCCTGCATGCTTAGAGGAAGATGGGTGTCCTGCCTTGGAGGGTTACAAGGCTTAAATGCCCTGCAAGGCTGACCATTTATCTGGTTGGAATGACTAGGTGAAACTTGTTTGAACCCCTTCCTACAGCGGCACGGTCTTAACTTGACTTAAACCATCAGTCCACCACACCTTTAAGCTTCAGTGCCCCAGCAGCTTGTTCTTACCCTTGTGCTGGCACAGGCACAATGAGCTGGATCGGGGAACTGATCGGCCGCACACCAGGTAGTCGTGTTTGGACGAGGTCAGTTGACCACTGGAACACCATTTTGCCAGGGGAGCTCCACAGCAGCCGATGGCAGCCCCTGATCTCAAGCCTAGGGAGATTTCAGCATAGTCAAATTGGCTTTCCGTAGGAGCGATAAAACGGGGGAATTCCTATCCTCATGCCTATACCCGTGGCCGTTTCTTTGGTCTCTCAAGACATCATTTATTTTTTTTCTCAACTTTCACTTTAATAGGCAGGTGGTTTAATGCTGGACCAGCAGACGGCAAAAGGCTCTGGTGGTTTTGCTGGCAAAATACTTTATTGTTGCTATGGGAATAGTCCTGGCACCGCTGCAGAGCCGGAATGACTCCTGGCCCTCTAGCAGCAGATCTGTTACATCACATTTGTGGACACTGGGAAATGAGTTGGATTCTCAGGATTTAAGGAATGTAACACTTATAGCCTGTCTTGTCCTCTGGTTGTACTCATGGAAGGGAGCTCTAAGTTACCTCTGTAACAGGTGTACTGTTTCACTTTTGTTATCTCTACTTCTTAAGAGTGAGTATCTCACTGTAAATGAACTGCAAATACAAGACAGAGATGCATACTAACTTTAAAAAATGTGTTTTGTTTTTAGCTCCCAAGAGGATGAGCGGCCTATGTCACCCTTCTATGTGAGGTATTTACTCAATTGTTCTAATTTATTTTTCTGTGTGGGATTGACTTGTTATTGAAATTAAATGTGGGAAGTGATGCCGGAGATGTTGAACAGACTCTAATCAAACTGAAGATTAATGTTAAGTTTGTAATTATTGCTGAGCTAGTGGGTTGAATGAGTCTTCAGATGCAAACTCTGTTGAAATTTTTTTGTATTTAGAGACGGGGCTCAGGGTTTAATGCCAGTCTTGTAAATTCTTAATTAGAAGATGGACATTTGTTTCCTCTTTTCTTCAGTTCATTATGTAGCTTAGATACCCATCATGAATAGCTTATAATCAGTGGGCACAGGAGAGATTTCTGCCACAAGCTTTGAGGAACTGGCAGCGTGTGCTGCTCAGAAAGAAACCAGGAACCAGATGGTGAGTCAGCAGCCCGTGCAGCGGCTGCTCCTCTGCTGCAGCCGAGAGAGCCGGGGTCCCCAGCACGCCTGCCTGCGGGGAATGGCCCTCGCACCGCATTTGAACAAACTGCATTTCTTGTTTTGCCAACTGGACGGCAAAGTCACTGCTTGTAAGAGCGGCCTAATTCTGTTGACATCAGTGAAAGCTTGCTGTGCTTGCTTCAGTAGCAGGCTCAGTTCCAGTGCTTTCGTTTATACTTAGTGGAAGAACAGGAGCCAGGGCAATTAACAGTGAAGGGCCGCAGAGGAGGAAGGGCCAGATATTATAATTGGGTTCTTTGATCTCTGTGGAGTTTAAACAAATAAAAAGAAATCCCTGTGGTGCTTTTTGTGAGAGAAGTGATATTTGGAATTCTTACAGTGATGTCTTCAATTTGTTAATTCTTTCACATATATTCCTATTGATCTTTGTAGCTTGGGTTTTTTCTTAGAGGGTTTTTCTGACAAACTACAGAAGGTGTGCATTTCATGCATACTCTTAATATGGAGACTTGCATTAAAACTGTGCAGAAATGTGGGTCAGTGAACTGTTCATGGACTAGCCTGGTTGCATGATCTTGTCTGCCTTCCTGTTGATTCACCATCATTCCCTGCAGTGTATTTGTGCAGACGTTGCCTAGTCTGTGCTCCAAAACCTCCAAGCTGTCCGAGGAGGTTCTGCTTTTTCCTTTGGGAGATTATTTTGTAGCAGCATACGCTCCCTTGTCACAAGTTTTCCCCAGTTTGAATCCTCATCCTGTCTTTCCGTTGAAAATAGCTCTCCTCTTTCTTTTCCTTTCTGGCTAGATGTGCCCTTCAAATGATTGTAGGCTTTCACTACATTTCCATTTGTCTTGCTGCTTAAAACTGTCCTTCCAAGCTCTTTCCTGGATTGTGGAAAAGTGATCCAGGAAGGAGATTCTCTTCAGCTGACCTTGTCAGGATTGCTGAGGAGATGGGGAGTGAGGAGCGGACCTGAGGAAACTGGTGTCAAAGCATGACGTTTCTGAGAGGGAGGAAGCAGGTTTGGAAATTTTAAACAGAGATGTGGGCATATTTTGATGGGGAACAGGGCATGAGTGTGTCCATTGGAATGAAGGGATGACTTTCCGTGGGAATGTGTCTTGCAAATAGAAAGGGAACAGTCAGGAATAAACACATAGCTGGGAAGTTAAGAAATGGCTAGTAGGGGCAAGAGAGGGAGCAGCACACCTTGCAACATAAGGCTTCATGCCAAGCTTGCGTCTTTTGTAACATTGCTGAGACACAATTACTTGTAAATAAAGCTAACAGCTTGTAAGTCTTGCTGCTATTTATCACACATCAAAAATGTGTGCTCCTGAGGTCAGTTGCCAAGTGCAGTTAATTTGGCAGGAGAGCTGGTGCTGGCTGGGCAATTCATGGTGCTTCCACAACTGAGAACTTGAGTGGGTGGCCAGTTTTTTTTGTGCAACTTTGTTCTAATTGCTGCCCCAGAGCTGTGCGTGACATATGTAGGAATTGCGTTTCACACCATGGAAGAGGAAGGGGAGACTGTCAGCTTTAGCCATCTGATGGTCACATTTATTTGTATTGCTACCAGCCAGACTTATATAGTTTGAAATAATCAAAGTAATCCTTTCAGTGAATCATGAATGTGTATGTACAGAGCGCTTGCTGCTGCGTTTATACAGCAGTTCCATATAGATAATTGTGCAACAAGTTAATTAAATGGGAACAAGAGCTCTTTAGCTTCCAAACACTGCATAATACTTGGCTTTTGACAGACTGAAGGAGCATTGTGTGCCTCCGTAAACCAGTTTTGGTTGGATCAAACCAGAGACTTGATTCTTCAGTGCTGTACCATGCCAGCTAGCTATGGAGATGTTTCCCTGGATGTTATTTTTAACAATAAGGCAAATGCTCAAGGTCTTAACTTCAAGTCAAACTGTCAAAATGCCACCAATACACTATTTCCTAAAATGGCACTGATTTTGCGTTGTGGATTTGTTTGGGTTTTTTTTTCTTTAGACATGGGGCAAGTCATGACCAAGTACAGAATTAATCACTGCTGCTCTGTAAGGGAATACACAGTCATTAATGGTACAAGAATAAGTAGTAAATGAGGCAAAATGTGACATAGGTTTGTCAAGAGAGGTCATACCAGTACAACCAAATTATTCTTTTATAAGACTTTCCAGAGAGAGAAAGAAAAGGAGTATACCTAATCTGTCTGATGTCAGCAAGACGCTTTATGTCATGCCATCTGTATGGAGATAATGGGCATTAGTACTAGAGCTTAAAGATGGGTAGGGAGGGGATTGAGACCTATAGGTATTGCCGGCAGGAGAGGAGGGAGATTGCTAGTGAAGCTCCTTAAGTGTCATGGGCTTTTTTTCTTTCATAGCCACTGGCATGATAAAATAGAATCATGCTCATGAATTTGGCTTATAGCAGAAATTTAGGAGGGGTGAATGGGATGAGGGTGTCCTCTGCAAGAAAATATATGACAGTGAGATATGATACAGGATGATTGAGGTAGATACAGATATATATAAAGATAAGCATGAAATATAAGATACAGGATGAAAAATAATAACATACGTAATAAAGTCATACATCTCAGGACTAATAATGAAAATCCACAACATGAAAGGCGAGTTTCTTGCATATGGAAATGCCAGGGAAGAAAAGGACATGGGCATCTTGTTTGTGGAGGGATGGAAGGGAGGCGTGGGATGAAAATACTCAAGTTGAAGTATATCCACGTGACAGTGGATATATAAAGTGAAGTATTTTCAGTATACTTAGAGGATGTATGGATGCCTTTGTACAAGAGTCAGGTGAGACCTCATACAGTTTCAGTAACTCATGTTCAAATGGCATTAGATTTGTGAAGATGATTAAGGAAGTGGGCAGACCTTGCTACAAGATGAAGAAAAGAGCAGGGAAGGCTTATTTACTGTAAGAAATGAACCAGAGAACACATATTCCCTCTGGGTTTTAGACAGAGGGGAAAGATTGTTTATGTTAAGTAACAATACCTGATGCAAGGGAAAATGTGTACAAACAGGCTGTGAATAAATTTGGGCAGAAAATTAGTTGTAGCTGGAGCCCTCTTTTCTTGGCATTGCAAGGATGAGGTGCGCTTGACCAGTTTGTGAGATCTGGGGTTTGAGTCCATTCACCTGACCAGGGTTATCCTCTCCCTCTCTGTACTCCTTGGGAAGACAATTTGTTGACTCAGCTGTGCTCAATACCAGCCAAGGAGATTTCTGCGCTGTTAAAAGAAGAGGAAAACCTTGCTGGGTGATTGATTGTTCTAGGGAGTCGTGCCTGAAGGGCATTTATGTTCCAAAACCTTTTGTAACGAAACCTTGTAGTAAAGGGAGTTGAGATTCGTTTAAAAATTTGCAGCACTGCTCCTTGTATAATTCTGTAGTAAGACTGTGCATGCCAGCTGTACCGAGTAATCGGTACTGAGAAACAGTGTGCAGTTTCAGGTAATGAAGCAGCATCTGGCAACGGCAATTCCCTGTAAGCATACTTCTACTCAACATGTGCAATGAGTTTTTAGAAGACACGGAATCTGCAGACGTGCTTCGTGCTGGCGTATATGCTTTAGATTTGACATTAGTCACGTAGATGGTTTCAGAGGAGTTTCCTGATGATTACATCCTGAGATAAACCAGAGTGATATTACAGGGGAAAAAAGCAAAAGCTTTGTAGTGTGGAACTTCCTTGTTAACATGCAGAGCATTAAACTGAAAATGGGATGAGAGCTGACATCACAAGCAATGCCAAAAATTGCATTAGATACCCGTGAGTGCAGCGCAAGGCATTGGGCAGTTTCGCCTGTTTTAGTACTTCCCTTCTTTTGAAGTACTAATATCCTGTTGGCAGTATTCAGTACAGCCGACTGTTTCTCCTTTTAACAGTTGTGATCTGAGACAACTCTTTTTATACAATGCAAGTCAAGTATTCTTAACCTGTAGGATATTGGGAAAGATGTTTCACTCTATTTGTTCTCAGGTCAATTTTCTGAAGAAACTGAAAAAATCTTGTTGTAGATTTCTCGCCTGCTCAGAAATTTGCTTGGCCCCCTTCCCACTGGACGCTTCCTCCTTGGTGTGGGACATGCCATAATTGCTCCTGGGGCCCACAGGTGTGCTGGGACCTTTTCCTAGACATGATGGCGTTGTGTGATGCGTGTTAATGTCCTGCGTCACATCAGCACTGAAAGAAGATAGACACCAGGCTGCTGGGTGCCCCTTCTCGAGGTGTCCAACTACCATGTGGGTCTGAGGCCTCCAGAGGAGCATTTCCCTTCTCTGTAGAGGAACCTGCACAGCTACAGCCGTCCAAATTCATCGAGCTAAATTGGGTGGTGTGTATGAATTCCCTTCAGGGTTCTCTCTGCTCCAAGCAGTAGGTGTCAGTGTGCAGCCATCATACAGGGTGATCCCAGCGCAAGTGAAAAACAGCAGGAATCCTGAAGAAAACAAGGCAATTGCTTTTAGTGGGGTTAGTTTTCTGTGTAGTAAGAAGGTAGTGTCAAATATAATATACCACGTTTAAAGGAAGTGTAATTGGGTCTGAGCTTGTGAAAGTGTGAAGGTGCTGAGAAAACATTGAAAGCGTGTCCTCTCTGTGATGGGACATCCCAGTAAGTAAGAGCACACCTCTTTATTTTTAAACTCATTATTTTCATTTTGTATGCAGACACAATCCTTCTCTTTGGGGAATGTGTGTCAAATGAAGTAGTTGTCTTAAAATAGATTCCATGTGAGTCTGCAGTATTGCGTGTTGCAGAGTGCTACAGTTGTGGAGAGTGAACAGTGTTTAGACTGTATAAATACCTATGAAAAAGGAATTTCCTAGGTCACGGGTTGGAATAATATATTGGGCATGACTTCAGAAATTTCCCATCTGAAATGTCAAAGCCATTTAAACGTCCTCTACCTTGCTAGAATGGCAAAATGGTAAAAAGTTTTTGCATCTATTGAGGCTTTCTTACTGTTGTGCTTGGCTTTTTTAAAAAAGAAAGACAAAAACGGGAAAAAAAATAGCTTTGCTTCTTGAATAAAGCAGATGGATTGTAATAAAACTCAGCAATGGTTGGCCTTAGTTCCAGTCTGCAAGTATAGCTTATGATTTAGGCCATTAAGTATGGTCAGGAATTAATTCATTGACTTCATAAATAAAAACCCAATCTGGGAAAATACTATGCCAGTAAGTCAGTTTTCTCTGGTTGATGTTTTGACTTTGCTCTTTTAATACCTGGACACTAATACATTTTGCTCAATAGTGCCTTGAATGAAAAAAGCAGGAGGGGAGGTTTGATACCCAACTCAGTTATTTGCCTGTTGTCACAAGATGCCCAATGCAGACTAAACAGCGTGCAGGTATTGCATGAGAGAATTCTCACTCCAGTGCATATCTTTTAAACCTAAAGTACTAGTTTGGGGGGGCAGGGGAGATCTAATGTGCTTAAAAGTGATGGAAAATGCCACCTTCCCATAGTTGAGGTTGAAATGAAATGGGAGAAGAGGCCATGCAGTTAAGAGCCTACCTTACGTGTGAAGCAAGACATTATCCAGAGCTGATGGAGCACCTCTGAAAGTGAGCAAAAGACTTTGGTAAACAAGTTAGACAACACTGGGAAGTGCTAGAGGTCAGACTTCCCAAAAGGAAGAGCGTGAGGGTCATAAGAAGCCAGTTCCGAAGTGTATAGTGCTTAAAACAGCTGCGTGCTTTAATGCAGGTTTTGTGGCTGGCGCTCTGAAAGTAAAAGTCCCTAGCACTGGGAAACTGTCCTGCTGCTTTCTGTCATTTGAGGAGAACCTTTAATTTCTATCGAAAGTCACCATTTCTCAGCATGCTCTGCAGCAGCTGCATAATTTAATAAAGATAATCTAGCTGTGGAGATAATTGACCGTACGTATCAGTGAAATGGAGCAGACGTGAGGAGAAAATAATTAACTGAACATGAGTTCCAGTTGTCCGGATGATTTACTGAGCAAAGCAACCCTTCTGAGGCAGCTGCCTGCACAGGCGGGCATGCCAAGAGGGCTCTTCTGGGCACAGCTCATCTCGCTTGCTCTGTGGAGCATAAATCCAACAGCGGAATGACTTTTGCCACCCAAGAAGTTTGGAAAACCCCACAGGGTGCACCCCGCCTGCCTGATTGCTCTTCTGGGCTGTGAAATCCTTACAGGGCTGTGCCTTTCCCTGAGCTTGCTAACGCTCTCCAGCACCTCCTGCTCTGTCCCTGGGCAGGCTCGAATCCTGAAACCACTCTGTAACTCTGTCTCCTCCACTCTCTGTTTTGGATGTGAACTTCCTTGATGTCAAAAAGGTTGGTGCAGAGTAAATCAAGCAATTTAGCAATGCATTTGATCTAAGCTTCAAAATGAAATAGCAAGGAAAGCTACCAATTGTGGAATTAAAAGAAATTTAGTGTATCTGAAAAAACTTTGATTTAAAATATCTGTCTTATTGAGAATGGGCTAATAAAAGAGCATTAAAGTATCACATGGCTAAGAATAAAGTTATATGCAGTATACAAGGAAGATGTATTTAGAAGGGAAATATAATAAAATCAGAATGTCAGAACTTCATTTTGTAGTCATCCACTCAGCTGACATGTAACTGTATACATATTTCTTTGTTATGTGTTGGTAGTTTGAAAATCATCATATTACTGGCATTCCAACAGAATCTATGTTGTCTGAGTAGTGCTTTTGTAGATACCACAAAGTAACTGTTACACAGATATGCGCCATTATGAATTAGCAAGGTTAATGGACTTAAAACTGAATTGATGTTAGTAAGGCACACAGTCAACTGAAAATTAGACAACTACAGAATGTATTGGGGGGTTATGAAAATTTTTGGCATTTTACTTAGATATTTTTTCAGCTTTATCTTTTGTTTCTTCTTTTTTCTACTTTTTGTGTAAAGAAGCTGGTGTGTTTTCAGTTATGGTGCAAGTGGTTTGCAGATAGTGACTGTTGGCCTTGAACACCTCAGGTGGAGTTAACAGTATGAAGTCTTACTCACGTACAGTATCTAGCCTTTCATTAGGTTTATGCGAACCAGGAGGTTGCATTTTTGCACGATATTAATCCTGTTGGAAATAGAGGATAGAGCTGTTTCCTGACATTTTCTGTCTTGTCTGATGGGTAGATACACCTACATCCTAGGGATGTTTTAAAAAAAACCTAGAATCCGAACAATGCTACCTCCCTCTCCATGACCCCTTTCCTGACATAAAAACAGAGAAGAAAGGTGTGATATGAAAGACACCCCTGCTCAGTATGGATTGCATATAAATATTACAGAAAGTTGATACAATACTAACTTACTCCCACACATGTAGGAACGGTAGCCAGCGCATGAGTTGTATCTTATAATGTGGTTTAGACTACCACACTAGCATCTTGCTTGCTAATCCATCTCCCATGGGAGGCCAGGTCTTAAAAAGTAGTTTCGGACTGGGAAGAGGCCAAATATTTTATGTAAGTGAACAGGAAAGCAAGTAGGGTGCTTGAAATGTGCACTTTGAATTGCAAAGCCATCCGGTAGTTAATAGTCAAGATGTTATGTATGGGAAGAAGGGGATCTTGAATATTTTTTTTTCCTACATGGAAATGTCTGTATGCAACTTGCGTATCTGTAAGAATAAATACAGTAATAGTTACTTGTATGTCTTCTGTTCATGAAATCATCTGAATGGCACAGCTGCTGAGGTATTGTGGGATATACTGGCAAATCCGTGATTGCTTTCATGCTGTGCCACCACGCCAGGGACCTGTGCCGGGGCTGGAGATGAGCACCGGGTGACGCTGGGACTGGAAGGGCTGCGTGTGTGGTTAGGGCACACTGCTTCCCTTGCACGCACCAAGGTGAATGCGCTGGCTCAGCCGAAGGAGGCTGAAGTGTATTGCGAGTCTGATTTGCAGCTGGGTGTCTGTGGGGTTTGTACTTCACTGCAGGAGTTAGGTTGTTTGGTTGGTTTTATTGAACTGGCTGTAGCGGCCCCTCATTTTCCCTTCTCGTCCTCTGTCACCTGTCCTCTGCCGCAAGTGACATTCAAACCCAGCAAAGCCGCAGAGTGGTTATCATCTGAGAGTGCTGCAGCTTTTTAGCTAGCACTAGATCTGTATGGGGAAATGCGAAATATTTGAGGGAAGCAGAGAGGAAACCTTTGGTTAATTAAGGGAAGTTGGCGGCTGTTAGTTCTTCTGCATTGAAACGGTTTGGGAGAAACTGGTAAAGACTGAAAGTGATAAATGGCTGTTTTGGCAGGAAGCACGTCCTACAGCCAATTCCTCTGCTGATACGGGGATAAATCCAACCCCCTAGGCCTGTAACTTACTTGACTTAAAGAAGATCACGGGAGTGATGAATGGGCAAAAAGTGTGACCTTATCTGCAGAGCTGAGTCAGCGTGGGGGGAAGAGGGGGCAGGATGGGACTCAGCTTGGCCAGGTTGAATCTGGCCCTGTGCAGAGGGAGGAAAGCAGTGACAGCTGTGCGAGGTGGCACGTCAGCTTGTTCAGAAGGGCTTTAAACAGCAATCAATGACACCTATAATTGCGTCAGCTCTTCCTGAGCCTGAAAACAGACTGAAGGAAAAGGGAAAGAAGAGAGCATACATTTTATTTTTAAAAATGTGAAGCAAAGAACATGAATATCAGAGAGCAGCAGGAGAGGAGAACTGTGCAAAGCCTGTGGTTTGCCTATGTCCTCTGTTAAAATTTAAAGATTCTTAAATATTAAGTCCCCTTTCAGGATGTATACATTTTTCAAGTTAGCTGCAAAAGGCAAGGACTTCTGTGATGAGGCTAAAACAACCTGCAGTGGCAGAAAGCTCAGAAGAAAGCAAAAAAATCTGCAACATGCTGAAGCTGAAATACTTTCCATTATACCTTGGCCAACTGCAGAAAGTTCAGAAGAAAGCAAAAAAATCTGCAACATGCTGAAGCTGAAATACTTTCCGTTATACCTTGGCCAACTGCAAGGGAGTGACAGGGAAATTAATTCTTGAGGATATTGGCATTGTCAAAGTGCTCCACGTCACCATGGGAGAGAAAATTCCTTAAGGGGAAAGCTTGTGGCATGCGCATGCAATTTTCAGACAACTCAGACCTTTAAATCTTAGTGCTGCAAAGAACAAGGGTTTTTAAGACCTTATTGTGATAATTAGATCTAACTTTCTCCTCTTTTTTTCTTTTACACAGTGCTCACGTATCACAAGTCAGTAGCAACATTCCTGCTACAGGAGAGTAAGTGTCTCTTTTACAATTTCGTAGCTACCTTTTTTGTATATTGGAGCTTTTTAAAAGAGCTGGTTGTTCTTTGATTTCTCTTTAAGGATTGTTCTTGTACAAACAAACAAAAAAAAGACAGTGTTTCCCAAACCAGAGCATTTGCAAGGATAATAAATCATTTCCTCCTGAAAAATTCCCAGGCCCTTGGTTCGTTCCTCAGATTGTGCCTGCGATGTTTTAGTTAGGCAGAATTTGCGTATTTAGAGAAGCTATTCGCACTGTGTCATCCTCTTGCTCGTTTGCACCCCATTGCATCCCAGCAGAGGATGGGGCTTGACCCCGCTACCATAACTGGGAGCAGCAGAGCTAACGAGTTGGCTCCCTTGCTGGAGCTGGAAATTCCCAGTGGCTGATGGGTTTGCAGAACTGATTCTTGTCAATATGTGAAACACGGACATTCTTGCCAATTTAAACCATGTGTTTTTTCACACTAGCTAAGATCTTTTGACTTTTTCAGGAACTTTTTGCAGTCTCAGCAGACTTGCAACTATAGCAACTTAGCAACAACTTTTGTAAATTCTCTTGAGAAGTCAGCCCAGGTACAGGTTCTCATACTCATAGCTACCCATTTGAAAATTAACCAGCAAATCCTGCAAATAATTTTTTTTCAATTATGGAAAAAGCACTAGAAGCTGTGTATGGACTTTGGAAAGGTGTGTTTGGAAAAGTCATTCTTCAGGAGACTACTTAAAGCATTGCAAGAAACAGGGGTGTACAGAAATGTGTTTCCAAATGATCTTTTCACACAAAAAAAAAATTAGATTTTGCCCATAAAAACTTCCTCTGTTGAAGGAAGGAAAGAAATATTACAAGAAAATGTCGATACCAAAAGGAAGGAGATTTGGTTGCCTTGAAAGTTCAAGTAGTCTCACATCTTTAACTGATACAACTGCAGAGACTCCCTTGCTGTGGCTTGTGTGGATACCAGTGGGCATGATGATGATCTCACACCAGTGTAAGTCAAGGGTGGCTGTGGGTGGATTCATGGCACAAGAACAGTGCAAAAACAGCATAAACTCAGAACCAAGTCCGTGCTTGGTCACCAAGTTAAGCATATGAGGAGTTTGTAGTCAGGTACTGTTTGCATGTTCTCATCCCCCTGTGAGACAGAAGTGAATCACCTTGCATATGATCCATTGCCTTATTGAGCTCGGATTGCACAAGAGACTTGACCAGTGTCAGCACGGCTGGGTATCAAATCCAATTTTGTCAGGGCAAGGACTATTAAAGTGGAGGGTGAAAGTTAGCTGCCAAAGCCTATAGTTGCAGTAAGTAAAATCAGCTTTTTTACTGAAGGTTCAAACATCCCTAGAAATAAAAAAAGGGCAAGATGAAGTGGGAAGGCTTAGCTCTTCTGAGGAACCTGAACATCAGGGTATCGGAAGATTTTGGCTTAGCTCTTTGCAGATGTCACAGCCCTTGGACATGTTATACTGTCTTGCCATAGTAATAAAACATAAACCACAGATACCCTTGCTTTATTGTTGCAGAGAGGGAGCTCCACAAAGTCTTTGAGCTCAATTGACCTTATTTTTCGGCTTGACAGGTATTTAGAGAAGACAATCCGCTCAGCCGTGGAGCAGCATCTCTTTGATGTTCATGGCTCAGGCGGCCAGAGTTCAGAGGACTCTGAATCGGGAACATCTTCAGCCTCTTCTAATGTGTCTGCCAGGCAGAGGAGGCGACAGCACAAAGAGCAGGAGGAAGCCCGGAGAAACAGAGACATGTACGAGCCTGATTTCTTTGTTTTGGAAAGTATATTTGATTAAGTGTACCCTAGTCATGTCCTCTTATCAAGGCAATGCTTAGTTCTGTGATGAAATCCACTGACCCTTGCCCTGAGTTGAAAGTGCAGAGCAGACTGCAGTGCCTGTGCAGAGCTCCATTGCATCAGTTAGAGCTGGGAAATGTAGAGTTTATTAGAGGTCATGGAGTGGGGCAAAGCATGATAAGAATCCATTTTTTTTTACGAAGTATGGTAGAGTTCTTAATTACAGTGTTTGGAATTGTTTAATTACAGTATTTGTTGCTTTAGTGGAAATCCCCAAGCAGTTGGCCTTATTGCCTGTAACTTTCTTTAATTAAAAACATTGGGTTTAGATGCTTTTCTGAATTCAGACTGTCTTAAAAAATGAGGTCAAGTTCTTCTTTTGTGTATGGAGGCACAGCTTATGTTTGGGTTTACTGAGGAACCCTAGGAAGATCAAAATCTTCCTTTTGGTTAATTGAAAGTTAAGAATTTTTATTCATCTTGTTACACAAAGTTTAAACATGATCTAGTGGTGAATTTCATTATATGTCTGTCAAAAAGTAAAAATAATACCTATTTTTCCTTTCATACTCCTTGACTTGTGGCATGTATTGTGTGGTACAAATGTATTACCACCACAGCCTTAACACTTGCCCAAGGCATAGCTATCTGCAAGAAACTAACTACAGACTTTGCAAGTCCACAATCTAGTCAGTGCTTACACATATGTCTGGCTTTAACACAGCACTAGTTCTTGTAAAGAATGTGTATACTTGACTTGGATCGCTGGGATTTCAAGTTAGATTCTGAAATACGCATCTAGTCTCTCGTCGTTTTTTCCTGGGTGCTAAATTCCCCAAATCCTGTTGGATCTGCAACTTCCTGTACGAAGGCACTTTTATGCAGGTGCATAACCATCAGTACCTTGTGTTAATACTGCAGTCATGCTATTTCCCAAAAGGTGTCAATGTTAACATTGTAAAAAAATCCATACTTACAAAATAAAAAGCCATTTCCATAGTGAATGAAAGTATGCTGTGAAAATGGACTGGGAAATTAGCACTTGCAAGGCACCAAAGTATCTGGCGGCAGCTCTGAAGTAGATTTTCTTGTTTAGTAGCCCCGCTGACAGGCGTCTCAGGTAAGTAGGTCAGAGACTGGCTAGTGTACGTGTTTGAAAGCATATAGTACTGCAGGGCTTTTTTTCAACGTTGCGTTACAGAGCTGCCTTTAGACAAGGTTGACACAGTTGTTCAGGTTTGGTCTGTAAAGCTGGAGCCAAGGATTTAAAGCACATCGGAAGTTTTGAATGCTGGCTAGGGTTCAAATTGTTTTCCCTGGTTCCCTTAGGTCAGGTTGCTGGAAGTCCTTTGGGTGAATTATCAAAATCGGCAATTCCTTTCAAAACTTCTTTCTGTAGTTGTTGTTTTGATCGTCAGTGACTTCATCTCCTTGCCTTGTGATGGATCACAAGAGGATTTGTAATGTCACAAGATGGGACTTCAACTCGGAAGAGTGTTTATCACAAAAACACATATGTGAACCCCCAGGCTTTGCAGTCTACATGATCTACAGGCTATGTATATGTAATTGGTCTGCTCAGGGAGTTGTAAAAAATTCCACAAAGGCAAATGTGTTGTCTTAGAAGTTTAATCATAGATTTACAATGCCTCTTTGTATCTCTCTTCCACCAACAAAACCTAGAGATTTGTGATCTAGAAAATCAGTGAAACTTTGTGGTTTTGTTTTTGATCTGAATACCTTGTCATGTTGGCACTGTCTGGATACTAGAGAGTAATTGGTTTCTTGTCACACTAGCACAAGTCTAGTGAAGTCCTCCTGCTGTTTGGGAAAGCAGGTTTTGGAGTCTCACAGCACTATGTAAGGCAGCCACACTTAAAACAGTTAGCAAACGTTCCAGTTTCAATGTCAAGTGCAAGTAGGCTGCCTTTAGCCTCCGGCAGGGTGAAATGGTGAAGAATGAGATGTGTTGTGTTTCTTCGGTTCCCATAATGTAGCAATGTGTTATGTATGTGTGTCTTCATTATTGCACAAAGTAGAGGGAAGACTACTAAACAGGTTGTGAAGGGAAAACTGCATGCTGAAGGATCCAGCAGGCTAATTGTGCAGGGCAAGATAAGCCATACACCAGGCTGCTGGAAAACACGCACAAACGCTGCTAGCCCAGAGAGTCCAGCTAGTGCTTAAAGTCCCGTTCACTTCCCAACATAGCAGAACAGTCCTCTGTCCCAGCAGTTGTGTTGCCATTGCAGAGATTCATTCCCTTTTCGGTTTTGTGTAATTCCCAAATAGGAATCAAGCATTTGGCTAAAGCACCATGGTCCTGCTCTTGCATTTGAGAATATGAGTAAGAGGGCTGATTATGCGGTGTCATGCACCAAAGGAGATCCTTGGACCACAGCTGTGAATCACTTTTCTAAATTAGAAGCACGTGTCTCAAAGGAAAATAGTGCTGCGTATTCTTTAGAAAAATACCACAGACAGCCAGGAGCTAGTCCAGTTTCCATGTGAAGTCAATGGGATTCTCTGCGTTGGCTTTAGTGGGAAGTGAATCAAGTCTCAAACGTTGATCCTCACAGCTTTCTCACCTGAGGTGTATGCACCTGGCTTTCACTCCTCTGCGGGATCTGGCATTGCACAGCGTGTGTTGTTTGCTGTAGGAAGAACCAGAGATACTGGTTTCATAGGGCGTAGATGATGTTGCCGGAACTGCACCAGTCAGCATGATGCATTTCTCTATTGCTACCATAAATGTAGCGGGAGTGTGTTTTAAACAACCTCTTGTTGTAATGTCCATTTTCTTTGTAGGGAAGTCGTCAACAAAGAAAACATTCCCTCTGGATTCAGCAATCTTGAAGACTGTATTCTAGCAGCTCAAGAAGTAGAAAAATTACAAGAGAACAGCTCCGGATATCTCAGTGAAAGGAATAAACCAAAACGGCAGAAATCCAGCACCAAGCTTTCCGAGCTTAATGACAACCAGGACAGTCCTGTGGTAAGCTGGCACGCTGCACTATTTGACGCCTAGTACTAGGGTGGGAAAAAGTCTTTTTTATTTCAGTGCACATCTGGTTCCCTTGGGTAGCTGGTTTTGCCTACAGTACAAGCATAAGCGGCTATTTTGGACTATGGGGAACACTGGATCCCACATTTGTAACCTTTGTGATGAGGCAACTGAGAAGCTGTATTTCTGCTATGATCCTCTTACTCCATCCATAGTGATTTTCTCTTTCCACAACTTGTTGCTTTTTTCTTCTGAATTCAACAAAGCATTTTGGAAAGAGAAAAAAGAAGTCTTTTTCCTAGTCTTTCAAGAGTCTTGCCAAGGAGGTTGGAACCTCAGATGTAGGTTCACATGTTTAGGTCAAGTTTATTTTTATATTCCTGCAAAGTTCTGAAGCTGTAGATCGCAGGTGATTTCTTGATAATGAGATGACAAAGGTGTTTTATGCCTTTTCCCTAAAGTCTGTGTGTTCCTGTGATGTTTGCAATTTGCAGAACACTTTGGAGTGTGTTGGTCCAAAAGATGATTCCTGTAGCTGCCTTTTACTGAGGAGCTAAATGAAACCAATATAACGTCCTAAAAATGTGGAATACTGTAGAATTTGCCCAGTGTATTCTTGTGTGACTTTCACAGTAGAAGACAGTTTGCCAACTTTTACAAGCTGTGGAATAAAACTGATGCACCCTCCTTCCCTCTCAACAAGACCAGACACTGATTATAGTGTCAGCAGTTGCAAAACTGTACTGTGCTTCAATGCAGGGTCTGCTTACAGTGGCAGAAGTGCTATGCGTCCCGGTGCCTGGCACCAGGCACGGATTACGCGGTTACTAGTAACAGCGAAAGCTGTCTGATAAGACTGTCCTTCCGAGCTATAGAGCATTTCCTTCAGTTGTACTTGATTAAGTTTTAGAGCCTGATGTGAGTGAGTTCCTTCTTAATGTGACATTGTGTTGGGACTCATCTTGTTTAGGTCACAAAATTGCAATGATCTGATGCTCTTACCCTGTGCAGAGATTCTAGAGAGGCGCAAATTTGGTTTCTCTTTGTGATAAAAAGAAGGCAAGATGCCAAAAGTTGTAGGCTGTGATTAGGTTTAGTGCTCAATATCAGTAACCTACTCATGTGATACTTCATGAAAGAGCACAGTGAGATAGATACACTCTCACTTTGTGTCTTTGCTTGTAGCAATGGACTTTAAGATAAGCAAAGGTCAAGTGCTTACACTTTTTTCTGCACCTCTTCTCTGTACCTGTGGAGTGTAAAGCAGTTTAAATGTAAATGAGAATTTGACTCAGGATTTGGGAAATTAAAGACTGAGAAAGTGTCCACTTTCGCTGTGGACCTGAAAAACATTCATGAAGTCTTAAAACATGCCCAGAAGAAATGTCCTCAAACTTACCCGTGTCCGCTAGACTTTGCCCTGCCCCTCATTTTTGGATCACTTAAGGGGCAAAGGCTGAAAGGAACATAAAAAAGACTAACCTTGCACAAAAAGTGCTTTGACCAAGATGACCATCAGTGCGGTTCTTGCTTGCTTTGCTAGAGGAAGTGTCGCAGTGGGATTGCCAACTGGGAGCATCGTTATGAAACAGCTTGCAGAGAGCATGGTGCTACTCTTTTTGGAAGAGCAAAGGCTGCTTTTTAAGTTTTCATGAGTGCACTTATTTCATACGTGCATTTCAGAGACTGCCAGCAGGATGTGTGGTGGTTTAGCTTTCTTTTGGCTGCATCTTTACAGTTCAAATAATAACCCAAATTAGACTTCCTACTTGGAGTATCAAAGGACATAACCGGCACTTTAGCATTTACTAATAGGGCTTCGTCATGTAAACAAGTTTGTGATGTTGTATCTTCTTACCCGCCATTTTCTGAGCCTTCCTTCTTTTCAAAGCCTGAAAGAGTATTTAGGACAGTGTGTGGAAGCTTTCCTCTTAGCTGTCTAATTGCATCTGACTCAAAAGCGTAAGTCAGCAGTGGAAAAACTGTCAGTTCCGCTTACTCTCCCAAGCAAACCAACCACGAAGCATTAAAAGCATGTAACTGCATTTCAGAGATGTGGTATCCAGGTACCAGTAGGACTTGAAGAATCACATTAAGCAAGGCTGGAATGACTGAGCTGTGTCACCTTATGGGGCTGGAGGTGTAGCAAGGTGAGAGAGGGCTGTGACTGTCCCAAGAAGTCTGTGTGCACAGTCCCCAGGGCTGGCGCAGGAACACTCCACTCTACTGACTGACTTCCTCCTATTTAAGAGGGACTTTCCCAAAAACCAGGGTAGAAAACCTCCTGGACAAGTTCCCAAAGTGGCAACGTGGCTTGTCTTCACAATACTTTCTCAAGCTCTTAGAGGACAGCAGTGTTAATATTCCTAATGGTAGCCAAGACAAATTTTGGACCAAGTTGTCATAACCGTTTGAATTTCTTGCCCTGCATTCATATCAGCACAGCTTAACACTACCTCTGCGCATATGGCGGTCTCTTTGCAGTCTTCTGCCCGTTTAAGAAGGAACTAGGGAAGGGTTTGGCTGAGAAGGGGAGTATTTTCGAAGGTGAGCATAAGCAGTCCTGTCAGGAAGATGCTGTGGATTTTGGTACCTGCACTTACAGGACTGGTACTCACTACAGAATTGCTCTCAAGCTCAGCCTGTCTTGTCAGCCTGTAAAATAGGAACTGGAGGCATACGATGCAGCGTTATTCTGTTAGGCATTTTGAGGTCATGTGATGAGACAGACGAAGCAGTGAGCAGCTTGGGGTTTTTTGCAGGTTATGGACAATAAAGCATGGGGTTTGTTTTGTTATAAATGTGCAACAGGCAGTGGTCTGATTGTTGTCTTGTTTCCAGAAGTTCTGTTGGATATTTCTCTATTTGATCTGTTTAACGGCCAGCAGCTTGAATCTTTTTCTCTTATGTATCTTACTGCTTTAACATTTACTGTATTACAGAGTATGGAAAGCTTTAGCTCATCCAGGCCTATAGACAGAACAGGACCCGATGACATGGAAATTTTATCTGAAGAAAGGTGATATTTTTATTTTTTTTAAATATACGTATGTTTTATTTTCCCTGTGGTTGTAGTACAGCCTAAGAGGTCTTCCACTGCAGACTATGAGGGTGACATTTAGTTATGCTGCAGAACATTGTTACCCACCATGTTAGCTTCAAAGCAGAACTGTATGGAGGCATTGCATATGTTGTGTGGGCTCTGCCCAGCACCATACGCCACGAAGACTCTTCTCCCAGCCTGTTAGGAATGTCACTGAAGATGCTGATGGTGCAGACTTGAAAAGAAGTCAGCTGTGAAGCACCTGAACCAGCATGCTCCTCTCCACATAGGGGACTGCAGAGCCTGTCTCACCTGGCCTCTGGCTTGGGAATCCAGCCCTGTTCTTTGTGCTTCGCTCTACTGGGAGAGCAGTACAGCCCCGCTTTGCTTGCCTGAGACGACAATTTCTCTTCACAGTTATGTTTGGTGGGACAATTGTTTGGATTAAGGGCACAGGAATTGAATGACATTATATTTTTCACAAATAGCTCCTGAGAGGAAGCAAAATGCATAGTTCAGCAGCCTCAAGTGCTGCAGCCCAGAGTGTCCTTTCATTTACTGAATGTATTAGCAAGTGCGCAGCAGTAGCAAGAATCTAAAAACTTGTGTGTGCACAAGTCCTGCTTGTTTTTGTTACAAGACAAGTCTGCTTTTGTATTTGTAATATGTTGGTTTGTTTTTGTTTTTTTGTAGCAAAGAAAGTGAAAACGATGAGGTTTTTTTCAGGCACTCTCAGGTTGGTATTTTTTGGTTTTTGTTTTTCAGTTTTGTGGGCTCTAAATGGGCTTTTTATTGAGTAGAAATAAGTAGCTAGGCATATAGTTCTGTGAAATTTTGTTTCTCCAGAGAAATGGAGTTAGAATTTCCTTTTGCTTTCCCTCCCCTCTGCTTTTTGTTTACATAGTTTAGGGAGCCTCTCAACCACTAAGGAGCCTGAAAGCACCTGCTTCAGTCCCTTCCATCCCTCCTTGCCAAAAAGGGAAGCGTCACTGAAGTAAGCACTTTGGTTTAAGTGATGCCAAGTTCCCTTATTAATCATTGCGAACAGGGTGTGTGAGTGGTTATCTCCCAGGGTAGTAAGATTAGCTTGTCCCTCTTGATTTCTCTAAAATCATTTTCGTCTTTTATTTATGATTTCCCAATGCAGTCTGTTGTCTTTGAACATAGGTGTCATCATTTATCTTAGAAAACTGGATTGTCTCCTGCTTCTCTCTAAGGGTTGGTGGTTGGGATGGATGTCTGGAGGGGAGATGTGTCATTGATGGCAACAGCTTTTTTCCTGACTTTCTGTTTCTGCTCAACACCCACCTCCTGCATTCGCTTTATGGTGTTTTTCATCTAACTGTTCAGCAAAGCGAAGATTGGGGTTGGGTTAGGTGAACACCTTTGCAGTCACTGGTTCTTTTGGTGTTGCTCGAAATACTTCTAGACAGCCAAGCATTTAAAATACTAGGAGAGTTATCTGAGGCAACTCTCCCTCAGTTGTGCACCCATTTTAGAGGAGCAGAGTAAAGCAGCTGTGGGCAGTGTCTGGTTTCTCTGGCCGTCTGGAGTTAACTGAGGGCTGACAGTATTTTTAAACTACCCTCCTCTTGTGTTTTTTTAAAAAATAAAAGCCACTATGCATTTATTGCCTTTGAATGACTTCATTTCTGGTAGGTATTATTTTCATCTAGTAGGAAAGGTAGAAGAGATTATTTGCTAACAGCTGGGCTCTGACCAGCTGTGTTGTAGCTGGAGAAGTTCGTGGGACACTGAAACATGTAACCTCTGCAAGGGGTGCTCAGGGCTGCCTTTGATCACTGCTCTGACTTGGCTTAGATGGATTTCCTACATTGCTCCCAGGGGGTCAGTAATCCCCAGTGGTTCTGCACTTGCTCGTGAGCTGTTGCATTTTCCAGAGCGTGAGTTTTGCAATACCATGTCCCTCACGTACCTGCTTGCGTGTGGAGAAGGTGCTGTCACTGCCATGCCACACAATACTCCCATTAAGCTTTTAAATTAGTCTGGGAGAGGTATGTTTGAATATGAAATCATAATCCTAAAATAAACTTCTCCTTAGCAAGAGTTTTAAAATTTAGAATTTTAATGGCAGGAGAAGACGTAGCCTTATCCCAGAGATTGTATTATATAGGAATTACAAGGTCAAGAAAATGTTACATTCCTGCAGGGTAGTTTTACATTCCTTGTCCCTTATAAGCCTTTTGCTTAGGGCAGCTTAAAGACATACCTTCCATAATAAACAACTCATTCAGGATGAGGAAGGGACAGGGACTTTCTTACTCTTAGCTCTTTCTTACCCTGTCTCCAGTCTGAAGATACTAGGAAACGGATTTGGAATTTTCCATAGCTACTGGTTGTGCAGAGTCAGGTCTCCATGAGGTAGTAAAAATACCTTTAAACACATACCCTGAATGAACTTTCATTGCTTTTGTAGCCTTCATAATCTGCCCTTGGAGGTAGCTGAGCTAGAGGATGTAGACTGTGATTTGAAAAAACCAGGTTTCCAGTACCCAGGTTTTGATAAGCGAAGGGAGTTTAAGATCCACACCAACATGGCAACAAGCGTAGAGGGGGATTGGCGTGACTCAGGAGTAAGGCGGCAGGATGGCTGCGTTCTTGCATCAGATTATATCACCAAGAGGTGCTTAAGGATGCTTCCTGCTTGTGGTTGTAATGGATGATCAGATGCAGGGGAAGTAAGCCTTTTAAATTGATTTGAATCCACCTGTAATTGAACAGAATACAACCTTCTGATCAGAATTCAAAGATCTTTCTGTTGCTGTTTATTTCTAGCTGCCTGAGCTACTCTTTATGCTGAATCTCCTTTGGAGCATGGAGAATGAAAGCAGCTGACTTATCCCCAAGTTACTTAGATCTGTAGTTACTGGTACCTGCAAAGCATGGTTGCAGAAACAGCTTCTAAAAAGCAGAACTCGAGTGCCTAGCTGGAAGATAATTTTTTTTTTTTTTGTGGTCATTTATGTAATATCCGCAGTGCACTGTGACTGCCAACTGGTACTGGGAGCGACAACTTGCTGCCCCTTTGGTTTGTAAGAAATTGTGGCACATCCGTACCTAAAGCACAGTAGTTCTCACTTGATTTTCATCCTGGAGGTAGGCAACTGGTGGCATCAGGAAATCAAATAGGAAAATAAGTGATGGGAATACTGAATTATCTACCACTCTGCGGGTTTGGAACATTAATGCAAAGAAGGTTAAACATCTGCTTTCTTGAGTCTCCTGGGTTTGAACCACCATCGTTCTTCAGAACACCTAATGGTTTATTCATTGCATTAGAGGCTACATCAGTGAGCAAGGAAAGGAGAGTAACTGGCTGCAGGCACAGCACAGGCCTGTTTTTAAACAGCTTTAAAATATTTCCAACAACTGGAGTGACTTTAGAAGGAAGAAGACATCAATATGATCTTTCTAATATATCTGTAATGGAGATGTTTACCTATCTGGGAAGTGCTCATGTATCTGCTACAGATATCTTTTAAGATATCTTAATAAGTCAAGAGATTGTACACTCTCCATAGAAAGACATTTAACTCTGGAATTAGTATCAGTAGTGGTGGCAAGATGGTATTTTCACGTTTCTCCCTTTGAAATTGTTAAAATCTAGGTAAGTTCCGCTCTTGATACTTCTTGATGTTACTAAAAATAGCACCTATTTTGAAATTTATTGTTCTATGTCTTTCAGTCTTAAAATACTGTGCTGGAAATTTAAATGCAGTGTATCAACTGGTACAATTTGTTCTTTAGTACATGTAAAAGACTGCCTGTTTCTGGCCACTAACCAATCTTTCTGTTTGTAATGTACACTGACTGTTTAGATTCTGGCAAGAAATTTGGTACTGGACCTTAAAGAAATATTTAAGTCCTCCCAACCTAGAAGCAGCTTAAAAGATATTGAATGGTGAATTAGCATTTTTCCATGTACAGCTCTCACAATAAACACGTTTGTAATCAGATTTAGTGTCAAGCTGTGCGAGTTATTAGTGCTTGGCAAACTGTCATCTAGTGTTTCCTTTTGTTATAATGTTTCAAAAAGGCGATTTATTGAAATGAAAAGGAAATACAAACCTTATACAAATACAATGCAGAACACTCTTTGCAAATACCAGGGTGTTCATCAACCAGGTTTTTAGAACCGTAGAACAGCCCAGGTTGGGATCTTGAAAGACCACCTAGTCCAAATTTTCACAGGAAAGGGAGCCTAGATGAGATTATCTAGCACCCTGTTCAGTTGCAGGGATTGAATCCAGATAAAACCGTTTATTCATATGATTTGTCTACTGGGCAGTTTTTTTGCCTCTCTACGTGGAGCTTACTTGTTTTTCACTGCTCAAAGGGAGAAAAAAAAACCCCAAACACATCATTAGCTTTATGTGGATGAAAAAAATTAAATGTGCCTTAGCGGCATGTACTAAGGATATTGATTTAGTGCAGTTTGGCCATGCTTCTGAATTCACAAGTAAAATACGTCCAAATATACTGGTTATTTTCTTAAGGCCCATTTACTTCACACACCAGCATATGCAGATTGCTAACTAGATAATCAAAATACCTGGGGGGGCGAGAAGGGGGGAATCAGCATGTTGACTACCTGCTAGACTGTATTTGAGAGAATTATGCCTAAACTGTTCTTACCAAGCTCAAATAGTTTATGTAGTAATGTAATGCTATTATAGGATAGCTCTATGTTTGTTGCTGGGTTTATACATATCACACTATATGTTTATGTACATGCTTTACACTTCCTTTTCCCTACTGCCCTCTGTGAGGCATTACAGCTAATTTATTTTAGAATGACAAAACTGCTCGTGTCATCGAGCACTATTACAGACACGCGCACTGTGTATCTGGATTGTGGGAATGGCAGTGATTTCTGCATAAATGCACACGACGTGTGGTATGTGCAGGGGTGAATAGTGGTGAGACAAACAGCAGTTGCTCCTAGGTAGTGCTAAATGATGAATCATTTACTTGACAGCATTCTGCCTCTTTTTTTTTTGTTTGTTTGTTTTTTTCCCTAAGTCATTGGATGCTTGTGTGAATTTTTTGGCTTTTTCCCAGAGTCCACACTGCTTCCAGCTGAGATGCCAAACCCCACTGCCGTTTGGATTTGCGCAACACTGCTTTAATACCCAGAGCTCCTCCATAAATAGTTCTGCTCTCCCCACGCCCAGCTAGAAAACAACCACAGGAAATCGGGGAATGTGCAGCCAGCGCAGCTTAGCTGGCACTAATTGATCTGAGCCAGCACAGCCTGCATGAGAGCATTCATGTACGTAGCCTGCACTGCTTGCTGTCTGCGGCTGCTACCTCAGGAGCTCCGGTGCCTGCTTTTTCGAAGACACCATATTGCTACAGCCTTACAACAGCGGCAGCGTTCTTGTTGTTGCTCCGAGGAGTTGCACTCCTATAGGAAGTGTATGCAGCCGCCCCCTCTCTCTTCCTTTTTCCCTGCCTTCCTCCCTCCCTTTTCATCCCCATCGATTACTGGAGGCTTTTTCAGCTGCATGCAGTTGTCAGGGCAGGCAGTCTCGGGAACTTGCAGTGGCTTTCTAAAGAAGGAAAAATTCAAGGAAGGCAGATGGACAGATGTTTTTACCGGTGTGAGTGAGCAATTAGTATGTAGGGGTCACTGAGCAGGGGATTTGGATTTGGATCTGGAAATGTCAGGGTCTGTTTGTTTGGATCTTTTTAGCTAAAGGCGTGAGCTTACTGCTGCTGTGACTGCAGGGTGTTTTTTTTCCTCCTCCGCATCCTGAAACGTTTTTTTTTCTTTCTCTCTCATTTCTGTTGGTGCATGGGAATATAGCTGACTTCAAGTATGAAGATTCAAGAGCATCCAAGCATTCCTGAAAACAAGTTGCAAAGAAATCAAGATGCTGATGATCAGGAAAACAGCTTTGTGTCAGAAGTGCCTCGGCTGGATTTGACAGCGCTATGTGATGACAACAACTGGGAAGGTAGGATTGTGTGATGGCTGGTCATATGAGTGAAAGGAGAGAGAGGGAGACCTGAGTGGGCTGGGTATTATCTTTGTGTGATCATGTTCCCTTGCCAAAAACAACAGGAAAGCAATTTTGCCCTGAATATGGAACTGAAAGTTTGGAGAAATTGGATGGGTAACAATTCTAATTGTCACTTAGAGGAAGAAATTAATTGTTTTATTCTTGAAGTTACTTTCATGTGCCGTTTAGTAGTGTTAAGTCCCTGAGTGTTTAAGGATAACTTATTTCTTGCTATAGTATTACCTACACTTCAAAGAAACTGGGTATTTCACAGTCTAAAAGGAGCTTCCTTCTTTCTCCCTTTTCTTCCATTTCAATCACTATTTGGAAATGAATGATTTGGATCTGAAAAGCACAGCTGGAAAAAAGGCTGTCTATCTGCTACTCTGTCTTTTGATGGCTCTTACAAAAAACTGCTTTTTTTTATGTATGCTGTGACAAAATTCTGATCACCAGCTCAAACGGCAGTGTTAAATTGCATGTGGTTTAAATTACTTTAGTACCGTTTCTTAGCTCTCATGTCTAAAGTGCATGCTTGGCTGGCTATTTGTGCTAACTTGAGAGGGAAGTCTGGGGGAACTCTGTGGGTGCCACGAACCTCAATTTCATTTGAAATTGAGATGAATTGAAGGTGTCCAGCGCCTCTGGGATCAAGCCCTTCTCCAATTACTGAGTATGTCTCTCTGTAAGCAAGAATTCTTCTGTTAGGGTGTGCTTTAGGAGTGAAAGAGGGGCTTTGACAGGGAAGAAATAGGAAAATGCGACTATGGTGTTTTAGTAAAGCAAGAGAGAAAAAATGTGTAACTAATTTATTGCTCTAACAAAAAATACCTCTGAGGAACACTGAGAAGTTAAGTTCTCTGCTCCTGCCTCCACAGCGTACGTGACCTAGTATATTTTGCCTTTCCCTCCAGGAGGGGAGTAGTTATGACACTTTAGGCATGAGTAAAGAAAACCCGCAGCCGTGGCTGCCTTTGATTCAGCCAGGCAACTAGTCACCGTGGTCAGGAGAGAATTTCTCCACTTGCTTGGTAGGCGGGGATTCCCTGGGTGGTATCACCACGCGTGCAGCATGGCTGATCAAAGCACCATGGAAGGGCTCCCAGGAGGCCTTGGCCGCCTTACATGTTTGCTGAGATGCTAATTAGCACTGGCCTGCAGGGTCTCAAGCCAGGGTGAGCACGTCTGTGTTCTCAGAGGCGATGTGTGGCTTCAGCCGTCATGTGAACCTTTGGAAATAATGACTCTTTTTTTTTTCTTCCTGGGTTACTAATGGGAGTCATATGAATGCATGAAGAGGAGAACACAGCTCCTTTCTGTCTGCCAGAGGCTTTCCCATCGTATGAAAAAAGTTGCACCTTTGGTACAACTCCTTCATAGGCAGGCTCTTATGTTTGGATTCTAGCTTTCTTGCCTTGCAAATATGAAACAGGATTATGAGCACGTGTGACTGTGTTTGAAGAGTGCTTCTTTCGGATTCTTCCTTCCTCCGTTCTGTTCATGTGTTTCACAAGAGGAGGAGGTGGGCAGCTGCAAAAGAATCAGCTGTCGGGGGCGAGAGAGATGTCATCTAAAATACTTGCCCTCTAGAATCACCATTTTGTTGGCGCAGATGAAAGAGCAGCAAAATGGTGCCTTCTGTGTCTCAGCAAGGAAAGACTGAGTCTTTCCTAGCTGTGGATGTGAAATCAGCAGCCAGGAAGGGGAAGATGTTAACGTCAACTCTCAGACTGCTTCTGCAGTCTGGCGTTGAGACTGGCTTTGCAAGGCAGGGTTCTACCACTCATCCACAGCTCTAGCACAGCCAGGGCATCCTCCCTTCCCCTGCCAGCCTGTGTCACTCAAACCTCCACACATCTCTTCAGGATCCGTGCTGCAACTCTGTTTGCATCCCCAGTGAAAAGGGAAAGGACTGTGCCTCCAAATGCAGTAACGCTGGGTTATTTGTTGCTTTGCTCTAGCAAATTTGGTAGGTCCATCTCTCAGAAAATTACCCATTCCTCCAGGACGTAGTTGAGCTGATTTTTGGGGGCAGGGTCCTCTGTATCATACTGCAGGAGATACAGAGCATCTAGTGACCAGGGCAGCTGCTCGCCTGTTCACAAGTGGCTTGTGAGAACAATTACATGTTGAGGGGTTGCCTTCAGCTGTAGCTGTCACTGCCTCCGGTCAAATGTTAGGAAAGGGCCTTGAAGAATGGGCACAAAATTATGCAAGACAACCTTGTCCATTGCCTAGCTTTTATTTGTCACTCAGGCAGACTCTCCATCGTGTTAAGAGCAGAGCTGCCTTAAAAACCGTCATTTGAGCGCACAGAACTGTGGTAACTGCTGCTGGGTGAGCTGACAGGGCCCCCTGCCTTTTATGTTATGCTAGAAGTAACTTTTACCAGTTTGGGTTTTTTTTTTTTAAGGTTCACTGCATAGTCAGTGAGGAGAAGAGGAGAAATTTGCTATACTTCCCCAGGCTATGATGTTCCCTTTACCTAAAGCCGAGCATAGAGAGGACAGACATTTGCTTCCCGCTTCCTCCAGTGCACAGGCTCACCCCCTGGCATGTGCCCGCTTTCTGCCTCCGCCTTGCCTGCTACGTATAGGGGCATATGTGTAGTAACCATCAGGCTATTGATGTAGTATGCAGGGTGTGAGCCGCGCAGCAGCCAAGTTCAGGTGCTGAACACTTAGCCGAGGTGCATTTCCCATGGTCCGAGAGAAGTACTTTACTCGTGTGCGTTTGGCGGATGCAAATCAAATAGTTTTATTCTCGGGCTGCGTGTGAACCGAGCTGTCCCTGTGAACTGGGGTGTCTGACTGCTAGGCTTGCCCGCTAAGCCGGTCAGTCGGTGCCAGCTGAGACGACTTGCGAGCAAGCGTTTTCAGAGCTACTTTCACAGCAAAGGTTTTTAATTGTTGTGGATTACGTTTGAATCGAGTGCTGTGAGCGAGGAGGACAGAGTGTTCTCTCACAGCCCAGCACTATTGTGCAGATTTCTTACCAAATGTTTCTAATTCAAGCCCAGAACTCGCTATCCTGCCCTCAAGGAAAATCTGGAAGTATGTTGCTCTTCGTAACAGGGGCTGGCCCTGTCAGCAGCTTGGAGCTGAGCAGGCAGTTCAGTAAATCGATATGATGCGTGTGATTGCTGCCTACGTCGTCTGATTACTGACATTTTAAAAAAAAGTTCTGTAGATGAGATTTCAAGCAGAGTTTGCAGTAACAAGCACTTGTGAAACAATCAGCGGACGTTTTTCTGCAAAATTTCAAGCTTAAAGAAAAAAAAAACCAACAAAAAACCATTAGAAGAAGTTTAAAGTTTTCCGTGTTGAGAACTCAAGTACTGCAGCACTGAGACCCTGAGGGTGAAGCTGATTTACAAACAGTTTCGACACTGGCTTTATTGATACTTTCCCATGAAAAAAGGACAGAGTAATGCAAAAAAAAATCCAAAGAGTGTACCAACAGGGAAGCTGAATTTAGATTTCTTTTTTTCAACACTGTGGACTTAGATACGTCAGTGTATTTGTGTGTAACACTCTTTAGCGTAAGAAATCAAAAGGTGATGAAACAGTGCATTTTTATTACTATGCACAGAAAAGAATAATTGCATTGTTTACTGATTTTTATAGCATCAATATTTTAAATATGTGTTTTTTCATTGTTTATTATGATGTTATATTATAAACAAAATACAAAGTTGGCTTGCTAGCTGAAAAGGTGTGGTAGCACTTTATTTGGGCCATTCTTTTTGATCTACGTAGGAAGAATACCTCCTGATGTATTCAAGCAAGATGTTTTCAGTTAGTTATGAGTAAAATAGGTTGTTACTGAGCTAGTGAATGGTTTATTCCCTTCATTATGAGACGTCTTTCTGGGGTCTTTCAAGTGGGATTTAATACTAGGACCTCAGGTGTTTAATTAGTTTAGGCTTTTTAATCCCTCCAGACCTCCTTCAGTTTACAGCAGCTAAGATTTGGCCTTCTTTGTTTGTCAGATGGGTGTGTGTAAAAGCAGTGTTAGCAGCATATATCAGCTGTGTGGCTGCGGGGAGGGAAACAGGAGATGCCTGAGGCATTTTGCTGGCTGCATCTCAGGTGGGATGTGTGTGTGGGTACCCCTCTGTTGGCCCTGCAGCCCCCAGTAACTCTGTGGCAAGTGTACAAGGTAATGATAAAAAAAGTCAGGTTTTGTCAGCAAGAGGGCTTGGAGCTCACCAATAATACACCAATTTGATGCACTTAATCTTTCTTCCTTCTCGTGTGATACAAGTTTATTAATATCTCCAGCCCTCTATGCGGCAAGTTGGCAGAGAAGTTGTGTTGCCACAGGCGTATGTGTGCCTACAGAGTTCTGCAGAGCAACACCTGGCAGATGGCTGACAGCTTTGTTGAAAGATTAGCTGGTTGTGGGATTTTGAGAGGGAGTGTAGCACTTCTGAAGGACTGCAGGCTCAATACCAGCGTATTTCACTACTTCTGCGCCAACTTGGAAAAGACATACCTAAAAAAAAATGCGTTGAGAGTCTGACCAAGAAATAGAAAACTTTTTCACCGTTTCTCTGCACTGGTACAGCCATGGTGGCTGAATATTCCCAAATATTTTTTTTATGAAAAGTTGTCATTATGGAAAATGGGGAAAAAAATAGTACATAGAAGGAATGTGGAGATGAGTAGAAAGCTGAGAGTTTTCTCTGAGCAAGAGAGACCCGTTCAAGACAGAAGATGAAGAAGGGTAACTGGTCTGTCAAGTTAATGGCAAAGGAAAGGTAAAACAATTACATTCTTTACTGAGATTTTATTCTTCAATTAGCAGAAGGGCGAAAGGGTGACAACATTAATCCTGATAGCAGATACTTCAAACCTGAACCATTAAGTACAGGAATGTAGCAGCCTTCAGAAGAGGCTCAACACTTTGATAGCGATCTTGGATAAATGAATAACAAAAGGTATTATGTATTCTGTTAAAAAGGAATTGATTGATTGTGCACTGTCAGAAAAAGCGGCAGCTTACCTTTAGAGGGTTCCTGTATATTTGTGCAATCCAGCAATTCCAGTGCTTCCAGCTGAAGCGCCTGGCACCTGGCCAGTATGCGAGAGAAGTCAGACTACAGCTCTCGTCCACTTCATGATCTGATGTAGATAAAAATCCATAATTCTACATACCTAAATATGTTCCTTAATTAATTGCTGTGTTATTTTCTAGGGGGTTAGCCATTTTGTGTCCAGATGAGGTTTTTTTTCTTCTAAATACTTACAGTCAGCAAGGGAAACAAGTTACCCATAGAGTCAGGCCTCCCAGGAGCAAGGGTTAAAAACAGCTGATTTTCTATAGCAGCCATTTCTTATGTCAAGTCTCAAGTTTGATTTTTCCTTTAAGGGCTTTTTTCCTTCTCCTTTTTAACACTTTCTCCTTTGGAATGTGAGTTTCTATTTTTGGGCAGTATTTTGAAATGAACAAAATAGAAAGTACACGTACCTCGGTCTCTGCTAGCTTGCATGAACTGCTTTGCTGTCTATTGGAGTTTGATCAGAGGCTCTTTGAGCCATTGCAACTCCCTGAATGTCGCATGCTATCTGGTATATAAATCCACCTTGGGACAAAGTCACATGCATCATGCATGATTAATAATGGCTTTGTTAGGTGGTGTGGTAGGAGCTTAATTTGGTTACCGCTAAATATGCTGCTGATTTCTTCTAAGTTTATTCCATCTATGTAAATCTCATGGAGGTGTGATTTAACAATTTCCAAGAGCAAATTCTGTTTGGGGTGAGAGTGTATTCCAAAAATTGGAAGTGAGAGTTGTCTGGAAGAATCACGTGTATGGCTTAACCTCATTCCTGCTAGTCAAATGTATCAAATTTGTTCCTTTTGTGTTATTAGCCTTTATTTTGCTACAAGAGATCTTGTGAGAACCTTCCTGAAATCATGAGAGATTCAGGGAAGTGTGCAACACCAAAGTGCCGCAGTTTGAAGAGTTTGCCCTTTGTCTCACCTTCCTTCTTATCAGATTCCTTGAGCAAAATATTTCAGGTATTAGGAACTGCTAAGATTGAACACAGCTTAGAAAAAACTCTTGTTCCAGAAATTAACTGAGAGCAGTGTAGGCTGCATAAGCTTCCCAATCCATGGCAAAACAACCTACATACACTTGGGACTTGCACACCTCATCGAAGTAGCCTCTGCAAGCCAGGCTTATATGTGCTTTGCTTATCTCAACACCTGCAAGAAGCTCTAATGCAAAACCCTCCAGCCATCCCTTTCAGAGCAGTGCATCGGTTTGTGTGCAGCGACAATGTCTAAGCAGAGGCATGCCATTTATATTCATGTGCTGAGGAAGGAGGGAAGAGGAGGAGAGCATCGTTTGACATTGTGTACAGGCAAAATACCACTGAGCCTGTCATTACTGAATTGTGGTTGATCTTGCGCTGTCGTAATTGTACATGGGGGGGAGTGTTAAACAGCGTAGAGGTTCTGTAAGGGAATCCTTGTGCAATGCATTCTGAGCTATGAAAATGTTAACCTTGTTCAGCAAAAGGAAATACTGCTTTTTATTCAGAAACAGTTAACTTCAAAAGCCCCTTCTCTTCGTGGAAGGAGAATAGACGCACTAGGCACGGGAAATAATGAGTCCATAGCTCTGCAACTGATCTGGGAGCTTTCTATAAGGTTTTTGTTTTGTTACTTGACTCTAGAACTATTTATTAGATTTATAAGTTCAAAGCCTGGCTCTTAAACTGTCTAATCCTGTGGTGCTAAGTAGGAGCATGCAAATCAGCTTAGTAAACTATCTGAACACAAAACGTTAGACTCCTTATGGCATCTGGAGGGAGTGATCACAAGATTGAGGCGATTGCTTTCCGTGGGCTCTGCTATGCTAATCAGTAATGCTAAGTTGGGTTTCCCTTTCTCTCCTACTGCACCATCTCCCTGTAGAACATTGCTTTTACTTCCAGCTGGTTAGATTGTCCAGGGGACCGAAGGTTTCCTCACTTGTCTGCCATGCTGTTAAGCAGCAGGATTGCATGTGAAAGAGAAAAGAGGGAAACTCAGACCGTATTACAATCATTGTTAATTTACAGGCTAGGCACCCCGCGGAACAGGTAGTAATGTGAGACTCCTTTTCCTTGCAGACTGGAAGAACCTATGCTTACTCCTAGTCTTTGAATTTCCAATAGCGGGCGTCAGGGTTGTACTGGAGTGCTGGAGGCTACGGGAGGAAAATTAATATGCTATTCATTTACAGCATTTGTACATCCTGAAACTGAAAAAAAAGAAAATCCTCCTGTAAGCCAGTTGCCTCCTTTATACTGTCATGTGCCAATAGTTCTCTCTTGTCCAGCATAACATTTTCTTCAAAGGTGCTGGCTGGCAATAGCCTCGTTTGGTGTCAGCCTGTGGTAATTATTGCCCAACTTTTGGGTACAGTTTTTTGTTGCACGGAGGAGATTATTTATGTTTGTGTAGAGTACCCACTGCGGCCAGGCACTGCTTTGCATTGCTCTGCACACTGGGCAGATGCAAGTGATGACCCAGAGAATGCCTGACATCAAGGAATAGCTGTCCAGGACAAAAGGGTCAGGGTTCGTTAGAAAAGTTGCCTGGAGTCTGTCATACATGTAAAACAAAAACGATAAAACCAGCCTTTGTCTTACTGTTCCCAGAGCCCATCCCTGCTCTTTCCTCATGGCAGCGAGACGGCTTAGACTCAGATGAGGCTCGCCTTTCCCCGCAGGCCGGTCGCTTAATTCGACAGCTTCTGGATGAGGACAGCGATCCTATGCTGTCCCCTCGCTTCTATGCCTATGGACAGAGCCAACAGTATCTGGATGATACAGAAGTGCCTCCTTCCCCTCCCAATTCTCATTCCTTCATGAGGTGGGTTGTGATTTGCCTGCACTGACTCTCACACCCAGCTGTAAAGGGTTTGCACGGTTGCATCAAGCAACATCTCTTTGGATCGCATACGCTGGATAGCTATGCTGTGTTGGCTTTCTGTTCCTACTGACAGGAAACTGATATTTTTAGAAAAGTTCTTGGTAACTAATCGGTTCTGTGTTTGTGAATTAATATCTAAGGAGCTGCTGTTGCCAAAAGAGGCTGTTACAGCATCTTTTGCTCTCTGTCATTACAGAGTAGCAACATAGCTTTCTCACTCCTGTGGGATTTGCCTTTATTTACACAAAGTTTAAGAGGCCTTCTCTGCATGAAGGTGTACTGTGGCTGTTTGGATAAGCTCTTCCTGCAATCTCTGCTCTTGGTAGGAGGCGAAGTTCATCTTTGGGATCTTATGAGGATGACAGAGAGGACCTTACCCCTGCACAACTCACCCGGAGGATTCAGGGACTGAAGAAAAAGATCAGGAGATTTGAGGACAAATTCGAAGAGGAGCGGAAATACAGAGTGAGTCTCTAGGACTTAAGCATTTGTATGGAGAGGTATGCTTTAGCAACAAAGGGAAGGGACATCAGGGAATTCTGTCAAACATACAGAGGGCTTGAAAGCTTTCATAATGGGGGAAAAAAAGAAGAAAAAAGCTGCTGCCCAAAAAAAGAAAATGTGCATCCATGCCAAGCAAATTACCTTTCCATGGACTATGTACTATCAGTGTAGCACAAGAGATAACCTAATAAACTCATAGGATTTTGATCACTGCTTAAGACAGTGTGCAGGAACAGCTATGTTAAATTTCTCTTTGTTTATTTATTCACGTTCAGCTTATGTGAACCACAATTGCACGTGTCATTTGCATGATCATAATCCCAGGACACCAGTGCATTGCAGAGGAGAGAGAGCAGCCGCCTTTACTCCTGAGCAAGGAAGTGCTGCTGAGCAGTAGCAGTGTACTGTACTCTAATTATTCCTGACATGCCCTTCCGATGCACAGAAAGCTTTTTATGGAACTAAAGCTTCGCATGTGTGCATCTTTGTCGGTGATCTAAACCACAAAGGATTGTACTGAAAGGATCTTGCCTGGAATTGAAGAGCCTGGAAGAAATGCTCAGAGCTTGCTGTAGCCTAGCATTTGGGTTATTTCAGTGTCTTTGGATGTAAGGGAGCCTTTGGTGTGGATGCATGCATCCTAACGCTTCTCAAACTGGTCATGCTAGGCTTCCTCTATTTTGGAGGTGCCCTCTTGTTAGGAAACAGTAGGCACAAGGATTCCAATGTGCATCTGGCCCTCTGAGCTGCTCCTACAACTTAATGTTTGCCAGCAAAAGTTTTATGTTTTCTAAAAAGAAAATCCATCTCATGATGCCCCTAAGAGACGGTGTTGTGACAGGCAGGAGCAATTAAAGCAAGGTCTGAAATGAGCTGGTCAGAGGTATGCAGGTGCCGGTCAGAAGCCTGTGCCCATGCTCTGTGCTGGGTCCAAATTCTGTTGTACCTCTTTTTGTGACACATGCTTGTTTCAGTGGGTCTCTCCTGTTAGTTTAACACAGACTCAGCCTGACTCTTCTTTCCTCCCAGCCTTCCCACAGCGACAAAGCAGCCAACCCTGAAGTGCTCAAATGGACAAATGATTTGGCCAAATTCCGAAAGCAGCTTAAAGGTGAGCAGCCACCACTGGTGCACCTTTGGGGGCAGTTAGACTCTGCCTCATTTAAATTTGATGTTAGGCAATGATCTTGTCACTGTCACATTTTAAAAAAGGAAAATTATTCATCTTCCCCCAAATGTCCCTGTTCAGAGTCAAAACTGAAGATATCTGAGGAAGACCTTGGACCTGTTGTGCGTCAGCGAAGCAACACGCTCCCCAAGAGCTTCGGCTCCCAGCTCGAAAAGGACGACGACAAGAAGCAAGACCTGTCAGATAAATCTGCCAAGCCTGCTGTGGAAGCAACCCTTGATTCTATCCAGAAGAAGCTTCAAGAAAAACGAACAGAGACAAACCGACCTGAAGATATTAAGGTACAACGTAGACAAATCAGATTTAGGCCTTTAAGTACAAGTAGGTAACTTGTGGCTGCACAGTCACTTGTGAAAGCCCTGTGGTCTGCTACATTTTGTCACAAAGTCTACAACCTTTACTCCTGACTCACTTGCTTTACTTTCTTTCCCTCTGCTTTTAGCATCTGATTTTTTTCCCAGAGCTCGGTTTCTTTTGAATGTCATTCTGTGTTCTTTTTCTGATCCTTGTATATTCCAAGTAATGTTTCTGAATTACTGCAATATTTCCTGCCCTGTATTTGGCTATTTCTGTTGTTATGTCAAAAGGCTTTTGGCCAATTCTGAATCTTCCAGTGATTTTGGAGATTGGGTCATCTGTTTTCTTCTAGTTCACTCCAAAGCTGAATGCTCTTCTCTCAGGGCATTTTATCACTGCTCTTCAGAGTTTCACATTGAACTCTGTTAGCTACTGTGATCTCTGAGGGTTATCAGCAGGGAGGTCTTTGTGTCTGGTGCTGCTGGTTCCTGAGGTTTGGGCAGCCTTGTAAGTGAAGTCCTTGAGTCTGCTGACATGTAAATTGTGCAGTGCTTTGTAAGAGAGGGGCAGACAGCATTATCTTTGTTTACTAGATCTGCAGAAGAAGAAGAGACACACAGTGTGTGTTTGACTGTTTTCTGATGGTAGCAAGAATCCACAGCCTGGCTGTTTAAAGAGGGCCGGTGATAGTGTTTGGTGCTGTGATAGGGAGAGAAGGCTCGGTGTCAGGCAAGTTCAGTGGGGGAACTCTGGCAAACTTAGTTAGGGAAGTGTTCTCCAACTGTCTTCCCTTTTTTTGGCTTGGTCCCCTCAGGCTGTCTGCCAGAGCTTTTCACTCCATAACCGAATTGGCAGAATGAGGCGGTCTGACTGCTCTTCAATTCTTGGTAAAATGTGTTTGTGGCAGTCAAAGCAAAGATGGAAAGCTCTGCAAGAGGTACTGGAGCTTGTCTTGGATTTGAAGAACAAGAAAGAACATGTGTTTTGTTGTAGAGCTTACACTTCGGATCTTAACTGAAAAAAAGCCACCACCATTAAAAGTTGCATACCATTGTTTTTGCAAAGCACACTGGTAATTGATAAATCCCTCTTAAGTACATAAAATACCTTCATATGCAACGTTTATGTGGTTTTAATCTGCCTGCATTGTGCATAGGGTGCTGCTTATGTTAGCAGTCTCTTTGGCAATATAGCTGGGAAAGGAGGACTGAAAGGCAGACGTGAGTCTTCAAAACGTTAATGACAAAATGACATGACTTTGGTTAGGCCACAGATCAGCACTGTTTGAGTCCAGGAATCTGACTTTTTTTTTTTTCTTCTGTCTCTCTGTGCCACTTTTCATAGGACATGACAAGAGATCAGATAGCAGCTGAAAAAGTGGCTCTTCAAAAAGCTTTGCTGTATTACGAAAGCATTCATGGCAGACCGGTATGTACAGCAGCATTTTTTTCAAAGTACATCTTTATATGTCTTTGTCTGTGGTAAATGCTCCTTTGACGTCATTGTCACTAGAACTTCTCGCTGTTCAAATCACACATACATCCTCTAATCCACCTCCCTGATCCTTCACTACCGCTGCTACTGAGGAGTCTGTTCTCAGCGAGGCGATGTCTGCACACAGCACTGGGTTTGGCAGATACCTGTAGGACTGAGCCTACAGGCTGAATGAGGCAGAATGCGCATTATTTTGGCACCACACTCACCAGGACCCACAGACATCCAGTTTGTGGCCCAGCTGACTCACCAGCTTTGCCAGGGATAGTCTGCACAGGAATAGTTGTGTGTGGTCCCCCATGCAGCCAGGAATTTTGCCATTTGCTGGTATTAATGGCTGACTGGGAAGACAAGCGTGCATACATTGCTCCTTCTTGGAGGAGCTACAGTTTATTTCTCCCAGCACCTTGCTGTTTGCAGGGAGGCACCTGCGCCTTGCTATTTGCGCAATCCTCTTGTGCCAAGGGATTCGTGAAACAGTTTGTCTCTTGAGCATCACAACATAAGTTGAGAGGAGATTTCCTTCTTCCCCTAAGAAATTGATGGTTTTTTCCATGTGCCAGTGGAAGGGAAGGGCATGAGGTTTCTTGCACATTTGATCTTAACAAAGGAAAATTATTTGTGAAGGCAGAGAATTAACTATTGTGTACTGTTGATCCCTGCCATGGCAGAAACGCTGTGGCTTCCTGGCCACCAAGTTGGCTTTGTGTGAATCCCTTCTCTTTCACTGATGACACTGTAATCTTTGCTACCAGCTGTATAGGTGAAGTAACTTAATTTCAGAGTAGTGCTAATCCCTTGAGCAGTGCTTGGGAGCAGCAAATTACTGCTTATAAGGAGTACTTGATTAGTGCAGCTGACAAATCTGTCATTCTGCTGCTGCATGGGAGTTCTAATCTCTTCCTTCCTTTTGCTCCTGAATTATTTCCTCCTTTGTCCATTGTTTTAAAAAAGTCTCAATAATTTATTTAAATTCCTTCATGAAGTGCCAATATTGTACAGTCACATATACCAGCAGCTGAAAACAGCGTAGTTGTATGAGAGGACATACAGTTTTATTATTGGGTAAAATAGCAAAAGGCCAACACAAGGGAATACAGTTACCCTTCTCTGTCTTCTCCATGAGACCGAGTCTGGTTTTGCTGCTTTTACAATGCTATAAACCAACAGGTGGCATCTGGTTGAAGTGAACTCACTTCAATCTGTTTAAAAAGAGAAGCAGCCCAGAGTCTAGCTTGTCAGCATACCTTTTGTTTTTTCTCCCCTTTCTGATGCTTTATTTATACAACTGCTTTTTAATTTGTTTGTCTTTAAGTAAGCAGTCTATACCTAGCAACACTGAACTGCATGGCAGGGAAGACTGCAGCTGATCAGCTTTTGCTGTTCCCAGCTCCTGGCACTGCAGCAGTGGAAAAGTACTGAGAGCTTGAGGAGAATGGGGATAGTTCAGCCAAGTTTTTTTTTTTTTTCTTAAAGATATTTAACTAAACAAGAAAAACAATGGAGCTCAGATTTATTGTGCAACTGGGTCTTTCTGCACCAGTGATAGATGAACCTGCAAAGGTGGAACTGAACTGTTTTACTTAAGCCAAAAAGTTCATCTCTGCATAAATTCTCAAGCTGCTCTAACAATGCAAGCAATGGTCTGTTCCTCAGCTGCTGCTCTTTTGCCGTGTGGAGTGTGCCCCAGGGTTGTGTCAAAGGCTCCATTATTCCAACAGGCTTTTTGCATTTTGATGTTCTACCAAAATATACTCGGGTTTTGCTGGTATTACTTGTGTTTACCTAGTGAGACAGTTTGCCCATGTGCTAAACGTTTTCTTTCAGAGTCTGCTTTCTGTTAAGTGTGCTGGTGTAAGTCTGCAGGGCTGACTCAGGCCCCATACACTTGAATTCAATGCCTAAATTAATTCTCTGTGTTCTTCCTCCATACTGATTTTCAGACACTCAAGCATGGTATTTATTTTTTCCATCCTTCAACACACCTAAGGATTTTTTGGCCATTCCAAGGCTTATGTTTTGTTTTTCTGTAGAGAATCATGGCAGGGGGGTTGGAACTAGTTGATCTTTAAGGTCCCTTCCAACCCAAACCATTCTATGATTCTATTTCTTTGAAATGTCATTAATTGAAGGTTTGGTTCTCAGCCTCAGCATAGTCTTTTGGTTTTTTTAAGTAACAGAGACTGTCTGAGCTGACAGTAGTGCTGTGCCTCCTGTTCTACTAACTGCCAACCTAGTAAAGGTAGGAATAATACAATATATATAAGCTACTCAGTTTCTCCAGTTGTACGCTTGATTGGTTGCAGAGAAATGTCCAAAGTTGGAGGCAACTTGCTGGCCAGTGCCATTCAATGCAGACACATCAACATGAAACTTGATACAGAGAGGCCTGACCGAATTGTTTGATGCTGCTCACATCCCTCTAATCCATGCGAGCTGCTTACTCACTCAACAAATAGCCAGCTTGAGGCTATCTGATATTGGAGCCAGCCTGCGCTTTGGAGGTGTGGGACACACAGGCCCTAGAGCTCAGCCTGCCCATCTACATGCGCCTTCTCAGGCTTGGGGGTGTTTGCATTGAACCCAGAAAGGGACAAAAAGGACTTCCTTCTTCTCCCTCCCTATTGGTCTGCCACCAACGTAGGGAATAGGCTTAGTTATCAGGAGGAAAATGCTCCCTCCAGATTCTTAGGAGTTCACCCCTGGCAGTCCCACTCCTGGCAATAGTTAGAGCTCTTCTGCCCCTGGCAGACCAACACCCTCTCCTGCTCTGGAGGGAGGATGTGAAAGCTTTAGAAAGCTTAGTCCAGTGAAAGTCAACTGTAGACAGAATAAAATACAGTTCATTTTAAAATTTCCTCCCTATCTCAAGCTGTGTTCCCTTTCCTCCTATTTCTGTTGTAGAAAGGGAGACTGTACACAGCTTGCTAGGGGTTGATGTTGATTTTTATATGGCTGCTGTTCAGATGCTCTGGTGATTAGCAGCAGTAAAAAGTCTTGAGGAATATAGGCATGACATCAGAATCAGTTAAAGCTTCCCCTCATAAGAGCTTTATAATCTAAAGTTAGACAAAATATCTAATGGAAGGACAGTCATAGAGTGTGGGTCAGACAGTGCTGAATACAAAGAAAGATGATGAGGAGGTTGGTTGTGCTGAGTATTTTGTTTGTTTTGTTACAGCAGGGTTAGAAAACAAGCATTGACGAGATAAAACCCAACTTCCTCGCAACTAGTACTTAGACAGACCTTTGCTTTCCCACACTAGCTACGGTCTGTTAGGTCTTCCCTTCTCCTGCACTGTCAGTACTACTGAGATTTTCATCTTAGCTTGGACCTGAAAGAAGAACAGAAATGAACGCTCACAGTTTGCAACACACTCAAACTGAGAAGGGAGCATGACACAGCTAGGAGGAGTGGAGTTACGGCCAGAGCAATGTGAGGAAGGCTTGGGGTGGGCGTCACAGCACTATTCTGTCTTCTCCATGCCCCACATCCCACCTTCATCCCTTCTCAGCTCTGTGGTAAATTGTCCCCAGCAAGGTTGCTGGGAGGAGGGGTGGATGGGAAGGGTAGGGAGTTAAAAAGATGAAGAACTGCTGGTTTGGACAGGAAATTACAAGGAACAGCAAAGCCAGAAAGTCAGCTTTTGTGAAATCTATAGTTTAACCTACCCTGGGAAAGTCTCTTTTCATTGCAGTACCCAGTCATTGCAGGTCCTTTCTCTTTTCCTGGGTCATAACCACTGCCTCTGAGGTCCCAGCCACAAGAATAAGGGTGGGAAACCTCATGTTGTGCCTTGTAATAGTAGACGTGATTACAAGCACAGACTACTGCCTCTATGGGTCATTTTGTGCTGTGGACATATACCTAAGTTGGTCATTTAAACCACCTGCCTCATACATCCACATTACAAGACACAGCTTGGGTGCTGCTTCATCTGGCACCTGGGATCGGACATGCAATGATGTATACAAGCACTTGCATTACCAGTTTCAGGGCTAATGCTGCTAACCTGTCATCCTCATGAAATTCCCTTCAAGCCCCCTCTGACTGATAGCGATCACAGGCACGTGCATTATAGAGTGGAGTATCTGCTGCAGGCTTAATGGATCTTGCTTCTTTTTCCTTTTCAGGTTACCAAAAATGAACGACAGGTGATGAAGCCATTGTATGACAGGTATCGCTTGGTCAAGCAGATCCTCTCCAGAGCCAACACCATCCCTATCATTGTGAGTAGAGCATTCTTTTGGGGGCTATTGTTTTTTTTTGGTTACAAGCTGAGGAAACAGGAATCAGCACACTTCTGCATACAACACAATCACTAAGGCCAAGTCCCAACCTCCCTTATCACTGAAAGATGAAGTAAATGAATGAATGAATGACACACTGTATGCTAAAGTCGGGCAAAGCTGGTCAAGGGACTCTAGTGCCCACCCGTGAGCCATGGGGCACATCTCACCTTGTGTTGTTTCTCCTCTTTCCTTTGGGCTGCTGCTGTTATTTCATCATCTTGTGTTTGGCTACAGCCTCACTTCCCTTTCCTTACCAAATCCACTCTGAGCTGTAGGTCTTCCATGCTGCTTGGTTACACAGGATTGTGTGTCAGGCACAGACTTGTGTGGGTCCCACCAGAGATACCAGTCTCTTTGGCTGAGAGAAAGGGCCAACAGTCTCCTAACACTTCATTTGTGTTAAAGAGATCCTGCAAGTGGTGAATATTCCCTCATTCAAGGTGGTGCTTTGGCAAGGAGGCACTGCCACCAGCAAGGAATCCAGTGTATCCCTCTAGGGAGCAAATGCACTATCTCTTATTTTAGACAACTTGCGTAGGCCACTTTTTGAAAATCATTTGGTCTAAAAAATACACACAGAATACTTTCAGCCTGTCTATGGAAAGAGAATTGGTTTATCATGGTTCCTGTTTACTCTGTCTGTCATGTATGATCCTTTACTTTTTTGCTGATTCCAAGCAGCGCTGATATCCCGGCTGGTTTTTGTAGACCACCAGTGAAGTGAATGGACTGGCACAGGATTACTCAGTGCAGTCACACTGAGAAGTGGGGTTTTTCTTTCTGCAAATAGTGGGAGGTGGTCCTGTAGTCAAAACAAAAAGCTGTTCCTCCTTCAATATGCGAAGTACTCCCCAAAATGTGTGCTGTGAAGACGGTGCTGGCAATCAAGAAGGAAGAAACTGTGTAGCTGTACATGGGCGGTTTAACACAAAGCTCTCAAAAAAAGAGCTTAAGGCCTGTTTAGACACAAAACTGAAAGTGCAGAGTGGCTGGCAGAGACGAGACTGGCTTTCCCCAGCTCCTTGAGTGGGAACAGTGGGAGGCTTGCACAGAGGCAGGATACATTTGAAAATCTACATCGTTAGGCACCTCAGTGGGAAATGAGGCTCCTGGAAAGTCAGCCTGGAGAGTCTAGCTGGGCTTGCACTGCAGCTCTGGAGAGCCAACCAAATGGGGGTGGTGGTGTATGGGCCTCGGGCTGGGGATTATTTTCTTGCAGCCTTTATTCTGTCCTTCTGCCCAGCTAGTGTTCCAGCATCCAAGCTTTTTTCTTAAAAGTGTTTGGCAGTGGTGTCCCTTGCTAAGCAACATCCTGAGAGAAAACAGCCTAAGGTTCAGGGGGTTTGCCAGGCATGTTTTTCTTCAAGAAATAGATTTCTCCTGATGGTCCCGTGATGAGCTGAGTGAATGTGTGGGTGAGAATGAGGTGAGAGCAGGTGGTGGAGGAGAAAGGGGTTCATAATGTAACATACTTGTTAACACCTGTCACAGGGTTCCCCCTCCAGCAAGCGGAGAAGCCCTTTGCTGCAGCCAATTATCGAGGGCGAAACAGCTTCCTTCTTCAAGGAGATAAAGGTGAAGACCTCCAGCTGCTAACTAATTGCTCAGTTTGCATCAATTTTCCCCTTATACCAATGAAAGAGAATGATTGATTGATTGATTATTTTTTTCCCATCAGTGTTGATTTTTTTGCAGTGTCCTCCTGAAAAATCAGTAGCTGCTTTAAGCCTCGCGAGTTCTGATCAAATTCTTCCCTTGTTGTAGAAAAGACTACAGTATTTCCTTGGCTTTGCATTCTTTCCCATCCTTCCCCTTCCACCTGCACATAATATATTTTATTTGCTTTTTTTAAAAAAAAAAAACCACAATTGCCTTTGTACCTTGCTTTCTTCTTGCTTTCCTCCCTTCCTTTTAATGACACTAACTTGTTTTGCGTTAGTTTCTCTCACTCTAAAGCTCTGTGGCTTGCACACAGCACCACGGCGGGAATGAGCCCTCACAAAACTAACACCCACACGTGGAGCCAACTGGGGCACTTACGGGATCCATACCTACTCCCATTCACGTGCTTATTTTATCCAGGGCTGTTTGTCACCACCTTGTGAAGGGTGTTTCTAACCAAGTCACGTGAGGATGGAAGTAAGAACAACTCGATTCTGCTAGTTAACGCTTGGTCAGATTTGGATGGCAGGATTGTTGCGTTTCTTTCTCATGCTGCCGCGGGGAAGTAATTCTTGGTGGTGAAGAAATTCTTGGTGGAGAAGACTGCTACAATATCAGGCCTTCTTCCCCTGAGAAGAAGGGAAGTCCAGTGGTTGACCAAGACATGCAGTGCGGAGCTGGGCTCTGGCGTGCTTTTGTTGCCCTTGCAATGTAACAGGGGAAAAAGGTGCTTCAGCACACTTGGGTCATTTCATAGAATCATAGAATGGTTTAGGTTGGAAGGGACCTTGAAGATCATCAAGTTTCAACTCCCCTGCCTATGGCAGGGCCACCTCCCACTAGATCAGGTTGCCCAAAGCCCCATCCAGCCTGGCCTTAAACACCTCTAGGGATGGGGCTTCCACAACTTCTCTGGGCAACCTGTTCCAGTGTCCCACCACCCTCAGAGTGAAATTTATCCGTTATCCAGCCAGAGTTTGGTTAATGGTGTAAATACTGCAGACCCAGACGTTCAAGGTGACCTGATTATTAGGCAATTAAGTAGATTGTATGTTAATGGACTGTTCAAGGCATATATTCATTAAAACCAGATTTCAGACTGAAGATGTTAAGCTGCTGTTTGGAGGCTGGTTAGTCACCACCAAGCTCTCAGTGTTTTCTAGGTAACTGCTGCATCAAATCTGCAATAGTAGTCTGGTGGGGCGTATTTTTCTTTGGCTTTGTTTTATTCCTTTAGTGTGTCATCTATTTTTCACATATGCTTGCACCCAGAGTCAAAACTTAGCTATCAGTTATCATGATCTCTGATGACCAGCATGGCTGGTGCTGCGCCAGGGCAGCATCTCACCAGCTCAGCAGTGTCCTGCAGCGATTTGGAACCTTGAGAGGTTTCTGACTGAAGATCTGGGTGACAGCCTTAAGCCCATTAACACGTAACTGCCTGTTAACACTTAAATGGCGCCTTGTGAAGCTGCACCTGGCAGCTTTGCACTGCACGACACTCAGAACTAAAGGGAGGAGATTGCCAAAAGGCCTCAAAACTTAACCCCTGCATAGGTCCACTATGGGCAGAGCACTACCTATCTTGACGGCCCCAACACTGTCAGGTTTTTTGATTTTTTTCATTTTTTTTTAAAGCATTTGGGAGAGTTGGATAAAAGCTTCAAAGGATATTTGAGGTGAAGCCTTACCAAACATTTGAGTATAATATCTTGAATATTGTCTGTGTTGAAAAAATCATTAGGAAGCTTTCTTGCTGGGAGCGCTGATGATGGGATACTCTGGAGACTTTATATTTGTAACTCTGGAAAATTTAAATGCCTCGTGGTTGCCTAAAGATTCAAGCACATGCAAGCCAAATGGATGTAGTCAATGAAGATCATGCTGGTTCGAGGTGTAAATGCCAGTGCAGGTTTAAAATAAGATTCCCATGTGAGACTTGTTTAAAGTGAAGGTCCTAGATGGCCATTTCCATTTGAGTTCTCACTAAGAATCCTTTTAATTCACTCCTTCATTTTAAACAGCAAAATGCTTTAAGAGGTCTTTTGACAGCCAGATGTAGTGTTTTGGCACTGAGGTCTAAACAAGTGAAATTTCTATGCTTTCTTTTCCTCCCATGGGCTTCCATTGGCAGGATTCTCACTCCTGAGCTCTGGGCCAGAGTAATCCTTTCTGGCTTAGGCAGCATGCTGGTGCTCTGGAGTGAGGCAAGCAAGACCGGCTCATGGGCATCTGTGGGGAAGACACTCTGCATCTGTCCTCGAGAGCGGTTTGTCACACTGCTTGTGAAAATTGTCCCTTTTTCTCCAGAAGGGGAATCTGGAAGCAACTTGCTCTCCCAGGAAAGGGCACGGGAGCTCCTCCTTCAGTGCCAGAGAGATTGCCCTAAAATAATGCCTACCATTTTTACTCCTTAGATTGATTTAGCAAATCCTCCTCCATGCCACAGCAGGATCAGCGTTCTCCTGCTTCAGTCCTAGTTGCCCTGACCCGGCAGGGCAGGACAGCGTGCTTGGGGACTGGTAAATGGCAGCGAGCGATGGTCTCTTCTCCCCAGGCCAGCCTGAAGTTGCTTGCAGGGTTTAAGGACAGTACATGGCTGCTGGTTTACGCCTTCTGTTTAAACTATATAAATTACGTCTGGTCTTATCTAATCATATGCTAAAGGTTGCTTTAACTTTCCCAAGTTCCCTGCAGATTTTCCTGAGATGTTTTCAGACTTCTCTGTATCTTTTATTATTACTCAAAACTTCTCTCCAGCTAATCTTTTTTTCATCCTCAAGCCTCCATCTTGGTTGTAATTCTCAGCCTGTGGCTTTGCATTGCATTTTCATGGCCTAGAGCTTTAACATAAAAAGAAAACTCTGGGCAAACTCTGATTTCGTGTAGGTGTATGCATATATAAATCACTGACTTTGAGGATTTAATGGGACTATGCCAGATCCTAGTGTTACTTTCTCCCTTTTTACTTGAAATATGGGAGCAATCTCTTAGGAATAATTGGACTATTCACAAGGAATCACATGAAAAAAAAGTAAAGAAAATGGCTTCTTTTCATCCCAGTGCAACAATGTATTTTTGCATACACTTTAAAACTTCAATGATATTAGCCCTCAAAAGGTTTTAAAGATATGCATGTGCTTAGATCCTTCCTGGCTAGAGGTACATGGTTGTAAAATAAATATATATACATAGCTATTTAAGAGACTTACTGTCCATGCTGGCATTTATTACCTTCCTCTAATGCTCATGCCTCATTTCTTATATCAAGGTTGAAAACTGCCTTCTAGAAATGTCTCTGTAAGTAAGAGAAAACTGGTCCCTGTTCTCTGAAAATCCAAATGATTTCTGGTCAGTGTTGCAGGACAAGCCCTACATTTGAGAAGACTACGAATTAGCAAGTACCAAGTGCAGCAGAGACTTCCAAATCTTGTGTCTATAAATTTTGCAAAAAATCTGAATACGACCAATTCATTAGTGTACTTTGGGGAAGTTGCACTGGACAGAGTGTTTGCACGCCGATTTTTAGTGTATTCCAGCTAAATGGTACAGAGCTGATGTTGAGAACACTTTAGCAACAGCAATCCTTTTACAGTCAGTCACGTCCCACATTTGGGCCGTTAAAAGACTGATCTGAGCTCATTGATACCACTGTATGAGCATTTGAGGTCTCGAATTCAGCCGTTAGAGAGAGCTGTTGAGCTGCATCTATTGAGAGAATATTTCACATTTTAACCTGGCAATCTGTATCCTGCCAGGTGTATGTGTAGAGAAATGTAGAGGATGGCTGGTATGCTTTAGACAGTATGCATAATGACTGTAAGTGGGTTTATTTACATCAGAATACATAAATTAAAGCAACAGGTTGCTAAGAAACCCAGGTATTTTTTCACTCCGTTTTGTAGCCTTGGGCCTCCTTAACGACTCTTGAGTTGGTGGTTGCAGTGTCTCTGACATGCTTTGGGTATAGGGTGTCTTACTGATGGTCTTCTGGTGTCCTGTATTGCTTAGCAATTAAAATGCTTGCTCTGCCTATCCACTTCTTCTCATACCTGTTCCCCAGTGCATGTGGTGAAAGGAAGTACCTGTTTCTGAGAAGGGAAGTAGTAACCTATTCTGTTACGGGGATGTTCTGTCCCTCTCTATAGGAGGAAGAGGAGGGGTCCGAGGAGGACAGCAACGTGAAGCCAGATTTCACAATTACCATGAAAACAGATTTCAACGTGCGTAGCTTCTTGGATCAACTAGAAGATGATGCTGACGGCTTTGTTTCGCCGGTGGATGATAAGATGCCATCTAGGAGCAATCAGGATATGGGGCTTTCAAATCTCCATGAAGCATCCATGTATGTTGAATTCTCAGGCAACTTCAAAAAATTATTTCTTGCTAAGATAGCATTTTATTTGTTGGCAAAGTGTTGAGATTTTATTTTTTTTTCCATTTATGTTCTGAGTCAGAAGTTTTTGCTCTTTGCTTTTAAATACAATAGACCTTCATAAGAAAGGGTTTGAGAAGAAACTATGTGGTCCTGATACTGATATTTGACTTCTGTATCCTTGGAATCTAGCACTAAATAGTAGCTACACATCACCAGTGGCAAGCCTTTATCATGTAAACAATGCCGTACTCAACAAGGTTTTTCAGGTTTTGGAGAGGTCGAACCACTTTGCTCGACTTCAGCTAGGCTTTTGACACTGTATCCCATAACATCGTCATAGGTGAGCTTAGGAAATGTGGGTTAGGCGAGTACACAGTGAGGTGGATTGAAAACTGGCTGAATGGCAGAGCTCAGAGGGTTGTGATTGGCGACGCAGAGTCTAGTTGGACATCTGTAACCAGAAGTGTTCCCCAGGGGTCAGTATTGGGCCCAGTCTTGTTGAACGTATTCAACAACCTGGATGAGGGGGCACAGTGTACCCTCAGCAAGTTTCCTGATGACACAAAACTGGGAGGAGTGGCTGACACACCAGAAGGCTGTGCTGCCATTCAGCAAGACCTGGAGAGGCTAGAGAGTTGGGTGGGGAGGAACCTCATAAAGCTCAACAAGGGCAAGTTGTAGGGTCATGCACCAATACAGGTGAGGAGTTGACCTGCTGGAAAGCAGCTCTGCAGAGGTGGACCTGGGAGTCCTGGTGGGCAACTTGGCCGTGAGCCAGCAATGTGCCCTTGTGGCCAAGAGGGTGTGCCTTAAAAAGAGCGCGGCCAGCAGGGCAAGAGAGGTTATCCTCCCCCTCTACACTGCCCTGGTCAGGCTACATCTGGAGTACTGTGTCCAGTTCTGAGCTCCCCGGTTCAAGAAAGACAGGGAATTACTGGAGAAAGTCCAGTAGAGGGCTACAAAGATGATTAGGGGACTGGAGCACCTCTCTTATGAGGAAAGGCTGAGAGACCTGGGTCTGTTTAGCCTGGAGAAGAGAAGACTGAGAGGGGATCTCATCAATGCTTATAAGTATCTGAAGGGCGGGTGTCAAGAGGATGGGGCCAGACTCTTTCCAGTGGTGCCCAGCGACAGGACAAGGGGCAAGGGGCACTAACTGGAACACAGGAAATTCCGTCTGAACATAAGTTGAACTAGCTTTGCTAATTTTAAGCACCCAGGTCTGATGGGAACACACATAGGTGGTAGCTTTAAGTCATGGCCATTGATTCTTGATCCTATAAGAGTCACCAAAACCAGACCCATCTTGAGCAAGTAAGTTTCATAGAAGTTAATGGTGAATTGTGAAATGTGCCCTTGACCTCCTTAGAGGCTTCAGCTTAAGTCTATGATCGTTTTTCTGAACTAAATTCAGAAAGCTTTTTGTTGCAAGTAACGTCAGCTTGCCAGAGCTGCTTGCAGGAGCTGCTACATTGCTTGGCATACCTACAACTGTACATTTGTAGATTTGCTGTATGTTTCCTGTTATAATTGTGTACATATGTATAATCTTGTTTATATTTAACTCCAACAGCCCTGAACTGTTAGAGCAGCTCCAAGAAGTCAGGGAAGAGAAAAAGCGAATCAGAAAAAAATTGAGAGACTTTGAAGATAATTTTTTCCGACAAAATGGAAGGTAATAATTTCTCAGCTGTCTCTCTGTCCTTCGGCTACTTTTAATCTGTTTGGCATCCACAAAGACCTCCCGATATGGAAAGTTACCAGAACTCGCATATTTCTTTTACCCACGTTCATTACAGTTGCCCATTAAAATGAATTACCTCCCCCCTCTCCTCCCAGAACTTTAGGGACCACAGCCTCTTTGCAAACTTGGTCTTAGGACAAGCAGTGGGAAGCAAAAGTAAGAGACTGGGAAAATCCAGCTGCCTCTAGCACAACTGACAGGAATGGTAGAAGAGTTTCTCAGTGGTAGAATAATTGGGGTTTTTCCTAATGATGTATGTCTAGATTTCTGTCCTATTCTTGCTTGTCTGTGAGGTATTCGGACAGTAGTTTAACAAGTATGTGTAGCTGGGTTTATCATTGTCAGAAAAGGTCCCTCATTAATAAGCTGATAGAATGCTGTAATACATTTATACTCTTAAATTATCGTCTTAGTTTCTTGCCACCAGCTGTCATCCGTAAAGGTTCTTGTAAAATCACTGTGAAAACTTGAGAGTTTCACGTAAGCTGAGAGAAATCTGTTCAGATATCTGCTTCCTTTTCACAAGCGTTCCTGTTCGTGTAAGTGATGTGGTGCCAAGCCAGAAGAAGCTGTATTTTGTTTTGCCACGCCAAGAGGCTGACATTCAGCTGGCTCCTGAAACAGAAAGGGCTCTTCTGTCTTTTTTTCAACTGTTGTGTAGAGGCTGGCAATTTCAGAGAAGCAGGACATGCTTTCAAATAAAGTCTTGCATTTGGAACCATGGCATTGTGTTTAGCCTCAGTATGCAAGCATCCCACGCTTTGTCGGAGCAGAGTTTTTCCCCCTCTTGTTTTTTTTTTTTTCCTCTCAAGGGATAAAAGTTTTGGTTTTGTTTTCTGATGGGGAGCGGAGGAGAGAAGCTGCTGCTTTGTAGGTCTTGTTGAGGGACGGAGGGAGGCTGCTGAGGGAAGATGTCCTGTTACAGAAATCCTCATGACCTGCTTTCACTCCCACTAGGAACGTGCAGAAAGAAGACCGCACTCCTATGGCTGAAGAATACAATGAATACAAGCAGATTAAGGCCAAGCTGAGGCTGCTGGAGGTCCTGATCAGTAAAAGAGATATTAGCTCCAAGATCATGTAAAGGAGGAGATTGGTTTTGCCAGTAAACAAAGAAGAGAGAGCACCAAATGGACAAATGCATGAAGTGGATGCAGCAGGAGCCTGGCTGGGGAGAGCTGAGGAGCTCCCTGGGAACTGAAGGGCCATTCCCAGAGGCGGGAGGGGGAGAAAAGATGGCTTTCCATCCCTCTCTGCACTTGCCGTTGCCCACTCTTTCTCCAGGCCTGATGCCCAAAACAGTTTGCCAGTGTAGGAGACATGACACTGCACTCAGTGACTGCACTGAAGGGATCCTTCTGTTTTGATTTGCTTACATATCCTGTAATATTTAGAATATCAAAGCCAGCCATGCTATTCTGTTTCCCCAGGATATCATAGCAAGAGGCAAAGTAGGATGAATAGTGATTAAATCATCAAATAGCTTCTACTTTAGTTTAACAGGCGAGTGCCCTGACTGATCTCATGTGAAGGCACAGGTCAGATAGCGCCAAGACTGTTCTCTTGCAGCTACGGTAAAGATTTGCTCAGACTTTTGACCTGACTGTTTGGAGTCTGGCATCTTCTGTTGCTCGAGATAAATGCTGTAAGAATCTCTCAGTCGTCACCCAGAGCTGGTTTGAGTTACAGTTTTGCCCAGGCTTGAGTTGGGTTTTCTTCCTGCTTTTTTGGTGGCCAATTCGATTCAAGTAGAAGAAAGTACCTACATCTGTTTGGGATAGCAAAGAAAATGAGCTGTGCAGCAAGGTTCTTGCCGGCTTGTTCTGCTTAGAAGGAGATACTGTAACATTATGACCATGTTTGGGAAACTGGGAAGAAAAGAGGTTTTAAAAGCTTTAAGTCAGAATCCCGTGGGATTTTGATAGCTGATCAGTTCAATGTCTGGTGTCAATAAATCTGGAAGATATCTAGAAGACCCACCCCATCAGTACATGCGCTTCATCGTCTGATACAAACGTAGGAGTCCAAGCTGAACAGTGCACGTGGGTGTCATACGTACTCGCTAGCCTAAATTTTTTTCTTTTATGTACACCGTCAATCAGACTATGTGGGCTGCAGCAGTGACACTGTGATGGTGGCATCAGAGGATGGTCTTCCTGGTGCGTATAGGTGGTGTACCAGCACAGAGGATACTGCAGGGAACTGAAAGCCTCAAGCCGTGCTCTGCCCATGGAAAGGGCCTTTGTCTCAGGTGCGAGTTTTGACAATTCAACATTTTCAAATTTGTTTATGACTTTCGGAAAAGAAAGTCCTGGGACACATGTTTCAGCTGCTGGTGTCAGACAGATGCTGCCTGAAGGAGTGAAAGGCAGCAAGTTCAGGAATGCACCGAGCAGCTGACAGCTCAGAGTTCTGCAGTCCCGGGCCACCTGGGACTCCCACCCCAGAGGCTTGTGTGCACCCGCTCACTCTGCCCTGAGCCAGGGCTGATGTCCCAGACCCTGATGTCCCAGGGAGAGCATTTCTGTAACACTTTCTTTTGCATCGATCCCCTGGGCAGCTAATGTGCAGAAGCCAAATGGCTGAAATCAAATGCAGTGCCAGTCATCACGCAAGTCACGCTGGAGGAGGCAAGAAGAGGACCCCCAGAACAACTTCTGCCCCTTCTTTCTTTATATGGGCAAGTGGGCTCACAAATAGATATATTTGGGTTGTGGTACTTAGACTTACCCCCTACCACTTGCTGCATCTGTTGTGTTAATTGTTGCCAAAACTGATGCTGAGGGTGTTTTGGTCTCTTCAGGATCGCACAAACACTTCAGAAGGCAACCTTCTCCCTGTGGGTTTGCACGTGCCCATAACTGGTCTGGGTGGGTGAGGCAGTGATGTGTGCCTGTTAGTGAAAGCGCTTAGGAGGGGGACTCCTGGGTTGTTGGGTTTTTTTACTGATTGCAGAATTGCCCGTTCTGTATAAAATCAGTGAAGACTGAATTTCGTATTTCCAAAGAGTCCGGAGGACTTGTGTGCTGACCTGGGGCTTGGCTTTTCAGCGATGCTGAGTTTCCATCACGTGAGAGATGTGGGGCTCTCCCTCCGCAAAACTGAACCTTTGATTGCGTTAACTTGGCTGACAAATGGGCTCAAAACCTGCTTTTGAAGATGTTTGACTGGAAGAGAAGCCTGACCAGGGTAAAACCCTGTCTGAACACAGGGCAGCCCAGGAAACAGAGCTGTGCCTTTGTCCTTCAGCCTGCTCTTATGGGCTCTTCCTCTCAGAGTCCATAGGGATTTGGGGTATAGCAGCTGAGCCAAACGGGCTGCGGTGTCACTCTGCTAGTAGAAGTGTGGGATGAGAAAGGGTGGTGGGTTACCAAAAAGTCCTTAGCACCGGCTCGGTTTGGTGGTGTTCAGGCCCGGTTCTGCAAAGCTAAAACACGCGCGGTGAGCGTGTGCCTCAGGCTGGTCAGCGTTTGGGATTTTGCTGAATTACGATGGACTGAAGCTTGGGTGCTTTGCTGAATTTGGGCCTGGACATCTTTATACGGACAGGAGAAGCAGTTTCTGCCCTTTCTTCATAGTCATACGTTTTTTCCAGTGGGCCAAGGTTTCCCGGGAGTATGTTTTCTCTGCTTATTTTTAAAAGCCTGTTTGCACTGTGTACTGATAAATTATCTGTTTTGCTGGGTTTTGCCCCTGACAAATCTTGATAAATGATATGTAGGGAACAGTCCATTTTATTTTTAAACTGATGAGATTGTAGCATTTTCTGATGCTTAGTTACCGCTGTTTACATGGTATATTGCTAGAATTTCAGATAGTTTATATGAAATGTAAGTACAATTATGCACTTTAGAGAGTTTATATTTTTGAACTTTGAAAGCTAAAAGTAACAAAACCTGTTAACTGAAATTGTACATTAAAAGAAAAAAACCCACACCTAGCCATCTCTCTTTTTAAACTGTTCTTTTCAAGTCTCTCCCCGTGGCAAAAAATGACGTCATCCACCTAGTTGCGAAGGGAACGGCTAGGAAAGATCATCGTAGAGAAGAAGTGAATTTTAAAATTCCAGTCCTGGAAAGACACACGCAAACGCTCGACTTTTCTGTCCTGGGTTTGCAGATGCTGTGACTCCCCTCTGCCAAGCCTGCGCGGGAGGAGGGCTCCAAGGCCTGAGCACTAAAATGTCTTTGTATCTCCCACAGATGATTTGAGTTCCCGCTAACCACAAATAGCCACAAACGATGTTTGCCCCGCCACACTCCTCTAAGTCAATCCAAGCAACATCTGTCCGTTTTGTTTGATGATTTGTCTATGCCAACATCAATGAGTATTGACTGGAGAACATTAAATACAAGACTTGTGTTTTTAAAAGGTGTGAAGTACTGTACAAAAATCTACTTTATGTGATATAAATAAGCTGTTTAGTATAAGACAACCTGTTTCCGTGTCCCTAGAACAAACTGTCTGCTGTAGGATGGCAGTACGGTCTGTTGGGCTTCCCATCCGCTGGGGCCATTTCAGACACGCGTGGCTGTGTGTTACCACGTTGTGGTATAATAAATCGTGGTGGTTTGTTTAAATGGTGACGATGGACGGGTTGCGGACAAAGTAAGATTGCGAGAGTTAAAGATAGAGGAAAAACTTGTCATTCTTACAAGTTGCATTTGGTTTGATTCTGTTTACTCCTGAGTAAACAGTCAAATAATGGATGTTTATGTTAAAGGCAGTGAAATTAAAGCATCTGATCTTTTAATCATTCTGCTAAGACATCGGTTGTTATTCCTGGTATCTGCAAGTTTTGGATGGTAAGTGCTGCAGCCTGAGCTGCTTCCCGAGTCCTCTTTGGAGATGTTTGCTAATTGGTGCTTGAAAGGAGCTGCCGAGGGGAGAGCGGGGCTGTAGCCTGCAACTGTCGCCATGGTCCCCGGGGGCGAAGCTCACCCTGTTTGTGAGGCTGCTCAGGGGCGCCGTCCCGGGGCTGCGCTGCTGCCATTGCCACCAGTGGCCCTTGATGATGGCCACCGCACAGAAGAGGAGCTGCCAGAGGCTGGGCACCCAGTATGGGCTTTGTCATGAGTGACACCAGCTGGGGCTTGGGCCCAGAGCTGTACTTCAGCTTGTTCTTCAACTTCCTTCAGCTTCACTGTTTCTGGTTCCCATCTCTTGGGGAAGGGATCCAAGGACTTCTGGCTGCTGGGGAGGGAATTTGGGTCCAGACTCGTTACTCTAAGCCAAGCCTAGGAGGAGACTTTGCTTGCTCATGTGCGGATGAGGAAGTTAACTTTGCTTTTGAAAACTGTAACTGATGCATTCATTGACCCTCTAGTGTGGGATAACTCAGTTGGAAATGGTGGGTCGCTTCCTTCCTATCTCTGGGTACTGCCGTATTCCTGGGGGGCAAAAAGACCCTTATCCCAGTGGGTGCACTTAAAAAGTGCTTTCTGTGTTGGCAGAGGATGCCGATTCCAGCAATGTCCCCGGGATGTGTTACAAAAAGGGCTGTTTGTTGGCACTGGGAGCATCCGCAGAACCCAAGCGAAACCTGGGCCGCGCGCCTGTTGCCTCCCTCGTGGGCTGCGGGGATTTCATGGCTGTGCACTGGGAAGTGATGTTGTTCATTTGCCCTTGGGAAACAGCGCAGTGGTTCACGTGCACGGACCGTGTCGGGGCCTGACTGTGGTGCTGCTGGAGTTAACAGCCATCTCCTTACTGACTGCAGCAGGAGGGCGGCCCGTGGGGTGAGGTGTGTACTCGGTGCGGGCACCAGCGCTTGCCAGGGCTCAGCTCTTCCAAATTCCTTACCGTGCAGTTTGTGATACTGGGCCGACTGCAAGAATTTACGTGTTCAGAGAGAGATCTCTCCCTACGTCTGAGTCACCTAAAATCCCTCTCTCACGCTGTGAAGGGTAGCTGCTTCTCTTAAGTGCTGCCCCTGTGGTCCCCGCTTCGGAGCAGGTGAGATGTGTTAATGCTGGTAAACAGGGTCTGGTTGGGGTTCAGGGGCAGAAGAGCTCTGCTTCTGCAGGGGATTTCCCTTGCAAACATTTAAACAATGCATAAAAAAACTGTTTTCCAGCCATAAAATGGTAAATGGCAAGTGCAACTACTGAAGAAGCGAGGGAGCTTATTCTCCTTAAGTGTGAGGGATGAGACCCTGGCACTGCTGAAAGCAAGTATTGCCATGGGGTTTAGAAAAGTGCACAACTGCACTTGAGCATTTGGGTTTTTTAGGCAAGGAGTACTGACGCTAGCCCAGCCACAGCTGGCTGTGACCAACTCCTCCTCTTCATTGCCACTTTTTGGGAAAAAAAAGGGGGGGGGGGGGGAANAAAGTCAAAAATAAATTTTTCACTGATTTCAATACCTGGCAAAGTACACAGTAACCCACAGCGCTAGAAGGGGAATAAGAAGTGGTGTATCGTACTAGCTTAATTAAATTTCCTGATGTTCATAGCCTGCGATGGGTACAGCAAAGCGAGGCAACAAGCGGAGATGCAACATGAGAGCGCGCCGGGCTGACGGCTGAGCAGCAGCTCCTGCTCTCCTCCCGTGGCTCCTTCGGGGGTGGCAGTTCTAAGGTATTGTTGGCTTTGACCATCCCAGCTCCCTCTCTCTGCTTGGGCTGTGAGACACGTAAGTTGGCTCCAAGACTCCAACGGTGAAGAGGACACCTCCACCCCTGTGAGTGTGTGTCCTGGTGCCCAGCATCAAGAAGACGCAGGGCAAACTTGTAAAAAGCTCTTGCCCTGGCAGCCAGGAGTGGCTCGACACCTCCACAGCTATTGAGGGGGACACTGGAGTCTCACCAACCTGTACGGTCACTCGCAGCACGGGGTGTTGGACACTTGTTGGGCCTCGTATGGTCAGAGGGATCCTTCTGTCTCCCTTTGGACACCTGCATCCAGTGGCAAGCCAGTATATGGATATGTACGTACGTCAAACAAGATATATTTATGCAAATAAGTTCTGGTGTATTTGATTTGGTTGGCGAGCAGAAGCCAGTACCAGAAGGGGGGGGGGGGGTTTGGGGCCTGACTGAAAAAAAAAAAAAAANGGTGCCTGACTGAAAAAAAAAAAATAATAATCAATTTTTCAGGCTTCATTTGCTGTATAGAAGCAACTACATGACTCTCTCATGCAACCGGTGTACTCCACAGCTAATGAAACCTTAGCCAACATGGGCTGGTTCTGTTTATGTGATTTATGTAAGCACGTTTAGTTTGAATCTACAGCATCTTTTTTAATGTAAATGGGTCGATGAGCATTATGTGTCCATTTTGGTACGTCCTCTATTTTGTATAAAAGAAGAAAATGAAACTATTTTGACTGCAGGTGTTTGGTGATGGTTTTTGTTACCAGCTGCTAATGGTGGCTGAGCAGGACAAGCGAGGGGCTGGGCAGCAGCACTCACCGGGCCCTTGTCCCCGCAGCCTGAGCTCTTCTCCTGCCTCCCTCTTGCTCTTCTCGCCCAAGAGAGGAGAAGTGGGGTTGAAGTTTGGTTCCCCCCCCCACCTCGGGTTAAACATCAGACTGCCCTGAGCGGGGTGTGCAGACACATGTGCACAGCTGTGCACAGCGCTCAGCCCAGCCCTGGCTGCCGCCTCTGCCCCAGCTGAACATGGCTGACATCTGCTCACGGAAAATAGAGAGGGGGGTGTGTGTATGCATGCATGATGTATAAATACATTTATACACACATTTTTGCATGTATATATATTATAAAAAGTATACGTGCTTATCTGTATATTGTGTATAATATACACATGTGTTACAGCTACAATAATACAATATATGCCATACACTAAGTACACGATATACACTATATACAAAATATATATTCTATATACACTATTATACTATATAGAGACCTTACACAATTATACAATACAGATGACATTGTAAAGTATATACATTATATTGTGTTCATAGCGAGCATGTATATAGGGTATATGCTTATACCTCTATGTACGTACGGATCCAACCAGATATACATACACATGTGCAATATTTGTGTCTAACTGTACGGGTATTTATATTTTCCACTGAGGCAGGGAAGTGTTTTACTGTGTTTGTAAATAAACTTTCCGATAGAGAATTCCTGGCATTTGAGCAGTGCCACCAAATGCTCGCCGGTGCCACGACAGCCCTTTCCCCAGCAGCCCAAACGAGTTGTGAGTCAAGGTGTTTCGTTTCATTTCAGCTTGCCCATCTTGCCAATATACCACAAATACAGTGAATACATCGTTTTAGTTTGATAAGATTTATTTGTAGGTATAGTATAACAGATCATAGAATGGTTAGAGTTGGAAGGGACCTTAAAGATCATCTAGTTCCAAATGTGCTAGATGCAATACTATCAGTAACATTAATTACAAATTATGTTGCAAACATATATATGTTTATTTATATATATATACACACACACACGTATATGCACACTGTACCAAATTATTAATCCTATGTAGATGCTGTGCATTTACCTGCACAGCTAAAGGAATGAGAGCAGTGCTCTTCCTTCATAAGCTCAGGAAAGTTGCAGCCATAAGGCCATGTACAGGAAATCCTGTACTAAGCCAGCAAATTAACTATATTTGCATATGCTAATGATGTCCCACAGTGCTGGGGGGGGGCCAGGTGAGCACCATGAGGCCACATCATTGCTGGCTGAAGCCTGAGGCTGCAGCTGGCAAGCAGGTGTCAAGCACCCCCTCCATGGGTCTGTTTTTGGGGTGAGATGGGAGGTTTCCCCGCGCAAACAGGGCAGGGGACCCGAGGGGACATCTCTGCTGCCAACCTGCACCCTGGCCCCAGACAGACAGACGCACACACAGACAACAGATACACACAGACTCACTCTCCCATGTCTGGTGTTGCCAGTCGTCTGGTATTGCTGCCACAGCTCCTGTACATACGGGCCCCTTGTTCATTAATTACTTGCCATTAATTGACAAAGAAACAGCTCTGAGGCTAGTCCAATGTAGAGGAGGGACACGGGGTACTGCAGGGCTGCCACTGGCTCACTGCCTCCAGCACCCAGCTGGGGCCCCATTCTCCTCAAGGTGCTCAGACCACAGGGGACATGGGGACATTGTCCCAGGGGTCCTGCCTACACCTGCAGGGCCAGGCAGGAGAGGCCACTGGCTGGAGAAGCCCTTGGTGGCCCTCAGTGCCCTGAGGAAAGGCACAGCTGCACACCCTCCTGCCTGCGAGGTGGGAGGAAAGGAAGAGAAACAGCAGGGATGTGGGGATGAAGGGATAGGGATGGAGGGACTCAAGTCTGGTCTCAATTCCCAGCTCTCCCACAGAGGACTTGGACTGCAGCTGAGCCAGGAGGGGCAGATAAAACTCCTCCTGCGCTGTCTGTGGAGACAGCAAGTCCCCTGGGGCTGGGTGCCACCCTGCCTTGCTCTCATTTAGCAATGAGCACATCAGGGCCAAACCCGGGTGAGGAAGGGGAAGGGCAGCATTCGATCCAAGCGAGCAAGGAGGGGACAGGCTGGGGTGCTCACCAGCAGCTGGGCCAAGGGAGAGGAAAGCAGCGCCCTTCCAGATGCTCAGAGGTACGGCGAGACCAGCAGGAGAGCCGGTGCCTGGAGCAGCCCCTCCTTTGCTTCCTGACACAAAGGCAGCCACTCGGTCAGAATTAAACATCAAATTTATTGCATAATACTGTACTATGTACACACACATCGAAAATAAACATTTGATATAATTGTATATTTGTCTTCAATGCTGCATTAGAAAGAGGCTGGAGGGCTCTCAGTGTAGCCCACAGCTTGTCTTAAAAAAAAAAAAAGAAAAACAACCCAGAAGCCTAAAACCTTTTGTTACGAGGTGCAAAGTTCAATACTGTATATTGAACATGGTGCATAAATACTATGTCCTAATAACAAGTCAATGTCAAAACCACCCTAGGCTTAAAATGAGATTTACATCAAGACCTGAAAAATGGGGGGGATCATTCAAACTTCTTTTACTGGGAGCGTAGGACAGGGGGAAAGAGGATAAAGGCTCTCCAATCTTACAGGATAGATTTAGGTAATGACTTTGCCTACTCAAGTCCTAATGTACATTTTCCGTCTAATTCATATAGATTGTCCTTTAAGGCCCCCCCAGCAAAACAGATGTCAAGTGAAAGGGCTCCTCTGAAACAGCAAAATAAAGTTACCCTAACTGCAAAAATAAAACCAACCTCCAAACAGAGGCTTATCACTCAAATGTGGATCTCATGCTTATTTCTGTTCCTGACCTGGTGAGATTAGAGAGCCTGTACACACCTCACACGCACCTGCAGGCTCTCACATACATACACACACACACACACATTCACACACACGTGACTCCTCTGGAGAAAGGCGGCAGTGGTAAAAGCAGCCACCTCACCTTGTATTGGAATAACAGGTCTGTTCAGATGGAAAAACAGGGCTCAGCAAAGCCCACCCATCTACCTTATAGACTTGCCAAGACAGAAACACAACACAAGAGAGATGTAATTTGAGAAACCCCTTATTATAGGTAGGGTTTGTCCTTCCACAAGCCTGAACACAAACTCCGCTCCAGAGGAGTCTGAGGCTTCTTTAAAAAGACATTGCTTGGAAACAAAATTTGAGGCAAGCGAGGAAAAATAAGCCAACCCCCCCCGAAATCATCATATTCTCCATCAGACATCCTGGCGCAAAAAGACAGAGCATGTACCATCACTAATACACTGCCCTGGGGGTCACAAATGACCTCCCAGCCCAGTACCACCCGCCAAGGACCAAAGGGCAGAGGGGATATTTCCATTCAAAGCAAGCAAGAACCAGCTTGCATTTAAAAAGGGAGGAAAAAAGGGGGGGGGGGGGAAATCACAGCTTTTCATAAAGGAGATCGCTATTTCATCCTCAATTTCCACCATAGCCTAAATGCAAGGAACATCAAAATACTTAAACTGGATTAAAAGAAGAGGTAAGTTTGTGTGTGTGTAGGGGTGATAAAAGCAAACTACAAGGAATTGCCAGGAGGGCAGTGATGTCAGGTTGGAGGGGAGACAACAAAAATGCCCACTGAACTGATTTTGTTCAGTAGATGAGAAAATTCAAAGCAATAGCCTCTCCCTGCTGAAGCCCCACAAAATGCTGGCGGCATCAGGCTGAGACTGCATCATCTCAATCTATTATTATTACTAATAATTATATTTTCCCCCAAAGTGTTCCAATCCATTCCCTTACAAAAATAAAGCCAAGCCCATCATTTTTTTTCCTCCGTACCCAAGTGTCTGTGCCTCTCCCGCACTGCTCACGCTAAGCTAAAGCCCTCGTAGTGGTCGATGGCTTGAACCAGCCGGGCGCTGAGGATCTCCTTGCTGCTGTACTTGGGCAGGTCCAGGAGATTGTAGCAGGTGTGCGCCACGGGCAGGTACTGCTCCCCACTGGCAGTGGACTGGATGACGATGCGCAGGCTGGACATGCCGTAGATGGGAATGCGGTCGCTGCCGGTCAGAAATACTAGGAGAAGCAGAGGGAAGGTTGGACAGTTAGGGCAGGCGACCTCGCGTCGAGGGCTGCACCTGAAGGCAAACTCCATCCCCACCCGCAGGATGGGACCCTGCCTGAAGTGGCCGAAACACTGACTGAACTCCATGCAGGGCATGGCTGGTGCGTGGAGAGGGGCAGGAGAGCAGAGGCAAGAAGCAAGGCCACTGCTGGGTGCGCAGAGGAGTAAATAAAGCAGCCCACAGCACCCCTCCTTCCCTTAAAATATACGATCTTAAAAGCTCCCTCTTACACCCAAGCAGGATAAAAAGGAGCAAAGTCAGGGTTGCCTGATGCCCGTGGCAGGGGTGCACCCCTGGGGAGAGACAGAGGGGACCCAGACACGCTCCCTGCTGCCACCCCTCCCAGGCACAGTACCTCGATGACAGGACCAGGGTTGGTTCCTCCTTGCTGCTCCCCATCATACCCATGCTCCCGCCGAGCACAACCCTTGTGTACTGTCCCTGCCACAGCAGTTTGGGGTGGGGGACTCCTGGGACCCTTTCTACACAGCTGCTAACTTCAGCATGCAAGTTTTGGCCAAGCCATTTTTCCATCTCAATCATGCAGGACAACTAGTTGACTGCTTGTGTCTTTGGGGAAAAGCTTGCCTAAAAACACCAGCCTTTACCTTCCCAGCAGTCACAGAATCACAGAGTTGATGAGGTTGAAGGGATCTCTGGAGGTCCTCTGGGCCAACCCCCCTGTTCAAGCAGGGCCACCTAGAGCAGGCTGCCCAGAACTGTGTCCAGCTTTTGAGTATCTCCAAGGATGGAGACTCCACAACCTCTCTGGGCAACTATGCCAGTGCTCAGTCACCATCACAGGGAAAAAGTATTTCCTGATGTTCCCAAGGAACCTGCTGTGTTTCAGTTTGTGTCCATTGCCTCTGGTCCTGTCACTGGGCACCACCAAAAAGCGCCTGGCTCCATCCTTCTTGCACCCTCCCTTCAAGTATTTATACACATTGAGGAAGTCCCCTGTGAGGCTTCTCATCTCCAGGCTGAACAGACCAAGCTCTCACAGCCTTTCTTCACAGTCCCCCAGACATCTTGGCAGCCCTTTGCTGGACTCTATCCAGTATGTCCATGTCTCTCTTGTACAGTGGGGAGCCCAGAACTGGTCCCATCACTCCAGGTGTGGCCTCACTAGTGCTGAGTAGAGGGGGCAAGATCATCCCCTTTGACCTGCTGGCAACAGTCCCCTAATGCCCCCCAGGATACCATTCACCTTCTTTGCAGCCAGAGCACATTGTTGGCTCATGGTCAACTTGGTGTCCACCAGGACTCCCAAGGGAGCAAAAGTTGCTGGCTGGAGCAACAAACTCAGAATCACCTGCCCTTAAAAACATGTATGTCTCCTCCCCTCCCCTTCTGTCCCAAATAAAGTGACCGCCACACAGCAGCTCAGATCTGTGGGTGGCTGGGACACGACACAATGCGCACACACACACAGAGACATGCACTTCCCAAGGCCACTTCTGCAGGGGATTTCCTCTCCTTGTCAGCACACCACCCACCAATACTAGCACAAGGAGACCACCATCAGATGGGAGGCATCTGCTACCCAGTCACACCAACACATGGTCTCATTTTTCTGCCACATTATACAATAGTTTCTCCACTCAGCTGTCACCCCACAATTGCCCTGTTGCACCTAAAAAGTGTGCTTCAATGCTCAGCTTGCAGAATAAGGAACCAGATTAAGTACGGGCACTGGGGACTGCTATGAATTCACCTCCTGGCAATGTGAACAGATGGATGCTGCACTCCCTTGTCAGAGACTGCACTGATCTGCACTGCAGATATCACAGTGATTTTGAGAGTAAAAATGAACACAAAAGAAAAAAGAAAAACAAAAAACAAGAGAGGGAGAAAACACATTATCTGACCAGCAGATAACTCAGGAGATAGCCATTCATGCTGGATCATCTTCGAGCAGTTAACGCAACGTGCCATAACCCTGGAGCTCTGCAGACACTCCCACCTGAGCCTTTTGATTTCAGGAAACACTCTGCACCACTGCAAGATACTTACAGAGAAATTTCTTCTTCTTTTCCAAGGGAAAAGCATGAAAGGTTTCCCAAAACATTCTCACAGTTGGGTGTGTTGCAGTGTAGTCTCCCTTATAGACAGCGCTCTATTAAAAAACAAAAAGTCATATCATTTCACGTGGCACTAGAAAGCAAAGACTAAGCAGAACCCAGACCTGATCTCTTCTGGTATCTGACATCAGACCGATGTCTGGCAGTCACTAAACGAAGCACAAGATGGGTCATGGGCAATAGCACAGCTCAAAGACCCAGTAAAGGGTTCTCCTAGCAGCATGTGGAAGGCAGGCATTAGGCTTTTAGGTATTCAGCTAACTACATATGTCGTGAAGAATCCTGGAGTACCTGTTCACAGGCTGGACTCATGAACGGGATCATGTGCTCTGCATCAGAAACCCACTTTTACTGCTGAGGCTCAGACAGAGAAAGTAACTTGCCAATCTATGCATTTTGACAGGATACAACTCTTACTTTGTGTCCAGACTCCCCTTGGAACCTTTGGCTGTGTACTTTTTGCCCTTGTGCAGTGGAGTTTTACTGTAGATGAAGACCCTGACTTTGTTTCTTCCCTTCAGTCTTAGGTTTCACCCATAAAAACTGCAGATGGAAGTCCTTCTCCCCTGTCCTTTCCCATCCTGAATTTCCCCCGAGTATCAGGACAGCCCAGTAAGAAACTTTTCATGTGAATGGTAGCAAGGTGTACAAGGAGCATAAAAGAAGACATCCATGGCTTATCACATCTCACATGCCAGGCTAGTGCCCACCTCATGGAACTGTGCAATCCTGGTACTGATGAAAAAGAAGAAAAATATTACAAGAGGGAAGCTTTACCTCCTCCAATTCCTCCCAGTTGTAGTTACTGTTTCCAACTATCATGGCCCTGAGCTCTGTGGGCTGGAAGAGTTCCAGGACTTTCCCACCACACACTTTCAGGAAGCCCGTGGAAAAGGCCGTGTACCACTCATGGATGGAGAGGTTGAAGATGTAATTTACGTAGGCTTCAACAAATTCTTCCCTAGTGCATTGAGAGAGAGCAGGCAAAGGAAAGCACTTTTAATCATATGCCTGAGCAGCAGCACTACTAAGTTTTCCTGTTTCTGCCTGTAACGTGTCTTGCAAACCTGACTTTCCAACAGGTTCGACCCACTGCCCTTCTCTCACTGAACTGAGTCATTGCAACATGGACAAAGAATTGGGCAGCAAGTACCACCATGTGTCTGCTTATTCCCCGGCAGTGCCAGCATGGGAGGTCCCCCAGCAGCCCAGGCTCTATACTACCAGTAAACCCACCCAAGTGGCCTTACATCCAGTTGCCCACGAAGCCAGGAGGGAGCCAGGGTGGCACCAAGCACTGGGGAGGTGTCAGGAACAGAGCCCTCTTCCCCATGGAACCCGTGCCTGCACAGAGGTTGTGTTAAGCAAATCTCAGGATTCAGTCACCAGAGGAACACGTCCACCCCCTGGCCCAGCTCCTGCAACCCTCATTTAGGAAGTCCAGGAAATAAGCTACGGCTCTCCTCTGTCTGCAGGTGTCCAGGGTTACTCAGCACAGGGCTCTGTGTCCCCCTGCAATGAACGTGGACTGCCGGGTTGCTGTGAGCAAGTGCTCTGCCAGGAAGAGAGAACCAAATCAAACAGACAGTGCTCAGAAGACTACCACTTCCCTAGCCCTAGTTAGGTACCCTGTGAATTCAGAGGCAGCTACTGCTGACTCAGTCCCCCACCAGTCTTGCCAGCGGTTCAGCGCTTTCAAAGCCAAAGCTGCAGCCTAGAGGCAGTCTGAGGAAACCCTGCTCTGAAAAGTCTTGATCGGAAACTGCACGGCCAATTCCCTCCCTCCTGGCGCCAAAGAGAAAGCAATCGAAAGAAATTAAGAAACACCCCTTACTACAGGGCAAGAAAGGAAACCTCCTCTTCAGCCTTCACACTCCAGTTGAATACATATGGGATGGGTGCATTTGGAGTACGTGGCAAAGAGAACGATTCCTCTCAGAATGACAACCCTGTTTTGCTTTAAGAGTTCCCAAGAACAGCACTAAAATAAAAACACCATTCTGTAGTCATTGGCAAGAAACTCGTGGCAGGTCCTGGCCAAACCCTGCCTCTGGGTTTTGTTAGGAGGCTAAGCATCTTTATTCTGCTCTCTTTCCTATTCTCAAAGCACCATGACCTGAGTGCAACATTAGAATTTTATTTGTGCAATGACTTAAAAATATTTCCCCCGACTTTTTTTTTTTTTTTTTAAACACCTGACCATAATGCACCAGCCAACGTGGCAAACTGGGACATGAAAGCATTCTGTGGATGGAGCTGTCATTTTTGCCTGACGTTCGAGCACAGCTCACATCTGCATTCAGATAAGCAGATCAGGGAACACCATGGAATCCCCTATCTCACTCTCTAGCTGAGGAGGTCACAACTGAAAGAAATATTTTGACGTTTTGGTGGAGGAATTCTCAATGCATACGCTATGTTAAAGCAGTGAGGGATGGGTGAAAAACTAAAAAAGAAAAATAAGGAAGCAGACTGACAAATATGAAAATTTGGAATAAGAAATCATATACTGAAGGGGGAGTTATTTTCCAGCGCATTTGTTTTATTGTCATTTTCCTGATAGTCACCTGAGCATTAGGGAAATCCAAGCTGATTAAGCACTTAACTGTTGCTTAATACCTCTCTGGCTGTTACGGTCATGAACTCTTTATCAAGAACATTTTATGTTGTGACACGCAATATGAACTCCAAAAGAGAAAGGGAAAATTCAGGCTTCTCCTACTTAGCATTTTTCAGTCAAAGCATTCCTGGTGAACTTTCCTCAAACAGGAAGGGCACTGCCCAAAGACATGCACACAGCAAACTATTCAGGCCAGGAGGGCAGCAAATTGATCCCTGGCCTCTAAATGTAGGCGTGGAGGAAGTCATTAAGCACTGTAAGGTGGATGAATTGACAGCCATGTCTAGACTTGGATTTAGAGGTTAGCTTGAGTTCAGAACTCTGGTCAAGACGAAGCGATTGCATTCTGGAATGTGTTAAGCCAGTGAAGCTACACACTAGCCTTTCTGCTTAAGGATTTTCTTCTCTTGTTGCCTCTCCTGACTTCATAAACAGTTGCAGGATCTAACCTGGGTGCTCTTCCCAAACATTTGCTCAGCTTTGTTCCTCCCTCTAGGCCAGTATAGCACAGAGTAGAAAAATGGCCATTTTTCTTTTTGAGTGTACACGCCCAGCCTAAAAACCTAAAGGCTACTATCACTGGCATTTTCATCTTTATTTCACTGTAGCAAGTGTAGATTAAACTCTACTGTATTTACCTGAAGCCCATCTTCTCTTTGCAGGGAGACAAGCTTACACTGCTCCATCTCCACATGGGTTTTGCATAGAGGCAGCTATTTAGCTGTAAAATTGCACCCTTTGGGGCAGTAGTAAAGTAGGTAAGAAGGTAATACAGACAAAGCTTTTGTTACAGCAATGGCTTTAGACACAATCAGAACCCTTTTAAATAATCAGATTAATAGGAAATGACTTCATCTCCAGGTTTGCCAGCAAGGTCTTCAGCAATCCTAGCTCAAGCCCCTAACCATGCTGCTGACTAGTCACTGGATCACACTGTTTTGCCAGCAGAGAAAGAATTTGAACACTGCTTCAAGTAATAAAGGCATTCATAGAAATCCAATTACAGGATTATGAGAAGAAAATAGTTTAGCAGCTGGAAAAAAAGAAAGGAGGGGAAATGGTAGCTGTGCTCGTAATAACTCTCAGGTGTTCGGTCAAACGGAAAGGAATCTATGTACAGTACAGCCTTATGGCTCTAATCAGGGATGGTGGTCCCCCATCAGACATACTCAAGGGAAAGCGTTTCCGGCTCCAGAATTAATAGTATAAACAAGTTTGCCAGGCTCAGATCTGTTGGTCACGTACTGTTCTTCTCTAAACCATCAGGGAGATTGATCTTCAAGGGCCAAAATCATTTGCAATCTCCATTTACCATGAGAAAAAAAACTGCCAAGGGTCTATATGAAGGCCTTTTATAGGGAAAACATCCATCCAAAAGGGTGTGGGACATTTTCCAAACATTGGTGGAAAGATGACAAAAACTTGCTTTTTATTCAAGTGTCACTGGCATCCAGCAACTTTTGAACAACTGGTCTTAGAAATTGTTCACAGTGACTTCTAATTCTCTCCCACATTTCACCTCAGCCAAATCTTCCGTGGCACTGCAACTGACTTCAGCACAAGTATGAGTCCACCCCCCCATATGCCCCACTTACCTGTTGTCCTTCTGCACCAGAATTTTATCTCCATCTTCAATCAGGTTCTTCTGCTCTGTCACACCATAGCTTTCCCTGCAGATCTATACAAAACCAGAAAACTAATTTTACCAGAAGTACTCTTCAGGCCATATGCCTGCAGAAACATACAGAGTTCTCTTCCACAGTTGATGACTGGCGTGTGAAGCGCGGGCCAGAGAAAAGGGCATACGCAGAACATTTTTTCTCTGCTCCAAATGCCCTGCATGCTTCACCACCTTCCGTCATTTAACATTTGCTGTAGGACTGCTATTAAGTCTAAATGCAAACTCAGAAACAAAAAGTTTTTGTTTTAGGCAAATTTCCTGTGGAAAAAGAAAACGCAAGAGGGGTAACTAAAAAACTGTATTGAACTATGCCCACATGCTCTGGCAATAAAAAGGACTCCCTTTTTTATAACAAAAGATCAGTAGGTTAATTCATCTGCTCTCATGCGAGATGACATGATCACAGACAGCTTCCTGCTTTTGCCTGGCCTAGGATGGCACCAGTACAAACATATATACATATAAAATTGGTCGCGTGGAGAAAATGCAAAAGGGTCAATTTTCAAGTTGCTATATGCAAAAGATGCTCAGATATTGACGTGCAAATTTGCCAAATTATTAATTTCAAGGTTTGGGATATCAGTTATTTATTCATTTCAAAGTTTTAGCAGATGTATCTGTATGTCTTTATATATTATGCAGTACACAGTACAAGAAAGAGAGAGTAAGAATGCCCTTTTTGTGTGAAAAGAGAAAAATCTCTTGTGTTACTTCAAAGGTATTATTTTTTACACAGTCTGCATTACCATCATTATGGCTTCATTACCTCATCCTGAATTGCAGCTCTGACCTGCACAAGACACAGTCAGACCCAGGTCTGACTCACTCCAGAGGTCAGTTTGATCCAAAAGACTTTATGTGCTGCCATTTATGAAACAAGGAAATGGACAACGCTCTCCTAGCTCAGCAAGGATTTTCTTCACAGTGTGTAGCACTGTTTCCTGGTACCTTGGTGTTACCCCAGGCAGGCCCTGGACCGAGAGTCAAGAACTCAGATCAAGCTTACATCACTCACAACCTGTTACAACACCAGGAATTTAAACCAAAGACATTCAAACATGGAAGCCCCTACCCTGCCCGAGTCAGAAGAGAACAGAGCTTGGAGAATAATGATGCTGTATTTAGAACCTCTTTGTGAGGTTCTAAATGTTTGCACGTGATCAGGGATATACCTGACGCTCCAGTGTATGTCAAAATCAAACTCTTAATTTTAAGTAATCTCTGCTGTGTAATAGAAACTATTGCATATAGGTTACAAGCGAGAAAAAAAAATTTTTTTTACTGCTGTAGTAGCACAGGAAAGCTGACTACCTCAGCATGTCTCCTAGCAATAGTCTCTAGCATTTTGTTTCTAAGAAAGTCTGACCAAGTACACTCACTATAAATTTTTAAGTTAAAAAGTATTAATAGTAGGACAGCAAGGAATATTCTAAGTTGCGTTTTCAAGAATTGACCTAGTGGGGTCAAAGCCTAACTTCCATTTTCAAGGAGGATTTAGGAATCCACTTCTCACTGTCTAGTGTGAGAAGTTGGCCACTGGCATTTAAGTCACAGTGACAACAAGGCTATTTTGAAAATCCCTCTGCTTAATCTACTTACTAGCTCAGTTTTCATGACCACATACAAAAGAACAAGGGAGTTGACAGCAAAGAATCTGAACATTAACATTAACATGGGGTATGTGCTACAGGCATAGTTTGGAATAAACCATAATACAGATGAATAAGTAAATGGGCTTCAACCACAACAATCACAGAGCAAATATGTTAAATGTGCCTTACAGTAAAATTCAAGCAGAACGTCTCTTCTACATCTTCCCCAGGGTAATCTAAAAGTTGCTGAAGACTCCTACATGACAGTTGGGGAAAGAAATGAGAAAAAAAGAAAATCAGAGATGCAAAAAGCAAAAGAAAATCAGCAAAAGTAAACAGCATCATAAATCTGGGTAATAGGATTGCAAGAGACAGAATTTGAATCACCTGAAGGGGTAAGAAAGAAATAAACCTCAAATAAAGATGCTTTGTTAGAACCACGTACCTAGTACATGGATCCGCCTTAACGATCCTGGACTTAGAACAGAATTACATTTCTAGTTCTTAGGGACTGCTAGTTACTTATGTCATCACCACAGAAAGGTCTAATAGAGTGGAGGAAGAGAGGGAGGTGGATTAGATCTGTATCCACATCATGTAGAAAATATTCTCCTGCCCCTCAAAATCCTGCTGCTGTCCTCCTGGAATTTTACCTCATTATTGTTAAATACAGCCGTAGCTTTGTGCAGATAAATCAGATGACAACTCAGAAGAAAAAAAGAAGACAGCAGTCAAACAGTGGGATCTTAACCTCTCAGTGTCAGAGGGAACCAATAGCCCCATGCAATTAGGCAGAAAAAATTCAACACACCATTTAGAAAAAGTCATCCCTTCACTCCATTCAACTCCCTTCTTTCTGGCACGGGAGCAGGTCAGAGTTACACTGGTTCAGGGATCAGACAGTTCGCATCCTACATACAGTTCCTGTACTGGGCTACATCATGAGACATGCCGCGGATCTGCTCGCTAACCCAAGCCTGGCTTGGGGGGCAAGGGCTGAGGCTCGGATCTGGGGTCGTGCATGCAATCACACACAGCGGAGGGACAGGCCCCCACCCCTGTTTTCAAACAAGTGTGGTAGGTATCTTTTGGCTGTGTTGATACCCAGTTTCTGGGGGTCGGGAAGTTGGGCACAGAGGTTAGAGCCTAAGCAGATGGATCTGATAGCCCATAGGAGAGAAAACGTCTTACATGAAATTCACCACTGGCTTATGTACTTTGCTAGGATCACAGCCCCCCAGCTTAATCAGTCACTCAAAAGGATCAGGAGGTGTTCTTTTGAACAGCTTTTACCCAGTTTGGCATTTCTTGTTCCCAGATGGTCAGTCTCCCTTCCCAGAAAGGCTGCAAATTTTGTTTTTCATACCTTCCTTCCGTAGGGGATAATTCCTTCAAATCCTCTAGGCAGGGCTTCACATTCAAGAGTTTTTTGTACAAAGCCAAGGGAAAGTGAAGGTCTACCACTGTGAAGTTGTATATTGCAAGACCGCATATGATGCCAATCAAGTGAAACCAGTTGTGCTCTACAAAACACTGCAAAACCACACAGAGAAATCTTGATGAGCCACACTGTCACGCGTGCAACACACAGTACACTTTCCCCCATGCACGAAGAAGCCAGCCCCTGCTTCTCCAACTGGGACAAAATCAGAGCGCTCCCATCAGGTCTCAATTTGGTTGTGAATTCCGTTGCTGGAGCATGGCGCAGAAATGAAGAATCAGAAACAAAGCCCTATTACTTTTGTAAGCCACGATTAGTTGTGGAAACAGTAACAGCTGTTTTCTACCTTATCTGCCTTTTATTTCCTTTTTACATACCTCTGCATTTAGACATTAACAAAGCTTCAATGTTTGCTGTCTATGTACTGCAAGCAAATGTGTTAAGAATTCTCTCCCTGCCACCCATCCTATCTTCTATTAAAAGCTTATGCATAACCACAGTGCCACACAGGCAAATATACCAGCATAGGTGTTGGTATACTGGCCTTCGTTCTTTCACATATTTACTCTCACACTGGTACATCAGTCACAGACCGGCTGCCTGTATTTGTTATATGTTGTAAATATGTGACTCTCATTTTCAGTGCTGACACTGTCATTCTGTCAAAAGACTTGTTGCCTTTATAGCATTAACATGAGGAGTAATTGCTCTGTAATACTGTTTACAAGTTACAAAAGGTACCACGTAATTTCCTTCCTTGTAAAATGTAATTAATAAATAAAAAGAACCCCCGCCTGGGCAGCTACACCTTAAGGGAAGACTGACAATATAATTTCCCATCTTGCTAGCTAGGCAGGTGAAGAAAAAAGGACATAAACCACCACCTCCAGCATAATGCTAACTGACAGGTACAGAACTTGTACTCCCCACCCTTCCAAAACCAACCAATTTTCACTACAAACTGTGTTTCTTGCCGTTTAAGAGCTTCCTTACATAAAGCATTAACAAGTTTAGATCCTGAAGGTGATAGTGATGCATGACTAAGTGGATTGGTTGCAATTACGTGAACAGCAAGGGAAGCACAGCATTCTAATGCCATTACCTCTGGTTCTGGAAAAGAGCACATGATTATCACGTTCATGATAATAAGAGTTCTGTTAACTGTCATCTGATACTTAACACAGGTTTTATTACGGAATGAGAATAAAGAGAAAGAGCCAACTCCTTAACAGGTACAGTCATCACCATTCTACTAAAGTTAATGGACCTATACTAATTTACACTAACTGAAAATAGAGCTCACATTGTATCATGGGTGGAAAATGTGAGGAAGATAATTTCTTTCCCATAGTTTGCCGCTAACTTTCTTGTCATTCAAATGCAGCATATTATTTCAGCCTGGGTGTACAGAAGGCAAGGACTTACCGTGTCTGAAAACCACAGCAGGTTTGACTCTGGGTAGTAAGTGAACATGCCATAGATGGGGTTGAGGAGTTCTTTTAACAACAGGAGGAAAAATTCCTTTGTCACTCCTCCTGCGTCAACAGCTTCCTCACCATCAAAGATGACCTGTAGAAAAAGCAGGTCAGTAACAGGGATGCAGAGCTGAAACTGAATCACACATCTTTCTAATTGCGAGCCACGCAAAGCAGTTTGTCTAAGATGCCCAAATCCACTGCAATCCACGATCCTGTTTCAGTGCTCTGCTTGCAGGGAAGCAAAGGGAACAGCGGGGTGGCAAATCAGGTAGTTTTAAAATATTTAACTCCTTATGCAAATCATAAATAACCACCCATACTCCCAACAACAGACGCAGCTGCTGAATTTTGTAGCAACCTCTCAGATATAAAATATGTCCTATTGTAAGCGGCCTGTTCCTGCAGAACAGCAAAACAGAGACTGCAAAATATCATAGAAATATTTCCTCCCCTGCCCCTCGTACAGCAGACACACCAGGAAAAGAGAGTAAACCCCCTGCTTGCCGCCTTCATGTAAACTGTCCACTGCCGAAACACTCCGTGAGCTGGAGAGGAGAAAGACTCAACGCCCACATCGATTAGATCAAGCGTCCCTGTGTGCTATACCTATGAAGAAGCCACTACACACTGGTGAAGTGGTAACATGAAGGGCTGAAAGGCTGCAGAAACACCACCTGGATGAGAGGGTACTAAAGGTGTGGAGAAAACTTACTTTAAGAGGCTTTTTCAAATCAATGTCTGAATGGATGCTCAACTCCCTTAAAGCATCACCAACTAAGTTACTCCTGCGAACATGAAGTACCAAGAAAGGGCTTCTGGCCAGCAGAGGCTCCAGGGTGAGAAGCATGAAGACATTCTGCAAATTTGCACCGTTTATTGCAACCTGTAAATAAGAGAGAGGTGAAAAACAGCCACCGCTCAGCTCCTTTCTTCCTATGGAAGAAAAACAGTTAACAACTATATGCCTGCTGTTCATTTCTTCCTTACTCTCTTAGTTTGGTTTCCCCAAGGTACAAGGATTACTTGCTCACTCTGTACACGTGTGTGTTTACGTGTGCCTACCTGTCCCCCCCATTTCCCACACCAACACCTTTGAGTCCACTGATCAATTCACCAACTTTGATCAACAGAGAGATCGAACTCCTGAACGCTTTCTGACATTAGGCAGGTGGGTGGGGAAAAGAGGCTTTATTCATGCTCTTATTGAGTTGAGTTAAGAAACTCAGTGTGAACACAACTCTGATAGGAGGCAGAGAGTCCGTGAGGGAAAGCAATGTTACTAACATACCAAGCGAGGAGCCAGTTGACAAACACACCTGGCAAGGCACCAGGGAACCCATCGCATACAATTCAAAGCTCTCATCTACATGGATTTTCTGGAGTCAGGTACGGCACAAAGACCAGTCAAAGCTTTGACCACACATAGCATATTCATTCTTATGCATTGTCCATAGTAAGTGGCAAATTCACATTTGTAGATTGTTTATAAGTCAGTTGACCCCGAGACAGAAATCCACTGGAAACCAGACTTCCTCCATTCCAGCACTAACAGAAATGATGGCTTCTTTGGCCTCAAAGTGGTTTGTCTTCATAAAGATTCTCTCAGTGCAACAAAACATTTACCAGCCTGCTGTCCTGCTAAGATAAGGTAGATACCCTCCTCACAGTAATGCACTGCTCACAAACTGGGCAGCTGAAAATATACACAACAGAGTGACAAAATGAAGGAAGAAGGTGACTCCAGCTTCTGAGTATAGGCTGAGCCTCTTCTGCCTTGCTGCGGGATATGTGTTCAAGCGGACACAGAAAAGCTATTCCATATTACACGGAACCAACACTGTGGCCACGAGTAACTGTGATGATGGTTTTCCACCCTGAAGGAACCTGACAACCAAGGACCTCAGCAAACTTGTTTCACAGCCTAGTCCCAGACCCCAGCTGCACTGGATGAGGGAACAGTGCTCAATGCTTTGCCCCTCTTAGGAGCGACCTGCACAAGCAATGTCTGGCACTAGGAGGTTTACATTGGCACAGAGGTCAACTGTCCTTGTCACAGCCTGGCTGTGAGCTGGCTTGGCTGCCACCTACAGGGTGCTGGAGCTGAACACCTGCCACGAACACTTCCCTGGAGAGCCCCAGCTCTGCTAAGGAGTGAAAGACACCAAGCACCGCCTCTGCAATAACCAGGGCAAAGAGGTTCTCCAGCTGCTCTGCTCTCCTGTATCATGGAAACAATCAAGTGCTGCACACACTAACTCCCAGTGAACTCCTTTCCTTGCAGGCATCAATGCAAAAGGCAGAAAAAAAGAAATGGGGCAGGAAAATTGGGGGAGAGAAGGATTACCTGCATCTGTAGTTCTGCGTCTGTCTGTAACATCTTGGTCTTAGCCTGAGCATCGAAGATGAAAGGATAAGAACAGAGCGTCACAGCATCCTGCAAGAAAGGCAGGCAGATTTGTTCCTATTTACAGCTTCCACAGCACTTCTTTAAATAAGAGTTGTGAAAAACAATTTTCTTACCTGCATGATAGACGGTCTTACTTTCTGTGAAGGTAAACAGAGAACTATGAAAATCTTTTACTCTCTTGATTTTGTCTCCTCTATTTTTTGGACAGACTAGTTCAAAGGTGACCCAAAGAAAATTTTTCTCCTCTGGGGCCAACAACCTTTCCTCTTAAAGAAAAGCACAGGAACTTCCTTCTTAAGAAAATGCACAAGTCCAATTCAAAATTTGAACATCAAACGTTACTAAGAGGACTAACTGGCACAGAAGCCTGTGTTAGCCTGCCATAGGTGAAACTTACACAAGAAAACTACCCCCAAGGGAGAGACCATACGAAACAGGAGAGACCATACAGCCACAACGTGACAATATAAGACCACTCCCGCAATGCAAATTATTCCTTTCATTAGCCATATTGATACATTTTTAACTATCACCGTTATATAAATCTGAGTCAATATTTTATTGTTCTGCTCACTTAAAGTAAGCACAGAGCATCACTATTTAAATGATGGAAAGCAGGGGACGGGGGACACAGCACACACAACATTTAGTAAGTCCATGAAAACACACAAAAATTCTTGCTACAGTCAGGTTTTACTCTTGCAGTATCCCTTGGCGGATAGTTTTGGTGTTTTCTCACACTTGGCATTCCTTTCCTTGCTATAATTAAATAATCTCACCAGGGTCCTACACAGCTTATTCCAGCCCTTAGTTTAGTTATCTCCTTTCTTACAGATGGGAAAGCGAGGCATAAAAGAGGTGAAGGGTCTTACCCAAGATCACCCAGCAGGTTACTGGAAGAGCCAGGAATAGAACCCACATCTCTTGAGTCTTGGTTCAGTCCCCTAGCCAGAACGCCACACTGCCTCCTCTTACAGAGCAACATTTTAAGATCACTGGCTACATTATTCACAATACCTGCCTAAACAGCAGAAGTAAAGGGTAAAAATTATAATTTTAGAATGCAGGATTTGGCTCCTGAGGTCTTGATTACATTAAAAGGATCCAGTGACTGAATTAAACACCTTGTGCAAGGATTGAATGAGATTCACATGAATAATCACAGAGATTGTTGCAAGCATTAGTTAAATATTGTTAGCTCCAGCTCTTCTGACAGCCTTATTTTAAGTCAACTTTTTCAAGCCATTGAGTACCCAAATCTGAGAGACTTAACATACAGATGCTCCTATACTGAATACATTACACTCTCATTAAGGATATTAAAAATACAGATCTCTACAACCAGAGAGACAAACATGGACAGCTATTTCAAGGACTATACATAAAACATCTTACCATTCCAGCCTGATGTAAGAACCACATGAGATAATCCTCCTGAATGTCCACCAAGCTGGAAATCTCAGGGATATAAAACTTATCATATTCTACGTGTTTAACCTTCTGATTTACCTAGTGAAGAAAACAGATGGTTTTTAGAATATGGACATATTCAGCATTTTTCTTAGAACACACAGGTTTGCTTCCATAAAATCATTTATAGCAGCTTGCAACAACAGGCCTCAGAAAGTCTTGCAAAAACACATAGTCCCTTACATTTTAGTATGAACCAAGACAAATAGAGATAAACCTTTCTGATTTATTTTAGTTCCCCCTTCTCCTCACCCAGACTAACCAGAACCAACACAGTGGGAGCAGAAAACATCATGAGACAGGTATTTGCGATGCCACAGTGCACACAGTCTGGTGGCTCAGCAGCAGCATTCTTTAGGATAAATTTTTCCTAGTGTTTGAGACAGGACTAAACAATCTTCAAGTACCTTGAATTCAGGAAAACCACTAACATCTTCCCCATGTGGTGTCCTGGTGGACAATGACACAGGTCACAAGCCAGGGCCATGACCACTCTCTCCCTGTCAACTGGCAAAGGGCAGACAAGACTGAATCATCTTGAGCCAACACACGCCCAGGCCTTCCTCTTACCTTGTGGAGTTTCTCCAGAAGTCTGAGAGCAGCTGTAATGTAGCTACTGAACAGGACTGGGATCAACAGTGTCTTTCTTCCACTGAGGAGGTAAACCACTGCGCCTTTATAGAGGTCCACTAGCCTGAGGAAATATCTTGGGCACACTTGAGACCACCAGTTATCTGGAAAGCAGAGGAACATCAATATAAATCCTGAATTAAAAGCCAGAGTAACTCCTAAATAAGGGGTTATAGCTGAAAACAGGGGAACACACCTAAAGATTGTTTCAAAAAACTTCCTTATTTCTCTCCTAACTGTAGCAACAGGGAAGCGAGCAAAGAGTCAGCTAGATACCAGAAATTGAAAAGCTCTCCCTTTCCACTCTCATACAACCACCCCAGTCATTACTCAGCCCCAATCCCTGATCAGCGCGAGAGCTCAACTTCAAAGTTTTTCAACTTTGAGTTCAAGATACTGTGATCTTGCAGGCAAATCATTGTCTCTCATGAGTGATGCTCATGAATGAGCAGTTGCCTGGGCAATTCTCCATAGTACCACATACTTTTCTAGCAGGTGTCAGAGTGTGTGACCTCGCACATCTGCACTAAAGGTCTGAAGTCACGCTCTTTAGAAAGGCTGATTTCTTTCTTGCCAAGAACAGGCAACCCTTACCTCGTCCTCTTAAGGGACCCTGACTATTAGCTTCTTTGCTAGAACCAATCCACCTGCAAAGGAGAAGCTGGAGCCTGGGAAACCATCATGTCAACTGTTAGAAACAAAATCAATTTATCCTCTCAAGTGTCAGCACAACAATAGATTCTGGCAGGCAAAGGTAGGAGAATCCTTTACATTTTTGTATGCTAACAATCCCAGAAGACTACTCTGAGTAGAGGAGGAAACTTGGTTCCAAAGCCTCTTTGAATAAAAAACCAAATCACTAAATTTCAAAATAAATTTAACTGGAGAAATGCTCCTGGAGGTCTGAATCCATTACATAGCATTTTAGAAGATAATATGAGATTTAGTATAAGACAACCTTAAGAAACAGAGTAAGATAACAAGAAAAGTAAGAGCTTAGCAAACATGAGTAACAATCATTAAGCAGCATACGTTCTGCTGAGCTTAAAATGAGGTCATAGGAAATAATATTAGCAGAAATTAGAAGATTCAGAAGTGGGAGAAGAGCTATGGTGTTCAGCTTGGTCATGGACCAGCCAATAGGTTTTTCTGCACCTTATACAGGACAAAGTAACTTTACAGTTAGTATATTCTTTTATTTACCTTATACAGAAAAGATATTTTAGTGTGGACAATATCTGATTAAATTTAAGAGAATAAGTTCACTTAATCTTAATGATAGACAAAATCTATGTTCACATAGATTTATGAAAACTTAACTGGAACTGAGTCTCTGAATGTTGGTAAACTAGGTAAGGTAAATTCAGATTAACCTCCCTAATAAGCGTTCTTTGAAGTGATATTTTACTTCTAAATCAAAACATTCTTAACCCAATTTTTATTTCTCATTTATTATCCACATCACCATAAACTTCGTATTTTATATTATTGTAACTAACTTCCCATACCTTACCTGTGTGGCACATTCTTCATTTCCTCATAGTTCACGTTTAAAATTCAGGGTTTACATTTATAATTCTTTTACATAGGAACATAGGTTTTGGGGGGAGGATTCCTTGGGCCTTTTTGGTTCCCAGCTGCTTTTTAGAGGTGACTGCTTCATAACAACACTATATCACAAATAATACCCAATTATCATTGCAGCCTTTTTAACAGAATAGAAAAAATAAACCAACACTAAAACATGACTGAAAAACCTAAAGGCAACACTGTGTCCCAGCTGGATACCGAGAGCAACACCCATCTTAAATGACAGCCTCTTACCAAGAACTTTGCTGGGGTTGGTATCCAGGCGCAGGATAGCCATTGCTAGAGGAAGCGTTAACGTGATATAATACTTGGAGTCTTGGAAGGGTGGGAATTCAGGGAGAATCAGATAGATCCTCATTGCCTCGACATCTGGTGGTGAGCTGGACAGCTGAGGAATCAAAAAACTTTCAAAGCTCTTCAGTATCTGGAGGAAAACATGACAAAAGAAGGCAACTTATCCTGGGTGATAGAGCACCTGCAATGTAGATGATGTGTAAGAACTGAGGAAATAGAGGACACTCGGAATAGGTGGACTTAATAGCTTTTGCTCACAAAATTTTAAAAACACTCCAGCGGACAGGACTAAATTCCAATTTTTCCAAAATGCATGAACATTTGGATAGGTTTTTCCAGGGCTGGCTAAAGGTTAGTTAACCCTTCTTGTTAAGGTCACACCCCTGCTTTAAAAGTCAAATCCAGACTAAAAAAAAAAAAAAAGCTATAAAAATTATAGCTAAAAAATGTCATGTGGAACATACGCGATTTTATCCCACAGCTCTGCACTCATGAAAGAAATCCTCTGAGTTAGAATAAATTATACAACCATAGAGTACTCAACTCCTGACAGGCAATAAATGAACACAGTCATTTTTTACAAGTATAACATACACAGAATTAACTTCAGCAGCCATTTCAAGTATTAAATGCCATGAGATAAAACTTTTTTAAAAACAAGTTTAGAGACATATTCGGATAAGGTGAAAAATCAGCCCAGGTCAATGGAGAAGTATCCTTGAAAGATCTGGCTTGCAGATTTGCAATACAACCCTTCCCTAAAAAAGCTGCTGTTACTTGCATGTTACAGAGGGACAAAGCCTTTATTTCACCTCTGGATACCCAAAACCCCAGAAGTGCAATACCTGGTCTAGGAGAATGGAGTGCTGAGAGTTCATCAGCTTCTCAAACAGCACTCTGGTGGAGTTCAGATCAATCCCTGGGATCTTCGGACTGGTTTTAAAATGTTCATCAATTCTTAAAAAAAAATCCCACAGACAGCAGTAAGTTTAAGGAAAAGACACCATAACCTGTGTACTGGCATGGCCTGAGAGCAAGCAATGGAGAAATGACCTCCAGGGAATTAATCGGACTAGAAACAAAGCAGAAGTTGGAATCTTCTTGCTAAAGACAAGATGGACAACTATCCCTTCTGAACTCCTCTGGGCCTTGGTTAGGGCTGGGATTCTTGCAGAGAAACACTTCATCAATGTCGCTGATTTCCCCAGGACTCCTTCACTGACATAAAAGCCTGCCCAGACAGGCCAGACTGCTTAAAAAAATCCATAAAATATGCATCTATCATATGTATCAGGATCCTCTGTGTAGTCTTCATATACGCTACTTTTATAGCAAAATCTGTTTAATCGCACCCAGTAAGAAAGGGAAGGGTGATGCATAAGAAGACATTGACTGCTATACAAGGGAACATCAGATGAGGGGTTTTGAAAGAAAACAGGGGAAGATATTCAGAGTAGCTTTTTGGCAATTCATCTCTCAAATTTTCTAAAACTAAACAGCGACCACAATCAAAACACAGCACAGCTGAGAACAGTCTTCACATGGTCTTTAGTCGCAACAAACATGTGCTGTCCTTGGAAGGCTGTAATTTCCCCAGGCTACCTGTGTAAGAGGAATAATGAAGGCAAGCCTGTGGAGGACAATACCCTAACAGGCAGATCTAGCAACACCAAATGTCCAGGCCAGCAGGTAAATTACCTAGCTCAGCATGCACAGCACGATCAGCATCTGTAGCAGAGGCTCTCAGCACCATTGCCTGCAGTAAAGCTGCACATAAAACCTTGCAGTTGCTGGTAAAAAAAGGTCATTGCTACCATTCCATTGACCTCAAGGATTTCCCAAGTCTGTCACTATGTATCTGAGACTGTGCTGTATTAGATACTCTGAAGGAAAAGGTAGCTATTAAAGATGGGATGCATTTGTCAGTTTGCTGGTGTGGCTATAACGAGAAATTAAACATAGCCCGCTGTAGTTGAATGGCTATTTCCACAACAGCACAGGCACCAGGCTGGAAACAGCTCCTCAGAGTCGCACTGCGGTACAGAGCGCTTCAGGCTGTGATGTGCAGATGCGTGCCCAGTCACACAGCCATGGAAAAGGTGCTTTTCCATCTAACTCTGTGTACCACAATGCTGTATTGCAAACAGGTCTATATGGCATTAGGATACTGGAGGAATACAGTAGGGTATTTCTATCAAGTGCACCATGACATAAGGCTTCACATATAAAGGTACATGGTTAAATACAGCTTCACTTCAGTGTATGGTGGCTTCAAATTTTATCATTCACTTGGTCAAAGATTTTCTGTAAAAGTTAAGTCCTGCACTAGCCAAGACATCACTGAAGTGGAAGGAGAACTGCATTGAGTGATGAAGTCATAAATCCCACTCATTTCCACATTCAAAGGAGACGTGGGACTATTTATAGTGACTCAACAACTTGGATATCTCCACAAACGTTTTAAACCAACATGACACAACTCTCCTGATGCAGTAACACCCTGCCTTGTCCTAACACTAAAGAAACAACCATCGGACAAGCAGAAAAAACACAAGAACAATGAGTAAATTGTTTTCTTTTTTGAGTTCTTCCTGGAAAATATTACTCAAAGATTACTCAGAGTAACTAAACTTTTCTTCACCTAGTTACAGGTCATTTACTCATCACACCACCATAAAAAATTTCTCCTCCTCCTCATCTTATGCTGTTACCTCCCCAACATTTACAGACACAGCCAACACAACCCTTCCCAACCCACAGCCTTTGACTCAGCTATGCATATTACACCCTTGTCACCACCTGTTGTTGGTTACACCCATTTGAAATTCCTGCTTCTGTAAGCAGGAGCACAAAACTTTCCACAACTGATGTCACCTAAAAGGAAAGTACTTCCATACTGCCCCAGATGTATCGTTCAAGAACAGCCTGTGTTGAAGTGTATCTCCACACGCATCAGCCCCCACCAGCTAGCACAGACGGGTAAGAGACTATTCAGATACCTGGCATCACTCATTCCCCTTAATGTCATATTCCTATCCCTCTTTTTTTTTTTTTTAAAGATGGTGATATCCATTTCATTAGGAAAAATAACAGTTGTGACAACTCCAAGGAATCTGTGCCACTTATAGTACACTCACCACGCACTTTCTTAGACCATTTGCCCTCCTTACCCAGCTCTGACCACCCACCTCTTTAGCGAACACTCTCTGCCTCTGTCTCCTGTCTGATCAGAAAAATCAAATCCCACTGCAACAGTGACTGAAGTAAAGGGATTCCAGTCTGCCTCAAGGGAAAGCCACACTTCCAGACTCTGTTTGTCACTTACTTCTTCTCCAAGAAGCTTCCATTCCAGCAGGCAGCTGAGGACAGTATCTGAACAACATTACTGTTTGCAGCAGGAAGACAAAAGAAAACAGATATAGCGGTTATGAACAGATGTCCGAGCAAGTCTCTTCAGCTCTGTTCCCTACCTTCTATGGGAAACAATGTCAGGATCACCCCTTCAGAGGCATAGAGGGTAAGTGGTTCATTCAGGATCATGTAATGTCCCTCTTTGAAAGGAGGGATGTTAGCAGTGCCTCCTTTCCACCTATTCCACCCTTCTCATGGCAGGCACACAGGGGAAGGAATTTAATCAGTCTGCTCACAAGTTCTTGCTGCTTTTCATGAACTCTAAGCACACAATGAAGGACAACTTTAAAAACCGTTTCCCACCCACCATTTGCAATGTTTTGAGGCAGCGTCAAATTCCTCTGGTTTCGCTCAGAAGTTCTAACTTGGCAGCCTTGTGACTGGCAACTGTCCTCCCCTTAGAAATGATGAAGAACCACACTTGAAAAGGCTGCTGAATTTCAAGTGAAAGCATGGCACGGAAGCCAACAAAATTATTTAAATAACACTTTCAACAAAAGGCTTGTCCAGTGCCACAATACCTACTTGACAGAATTAGAACTGTTCTTTTCTAAAAGCTTTTGCCTCCAGACATCTATAGTTTCATCATTTATTAAACAGGTGTAACGTGTTTCATTTATGGTCCGGAAATCATCAGCAGGCAAGGAATTCTGTGAGAAGATACAGATTTCAGCAAAGACAAGGCTTGTAAAACAATTCCCTCTTATCCATAATCTCTGTTTTTTATATATAACTGATAGCTTCCTTAGTGTGGTCTCTGAACAGGTTTGGTTAGGAAACTGAGGCATTACTAAGAAATCCAAAAGGAAAGTCATGGAAAGGTATTGGAAAAAAAACCAAGATCATCACCAGGTACATTTTAAAAAGAGCAAAAGAAAAAACCCCAAAATATCATTTCCTTAAATGTACCAAAGCCCTCTTAAATACCACTATATATAACTACAGGCTTAGTACATTTATTCTAGACCTATTTCCGTGCCTCAAAGCGTACGTCAACCACTTCCTGAAAGAAATAAGACGACAGAAGCAGAAAAATCAATTCAACATTCAGCCCTCCATCGAACCTATCTTGACAAAACCCCAGCGTACGTGGTCCACGGCCCTACGCTCTAATCACACAGACCCTGGTGTCTCAGGAGGAAAGCAGTCCCTCACTTCCAATCTGCAAAGGAAATAACTCCCCTCCCTGCTGATCAAACTGAAATCAGTGTCTTCCCAATGGCTCTTTGACATGCCTTTAAAGGAAGGCAGCTTTCAGCCACTCCTAAAAAGTTGTAAATCCCTGTAACAACTGCCATGGTCAGTAAGGTTTGTAAGGCAGAATGGACTCCAAAACATTTCACTTTCAGGAAGTACTAAAAAAAAAAAAAAATGCATTGTGAAGGTTGGGACAGCGGAGCAGACTTGAGAGGATACTTCATTTGTTTTACCTCATATTCTGAGCAAAGGACAAATGTTTGGTCTCCTCCAGAGAAGATGTGTTTAACAATGTGATATTTACAGGCATCTGTTGAAGAAAGAGACAAGTTGTGTTAGAGGTTGATGAATGCAAGCTCCTACTGAGCCTTTTTCCTCACACTTGCACTGCCAGCGTCTCAGGCTTTACACTGCAAGGAGCACCCGGGTCCATTAAAGGCCAGGTTGAAATCAGTTGGAACTCAAGCACCGTAGCACTTTCTTGAGATACACAGGGCCTAGCAGGAGGGAAAAGCTGTAACTTTTAAACTGCAATGGGGGTTTTAAAGAGAAACCAAATCCCTCAGAAATCAGTATTAGTACAATTTCATGAAGGCTCAAGATTGCCAAATGTTGAGCTCTGCCATAAAAAGAGAAAGGGAGAGGGCACTCATTAACAGAGAGAGCAAGAGGTCACCCAGTAATTTCCATAGTGCATTTGGGACAGGAGGATGGGTTTCTTCTGCTATTTCAAGAACTTTCACAGAACAATGGCAAGATGTCTTTAGACAGCCATGGGTGAAATGAAACTATTTATGTCCATTTGCGACTCGAAATCACACACAGTACGTACCAGGTTTCCCTGAGAGTTGCCCATTGTGAGCTGCCCAGTGACCCTTGACAGGAGAGGGACACTTAACATTGCAAGTGTGCCCCGTTCCCAGCTGGCCTCTTGTTCCACAGCCAAATGCATAGATCATTCCTGAAGAAGGCACAAAGGCTAAAGTGTGATGTCTGTAACAGAGATGGGTACAAAGTTCAGGCCTTGTTTAACAATTAAAAGAAAACCAAACCAAACCAAACGCAGCCTAAAACTTATGTTCAGTTACCCGAGGTCAGAAGCTGGTGCAAAGCAGCATCTTTACACTAGCACCAATGCTCAGTTTTTGCCACCTGATGGCACCAGCTTATGGGACAGAGCTCTTCAGGTGGAAGTGACAAAGAGCAGCGTGTGCCAGCATAGGGCTGGTATCAGACTTACAGGCAGAATTAGCTTAGTCATTTGCTAAGCCTGGCAACAACACAGCACCAGTGTTACTAACTCTCTTTTCATGAAAGAGGCTGGAAACTTGTGACCAAAGGGGCTGCTGCTCTAAAGTCTTGCTGAATTATTAAGATGGAAAGGTATCTTTTAGCAGGTAACAGCACAGGAGACAACCTCAATTAAAAAGCAACCTCCTTTAGAGGACCTTAAAATTCTCATGGGAAGCAAAATTTAAATTAACTTAATTTTGACACGTAGGATGCAGAAGCAAGGCTATTCCCCCTATTTACAAGGCTCAGTGTCAGCATTAACCTCCACCAAAGACAATTTCTGATCGCACACAGGACTCACCTGCCACAAGCAATCTGGGATACTTCACTTCCCATTAGCTCAAGAACTCTTCGGGGGTTCACTTCATCATTCATGGAGTCATGTCCCAGTTGCCCACAGGAACCTGCACCGAACGTGAACACCCCTCCACTCTGTTAGCAAACCAAACAGCATATTCTCCATTTAGGGACCCATAACCCAGCAGCATCTCTCTGACTCCAGTTTCAGTATGAGCCCAAGCTTAAGCAGAGATTGCTGGGGATTTCCAAAGGATTCAGAAAAGAAACCTGGGTTCTGCTAATGCAATTTCCAAGTAGCTACCTCGCCACCCATCAGAGAATGACAGAATTATCTCTAGGTATGTCACCAGTAGCTCACCTTCCCCCCACCATCACCAGATGCGCATGAAATCCCATCAGGCTTAAACATGGCTGAGTGGCGCCCATTTCCACAGTACTTTACACCCATCTTTGTCAGCTGCTGAGCAAAAGGACTGTGGCATTTTTCCTTGAACAAGAGCTTCTATGTAACCTACAGTGTTTTTCTACAGTGTTTTTCACACAGGAATCCCAATGTTAGTTGTTTTAATTCATTTTACAGTGGAGGACACTGAGGCACCAAAAAAGGAAGCAACACCCAGGAAGTGGCAGAGGCAAGGCAAGAACTGAGCAGTGATCTTCCAAATCCTAGCTCTGTCCTCTGCACACTAAACTATACACCACTTGGAAAAAGCATGTTTGGAACTGAAAGCCTCTTGTAAATGCTGTGAGTGACTGCTAATGTTTTATTTAAACACCCGTTCGTTTTGACCCGCATTTTATTCTGACGCACAATATCATTCTCTTTTTATCATCCAAAAAAAAGGCTATTTTCACCCCTTTGGATGTGTTTGTTAATTTTTTTGCTCAAAGCTAATTCATTTGAGCGATTCACTGGAACTTTATTATTCATTGTCACAGATTAGTAACATCTTCATCTTCAAAAACAGCAACAGATCATGTTGGCAATGAATGTCAGAATAAATTATAATAAGACTATACTTTCCATTTAGTTTCTTTTACTGGGGTCGGATGGAATATGGTAAGTCAACCTGTTCTTTTCTACCATTACCCAGGATATTAACGTGAAACCATCAGGCAGGTGAGACAGCAGCCAGCGTTCCAAGGTTAGCATCTTTACCTTTGTCAGGACTGCTGTGTGTTCCTCTCCACAGCTGATGTAAACAACCTTCTGAGACCGCAGCAGCTTCACATGACAAGGGGATTCTCGATCTGCATTGAAGACAAAGAAAATAAAGGAGCTGTTTGATAAACACAAACCTAAATGTCTGAGAAAACCACTGGCAGTCTGATTTTCAGATGTGGTTTACACGTGCAATGGAAGCTTTAACAACTGTGGAAAAAAGCCACGTCCTTGAGTACTTCACTGCTGCTTTCCTCCTCCAATTCTTAATAGATTTGTCCCAGCTCAAAGAAAACTGTTCAGAACAAGAATGCAAAAATTGAGAATCTTGTATAAACTCAACATGCACTTGCAGTTCAGGAGGTATGATGAGTGCAGCCTAGCTACACCCACCTTCAGCCTCATGCTCTATTCCAGACTCCTTGCTGACAACTGCAAACATTTGTTTCCAAAACCTTGCTTAGACCTTTTCCATACAGAACAATCCTGACACGTGGGAGACACCAGCACAACACACATGACAACCTGAATCCCAAGGTGTATTTAAATGCCTAGCCTTCCTTCTGTTGTCATCCTTTAAGAAGATCCTCCTACTTGCAAAGGCTAATCTCTGCCAACCGTTAAATGATGTTTTTCTCCTTCACTCTGACATTCTAATCATTAAAAGTGGGTCCCCTGAGGATGAATACACTACACAAGGTTACATCTTTTACTGATGTAAAAATAAAAAAGCTAAGCATTTCAAGGAGCAGTAAGCACCCCAAAACAGTTAGATATTACGGGGAGCAGCTGCTTACTTCATACCAACAAAAAAATCAGGTTCCTACCTATAGAAGTTGTCCATTTTTTAAGACTCTCACCCAAGGATTTCACAGGTGCTTTTTTCTGGGTAGTGAAAGGAAAGTGGTCACATTTTCATGGATTTAGAAATGCGAGCAGATTTTTCATTTACTTTGTTCTCTATTTTAGCACTCTGATCTTTATTTTGATAGGAATGACACTTACCTCTACAGCATAATTGTTTAAATAACAGTGCTGCAGACTACTCATGTTTGCTGTTCATGTTCACTAAGCATAATTCACACTGTCTTACCAAAAATATCACATATTTACTACAGTGCTATGCATTGAGGGGTAAGCAAGGTATGATTCCTGGCCAACATAGCCCCACAAGCAGATGCCCCTTATATATTCATTTAAGATTAGCCCCATGTCAAAGCAAGCCTCTCATATAAACTGCAGCTTTGGTGAAATTAGAAGTGTTTATCTGCCAGTCTACGTGGCAGGAACATGGCTGCTCTTATACTAGATCAACTCTAGCTTACATACAGTACAAGAGAATACACTTGGAGCATTTTTGAGAGAACACAAGGTATCTTACAAGTCTTACAATTGTGTTTCATATTCCTAAAAGTGTAAAGCAAGATGAAATGACGCATATAACATTTGAGCCTCCTTTCCTAAACTACAGGCTGCTTTTGAGCAATTGCTTTAAATACATTTCAGTTGGTAGGGTGGGTTGCCAAAATGCATCATCCCATTACAGGTACACAAAATGTGAGGTAACGCTTTTCTCTTGCAACATACAGTGTTTATATGCTACTATATTATGCTACCTAACATTTACAAATATATACACCTCATGTACTCGCCCATGCAAAATAAATTATCCGTGTATGCTAGGTATTGCATCCACACTCAGCAACTTGCCTAGGTATTTAATGTTACTCAGCAACTATGGAGAAAATGATGAAGGCTTGATTTGAGGCTCCGAAGAGCATCTTCCACTCACTTGCTTTTGCAAAAAGTTAAGAACATGTTAACAACAAGCAAAGGAGATCGGGGCTTTTCAAACTAGTGGTAACTCATCAGCCTCATTTATAAACCTATCTTCAAGTCTGTTGATGGCCAGGCTTCACTGAACATGGCCACCTGAAAAAAACTACCACAGGCCCTGTGTGTCTGGAAAATTGTGCAACAAATAAACTAGACATTTTACAATACTGAGATACTACGTGTTGCCGTCGTTTTGTAGCATACAGATGCTCGCCAGTCACAAACAAGGTGGCAAACAAGGGGATGGGTTCAGCCTGCTGTTCCTCAGGGAGAACTTTTGCTCCACACCAACTTCAAACAAAACATGGACAAAGCATTTTTGAGAAGAGGAAGAAAGAATATGAACACGTCCTTTGATGTCTGCATGTTGACACCCACATTTGAAAGATCTTTCTTTTGACCTTCCTCACTTCCACTAACATCCAGAAGGGGAAAAAAAAGTGTATCTGTTCCTAAGTATGAATAGCCTGTAGAGTCCATCAGAGACTGTTCCTGTGCCCTCTCCTCCCAAGAGGAGTTGCTGAGGGTTACACATCTGCTCAGTAAAAATACACTGTCAATGAGAAAGGAGACACTAGGCCAGAAAAGTCCACCCTTTGTTCACCTAGGAGCATAATTTTAATACCTCTTTCATCACTTAATCCCAGCTGTCCTGAGCTGTTCTTCCCCCAGCCAAACACAGCTCCTGAGAGAGAGAGGGCAAAACTGTGGGCTCCGCCTGCAGCAACCTGAGCCAAAGGGATCCCATCAAGAGACTTGACACGTTGTGGACTGGCTTGGGAGGGACATTCTTTACCCAGTCCCAGCTGACCATAGCTGTTCTGCCCCCATGTGAAGAACTGGCCATCTGAAACAAGGGAAGAAAGAGAACAGCAAGTAAAAGCTGGTCAACAGAAAAGTAAGTTTGTCAAAATGAACAAGAACAGGTGCTGAGGCCTTCGCTCCCACTCAAGCATTATGATGGAAAAATCAAGCAACACATTCTTTGCCAAAATAAAAGCACAGACACCAGGTAAATAAACAGACATGCAACTAAGTACAAAATACAACATCAGACTACTGTAACTTAAACAGAGTAACAAAGAACAGTCCACATGTTGCATACAGAAAAGTAATACCCAAGGATAATTTCAACACAAAAAAATTAATTACACACATTTTTCTACATCAAGACTGAAAGCTTTTAAGTGTTCCTGCCATCATTCACCAGTGAGACAGTGGGTGGCCTGTGTGTAGCATGGTAACTGATCCATTTTATAGCCTCCCATTTGGCCTAAAAGCAGTTGGGACAGGGATGTCCTTGGTTTATTACACAGAAATATGCAACCTTGGACACTGTGCAAAATAACAGCACAAATCTTGGTAATAAATACTGAATGTTACAGTACCTGCTGCCAAAGCCAGGCAATGCCAATTTCCACAGGAAACCTGCAGTATCGTCTGTTGGTTCAATTTCTTTATCAACCTAAAAAAGACACTATGTTAGAATAAGTGTCCACAAATACAGTATCACCTTAGTTCAAAATTATGATTTCCATTCAGATATTCATTCCACACATACGCATAACCTATGATTTTGAGACTGAGGAATGGAGTTTTGAAGGTGATACAGATCCATACATAATAGCTGCAAATCTGTGGAGACCATTAGACACTTGACTACTTACTCCAACTACGTTTACTGCTATAACACTGAATCCAACCATCTGGAAATGGTGAAAATAGCTGGTTCTTGGTGTCTCTCTCACTACACTTTTTCAGGCATCAACATTTTTCATGCTGTCAGGGGCACAGCAGTTACTATGAGTTACAGCACCAAAACCTCTTCAGTGCTTTCTGCAGAGAATAGCATGTCAAAGATTCAAGTTATTTCACAAAAATGTTATTTTTAAAATGGCACTATCACATTGACGTGTGAGCCCGTCTCTCTCTGTTATAACGGAGCCACCTGCAAGTTAAGGACTGTCTTCCCACAGAGCCCTTCCGCTCGAACATCAGTGTTTTGTGACTGAAACTCTTTTCCTTTAAATACTGTTTCAACAATGACAGCCACCCTAGACAGATGTCCCAAACTTCTGCTCTGTACTGGATCTGCAGAGGCAGACTGAATGAGAGACAGACTACATCCGTTATTAATGTAGCATGATACAACACCATTAAGTACAAAGAGACCAGTTTTCTTTATTATGGCAGTAAGCTGAGACCTATCATCTGTGAAGTGCTTCGGACGGAGGAGCCTTGGTGTCTCCCACTGGCCACTGCCACCATCTAAATGTCCTTGCACTTAACCCTATTAGTGCTCTGACACAGGTAAGATACATTAAGTAAGTAAATGAAGAAGATTGAGCGCTACCCTAAAGTTTCTGAGCAACATTCGCTATTCAGAATTGCAGTAGGCTGACTTAGTAGCTTTGCAGCTAACGGGCAACACCGCAAAAGAGTTTCAGAGCTGAGGTGCCAGTTCATGCAGCCATTTATTTTTTCCCGTTCTTGAAACGTATCTGCTATCTCAGAGGACTTCCTAGGGACTGAAATAGAGACAGATATCACACACAGCATTTCTATTTTTGGGTCCTCCCTCATGCACCTCCTTGGTCTGTACAAAACATGGTGGCATTTTTCATTGAGGAAGTCGAGCACACTCTGATTTTCTTTTCTGTGCCCCAAGCACACACAGGCAGAAGGCCTGTCCTGTCCAAACCTCCTGTGGACTTGTCTGAGTCCCAGGGGGGGCTCAAGGACCACCAGTACAGTATGGAAAATGAGGAGGTATCTCTCTCACATCCCTCTGTGAGAAGTGCCCAATTACTGCCCCTCTGAGCAAAAGTGCTCCCACCAACTCCAGGCTGGAAGGTGAGCAACCCTTGATGCATCACCTCCAAGGAGCTGCCTTAAGGAAACCTGAACCCGTTAAAAATTTACCTTGGTACCGTCACTGCGTCTTCTATAGTAGTGAGACCCAACTGTCCATCGCTGCCGGCACCCCAGGAGAAGAGCTGTCCCTGGTCACTGAGTGCCACGCTGTGAGACTCTCCGCAGGCCACGTGCACAATGTGCTGCCCGGCCAGGGCTCCAATTTGCTCTGAGGAAAACAGAAAACCTGTCCAGTCGCAGCATTCATCTCACATTTGACATGCAGACATCAGGTCTAGGCAAATCTGTTTGCAAAGCCATTCTGATGGGTGCATTGATCCCCAATTTAGTTTTAAAACACTTTCTACAAGAGGAAAGCACCCAGTTTTACTGAAAACATGTAGCTGCTGAGCTCTTCCGAAAGCCTGATCTGTAAGTCATAGGAGAAAGGCAGGTATATGCCCCCAAGCACAATGACAGTCTACACACAGCCAGCCTCACAGATAGAGGGAAACCTGTCAGGTTATTTAGGAACAACCAGACTTCCCAGATTTGAGTTTTTTTCACTCAGTTTTGATGTGGGTATCAGCCAGGACCCAGAAGCTGGCAGAGCCTGTAAAATATATTTGACCTTCCACAGCTCTCATATCCGACGAAGACGAGTGATCCACAAAGCTAATCAAACCATCTGCCCCTTGCTTTATTGCTTGATACGTGAAAGGGTATGTGTTACAACATCCCCTGTGCTAAGCTGGGAACAGGTTTGAACCTATCAACCTACTACTACCACTGTCAGACACTCATAAAAAAGTCCCATAAAAGGAGGCAGAGCAAGAAGGCCTTATGGAGGAATAAAAGGGGGGTGGGATCACTCAGTCCTCTGGATGATCACCCACAATTGACTTTTCATCATTACATCACGTTAGGCAACTGTGGGAAAATAACAGAAGAATGCCAAGGAGGATTGTAAACACACTGAAGTGACTTGCAGCTGGGGTGTAGTAAAACACACAAATCATACTAATCATTTAGTCTTGTGTGTTTAACAAGTAGAACATCTGTGTTTAGATAACATAGGCCTGTGATAGACTTAGGCGCACCCTATCAAACACGCTTGAGATTCCCATCCTGCTGTGGCAAAGATCAAAGCACAGTGGTAAACTATGCCTGCGTGAATGCCTGATAAACAGCCGAAAACAGCAGGTTCAGCACTGCTTTAGCAAGGACCAAGCTCCGTGGTGCCTGCGTTCCCACTTGTGTGTCTCTGCCCAGGTGCTGCTTCGGGGATTCCCCGGTCTGTGAGACAACGAAAATAAATTTATTCTTTGCATTTCGTCCACGGTTTTGTTGTTGTTCGTGGGTCTTGCCTGTGCCAGCTCACACAGCAACTGAAGTAGGTCTGACAACTACTCTTACAACGTCAACAACCAAATCTTATTCATCATGCAGAGTTTTTACAAATGGACATGAAAATGCCTTGTTTTGCAATAAAACATTGGAAATGCCACACATCTGATGGAAAAACTCCCCACAAGCTAGACAGAAGCAAAGTTGGTTTTCTTTTTTCTTTCCTGAATAAATACAAATGTTTCAGGTGGATAAAGAAAGATTTCACTCTATAAGCTACAAGGCAGTGATCAGTTTTATTAAAGTCCCTCTTGCCTGTGACATGAGAGGGAAGGGCAGTTATACATCATTCTATGAAAACGATGCCCTGTATCAAGGACATCCAGAAATCATTAATGTACTTAGCACGAAAAACTGCATACCAATCAATCTAAAGGTCTTAAACAAATTTAAAAGGAATGGACCCCTAGGAGGGCTTGCCTTCTAAGTCTGGAAGTCAGAAAATGACAAGAATCCCTAATGGATGTTATGGAAGAGAAAGGTGACAATTATTTAAATCTATTCTAACAGAGGAAAATGCTTCCTTTCACTCGAAAGAATTAATGGCAATGGAGGCAAAGTTGACAAGTAATAAGTACACAAACATCTAGGAGGGCTGGCGGACTGGGCCTGCCTGCCTTTCAGCCATCCTTTAGCCCTGCCAGCTAATAATGCCCTGCAGCTCTTTCCAGCAGGACTAACTTCACCCAGTCCCACTGCCAACCCTACGCAAAGACACAGACTGGTTTTGAGGGCAGTAACTCAATTTGCACATTCAGTTTCCACACTTGGGCCCATAAGCATGCAACTGTAGCACTGCTTGGCAGCCTGTTTTATGCTCATTTGAATGTATAATTGAGGGAGCCTATTTTTATAGTTGAGCTCTGAACAACCAGCAGCTGTATGAGCTGGTCGAGGTCAATCACAAACAACAGACAAGGTATCTCAAGAGAACGTGTGGCTACGGTCTCTTCCTCTCTGTCGACCAGCAAGACAACAAAATACCCACTGCAATGTGCCGGACATGCCATCTAAGTTCAGCCAAGCTTGCTTGCCAGCGTGCACGGAGCCTGGCTGTTATCCAGAGCACCTGAGCTCTTAAAACTGGTCACAAACTCAACAGCCTGCCTTTCTTCCAAAGATGGTCCCTGCATGCTGCCAAACACTCCATGGCACAATATGAGCCTGACAAAAAGACAAACATGGACAATAAGCGAGGACAGGCTACCCGTAACAGAGAATGTGTTTTGCTACCTGAAGGCACAACTGAGCTAATTTCTTCCCTGGGAAAGCAGTATTTGTCATAAGTAAGTATATAATCTTATTTGCTGTGGAAGGACTACTGCAAGCTGCCCTGAGCCATGGGAGCACCTTGAGGAGGGGACAGAAGACTCAAGTGACCAAAGAACGGCATCAGGAGCTGCAGGAGGCAGGACTCTGACCACAGCAGTACTGCAACTGGAGAAAAAGTACCCTGTGGTATCGGGAGGCTCTGGCAAGGAGTACGTAACAACAGCTTCACACACCGGGACACAGAGAGGACATCCAGCAGTTTTAGAAACCCAGAGTGGTTGCTTCAGTCCCTACAGACTCCGTCTTAAGTTTAATTTGGCAACACAAACCTGACCTCGCTCTATGTGCCATCCCAGGAGACTAATAAATACCAACTTGTTTTGAAAGGCTGCCCTATGTCACTGAAAGCCTTCAGTAACTGCACTGCTCACCCAAGAAGCAGCGTACAGCCTCACATGGACTTGCTGGATAACCACAGGCCTGTCTTGGAGCTGACGATCTTTGTCTTTAGAAATGTATGCCCACAGCCCATCTCACCACATTCCTAAGACCCTGTCTATCACAGCTTGCCTGCAAAGTCATGAAGAAATGTAAACTCCAAACAGTTTAAGTTTTACAGGCTCACACAAATGTCTTCCCAGAGATGGAAAAATGCCAGCCTTCCCCTGGGGGCACAGACTGCCTGGCCAGGCCAACCAGGGTCCAAGTTCACCGTCAGGCTTGCCAAGCCACTGAACATACCATCTCCCTGCTAACATGGGCAGTATTATCAAAAACATCTGACAATTACTTATTTGTTGACCTCCCACCCCTTCCTCACATCAAAATACGAGGCATTATAGTGATTGGTATACATTTGTTTTAATTTCCAGAGCATCATAACACCATTATTCATTCCTTAGAAGAGATGCATCACTGCACTGAGATGAAGGGTGCAAAAAGTGAAGTTTATTCTTAGTATTGTGTCTTTAGTAACTGATGAATAAAACCAGTCAAGTGGAGCTTAACAGGCACAATTATATACAAAGCTAAGCAGAACAAAACCCTGAAAGCAACAGGGAAGGGCTGAAGGAGTTATGCAATACAGTGTTTCAACATGTCATAAAACTTTCAAAAAAAGCCAAGCAGAAAACCCCAAGTTCCAAGAAGCACACACTGATCCAATCTTTTCTTTCTGAAGTCAACAGCTGTCTCAAAACAACACCAATGCTCGGAAGTCATTTATCAGTTCTTCGTATCTGGTGGAGTTCCAGTTTTCGTTTCTCTCTTCTGTCCACTTTAACTCATGAATCTCAACATAGACATATCAAGGTTTGACTTCTTTTGGCCTTAACCTTGTTATGATCTTTTCATAAAATACACATTGTATCAGAGAATGAGGTCCAGGCAAAACATGTTCAGCAAAGCCCTTCTCTGAAAGGCGACAAGCCTAGTTCCCAGGACTGCTGTTGTGTTGTCTTGCCTGTTTGTGGTTCACAGGGACACTCCAGCAAAAGTTGAGGACAGGTGCTATATGTTTCTGTGACTCAGCTTTCTGACAGTCAGCACATTTAGCTTGAAGGTTTGGAAACAGCAGTAAAGCTGGGCCAAGAATGAAAACCCCTGAAAAAACCCACCTTTAGTCCATAGCTTCACTATTTATAAAACTGGGCTTCTACTTCGTCCCCACCGTGTTGGAAAGCTATACAAGATCTTCAGTGTCTGCAACTGCTGAAAGCACAAAGCACTCAGTTACACTGCACTGATTAGAATGCACAGGCAATGAATGATTAATTAGCTTTCCTACTCCTAGTAAGTTTATCAGAGAGTTGGTACGTACACCCTTTCTATGCATAGCTTCCAGCTGCTTGCAAGACAGGCTTTTGCTAGAGGATGTGGCAGAATCCATCAGCCATGTGTGTACTGGGATGTACACAAACAGCACCAGACGGCTTCTACTGCCAGAAAACAATGTAGAGAAACCATCAGCCCTGAGGTTACACCTTCAGTGGCAAAATCTGGATTTCTTCACTGGTGAGAAGCAGCTGTGGCTTGGAACAGTTTCAAGTGACTTCAGTCTGCTGGGACACCTGGCCACAACTGCTCATTACCTCCCCAGCTTGACAATAAGCAACTCAGAGCATTTGCTCATCTTGGTTGTTGCTGTCTGCTAGGAAAGCGCTCACAGACTCTACAATAGGTGTCCTACTAGCTTCCCTGCATAAGAGAGAGATGATGGTAGAAACACAAGGGTGAAACAACTGTTGGCAAGAAACTCCTCTGGGTTAAATGCTAGCAGCTGGCAAGCCTGAGGACAGATGAGCCAATTTCTTTGCACTGCCATGCTTGTTAATACAGTCCACATCGAGGATGCCTGAGCATTGTGCAACTAAGATCTAAAAATCAGAGGCGTGAGATACAACACTAATGTAGGAGGCAGCTGAATATTTAATCAGATACCAATAGCAGCCTAAACTTTACCCATATGGTCTTTCTGTTCTCAAAGTACTGAAAAGCCTTAATTCTTACAGAAAAGGAGCTGAGTTCTCTCCTTTTGGAGATGAATTACACCAACGCTTTAAACCACCTAACAGGGTGACACTAACAGCATTAGCACTTATGGAAGCCTGATCCAACAGCCAAAAACTCCATGAAAGACCTGCTACTGCCTTCAACAGGTACTACAAGAAAATGAGAACAACACTATGGCCCAAACTTATCAGTCACCAGCATTTTATTTAACCACTGTACAAAAATCAAGTAAGCAACAGTGGATCACCAAACTCCCTGACAAGATTTTTATACATTAAGTAGGAAACTTCATCTGACTGCTGATTTCGCAGTCTCCACCAGCACATCCCAGAGATATTTCTACATACGGGCATCCTGGCTGTATTTCTAGGCTGTGATAAGCTTCATGATTCCAGTCCTGAGGAAGTCAGCTGAGCATTAAGACATGTCTGAGTGTTTTAATGAAACTGGAAAAAGGAAAAGAAGAAACAAAGTGCAGCAAATGAAATGCTTGCAACCCAAAGCACACTAAGAGAGTACACCCAAGACTTCTCCCTCCCCTTATGAAGGTTTCTCCTTATTTTGTCAGCATAACTTTAACAATATCTTAGCATTTCAATGTTTTTATGAGTATTAGCAGCACAAGTACACTCATCAACTTTTCCAGGAAACATCATCCCCAGTGGAAGTGTGATTCTGCCATTTGGAAACTGGTAACTAGGGAGGGGAAAAGTCATACTGTTTTTCAGGGCCTTTTTGCCTCTTCCTCTCTCCTTTAAAGCCCCCAAGAATAAGCCTCTGATTTCACTCTGCACACTTCAAGCACCTAGGTGCCTCATGCTCACAGCTGCCATGGACAACACCTGGAGTCTGGGACTGGGAGGAAGAAATCAGACTCTATAAACCACTTAAGCAAAAATACAGACTTTCCAAAGCTATCAGGTGCTTTTGAAAACATAATCTAACCCAGCCAGCTAAAACTGCTCCTGTTGCTTCACTCGCACCACCTCTGTGCACTGTGGTTTGTCAGCAGTAACACCAGAGGGGTTACTGTCAGCAGTAACCTGACAGGGAGGAGGCGAGGGCTGAAGGACAGTTTCAGGAACACACCTTTGTGACTGCAGACAGCCTCTGGCACGGCCAGGTGTACGACACGCACAACACGTAGGCAGCTGGAACCACCCTGCCCAACACCAGCCCCACAATTTCATCCGTGTTACCTTCCTTCTCCTTGCTGAGCCTCTCTGAGAAGGCATTACATGCTTGTCATGTCTTGCGTTCTGAATACGTGAGTCTGCTGCTCCCAAAGGCATGGGAAACACCATGCTCTGCACAGCACAAAACTGCAAGAGCAAAGCCACAGGGAGGCCACATCCCTGCTGTACAACAGCTACCCTCGCTTTCTGCCTGCTGTTCTCACCCACGGATGGCAGCCCACCTTATTGTCAAACTTCTCTTGTTATGGGGCAAAAGCTTTTAAGTATGGAGCAAGCGTTTACATGAGCACATAACCTCCTCCAACTTTTGACAACTGAAGTTTACTGTATCCATCAACAAGGCTATGTTTTACAAGTCCAACTCACAAATCTTGAGGTCTTCCTTTCACAAACATCGTGAACTGCTTTCAGCAGAAAGCTGAGAAGTACCAAGAGCAGCCCAATTAGAGAGACTGACAACAGCAGCACTGAAGCTGATAGGGCTCTGATAATTTCATTAAAGGAGGAAATGCACACAGAGTAGACTCACTGAACGAAAAATAGACAGGGGGGAAGACAGTAAAGGACAGATCAAAGCAGGTGACAGTCCCAGGAACACTCCATAGGTCAAGGCTGAGAAACTGCAAGTAACAGAGACAACGATTCTGCAGTCCCCTTTCATCCACAGGCACTAATGACGTCAACCTATCAAGACAACTGCTTCCCTGCACAACACATACAGTACTGCTCATCAATTTATTTAGCCTGGCTACTTACAGGCTTAAATCTGGGAGAGGCTGGTTTAGTTATTAGCACTGCCTTCACTTTATAAAGCTGCCTGTGGTCATGTCAAGGCACGAATGTAAGAGTAAAAAGTGAGCGGCCACCATGACAGCCCAGGGTGTCACTTCACATACGCTTTTTGCCTGCTACTCCCCCTCACAGCTATGAAAGCAGACACCCACCCTGAGAAAGCAAGCCCCTTCCTCAGACATCACCATAGAAAGCCTTTTACCTCCCCACATCACTGCCTTTTGTCTAGGGGACATAGCCTCTGCAAGGAGCCATAGGCAGACTGGCACAGGCACAGACAGACAGAGAAGGCTCTTGGGAAGGGGCTGGGCAGGCAGAGAAGGCTTCAGTCTGACAAGTATCAGCTGGCACAGGGAAGAATCCACCTTCAGACCCTGGAGGTAAACAAGCAAGGGCAGCTTTTTCAAAGAGGGAAGGCATGCAGATTTGTGAAAGAAATATAGGGGAAAAAAAAAGAAACACAGAGAGCCTGTTTTCCTCTTCAGGTAAATGCAGAGAGCAGTAAAGGTGGTCACTCAGCCAGGCTTAGCTGGCCACTGACAGCACAGAAGCTGCAGCCGGGCTGTGACTGCTGAGAAACCCCCAAGGTCCACCATGCATACCCCAGCAAGTGCCATGGCTCCAGGGCAGCAACTCCAGCGTGGGCAGGATGCACTAGACCTCAGGTGACATGCGAGGATGGACGTCAGCAGTGGAAGGAGGAATCAGGGAGATGGGTATGTAAATATCGGATTTGACGTGCTGGTACTACACAGTGCAAATCTCTATTTCTGCCTGAGAAATCCCAAGCAAAGCCACAGCAATCTTGAGAGCTGTGACAAAGGTCGATGGCAGTAAGCAGGAATAGCAGACCAGGGAAACAGAAGAATAAGCCCATCACTACAGTCCACCATACCCACATGGAGGGGTTAACATAGTCCTGTAGCAACTATTGAGCTAACCTTATAAATGCAAAAGAAAAGTCAACCAGTGCAAAATTGGCAGCTCTGCTTAAAAGCCAGCACTTTCACCTCCTAGCACTGCAAGGAGGAAATCTGTTTGTTTCTTCCCTGCAGTGCTCCCCCAAACACAGCACCACTCCCTTCCCAGCTGCTTTAACACACATCCCCTTCCAGCATACTTGCTGGCAAACCACAACAGCCTTAAGGCTCAAAGACCCAGAAATGTCTACAGCCTGTCCTTGGGGCTCAGTCAGTTGCTCCAGGCAGCAAATCACTGCCCCAGGAGGTACGATAAGAGTTTACTATTATCCAACTGCTGTGCTCAATCCTGCAGATCCCTGCTGTACAGATGTCCTTCTTTGGCAGGTGATCATGTCTGAGCAGAAGGGTCAAAGAGAACCACCTCCAAGTCCCTGCAAAACAGAGAGGATTGCTGTATACCATACACTTTGCAAGCCAGCCACAAGGGCTTCGGTCCACTTTCTGCCTACGGACTGGTGCTATTTTGCCATCCTTTCACATTATTGGAGCAGGTTTGCACAACAGAAAACATTTAGCCTTCACATGGGCATTTTATATTTTCTTCTAGACAGGAGGCTACATTTTCTAGGTAGCTGCACTTGGCAGAGTCTCACTTGTGGCAGCCCCAGGCTTTGACAAAGTAGCATGTGATTTTCAAAAGCACTGGGTGTGCTCCTCACTCCGTTCCCATTTATTTCAATCCTGCAGTGATTTGCATGGGAGCAGGACAAAGCCACATGTTCCTGAAGAGCTACTCCTGCACAGTGCAGACTCAGCGCACCACCCTTGCCCTTGCTTTCAATGACATCCCCATGAGGTTCACAAATACTGCTTGAGAATATTACTGCAAATAAGCATGGTGACTGGGAAAGGGAGGTAACAAATGCAGTCCTATTACACATCTAAAGTTTAATTATTAGTTTTCTCTACTGTAAGATTTGAAGGGCATTCTGAGAAGAGGAGATATAAGCATCTGTACATTCCTTCTTGGTGAGTTTATATAGGCAGGCAGCCGTTTAAAAGGCAGGTCAGGTGCTAAGAGAGTGAGCATTTCTTCACAGCTCTGCTGTAGGAACAGCTGTTTTCTGCTAGCAGCTTTAAGTGTCAAAAATACTTGATTTCTGAGAAGTTTCACAAAGATCTTTGAGATAAATTCTTCTTTCCAATACAGCTTAAGGAAGAGTATCAGGCTGTTTGATGTTGACAGAGTCAAACTTATTCAGAGACATAGTTACGCATCTTCTGGAAGATTTGATGTCTGTAGACACAGCAAGCAACAAGCATGCACCATGAGCCAGAATCAAACTCAGTCTTTCCACATAATAGTTACACACTGAAAAACATGCCAACCCTTTTCATCAGGAAAGGGACATTCACCCTGAAGACCCTATACACTCTTGTGAGCCTTCAAGATCAAATCATACAGAAAGCTTTACATTCACCTTTACCAAACTTGGGCTTTGTTACCTCAAAACATCTGTCTGCATGTTTTTATGCAAAGGAAACACAGGATAGTAAGGCAAGAGAAAAAAAAAAACATCCTTACTGAAGAAGAGCACCAAGGCTGCTTTACTGGGAGTGAGGATAGAGTTTTTGGAGTTGGTGGGGAGAGATTTCTTATCTCAGAGATCTATTCATAGACCCCCACATATACAAAAGTTGCCCGATAACTGCATATCATCATTTGTGGTTGTGTCTCATAACACATCTTGAAGAACAATGAACTTCCAGCATCAACAGCCACCAAACTACTGAAATCTCTCCTGGAAGCTGGGACTTTCAGCCCTACTTACCCATTCACAGCTTAGTGAAATCATCACTTTTGTCTAGCACAACTATTCTGAGTACAAAAAGGTTGGGGCATTCAGAAAACTTGCACTGCCCTCTCATTTTACCTCACCACCCACGCATTTTAAACCCTGAACCCATCTTTTAGCTTCAGCATGTTTGCAGGACAGGGGACAGTCATTACTGCCATGCAGCATGCCAACACCAGGGTTTCATGCTCCTTCCATGCCAGGAATGTGGACAGCCTTTATTTCTGTTGCACCTTCAGAAAGCCTTTGAATAGTACACACGATACAGGGATAACAAATACGACAAAGATAGATGCAAGTTTAGGTTGCTAAACTGGCCTACAAATCCCCAATTAAAGGGAAAAAGCTGATAATTCCTACTATAGGTCTGCCTTTCAAGACAAGAGATGTTAAAATGGTCCCTCGCATCCTCAGTAACATAGGCTGTACTGATTCTAAGAAAACACCATCTTGCTTCCCTGCGCTCACTCTTGTTTTCACCCCTCAAAATGAAATCAAGAGAGAAATCTGGTTGTTGTAGTAATACATGTGTTTTTAGAGACAGCACTTCAGAGTTACATCTGAGAACACATTACAGCTATTTCAGGCTCAGACGGTAAATTTCTTTACTGACAAGATACCAGATTTCTACTGGTTTAGGCTCTGCTAAAGAGCCTTATCTCTCCTCAGTTCACGGTTTCCTAATCCTGCAGTCGCAGAGAATATTGGTGAAAGTCAGTTCTCACGACTGAGACCATGCAAATTTTAAAACAGCCCACTATAAGCATCTGGCATATTCAGAGCCCTCAGCCAAACAATTCAACATAATGCATGCATATTTAAGATACCTAAGGGAAAGCACTTCCTTTGATTTTATTTCTCATTTGACCATATAAATATGGTTTCTAAATGAAGTAATTTTTAAATCCAGCCTTCTAATTTTGAAGCCTAAAATCATCCTGAAGCCCAAATTGCACTAATTCAGTTGAGATGGACACACCATAACACAAGTCCACATTGCTGGACGTTGCTGCAGGCACTAGTGAAGGCATAACAACCTCAAATAGCTTGGTCAGATCCTGTGAGCGATCAAAGGAGGGAAACGGACAAGTACAAGTGAACACACCTGACTCTGCAATGGATGGCCAGTTTAATGATCTGAATATTTTTACAAATAACATTTACAATAGGTGCTAAAACATAAGTTGTGTCCTAATCCTTCCTTTATTATTCTTCCAGTTTAAAGTCAGCTGCTGCAGGCCACCACCGAAGACCTGACTCTGCAAGGGCCTCCCTGTTCCCCAGGTCGCTTCATCCCTCCCCACAGATCCCTCAGCACACTCCTTTCCAGGCACATCCTCCCAGGCTTTCGCAGGACTGATGCCTACAAGCAGAGCTGCTGTGCCTCTACTACATCTTTTACAGCATGCAGCTGTGCTTTGGGGGTGTAGAGTGATTAATGCGAAGCAGGACTCTCCCAGACCACAGCACTTGGGAAGCACTGCAATATCTGCCCGCTGAGCCTCAGCTCCATGCTGAAACAGGGAGGCAAAACTGTCTCAGATCCTCTGTGAAAAGGCTGCTTAGTGGAACCCCCTAGAGTTAATGGTGTTTAAGCTCTTTTTTTCTTGTTTCACTCCTCATGCAGAGAGGAGGAAGGCAGGGGAAACTAACCATTCTTCTGCCACTGTCATCCCACCTGTCAGCAGCTCTCAACCTTACCTATTCAACACAGCAGCCTCCCTCCTCCTCTGCAACCTGCTCACTGCCACAGCTGCTTCCAACACACACAAGCCTTGCCGCCTCTCCTCCTGAGCAACCAGGGCCTCCTGGCTGACTTCTCACCCAGCAGGAATAAGCTAAAAGAGAAAGATCCATACAGACTGCCCTTCCAAGCAGGTCACGCATCTGAATTCTCAGCTGTTACAGGCTTTATGATTAACAGGCATGCCGCAGTGAGCGCCAAGGTCTCTGGTCACTGTAACCCTGTGCTGAAGTTCAGGACAAGTGGATTTAGGTTTGAAAAGAAAGGCCACCGAGTTCAGAGAAATCCAGAGGATCTGGATCATGTAGTGGGGGGGGGTTGTTTTGGTGGTTTTTTTCTGCCTTTTTTTTTTTTGGAGAGAGAGTGAACATAATGATGTTTCTAGCCCTGCAGCTATGAGCAGATAGCTTCCACAATGCACATGGAAGCAATGCTACCCTGCATATTTGCATCCAGACAGGAAATTTGGTAAAAAAAGCATGGTTTTGTCTGCTGTATGTTACCAGATGGAAGGTTCAAGGCAAATTTGGCACCATTTTCCTGTAACTCCCTTGAGACACTAATTACCAAAGCCCAGGTGTTCTCACTATAGCAGAAGTCAAACGAAGTCTGAGTGACTTGCAGAGTACAAATCTCTAAACCAGGAAGTTCCACATCTCAGACTCAAGCCTGTTTCTAAAGCTTTACAAATGGCTAAGAACCAGCTAGTTGTTTTACACGCCTCTAATTCAGCCCAAATCCCAAAAAAGCCTTTACCTTTAGGTACCTGGGCCTGTCTTTTGTTCCCCAGCACATGCATGCACATTCAGATAAAACACACTTATCTAAGAATCATCACAGAGCGTCAAGACATCATGTCAGACCTGGAGAAAAATCATTCCAAGTGATATTACAGGGCTGAAGAAGTGGAAATTTAGATATAGTTACGGAGAATAAATTTTGTTTTTCCTAAAACTATGGCAGTACAAAATTATCTCTTCCTATTGGAGACATGTTAACACCTGATGATGCTCAGGAAATTAATGCAAACTCAGACTGATTTTGCAGAACAGTGGGCTCAATACTTCACAACTAAGATCGATGAGTTTCTTCTCCTAAGGTATTGTCAGAGACTCTGGGGACACCCAAGTGTGTAACAACACAAGTAAAAATTAGGACAGGTCAGATAGAAGCTTTATTAACTATGGTCACGGTGAGAGAACACCGGGACAGCGTCTCCCCCTCTGCATCCCTGCCAAGCGACCACAGAGACAAACTATAGCCTGTTTCAGGGGAAAAAGAAGAGAAAGATGTGAGGAAAAATAATAATTTCAATATTAACAAAGCCAGATACCCATCCCTGAGAGGGATGGACTCCTCAAGTAGCTTGCTAACCACCACAATTCAAAGAAGGAACGGAACAGTAAATAGGAGTGGCACACCCAGTATTACCCTAGCTCAGAAGTGGGGAGTTGGAAACAATCACAAGCTGTTAGCTTTTAGTCTAAAGAAATGCTCTTTTAGTTTGGATAAACTTCTTAGATATCTTAAATATTAATTTTACCACCACAATGTAAAATCCAAGGAAAGGGCACTTCTAGAAAATAAACCTCTACTGACTCATACTCATTCAGTGACACATACTCCCCCCAGTACTTTCTGGTCCCTGTAGTGGAGAGCCACAAGAACCACTTCACTGATTGCTATCCTGTCACTGCATTACATCCACAAAGCTCAGGTGATGTGACAGCAAACACAGCTTTTTAATTATCAAGTTTCTTTCAATTCAAGAGGTGCCCTCTAAAGGACTCCTCTAAGAGGAATTACTGAAACACTTTATGGCATTGTTTGATGTTTTTGTGAGTAGCATGAATAAGAAGCAAAATTGAATCCTCCTACTACAGATACATGTAAATGAGCAGTAGAAAAGAGAAAAAATAATTATTGGGAATACGTGGTAAGGGAAGAAAGGGAGGCAAAGTCTTCAAAAGCACTCACTGCAAATATAACAACTCTTCTCCCACTGGAAGTCATTAGTAAAACCTGTAAGCTTTCCAAGGAGAATAGGGTTAGATCCATGTTCAGTGCATTGCAAAGTCCCACAATTTTATTCACAAGCAGACATCATCCTAGGAAATAAACATCTCTGGATAAACAACATGATCACATATTCTGAAAACACTAATTGAAGCCTTTCAGCATGCTGGCAGCATAAGCCTCATGTACACACACAAAAAAGTGTAAGAGGTAAAAGGGAGATTCCTTTTATGTGCACAGACGTGGGCAGCAGGGATGACATAACTCCACCCCCTCTAAAGTCATCCAGCATTTTTATACAGCCTTCAAAAGGTCCAAGACCCCTTGCATATTTGCATGTCCTGATGTCTAATATGACCAAGCCACCCTGCAGGCCATGGTAAGCACTTTTGAAGTCCAGAAGGGACTCTCCAGAGGCTGCCTGAAGGGGACAATCAGTTTTGTGTCACAGCCTCCAGCAGCAAGAGATGCGGCTCACTTTCAGAGCCAGGCAGAGGTCAGACACTTTTAGCTGCCCTCACAGGTGAGGCAAAAGTCAAACCAAAAGGCAGTAAAAACCAAGAGGCCTCAGCCCCCGCTTCCCTGTCTGGCAGAGGCTGAAGAGATGCAGCTTGCAAGACTCCCAGTTCCAGGCATTTCTCCCCTTCACTCCCCCAAATACCTGCTGGCAGTCTTCCCTCCATCATCTTCAACAGCTCAAGACCCCATGCCCCACACATACATCTTCACTTCCTACCAGGCAGGGCTTTATTCATAGGTCCACAACTAACAGAGAATAAGAAAGATGATCTTTAACATACCTTTCTATACAGAAGATTAAGGTCATCTTTACCCCATGCAGGGAAGGTGGGGTTGAAAGATGGTGGTTTGATTCTTCTTGTTCCTCTTTGCAAAACAGAACTAAGAAATTCAGTTCCCATTGCCGCAAGCCCAAGCAGATCCACACAAAGCAGTGTGTGGGATGGGACTCTCCCCCAGTTTACTGCTATCATAAAGACTGCTTTGGCTGTTCACCATGAGCTAAAAAGAGAAGCTGTTCCTTACTTTACAGCACACCCCTCCCACCTGCCCCAGCCAGCAGAAACTCCATTGCAGACAAAGCCCGTAGCGCTACGTCAGTAGAGAAACATGATTTCTCAAGGATGGTCACAGGCTCCTCAGAGAACAACACTGCAGAACCTTTTTCAGAATAACTGCAAGTTATTCAGAAAAACAGTAACAGTCCCATAATTTAAAGGGTAGAAAGGCACTTGGGATCAAACCCAAATAAATTTTTATTTCTATTTCCAAATCTCAGACTGCCCCTCTTCTAGAGTCCTAGTTGAAGGCAGGATTGCCTAGTTGCTACAGGTCTACACTCCAGCATTCAGGATTCATAAGATCCATTCCCAGCTCTGATCTATTTGCTGTGAAGCCTCCATTTTCATTACCATTGTATGCTCGCTTTATTTTATGGGCAAACAGCAGGTTAACCCAAAGATGTTTCTCAGAGTACACATCTACAGCACGCAGAACAGTACTGAATTTCTGGGGCCTCTGCACTGGAGTCATGCAGCTAGTTAGAGGACTTGCAGGACAAAGTATCCTCATCAGATCAGGTGGAATATTCACTAGGCTTGGCTTCCTTTTACTAAGCATCTCATTAATTCAAGGGCCTAAGTTTACAAGTCCTCAGAAGATGAACAGTGGTTGTGCACAGAGAGGACTTAAGCACTCCTGATAGACCTGACCTCTTTTAGTAATTGCCTGAAAACCACTTTTAGGAAAAGCAAAAGAGGGCAGATTCAAGGTCAACTCCTCTGTTCCAGGATCACAGACATCAGCATCCCACATCTATCACCTCATGCTTGAAAGAAAGAGATAAAAGACACACTGACAGAAAAAAAAAGGAGTAGTGGAATTAGTCAGGTCAGATTTGCGCATACTACATGGGAAACTGTGCGTATTTTGTGCACATCTTATTTCTGTTCTGCAATAATAAGGTATGCTACAGAAGCCCCAAGTCCTACAGAGGGTAGCCTGCAGTTTGAGGAATGATGATGTCTTATTGCTCTAATTACCCATGAAGGGATTTTTATTATGTTATGGAAACAGAAATACCTGTATCTTTACCACATGCCAAAACCAAGAAGTTAATGGAAAGTGAATTGGAAGGCTGACATTCAAAAGAAAGTCAGTAAGAAAGGCTTCAGGGTTTCTCAGAATAACAATACACAATTAAACCACTCCTTCACCCTGGGAAGGAGAGGCATCAGCTGCCTGTGGATCAGCACACACAGGTTCTGCCTGTTAGAACACAACGAAGAAAATGCAATTTGAGTCTGGGGAACACAAGGCTACAATGACCTCCTTCTAGATTAAGAAAGCATGAAGGGGAGAGGGCACAGATCAACAAGGTATTTTCAAGAGGGGAAAACAAAAATTATAAACCCTCTTGGCGAAAAGCAAGATTATTCTCCACAACTATACTCACAGATCTATTCTTTTTGAGGTAAATGAGAAAATTCCCAACAATAACTGAACAAGAGTAGGCATAAGGATGCAGTACAATTGGAAAGACAAAGCAGAAGACACTTGTGACTCATGGCCCTCTCTTCCCGTTTATAAAAAAGACAACATAATGCCAAATAACAAAATCTGCCCTGAGACCATCTGCGCTTGCCTCTGTTTTGATGCATTTCCCAGACAAACTGAGCAGACCTGTCCCCCCACCCATGCTGCTCAGCTTTAGCTTTCCAGAGCCAGCAAATATTATTCAGCATTGTTACTGTGTTATTACACATGATCTTCAGCGCCGTTAGCTGCTCCAGCTCCATAGCAATCAACACAAAGCAGCTTCCATGGTCTTCCCAGCCCACCAGCCTCAAGACAGTTTGAGGCGCATATAGAAAGCAGACTTACCTGGCTTGCTTCCTTCACAGTCATGCCCCAGTTGGCCTTTGGTGTTCAAGCCACAGGTATACACTTCCCCATCTTCTAATAGGAACACAGAGTGGTTTCCTCCACATGCCACCTCCTTCACATTTCTGTCATGAATGAATCCATACACCTGCGGTTCAGGAATGATGACCTGGAGGTTGCTACCTATCCCAGGCTGTCCAAAAGACGAGTAACCCCAGCATAGCATTTTCTCTCTTTTCAGCAAGTCATGTATCCTTCCTGGGCAAGAGAAACAGGGGAGGGAGCGTGAATGAAGCAAGTAGTCAACAAGTGGTCCCACAGAGATGAGCTGCTCAGAGCAGGAGGTGAAAAGAACCAAAAAAAGGCGTTTCCGCCTGACTGTCAGGCTTGTGGACTGACAGTAAAGAGGGATTTCCACCATTGCACAGATGAACAAAGAGGAATCAAGACAGCTCAGGCATTGAATCAGCACCTTCATGCCCTGGCCATCTCCATCTGTAAGGCAGCAGAAGTGTTCTGAAATCCAGCAGACCTGAACTTTTATTTCAGCAAAATCACTCTGCTTTGAAAACCAAAAATCAACCTTCTCCCCAAACCAAATGTAATGCTTTTTAGACTAATAGGACCAAACCTGAACTTTGAGAGTTACAGTGTCATATCTGGGACCACTGCTTAAAGAGGTCTTTAAAAAAAAAATATCTCAAAGGTGGTCAAACTAGTCCTGAATAGACTGACACAGGTATTTGTGGTGTACTGGCCAATACAGAACTGTATTATTTCTGATAAATCTAGAATAAGTAGTATTTTACCCAACTGAACACATTCTTGCAACCCAAATACGCGCATGTACACACACACCCCGCCTAAGCTTCCCAAGAAGCAGCAGTTCACATGGAGCAGCACATTGACAGCTTGGCAGCGACAGCAATGTACAGATAACACTGATGCAACTTGCCAGCAGTCAGGTGTTATCTTTTGTGCTGCGCTCAGTTGAAGTCAGGCACTTCAGAGTGGGATAACATGGGAAAGGAAAAAACACACAGCAATATAAAAAGGCCTAAGGAAATACTCAGCCTGAACTTGATGCTGATGCATAAAAGCTGGGGGGAGGGAAACAGCTCTCATTCCAAAAGTAACATCAGAAAGATTTTAGTAACACTCCCTTGTCACTCCCAATCTCAATAGGTTTGGGTTATTTGTTAAACATGCTATATTAATAAGACGCTTAGAACTCCTCTGCTTGAACCATAAAGTAATTAAAGCTTTTTTTCTAAAGGGAAGAAGAAAGAAGAGAAGAAAATGAAACATCCAAGACATCAAGTCTTATGACTCACCATGCCAAGTTTTAAGCTAAGTCGATTTACAGCAGCATCATTTACTACCTCAGCATAGGAGCAAAAAGCAAAAGGTAACCCTTGAAGTGCCAAAGATTCCTCAAGGAAACGAGATTCCTTCTCCCACACTGAGCTGATAGGAAACGTGTGCATTCAGTTTGTTTCCAAAGCCTGGTGCTAATTCAAGCTCTAGGTATTAGCAATAAAGCCTTTCCTAATCTAAGCCCTAAGCAACGGGTGTTCATCTCTTATCCCGCTATCCTTGCCTGTCAGCTGCGGTCTCTTCCACCGAGGGAGGGCTGAGCTGCATGGGGGAGAGAGAGGATTGGACTTTCAGTTGTACTTCATCAGTGGTGCAATTTCCTACCACAAACCACCTACTAGGATCTCTTATTAGGTGCTTTAAAGCATGCTATGAATCCCATTTATCTCTAACAGCCCTTGCTCCTTTATAGCACAATTCAATTCATTCACATCCACACACATGCTTATCACTGGCCAGCTCTGAAGCACCCAGAGGTTGTTGTGTACACTCTGTACTTGTTTGCCCTCAGCACAAAAGCCTGATGGAAGATACCCTCTATGCTGGCTACACTAAGAATAGGAATGCCGTGGGACACAGTAAAATTGAAGTGCATGCATGTGCTTTAAATGACACAACTGCTATATTTATAGTGAACTTCATGTTCTATCTCAAAAAAAAAAAAGCCAACCCAGCATAAGCAACACCCTGAAGGTGGTAACACTATGGCAGGGAATCATTTCAAAGCTGACATCTGAAACAGCAGAAATCTGGGACTGCCGTTTCTCTCAGCCTGGGGAATTACCTTGTTACGAAGATATAAGCAGCGCAGTAGCAGCAAACCTGAAGATCCAAAGATCACATTCCCTGCTAGTATAAGTGGATGTTGCCTCTGAGCTAAAAAGATTTCACCACTATACGACTTGAACTACAATGACATTGTACAACATGAGCTAAATATTAATTTGGGATATCTTTCTAAAAGAGTTCCTGAAGAGTCTGCTCCCCATAGACTACAGTCATCTTTCCTAGTGCTAATTTCATTTAAAATGCTAAAAATACTTTAATTACTTTCCTTGTGTTCATGTTCCATACAAGAAGTTGCTGCAATGGGCAGGGGGATTCAACATGATTGGCAAGCAATGTTTTCCTGTTTTAAATAGTGTCTTACCCAGAGGAGAAGGGTTCAAACTCCCAGTAATTCATATGCACACTAGGGTAGTATTTCAGAGGAGTTCAGCCATCATGCATACCAGTGGGCAGATTTTTTGAAGCACCCTGAAGTTTAACAGTCCCTATGGCAGATGACAAAGCATGCTAGACCCTTCAGAAAAATCTGGTCTCAAATAGATTTTTGGCAAGTTTTTCTTAAAGCATCTCCCTTGAATCCCACCCCCCCCACCCTCCACATATTTTGCTGATAAATCCCCATTCAACTCTGTTCCAAGGGGAAAGAGCAGCACTTTCGACTCAAGAGTAAAAACCAACATAGCCACCTTCCATTTGAGCGTATGGGCACAGCTAAATGTTCTCCATTGGCCTGGTAAGCAACATTTTTTATTTACTTATTTTGAAGACATAACACATTTTAAAAACTACAACTGTTTTAATATTTGATTTTTTCTCTCCCCAGAAAAGCTGCTGCAAGTCTTAATACATCATGTGTTCAAGTAGGAGCTGTGTCCTGAAACACAACAAGGCTTCAAATGACAATTTCACACTCCATTTCCAATCTGATTAAGGCAGTTACTCTTTTTTGACATTAGGAAGGAAGTAAAAACGCATGTTATACTGCAAACTACCTCTACAAACTGCATACCCTCCTTATACTAAAACAATTATATAAAAAGTTTCTACTGTGGGCAGGCACTAACATGGATGTGTCTGCACATACACACACATATATATAATATAGATAAGGTTTATATTCACTTATCTGAAATGTTAAAAGTGACTAATTATTCCTACTACTTAGCTCGATACACCTTAAAAAGTTGAATTTTTATCTTCAGAGGACAAACACTTAAGGAAGGTGTTTTGTTTGATTTTTTTTTAAATGCATCAGTTAGTGCATTCCCAGTTCCTTTTAAAAATTGGACTGCAAAAAGTGCAAGAGCTGCACCACATCACCTATTCCTCACAGATCACAATGCAGCCAGCTTGGTATTCATGTTTTAGAGATAAGAACAGATGCAACACAGCAAAGCTGTTCATTTGCAGAGACTCTCCATTTATAGCAAAAAAAAAAGGGGGGGGGAAGGTGTAACTCAGCCTCCTCAAACACTGACGTTCCAGGAATAATTCACCACCAAAACAGTGAAGGATGTACACAGCACAGCTAGAGAAAGGAAAACCTCACACTATGGGGAACATTTTGAGGAAATCTATTGTGGGTGGAAAATCCACCCTCTGCTATAATAAGGCTCAGCTGACATACTAAGTATACATCCTCTGGTGAGAAAACAACCCTGGTGGTTTGGTAAAATAATAATGCCGCATGTAAGATCATGACAGGATGTGTTTTATTTTGCCCTTTTTTTTCTTTTCTTTATTTTTCACAGCTATCATGACATATACAGTCTCTTCACACAATGGTACAAACATATTCTAAAGCCATAGCTGCAACCACAACTGCACCCTTTCTGGGAAAGTTAGTTAAGTAAATATTGTGCTTGCAACAAGCAATACTCAAAGCTGAACGCTCTCTAAACAAAGAGATCTGCCAACTGGCAGGGCATCAATAAACAAGTTTTTTCCTTCCCTGTTGTTTGTAAGATTTCAGCTAGCAAATGTGCTCCTTTTATCAGCATTGCCCAATAACAAAGGAATTTACTGCTTCTTTCTGCCATTGTGACTCTAAGCCCACTTTCTTCTTCCTTTTTCCTTTGTTTTACTCCAACTCAATGTCCAGTGTAGACCAGGCTGTAGAGCAGGACAATGCAAGGTGCAACAGTCAAAGCAGAAACACAGCATTTCCATTGTGTAACCACATGCCCCCAGCAAGAGGTGTCCCCACAGAGAAACATTTAAAAAACAGATAAACAAAACCCAAACAAGACCACACACACACCCCCCATCATCTCCACTTTGCAGTCCCAGTAAGAACACCTCCCCGCCTTCACCCCAGACACCGGCTTGTTGTGCTTACTGCTGCTGCCCACCCCCCAGACCGGCGTTTCCCGCGGGGCCCGGCGGGCACACCGACCCCTCCACCACCACTACCACCCGGGACCGACGGCCCCGGGCACCCGCCGCCCCCAGCGCCGGCACCCCACGGCAACAACCCCCCTGCCCACCCCACAGCCCGGTGATTCAGCAGCAGCGCCGACCGGCTGCCACCGCAGCCCCGCCGCCCCCGGTTCCCCGCACCGGCCCGGGGAGGCCCCGCCCGGGGGACGCGCGTCCTGCGCCGGGGCTCCGCCACGCCACCGCGCTGCTCCGCGCACCCTCGCGCTGCCGCCGTTGCCTTTTGCCCCGTCTCCTCCCCCCACACGCACCGTTTCAGGAGCAGGACCGGCAGCAGCCCTGCCGGCGGCCCCACCGGGGAGCGGGGCTTTCCCTCCCCCGGCCAGGCCCAACCCCAGCGCAACGGGCCTGGGCTCGGGCCCACCCCAGCGGGGCTCCCCCCGCACCGAGCAGGGTGCCCAGGGCAAGCAGCTGCCGACCGACCTCCTCTCCGCTCCCCCACCGGTTCCCCGGCCACCGCGGCCCGTCTCCCTGCCGCTCACCTGCCGCCGGCCCCGCCGCCGCCGCCACCACGGCAACGAGGAAGTCCAGCCCCCTGGTACCGCCCCCGCCGCCAGGAGTGACAGCTCAGGACGACCAATGGAAAGCGCGGGGTCGGCTCCAGAGCACAAATCGGCGGGCGGGCGCTGCTCCTCGCCCCGCCTCCCACGGGGGGGCGGGGCTTTCTGTCAGCCGCTGAGTCCTCGCTGGCGGCCGGTGGCGGCTCCCGCCGCCTCAGCGCTTTCCCCGGGGCCGTGGGGCGGGTGCGGGAAGGCCCCCGCTCTGGGCACGCACCGCCCGAACACCCCACGGCACCGGGCGAACGTGGCAGCGTTCCCCCGAGGCAGCGTGAGGGGCGGCTGCAGGCTGGCAAATACTCTAGAATTTTAAGCCGTTCTAAATGAAGGTCTGAAGGGGAAGCCGGCTTTCCGCTGCTTTAAAACCTCTCTCTTGGCTTTATTAAGCGTGAAATATCACTTATTAGTAACAAGAGTCTGTTCCTTTCCCCTCTGCTTTATCCCACAGTGGGTATTACGCGGCCTCTAGGCGCCTGACAGGCTTGTTCCTTGAGGAACTCGTACATTTTGTACACAGTTTCAACCTGAGGAAAATATTTGTGGTATAAAAGTATAAACCACTGTTGGGAGGAAGAGGGGAAGGGGAAAAAAAAAAAAAAAGAGGCCGGTGAGCAAGCAATTCTATGACTGCGGAGCGCTCATTTTCTGATGTTAATGCCACCCGTCAGGAGAACACAGCGCAGGCCGGAGGAGACGCGCACCAGCTGGATACCGCTCCGGACCGTCAAAACGGCAGGCGGTACTTGAGCAAACCACGCAGAGAGGTTCTCAAGGGCTCGGAGTCGAGGGGGAAGAGTCCAGTGCCCGCAGTATCTGTCTCCCGTCGGCACACCTCTGGCGGTTTGCGGCGTTCGGGTGCGTAGCGTGCCATGTGGCACGTACCAGGTGAAAAAAAAAAAAAAAATCGCCCACATTTGCATGGATCGTGCGTGTTTAGCACAGAGCTGCTCTCCAGTGTAAAATTACACCTGTGACGTAACGGCTTTTACTTCGCCGGTGTTACAAGCCACTTCTAGGATGACTAAAAGCGTAGAGGAAAAAAAAAAGATATTTCCTTTGTTTGTGCTTGCTTTTGTTTTATTTATTTCATCATCTGGAGACCTTTGCAAAATAGGCAGCGTTTCCCTTTACACTCTGTTTCCTCTGTTTCTGGTTGAGTAACCAAGGAGGGGAAGGTACACACAAAAAAATCGAGAAAAAAAAAAAAAAGTAGATGAGGGAGCAAAGCCTGCAATTTGTCCAAGGGAGCCAAGTTCATGGAGAACTGTCAAGGCTGGTCCTTCATAAATGGATCAAATTAAATAAAGGCACCGAAATAAACCCATTTTTTTGTGTCCCCGCACTCCACTGTGCTCAGCTCCCTCTGCAGGCTGCTGCCTCCGCGGAGTTCTTCCAAAGAGCCCAGGTTTCATGGCACCTTGGGGGGTCTTCCTCCCCTGGGGGTGGTCAGGCTGGAGTCCACGTGTCCCTGCTGGCCAAAGGCTGCCCTAGGCAGGCCCATGGCGAGGTTGGACCTTCTCCAGAAGAACATGTAGCTCGCCATTTCCTTGATGGGTTAGGTCATCCAGAGATCAGGTCTGAAGATACCCAGAGATGCCAAAATCTGCAGCTTATCTTGATTTCCAAAGCACCTCTCCTCTCCCCCAAGCAGCTGAACAGCAGTCCAGTGTCAAGAACCACATGGGCCAACATGTGGTGAGGTCTCCTGAATGTTATGGTAATTCAATATTATTCATAAGAGTTATCTCCACAAAGACAGACAGGGCGGCTGGCAGCTTTCACCTGCTCTGTGAACCCTCTTCCAGGAGGTATTTTCCCCACCCAGTCCTTCACTAGGTGTCAGTGGTAGGCTGCTGCTCCAGCGGGCTGTGGCACAGACCTTTTACCAGGGCTGTGCAGACGTAGTGATGTTTTATGTCTCGTCAGTCCTGCCTGTTGTCAGAGCTTTTCACCAGTATGGCAACCTAAGGAGGGGAGGAAAGCTAGCCGCAGAGCACGCCACCACAGGGAAACTGCCCACATGGGCCACAAGTCTATGCCCTGGGCATCTGAGCCAGAAAGCTGGTGTGGGTAGGGAAAATCCTTCTGTGTGACCATTGATGTCTCTGCGTTGCTCTAGAAGCAATGAACTTTTCTGTATTTTTTCTTTTTTTGGCACTTACCATGTTACGGAAGAGCTTTTCAAAGGGGCTCAGCTGGGGATTAGCCAGCCAAGGCGGTGTCCTGCTACCTCCCACGGAAGCAGTATTTCTACATGCTGTCCTCTGCAGCAAATCCGACATGAAGCTCACACCTAGCACACTTCACCAGGCTACCTGCTTCGTTTCCCATGGCTTACAACCTGCCGGGGTGTCCTGGTTGCCCCAGATCCACCCTGATTACATCAGCTGCTCTGCCAGGCTTTTGTGCTTCTCTACAGGTGACGTTTGGATCAGATGAGTGGTCTAAAAAAAATTCCCACTGCAGGTTCAATATACTTCTGCTGCCTGCGTAAAGCCTTTTAAACTCATAGCTGTGTGCGAGGCTCAGTCAAGTTGTATTCCTCTGCATATTTTATAACGAGCACTGCTTGAGAAAATGTAGACACAGTTTGCTGCTCAAATTCATTGCAGAAAATGACAGAGGAGCGCTCTACTCTACTCCCTCTGAAGGTTTTGGTTTTTTTTTTATAAAAGCAGGGCTTATTTGAGGACAAATTAAAAATAGCCTTGAAAGTTACTCTGGGCTTTAATCTCCCATGTGACGTTGCATCATACATGATGAGAAGGAAATTCCTTCAGGCTCTAAATAAACCTATTATCATTTAATCTCTAATGGGTTATTTTGAAATCCAAACAGAACACATCTTTTGTGCATTTGCACAGTAACAAAGATCACTCCGGATTTCCAAGCCCTAACAGAGGCTTAGAAAAGCATAAAAAAGGAAACAAGCAGCCAGGAGCAGGCTGGTGAAGAGCAGCAGGCTAAGCTGCCGTGACAGACAGCTGTGAAGGTGTGGCAGCATCGGCCAGGCGTGGGATGGGGACCCTCCAGCCCAATGGGGACAACAACTTGGGCTTCTGCCACTTCCCTCTTTCCACAAAAATACACCTACAGTAGGGTGGTGCCTTTCCCAGAGGACACAAGCATCCCTGTGGTGTCCTGTCTGCCGCAGGCGGGCGAGGGGGACAGGGATTAGCTCTGCACGGGCCACGTGTCCCCTTGCTCCCCTTGGCTGGCAGCTGGCATCCTCTGAAGCGCTGGTTCCCCTCTGCCCGTCGCCACTGCCGTACTGCCCTGGCCCTTGAGGTGAGTGCTTGAAGATTTTCTTTACTAATAACTATACTGTAACTCAAAAGGAAGCTTTCTTTTTCTTAATATGTAACAACATCCTCTTTACTGAGCTGGAAATTCATAAATAATGCCTATGTCTTTCCTAGGAAACATCGACTGACTTTCCTAAAGAAAAAAAAAGCACTAGCCCAACAGTCACTTCTAAAAAAGGTTTGTATAATTTACCAGCATTTCAAAGAGGCAGCCTCCCTGGTCCAAGAGGGTGTGCATGTGGTACCCAACACAAAGTCAAGACGGAACAGGAGGTAAAAATTGCTGTCTTCATCTCGCCCTCAATTTTTACATTCATCTGAAAGCACCAGATGTGAAAGACCTTGACTTGTTCAGCCTATGCAGTGCACCTATTTGAAATACACTTACCTTTGACTTCTCTTGTCAATGGCTTCCCCGTGTCAACGAGGACAGAAAACACAGATACACTGTCAAGCACAGGCAGCTGCATAACGAAGGAAGAACACAACTACAGGTGTGCAAATTTAAACAACCGTCATTTAATTCAACACAGTAGAAGTCTTCTTTACATATTTATGTCCACTGACACATTTAACACACCGAAGGAAAGAAGAGAGGACTGCTGAAAAATCATGATTGTTGTCTCTCTCTCTCTCTATTTTTACACAAAGCAAAATATACAGAAAAATACACATCCTGCCTTTACATCCTGCCTGACATTGTCAATATGCTGCCAGTGCTATGCACTGTTTTGACAATGAGCTTCCAGCAGCCCTGCAAGCCTCATGTCCACGGGGTTCTGTAGACAGAGCTGTTCTGCAAGCCTAAAATTTTGTTTGATTTAATTGCCAAACATCTCCTTAGAAGACATAAAGAAACATGACAAATATCACAGTGTTATCACATTAAATAATAAAAAGTCCATTAATGCTTTACAAATACAGTTTTTGACAAAATCTAGGAATGATAAAATCTTCCTCCTAACAACATCTCTCAGATACGTCAAAGGTCACATTCAGGTAAGCACAGACTGCTGTTTCAATCCACAGTTTGCAGGAACATGTCTCCTTAGTGTTAGTGGCTCCCCGAGAGAATCCTTAAATAATAGAGAGGAAAATTTTACCCTAGCTTCCTCTTGCAACGATGACTGCTCAGCGTATACTGGCTGTATGTTTGGTAACATACAAATCACAGAATCCCTGCTGCTGAAAGCTCACCAACTAAACAAGACCAGCACAGGACAGACAGGATGGACGTATATGTAATTAAACTTGCTTATCAGCTTGCTTCTTGGAAGCATGTTAAACAGGATTCTTCTTTCCCAACTTTATAATCCAACAATCAGGTATCTGGTCAAAGCTCATTTTTAGAATCAATATAAAACCTCAGTGCTCATCTCACACGCTCAATGAATGCTTATGAAGTGCAGTAAACATAAGTCAGGGGAGAAAACAGTAAATTTGAGTTATTAAGAGAAAAATATGACAAATGAAACAAAGACTTGTTGTCTTATTTTTGCTTTAAAATGCTCCTGACCAAGAGTTAGGACAAGGAAAAAGTTCCCTTATGCTCTATGGCATAGAGCAGGTTTTTCCTGAGTATTCTTTTACTGCTATATCTGGGGAGCAACAAAGTGTGGTAGCAGGTACTGGCAAAAGGATAGAACTCATCTGGATTTTCTACTTTACTATCTTGAATAGTAAATGTAAAATGTTCCAGTCCGTAGCCAGGGATTCGATCAGATCCTGTCAAAAAAGCTGAAGGAAGGGGAAAAAGAAAAAGAAAAACAAGTTAGCAAATTAAAAAAAAATAAACAAGAGAATGTTATCAGAGGATGAAAGTCATGAGGGAAAAATAGTGTAAAAACAGGGCTATTTTCATAAGCTAATTATTATGCTTTGTTGAATTTGCACCTGAATATAACAAAGTCTCTTGCTGATTCATAATTATAAGTGCTCTTGTACTTTTACTTATATAGACTTTGTGCATGAGAAAGGCCAGGCTAGGGTTGACCTTCTATATTTAAAAAGGATGAGCTAACTTCTGCGATCCTTTGAGAAAGCTAAACTGCTTACATCAGCATAGTCTGCTCGCACAAGTTGAAGCCTCTGACCAACAACTAATAACCACAAAAGTAAAAGATAAAGTAATTGCAAGGTTCAGGGTGGTCAGATGCACTCAGGCAAGCCTCAAGGGATGTGAGAGGGGTCAGAACTGTGCCTGTGCAATTCTTTGTGTCACCTCTTTGTGGCAGGAGTGGGTGGGGGGGAAACATGTCGAAAAGTAGTTTGGAACTATAGTATTTTTCATGTGCAAGCATCTAAAATGAGTGTTGTGGGGGAGAGAAAAGGGCTATGAAAAGTTTAAAATGCCTGATACATTACCAAAAAACATTTTCTTTTTTTCTTCTGGGAGTTTGTGAAACACACTCCAAAAATTCCTGATGGTTTGATCTAACTTTTCGTACTCTCTGTACTTCGCATTCTGTCAAAGAGGTAAAAATAAAAGTGGCCAGTTAATCCTCACTATTTCTATTTTTATTTAAAACAACAACAGTTTATCCGATAAATTTTATAATACTGTTCATAGATATTAAAATCCTCTTAACTTCTGGAATCTGCTTGTTCATTTGTCTTTCAAAGATTCCTATGACAATCCTTGATTTTTAGTCCCCTTTATTCTTGTCCCTGATGGAGTTTAGAAACAGACTCAAAACAACAACACAAATCAAGAAAAGAGAAAGTCCCTTGAGCTTCTGTTTTTCTGTTCGTGACCTACGCACTCAACAAAAGAACAGGTCAGAGAGAGTTTATGCTCAGCAGACATAGAAGTACACTGTGTTTGTATCCAATACCTCTTGCAGCAGATTCCAGTCACATTTTCTGTGTCCCTGGAGAACAATCTGGAGCTCTACAGGGAGAAACATCTTCCACTTTCTAGCTGGGCAGCCTTTTAAAAACCCTTTCATAAAGTCCTCAAATGGCTTCTGTATCGATTCATTGAACACATAATTCACATACAAGTCAACAAATTTCTTCCTGCAAAGAGATTTTGAATGAAACAAGCAATGCAATAAGAGCTTTTTTAAAAAGGAGAATTATAGAGAACTTTATTCCTTTATTCCATATGACCTGCTCTCCTGTATTTACTGAGAGCAGTCATCACTGGCAAGTATTTATTCACTGAATAAGCTGGGAGGAACATTACAAATAAAAGGGAATGCCGGCCAACACGGATTCATTTTGATCATCCCCCTTGTACTTCATGTGAACCCTTAAATGAAATCCTACCAGACACTTCACTGTTAAGATGGAACCTAGCAGACCTAAATGGTATAAATTCAGCAAAACTCCCACTGAATGCCCAAGAATTACCCTGAAATCAAAATAAGTATTTGCACAGCTGCTAATCAGTACAGTTTCACTCTTCTATTTGTGATGGGGATTCATTTAGTGACTTTGTAGTTGTACAATCAATTCAGTGTAAATTGCTATACTCTAAGCTTCCTAAACAGCCCTTTCATGCGTCCCTATGGGTCCTCAGATCATCTGCATAACTCAGGCCACAGAATTTCTCTCTGTCCCCTGTGCTGAGAGTAATATTGACGCTACCTTACTGATAGATCGCCCCTCGTCTGTTACATGTAAGATACTTTCCATAATGTAACAAAGCAGGAAACATTTTGCTCGTAAAATAACCTCACAGTGGCATACCTATAGCTGGATTTCCCAGACAAGTTGTCTGCATTTCCTTGAAAATATTCTTCAGGGGTATTTTATACGCTTGTTAGGAAATCCCCTGATAAGGCCAGGCATCTCTGTACGTGCACATGCCAGGATGTCCAAGGATCCCTTCCCTAACCACTGCTTGCACAAACTGCCAATGTCTAGCACATATGCAGCACATACAGCAAGAACCAAAAGTATACAACCTACTGGACCAAGACCAACGGCACGATGCTGATGTTCAATATTTTCTGAGAGTATATGGGGATGGGTATAGGTATGGTATTTCATATGCTCATAAAAAGACAACACAATAAGGGAAAGGGAAAGGGAAAGGGAAAGGGAAAGGGAAAGGGAAAGGGAAAGGGAAAGGGAAAGGGAAAGGGAAAGGGAAAGGGAAAACTGACCTGTTAACCTTAGTGACAGGAATGTTGGCACCATTTTTTTTAAGTTCAACAATGGAACCATCTTCTTCTATTATCTACACAAATAAATGAAAACATTAGATGCTATATCTATATATGACAGATAAGTATGTGCTACACCTATCACTCTTTCTTTCTGTACGGCCTGACATAGCACTCTTACTAGTTTGAGTTTACAGACAAGTTGTGTCGTTTGCAGTGGGACATTGTCTTGCCTGAGTCTGTATGGCATGTCTGAATGGCATAATAATGTCTTACCGTGAAGTCCATGTCCAGGCTTTCAAGGTTATGATCAGATTCTTCATCCAAAATTCCCTGAAGTCTCCTTTCGAAAAACAAAGAGGAAAAAAGAGAGAAGAAACATGACCATTCAATGCACTTTCAAATTCTGCTGAAAACCATCCTTGGACAAACAGTATTTAAATTCATATACATACAGAACACCTATACTCACACAGAACCTTCATATGTGGCCCTAAACTGATCTGTACACTTATGTGTGCTGCCATGAGCTGAGGCCAAATGCCTTCACCACGAAGGATTCCACAGAAGTCCATCCCCATGCTCTGTGGGAATAACTTTACAGAGTTCCATGGCAAGCAGCCTTGGACCACAGCCTTGTTCTTCCAAATATCATCTAGTGAGGAATTAAGTGTGGACCAGTGTGATGATCTGGTAGAACTGTTTTGGGGTACAGCACCTCTCAAAGTATTGCAGGCAATCTGATGTTTCAGTCCCCTTGAACAGTCACTGGCTCATGGGAACGGGCTCTCATCTTCTCGGCTGTTTATAGCACTTGTGTAGAAAGCTGGGCTTCAGGGGCATAGACGCTTTATATTGGTGGCAGCAGCACCTCTTGCTGCTCTATCTGCCTGAAATTTCCTTTCCCAGCATGTGGAAACCCCATATACGGGTTCTCAGATTTGGCATAACCGCAGCATATGGTAATACTGTGCTTGTGCGTAACATCATTGTGGAAACTGATAGTTGGTAAATCAGAAAATACCCCAACATTAGTAATGGGGCGCTTAGTTCTTCTGAGTCCGAACTACAGCTCAAAGTGGGTTTGAACTATATATTCACAGTGTGGACTTAAGCTCATGTAGAGCAGAACTCTGACCCCTTCTAAGCCACAGGGCTCAGCTTTTTATTTTGGTGATGCCAGCCTCTGTTCAAGAGCAACATCCGCACCCCAGACAAGGACCACCTTGGAAGTCTGTGGCTTTTAACAGCTCCACAACGGCAAACGTAGCTGCCATGGGTACCCCGAATATGGCCTTGAGGATCTCTGCACATCGTCAAGCGAGGAGACCCGCCTCGGCCATAGCTTCCCAGCTCGGCCTGGCTCGTACCGGCCTACGTCTGGCAACAGCTCCTTGAAGTCCTCCAGGGTGGGCGCCAGGCCCAGCAGCTTCTTGTAGAGAGCCATGGGGAAGGGGAAGGGTGCCAGGCACCTGTTATACAGGGCCATTCCACAGAGCGTCCCGATCCGGTAGAAGGTATCATCGCAGCTTGACGCCTGGTTAAAAAAACCCACATTTACAAAAATCCATGTCTGCCTTTCCCTGGAGCAGTCTCACTGCCTTCCCGGCCTGGCCCCTTACCTGGCTGGGGAACCACACTAGGCCCGAGGGGAGGAGGCGGAAGACCCCGCTGCTGGGCTGGCAGAGGCTCCGGACGGCGACGCTGAAGAGATCCTGCGCAGGCCCGCCTTCGTCCACTCCTGCCTCTCCCACGAACACCACCTACGAGCCCCAAGACACCCATAGCAACGGTGAGACCGGCACCGGGCGGGGGGGAAGGAAGCGGAACCACTGTGCGCGGCCCGCCGCGCAGCCCGGGGCGGGTTGGCGGGCGCACCGGAAGCGACTTGGAGAGCCGCTTCCGGTACGCCCGCCAAGAGGTCCCGGGCTGCGCGGTCCGGAGGGAGCGGCCATGTTTCGCGGCGCGACGGCGGTGCTGCGGCGGGCGGCGAGTGGCGGGCAGGGCCCGGGCCAGGGCCAGGGCTCGGGCTCGGCGCGGCTGGAGCCGTCGTTGCTGCGCTTTCTGGTGTGCCCGCTGTCCAAGCGGCCGCTGAGGTGAGGGGCCGGGGCCGGGGCCGGGGCCTCCGGGGCAGGAGGAGCTCGCCCTTGGCCTGCTGCTGCCCCCGAGGGGCTGCCAGAGGGCAAACCCCGGTTATTCACTCTTTTTGTTTTGGTTTGTTTTGTTTTTTAATGCCTGACTTGCCTGGCCAGGTACGAAGAAGCTACAAACGAGCTCATTAACGAGGAGCTGGGCATTGCCTACCCCATCATCGACGGCATCCCGAACATGATCCCAGAGGCTGCCAGGACGACTCGGAAGAAGCCCCCAGCTGAGGGCTCGAAGCAGCCTTGAGGACCCACCAGCCACAGCGGTAAACTGGGGCCGATGGCCGGAGGAGGCATGCTCCCTTCCCTGCCCACACTGACTGTACTTGTTCCCCTCCTTTCGCTAGCAGGCTTGTTTTACTCAGCCAGCGTAGATGAAACCTTCCCACAGGGCTGCACCAGCACGAACAGTTTATGTTTCTACAGTCTCCTTCTTCCTGTTACAATACCGGTTTACGTATTCTTCCACCTGTGGACCTGGATGGGGATTAAGCTTTTTAGGCACAACTAGTGCCATGCTAACCTCTGGGCTTCTGTAAAGCAATGTAGTTTATTTAATCTCATCAGGTATTGCAGTTGATTTGAGGAGTTTCCTTCTGGCACTACTGACTGTCGTCATTTTTCCCATGATATCTGGAACTGTACAAAGTCCTTTGCAGCAGCCTATTACTTAATTACCGCTAAGGCGGATAAAGAGGAGGAACAACAAGAAGCACTAATTCCTTCTAGTGTATCCCTTCAAGAGTGGTGTGTGTTTGTAGTGGCACTAATGAAAATCTAGGTGGTAATCGTTTTTACGAGGAAGAACTATACCCAGACTGGAATAACATCTTAAATAATGAGCAATGGTAACATGCATCAATATGAATCTCTTTGAATTATGAGCTTTGGGTTTGTTTATTTGTTCTGAACTGATGTTTCACTGTCAGAAGAACATAAAATAAATTAGACTGATGTTTAATAACCAAACTTGAGTTAAATGAAGACATTTTACTTGGATGATACCCACGTCTGTATGTCCAGTAGCTGCTTGCTTGCCTTTTTTTTTTTTTTCTGTTTAAGAAAAAGATGGGGAAATGACAGCGCTGCAGAAAAGATGCACGTGGGCATTTGGGGATTTTGTTAGAGTGGCTTCCAACATATTCCTGCTTAGGAGATTTATGTCCTACTGTTTGATAAATGTGTCTTGAGTGCCCAAGTTTGATAGCCAGGCTGGGTCATCTTCATTCAAGAGGCATCTCCTCACAGGTTAGGGGAAAAATAACTCCAACTGAGCCCAGGATTTGGTAGCCAAGTTGGCAGCTACAAATGCTGTCTAAGTATGTAAAGTAACTTTCCCCTTAGCGCTATCTCCTCCTCAGTAGAGAGGGAAGAGAAGATACTTCTGCTAAATACTTCAACCTTCCCTGTTTGCATTTACAGCAACATTAGGGGATGGAGTGACAGACCACCACGAGGGTGTCACATGCAAAGTTCTTGGTACTGTCTGACAAAATGTCTTAACAGGACAGAGCTATGAAGGGGAGAGTTTAATGCTACGATAATCTATTACAAAGGTTTCTTTTTATGTTTTGCTACTAGGTTGTTTACATCCGCAACACAAACACATGAATGCCCTTTACCTGCTGAAAAATTCAGAAGCACAGCACCAAGCTGTAAATATTGCAGACCTCAGTGTCTCTTGCTGGGATACTAATAATGCAGTTGAATTGATCAGGCTGCTGCTGGGCAAATAATGCTGCGATGTCTAGTATGACAGGCAGTGCCCGCAAGAGGTGTATTTGCAGGCTGAATCTATCTGTTTGTCGGGGCTGCTTGTACAATCAGTGGAGAGAGGGTCTAGATCTAGAGGACAGTACAGACCACAAGCCTTATTGCCTGCGTAAATAAATGTCTGTTTCAGCTGATGTAGTGAGGAAGGGGGAAGGAAAGGTAGCTCTAGGAGCCACTGTGAATCTCCTCCTAAGTGTACAGGAAGGAAAACCTTTGATGGCTCTGGTGGCAAGAAAGCTCACTTGGAAAGAACCAGAACTGGGTAATAGGGCACTGAGGTTGATAGTTCCTGCTGCACAGGTGTGGTGCCAGACTCTGAGGGCCCTTGTGTCACTGACTGGTGTGGCACATGGTCCCTGAGCTGAGCTCCGCTCTGGCCAGATGCCCTGTTTCCATGTCAGCCATCTAATGGCTTTTGCAGGGCAGGGCTAGCGTTGCGATACCTGAAGAAAATACAGCTGCCAGAACCTTTGGGTTTGCCTGGAAACCACAGACTAAAGCCACGTGGAGACAGCAGCATTATAATCAGCTTTTCATCTCTCTTGCTGACACTATCCTTCCTTTCCCTTCAGGCAGCATCTCCATGACACAAATGGCTTTTGTGGCTATGTCACTTGCTGGCCTCTAATGCTGGCTCCCCAGCCACCAGGTTTTTCACGTACAGCAAACTAGCCTAGAGTCTTTAAAGTCAGTCTAGCAGTAATAGTAATGGACTTTGCCAATTACCAGTTTCCTGAGTAATCCTATTACATTACCCTAAAGCAACCTTACAGTAAGTGCCACTGCCACTTGCATTTAACTTATGCCAACAAAGCTTGATTGCTACCTGGAATAAGAATGTAAGATACTGCCCTCCAGGCTCACTCTACATCCCCTGTAGAACGTTTTATAATAATTTGATGAGTAGTTGTTTTGTTGTTAGCTCACTGAATACCAAAACCTGTCTACCAATACTTCAGTAACACTGAAAACCAAAGAACACTGCAGAAATATATCCAGAACTAACAAAATACAATTTGGTATCTTACCTTTAAGATGTTCCTGAATTGCATTGTTGCTGCGTTATTTAAATAGGTCCATAGGTCTTGCAGAAGGCTCTGTCTTCTGACCCGCAATAAGCACATGCAGGTCATTGGCATGAAGGGTACCTGAAGAGTGAAATAACAGTGTGTTAGCAGCAGTGTGTTTATCTCTCCTAAATTGTAAAAAAAATTGGCCACACTTACATTACTGAAGCAGCTCGACAGGAATTGGCATTCTGTATTGTGAACGTTGACCTTGTCTTGCATGTCAAAGATGCATGGATATTTGATCAGCTTCCATATGGCCATCTGAAATGACAAGAAAGAAAAAGACGTGTTGATTTTCTCTTGCAAAATCAGAGTTCGGGCATACACATGCAGACTGAACTGCCAGTCTGTACCCTGGCAAACTCCTGTATCTCTGAAACACGCCCTTGTTGTGTACATGAACACTACACCAGCAGAGGCACACTTTCTAAAAGCAGCTTCTAGACACTTCTGTGAGTGGGAAGCCCTGACAGAGAGTCACCTGAACTGTCTGTGCAGGCAGACACTTGTGTTACAGTGCCCCAAGAATAGAAGAGAGTGAGTCTAATAGCATCTTCCATAATGCAGCTAAACCAAAACACATAGTAAAAATGCCCTGGGTACCCAGGTTATGGTACATTGTTGTTAAAAACTGTTGGGTTTATTATCTGTAATATCAAAAGTAGATACTGGTATACAAAATCTAATTCAAAGTGTTACACCTCCAGTATGATAAGGCAGCAACTTCAGGTAATGTCCTATTTGGCTTTTGATTGTATACTGTTTCTCAAGCCTCCTCCTCCACTCTGATTAATTGGTACAAAATTGGTACATTAGCAAGTGAAAGCTTATGAAAGAATTAGGCAGATGCCCTGCAAATTCCAGCCAAGTTGCAAGAAAACTGCATTTTTTGCTGAAGGAAGCCCCTACTATCCACATCGCCATTTCGTGCTGTTTCCTGTGACACCGATTGCACTTGGTAGCTAATTTTCATGCCTTCATGTCATCAAGAAGTGAACCATTTCACAGATTATTTTTTATTATGACAGCTTTGGTTTTAGATGTAAGTAAATTGAAATGCTCAATAGGGTTGCTACGTAAAAGTTTAAAGGCACCTCACAATATTTCTGTTAATTAAACATAGTAAAATCCAGGGTAACATGAAGTATAGCAACCATCCCTCCTGGTGCTATTTCACACTGGTCACCAGTTCAGAGCAAAGAGAGTCGCTTAAGATGCTGGAGGACAGCCCCGACTCTCAGAACCAGGGGGTCATCTCAGGAAAGGCACTATTGTAGTTGCTAAAATACCGGGATGGTAAATGGCTTGCATAATTTAGAAGAGCTGGAGGACTAGGGAAAATGCATCGTCTTTGAGATGTACTGGGCTAGAGTCTAGAGTTGATTTCCATATATATCAACTCATTTAAATAAAACAGAAAAAAAAAAGTTGTTTTGCACTGCTGGTAAGATTTTATACTTACATCTTTTAGATTAAGGAACCCACACCATGCAATAATGTTTTTCACTTGAGGCACGTAGAAGGTGTTTTCTTGTACTCTGAAACCCGTCCTGGAGTTCACCTGCATTGATAGACGCAGTATGAAAAGGGGTGCCAGCAGCCCTGGTGAGCTACGCGTCTGTGTGGCAGGACAGGACTAAGGAGTAACAGGGCTCTCTGCAGAAAGAGCTCAGAGACCCTGCACAGAAGTGGAAGGATAGAAACGCTACAAGTAGCACAGCACTCAACAGCGAGAAGTCACAGCAAGCCATGTATAAACTAGCAGGAAAGCAATTTTCATTTACAATGAAGGCCCCTTAACAGGACTCCATCAGGAAAGGTATGTTTTGCTTCGTGTGTCTTTCATGTTGCAGGAGAACCTGAAGTTCCCTGTTCACGTTCATACTTGTTGCCTGGCAAAAATACGATTTTTGGGGAGACAGTGAACATGTAAAGCTCCAAATGATGTAACTACTTATGGAGGAGTAGGCCTGCTGCACTTTTGAGTTTATTTATGTGGAGAAGTATGGATCCAAGAGTCCAAACTTCGAGGCCCAAATCTGCATTCTCAGCCAAAAGGATATTCGATTCTGAACAGAATTTAACACCTCTCTCTGATTCATGCTAAGTGCATGCTTGAGCTCTTGACTTTCTTGAACTTTGAACATCTCAGCAGAAGAAAGGATGGTTGTCAAGAAGAATACAGTTCCTGCCCCCTTTCTTCCCCTTGTTCGTATGCAGCTGAAGATGCTCTAACGCTGTTCCCTCAGAAAATTTCTCAGGTAACAGGCTCTTAAAGCATCATGCAGCGTTACTGTGGCAGCCATCATGTGCCAAGCAGGTGGGTCGTCTTTTAAATGCTATGAGCAGTTACTGGGGTGAGGGATCTCACCAGCAGAAAGGGGAATGGGCGTGCTACGTAACGGACACCACATCCATAGCTCTGTATGCATCAACACAGGCACTCCTCACCCCCCCAAAAGCATCCCTCCCCCTGCCAGGGGCTATAACATGCTTCCGCTCTTCATTTCTATAGAGGGTCAGCCAAGCGCAACACGAGCGCACCTTTGTAAGAAGGAACACCAGAGAATTCAACAAGTAAAAAGTATTAAAATACTGTAACTCATACTGATACGTCCTATCTAATCATGATCCAAACACTTTCTCACCTGGTACAGAATCTGCAGTATTTGCAGAGTCGCGGTTTCATGTAGGTGCAGGTCGCAGGGTTTTCTTTGGCAGCCTCTGACTTCCGTGATAAACTGAGACAGGTTTTCCTGGGAAACCTTCTGATACAGAATGACCAGCTTCTTGAAAAAGGATGTTTCTAGATTTGACCACAGGCATTCTGTAAAGGAAACAGCTAGTGAAGTATCCATCACAGGTAACATGCAAATAACTGCAATTTCTGGATGAAGCTGCATTTTCTCTTTTTATCAAATTAACTAAACCAAAAAAAATGCTTAATTTTGCACTACAAAAATTAGTAGACTTCAGACTCAGATATTTTTCTTCTTGTGTCTCGCTGCTTAGTCCCCATGTTTCTACGTCTACCAAAAGCATTTCTTTCAGGCTGAACTCTGTAATAAATTACATCAGCGATACTACTGCTCCGCAGCTGAAAATGACCAAGCATTTAAATCATTCAGTTCTATCATCATAAAACCCTACCAAGAGTTTGCAGGTCCTTTGACTGGAGCTTCGTGATGGCTTGTGCTAGTAGCCCAAGAGAATGGAAAGATCTGCCATCCTCTCCCTGCAGAAGGAAAGGCAAGATCAAGTAGACTCTGAAATTTTCTGGTAAGATGGGAGAGGAAGACAATGATGGCAGTAACTTCTCAATCTCCTTTTGCACCTTCAGGGGAGGGGGAAAGAAAAAAAGAGACAAGGGTTAAAAATGCAATTATGTTTTGCCAAAATCATCTATGAATTAGGTTGGCACGAAATTGCCAAGTTTCATGCACAAATCCAGAGCTCCTCAGTATCTGCGTAGTGAGAATCCTTATATTGAAACCTTACCTCCTCGAAGACTTTTGGCTTCTTGCTGATCTTCTCATAAAAACGTTGCACTTCTGACAAGTCTACGCCTGAAAATTCCTTGGAAGTTTTGAAATGTTTGTCTCTATTAAAAAGGTAAAAAAAAAAAAAAAGAACACCAAGTGATATGAGAAGCTGGGTTTTGTTACTGACTGAATAGTGAAGCATTCTAACATCAGAAAATACTTGGAAAGTTCAGCTCTGACCCCAGTGGGTGTAATTTCATCTGTTCTAAGATATTCTTACTTGATTAATACTCTGTCCTTCCCACCTTGTGTAGCTGTGCACTGTTAATAGTAGGCTTCCTGTATTTCACCCTAAAACAACTTGCACTTCAGTGCCGGAAGGAGGTATTATGGATCCTTTGGGAGCTGTAATATTGCCTAAAGGGATTATCATCATCTGTCAAATATCACTATGGGATAATCTGCTAGGATGTGAGCTTCTGTAGCAAATTTCAGTAGGACTGGGGGATAAAAAACTTAATTTTAGCTTGGACTTTGAAAAATACAGACTTGCTTCTTGCAAATTCAGCTACAACTAATCTTCTGTGATTCTCTATATACATGGCCTAAACTTTCTGGTCCATTTACATGCAGCCAATATATTCTATTACATCTATGTCAGCACACACTACCTTTTCTCCAGGAAGCTTCCGTTGATGCAAGCCTCAGATGAAAAGATCAGTCTGATATTCCTGATAGTAAAAAAACAAACCAAAGTCAATCCTTTCAACGTGAGGAGCAACTTCAGGTTTTTAATTCTGAAAGGACAAAATCTGCGTGTTCAAGTGTGTCTGCACCTGACCACAGAAAACTTTTCTTAGCACCACTTTATTGAGACTGTTGCAGAAGGCGATGTGTTAGTGATCTTCGGCAAGCCACCTCTGCTCTCATGGGCCTTGTGAGGGAACCTGCTCAAGCGTCCCACGCCAGCCTGTGCTGCGTGCTGGTGGGTGTTGGACGGAGGTATTTTCTGCTGACAGGCTGGGACATTATCTGGCTTTGTTTGTTATGAAAAATAAAAGGCACCGTGGCATAGGAAGGAGGAGGATCCCCTCCACAGGTGGGATTTTTGTAGCACGCTGAGGGAAAATCCGTCAGAGTATCCATTTGCTGCTGCACAAAAGCTGGGTTCTCAGCATCTGAAGGGACGTTAGACTTACTACCTGTATTCCTGGTTCTATTCTTATTAAAGCAGTTATTTTATCAAGCAATTTGCTGTCAGGCCCTTCCTGTTGAGATCAGGAAAGAACCCTCTCTCCCTCACCCTCTCAACAATCACCTTCCATATGATCCAAACCGTACTGAAAGTGGTCAGGGAAACATTTAGATCCAAATTAGCTAAGATTTTTAAATGCTCAAAATCAGCAGCTGGAGTCAGACTTTCCCAAAGAAAATAACCTCCCATGTAAGATCTGAAAAAAACCTACGTAATTGTGATTCTCAGCTGTAAGGGTAAAGCTTCCCACAGTAGTATATACTTACTGCTTTTGAAAATCGGTAACTAAAGAAGGGATCACTAATTTTTAAATGCTGATGCACACAAAACGTTCCAGTTTGGGTACTCTGAATTATGATTTTTGTACAAGGCCTTGGTCTGCAGACCGAATCTTTCACTGATTTAACCTGTCAGCTCTTCATCAACTAAACAACCATTCCGTGCAAGAAGAGGAGGACAGGCTTCTGAAGCCAGGCAGTACATCTGCTCTGTTCCTGCAAAAGGGTTATCGAAGGGCTGTTGCTTATCAACAAATCATTTGCCTGTGCAAAAACTAAGTAAGAAGTGCCAGTACAAGATTCTATCTCAGCTGAATTCTTGAACATCAGTTCCTACAATAGTCTCCAAAGAAGAATAATTTTTAGAGAAAGTCATGTATCGGAGAAAAAAACCCAAACCATCAGGTTTCTGACTTACTTTTTTACTCTCTCCCAGCGCTGCAAACTGGAATTAGAAATCCATGCGTCCACATCTTCATCCCTCAGAGTAGCAATACCATTCAAATAGGAATTCTGTGTGAAATGCATGAAAATACCGACAAGATTACAGGCCTAGCAGACGGGATTCTTTTTTTTAAGCCAATCATTACAAGAAGATTTCAGCCTAAGTATGAACAAATTAATGGTCGTCCAGCATGATCCAGATGCATTAACCACAGAACAGATATATAATTGCAATGCAAGTTAGTTTCTGGATAAGCATGGAAAGAACTGCAGGAGACATACATGAACTTGGAGCACTAAAAGTAGCATGGAAAATCCAAATGTTTTCAGCAGTAATGTGAACAATGGTAAAATTAGAAGCCAATATGCACTTACCTTGTTCCTCTTGCAAAGGACAATACTTTGGTTTCCTCCTGCAATAACTTCAGTCACCTTCTGTGATGTGTTGTTTTCTGTGAAAGAGTAAAAAGATTTTCAAAGGAACATTTGAAGAGATGGTTATTACCTTCAGAGTGTTCAGTGCACAGATGTGGAACAGTAAAAAAATCCCTCAGATAGTAGCTGTCTGTCTAAAATTTGATCTATGTGGCCATTATCCATGATGATCAAGCAGCAAATGGAATTATACGTTGTAGAATCTGTTGGGATGACCAAGCAAGCGTGAGACATAACCTTAGCCTCTCAGTGTAAGCATGAAATCATGAAAGCAAACAACTCCCTGGAATAAACAAATACAGGTTGTACAGTGTCATTGTACATTGTGCAATGGTGATTACCCTGACAGGATTTTCCAATATTTGCTGGAGAACTGATGGGAAGTGGTATCAACTGATTAGGCTGATCTCCCAGCTGTCCTTCACCAGAACCAAATGAATAGACTTTGTCCAAGGAAGGGACGTAGACCAGGGTGTGCTGTCTGTTCAGAAAAAAAAAAAAAAAGGTCATAATAAGCTAATACCACTGGGCTAGTCAGAATAAAATTTACAGATACGTTTTCAGACTGGATAGCTGAGGCTTGTCTTTAAAAGTCCTGACAGTCCAGCTAAAGAATCCCTTTAACCAAAGTCTTAGGACCTTTCCTTGCATAAACATTCAGCAATAAAGAAACATGGACTCAAATTTCCTATACTATCCTCTAACATTTGTGGTTTACCCTGGTTCCACATAAATTACATAAAAATAAAGTGTTACGCCTTGCTAGCTTCACGCCCTTCCATTTTTAAAAGCGCAGCTTCTGTGCTGCTGAGCCTGACATAAAGCCCAGGAAAGCTGACGGGAGACTTTTTCTGGACCCGTTCCAGAAAGGTAGAATGAAGTTCGGTAATTATCACCGCTCTTCGGTTCTTTCTAAGGATGCACCAGTTTGTCAAAGTGGATGGGAATTCGGTGATGTTCCCAACGCAGACTTTTGGCAGTCTTTTGCCCTTTGGAATCCAGTACACCCTTCATTTCTTAAAAGGGCAAAACCCAAGGGCTTCTGGTGGTTTTTGCAGCCTTCTCCCTCTGCTCGGCACAGGCTGAAGGTTCTGCTTTCACTGTGGCTGTGGCAGGAGGGTGGCTTACACTTGAAGAGTGGCCGATACTCTGACAGGGATTTGAACATCTTGGTGACTCCCCTCCCTACTGTTCTTCAGTGATTCCCCTAAGACCTCAACCTTAGAAGGCATGTTATTGGTACTTTCCCACCTGCCGCAGGCGATCTGCGAAACTCTTGCTCCCCACAGCTCGGCCACCACGCGAGGCTTGAGTTCATTCCGGGTGGAATTGTGACCAAGCTGGCCAGCCCCTCCTGCTCCGAAGGTGCACACGAAACCCTCCTTAAAGATAAAGAAGCAAACAACAGGATCACTGCACTATTAACAGCATTCAAGTGGTCACCACCGAGAGTGAGAGCCAGCAAGACACAATATGTTATATGTGACTTGATTTAAAACATCCCCGATTCAAACATTGCATCAAGCCTAATCTTACCTTGTCTAATGTCCAAATCATTTAATCCTGAGAAAAGCAACTTAACTCCTGAGAATTGCCTGTTGTTTAAAAGTTTTACTTGTATGAGTAAACCCTAGTGAATTAGCTATTGTTCACATTTTCTGAAGTCCCCGATATTCTACAAAAAAGTTAGTATTTTCAAAACTACTGAGACTTGAGCTGCACCTCTGTGCCCCAGGATTCCCATTCACCATCTCCCTGCAAAAGTTTGCATGCAGGTGACTGGAATCCAGGCCAGTTTTCCCAATAGCTTAGTTAGCATCCCTTGGGAATTGTCTTCAGACTGGGATGGAAGCAGGCATTGCCACCCCAACTTCTCCGTGCTGACTTTTAGCGGTGTATCTTTTCTCCCAGGGTGAGGCCTCAGACGCTGAATTTCCATTTCAGACTCACCTTGGAGAGAACTGCGGTATGATCCGCCCCACATGAGATAAATACAGTCTTCCAGTGCTCTAATGCTCCAATGTAGGATGGGCAGTCCCTGTCTGGAAAGAAGATAGTACTGCTGAAGTGAAAGCCTACTGGGGAGTCTCACACAAAGAAAGATTTGGAAAATAGGGGATTTTAGTACTTTTCAGCCCTCTCTTACAGCAATTCATGTATTTACAACTTGGGTTTGAGTTGTTTTCTACCCTCCACTACGACATACTCTTTCTCATAGTGTTCTGTCTTTTTCATAGTATTTTCTTTTCATCTACATTCGATCTGAAACAAAACACAGCACTTACGCAGCTGCTTGCCAAAAGGTACATGGCTTCAAAATATCTGGTTCTCAAGGGTGTGGACTGATTCAGATCCCGCTGACTTCTGGTTCTGTCTAGCTACGGCAACCCTGCTCTAGCCTTCTAGGTTTGAAGACAATGGGTGATTTTAATTCTTCTCTCACCTTGTGTTTACAGAGAATGAACGAAGGCAAAGAGGTATAAAATTAACTTCCTTCATGGAAGACCACCTGGAGAGAGCATGGGAGTGGAAAGAGACCTCTGAGACATACAGTTTTAAGAGCCCATGCTATCCAGATGGCCACACAAAGTGATAGGAAGTTCTCTGTAGAAATACAACCCCTAAATCCCTTGTCCCTGCATGCCTTTCCTGGTCATTAAACAAAGAATTTAGCGAGATATACTTTTTTCAAAAGACTTTACTGTCCACTGCTGTTCCAGTGGCACTTGACAGTCCCGAAGAGCCACTCCTGTGTCTGCAGTAAGCTCACTGACCAGGAAAACATCTTTCTGCTGCTGTCCTTTCTTACCTTCTGTGTCTCCAAGTCCCAGCTGTCCAAAATCGTTCTTTCCCCAGGAGAACACAGCTCCAGAGAGTGACACGACGACACTGTGAGCTCCTCCAGCAGCAATTTGAGCAAGTGAGATGCCCTTTAGTCTGTTCACCAGCTGCGGTTGGGGAATGAGCGTGGTTTGGCTCCCCGCTCCAAGCTGACCACGGGTGTTCTGGCCCCAGGTGAAGAGATCACCTCCTTCACACACAAAACAGAAGAAAACAGCTCAGCCTCACTGCTTCCCTTGAGTCTTTGCACTTTGGGAGTGGGAACGAAAATCAGTGCTGCTTTCAAGGATCTAGCTGCAAGGTGAGACCATCAGCAGCAACCAAATCTCCCTGTTTGCTTCTGACCCCTTTGAGGCAGTCCCATGCTGCCCGTGTGACTCTGCACAGCAAGAATAAAGGCAGGGTGTTCCCACCTCTAAAGACACACTTGCAAGAAGTTCCCAACCAGAGAGGTGCTCCAACTTAAGAGTGATCAGGTCTGGTGACTGCTGAGCGGGGCAGCAGCCACGTCTGCTCACCGCAACACACCTTTGCGGAGGGGCAGTGCTAAGGAACTGGAGAGAGACAGAGCTGCAGGTCCCTGCGTGCTGGGAGAAAAGGTCAGTGCTGGAAACCAGCACGCTTTGTGTCCCCCGCCCATCGTTCGTTACTTTCTAATGATGTCACCAACTACTGGAAGGAGTTCAAACGCCCCCTTCGGAAAGCAAGCCTGCCATAATGCGACTCCCATTTGGAGGAGAACTGTGCTTGAAAGAGGTTACCTCTGGAGAGCGCCATGGCGTGCTGGTCCCCACATGCTATTTGAACAATATTTTGGTTTCCTAGTTCTTTCACCAGCCTACAAAAATAAGGAAAAAAAAACCAAACCCAAATCAAAATAGATAGATGCTGTGCCGTGACACAAAGTAAAGGAAGAAGATCCTCTGCTCACCAAGTCCTAGCACGTTTAGCAGGAATTACATGGAAAGATATATGTCACCTCTAAGTTGATTCCCCCTGCTCGTATGCTAGCCTACTGCAGCTGGGCTAACCGATTTGATTGTGGTTTGCACCATGGGAAGGTGGAAGAGAATCAGGCCTAGCCCTGGGCAAGTTAAAAGAAAATCCCACCCCAAACTGCTGTGCCATTTTCAGATGATGGTTACCCTCCTAGTTTAACCAGAAGGTGGCAAGGTTCTTACTAAGTTTGAGAGAAACCTGTCTCATGTGCATCCCAAGCAGCTCAGATCTTGTTATTACCCTCAAAATCAGTGCAGTTCTTGCTGGGTAACAAAAGTTTCGAGTACTAGGAAGGAATGTGTTCCAGTTCCCCCTCTACAACAGGAACACGCCTCAGTCTCTTGGATGTTACCTTAAGGAAAAGTGGGCCACCTTCTCCGATCGTTACCATCCATACCTCCACCCCGTGAAAGCTTCTTACCCTATCCTAGGGCAGCTGGCTGAAGCTGTATCCCAGTGTTCAGAAAGCTTCCCATCGGGGGAGAGAACAAGCGTATGTGTTTCATCGTGGTTTGAACATCGCATCTTCTCATTCCTCTGCAACTGCGTGTGCTCTGCAGAATAAATACAGACAGGCACGACGGTCACACTAGGGCAGCAGCCATCTTAACCATCTCAGCCCCCTCCCCAAGATCTCTGTGGGATACTGCTTTCATTGAGAACTTCTGCTCCTCAGGAAGAAGTGATACAAGCATGCCTGACATTCTCTCAGGCCGCTTGGGGTTTCAGTGTCCTACCCACTGCTTGGTTTCACACCAGATAACTCTCCTGGCTATCACTAAAAGGCGTTTCTCCATCTCTCAGGCTGTTGTGCCACCAGTTGCCAAGACAACCGGCGAAACGTCACCAGAAACACGCTCTGTTACTTTTGCACAGCTGTGGAGAGTGTCCAGGGGAGATAAAGCACTTCATGAGGTATCTGACCGCCCCAGATTTGTCACAGCTGTGGGGACGGGATGCCTTGAAGTCAGATGTTTTACAAGACACTGGAGAAGCCACGGCAGAAAATTCTCACGTTGCCTATTTACAGCAGAAGTCCCTTTGTGCCTGCAGCTGAGTGGCTGCAAGTGCTTTCCTAACCCTGAGACACCAGATCTACCCGGTTACTGGCGTGTGGCCCTACTGCAGCACAAGTGTCTGAGAGCCAGGATGCCCGAGCGTGAAAGGCAATCATCAGCAAAGCCTTCCCTGATTTACCTAACGCTTCTGGAGTTGGATGGCTGTTGGCAGACTCACTGTCCACCTTCTCACACCTCCCCAGCTTAATCACAAGACGTAACCAGAGAGGGAAGTTCGTGTTTGTTCCCCGGCACGGTCTCCCTCCTTCCCGCCTCCCCCAGCTGCTCGCACTGGGACATGTTTAAGCCCCTCATGCAACGGCTCTCCCTCCCTGAGAGGCAGCACAGCAGATTATTGCACCTTCAGCCGTTTCATCCCCACGGACCCACCGTCGCCCACGCACCGACCCGTCCCGAAGGGTCTCCCCGCCGAGCGCACGCCTCCGGCAGTGCGTCCCCCCTCTGCCGAGAGGCTCCCAGCCCCGCCACGGCTCTGGCCGTCCCCGCCGCCCTCCCCGACCGTTCCGCTCCGTTCCGCGCCGCTCCCGCCGGTCGGTACCTCCCGTGTCCCGCGGCCGCTGCGGGTGGTCGCTCCCCCGGCCCCGCCGCCGCTGCTGCTGCCGCCGTCCCGCCGCCATCCCCGCTCGCCGGCCAGCCGACAGCTCGGAGGCAGCGCCGCGGACAGCGCCCGGGACGCCCCGCCCCGTCGGGGAAACGGGAACCGAAACTCGGCGGGCGCGGCGGCAGCGGGAGGAGGAGCGGGCGCGGCCGGTTCTCGGGATCCCCCGGCGTCTGAAGGTCCGGGGCTGGCACGAACTCTGACCCCTGCGCTGAAAAGGGGTGAGCTGCTGGGCTTTGGGGAGCTGCCGGCTCTCCCAGGCGGCTGCCGCCCGGGGTGGGCGGGGAGGGGAAACCAGAAAGCGGGTAGAAGGATTGCCGGGGTTTTTGGAAAAGACACCTGTTTGACTTCATTATTCACCTCGGAGAGTCACCCACCTGTGTCCATCCTTTAGCGGTTTCTATAAACTCAGAGACCTACTCCCGCTGCTCCCTGTATCCTGCGTAAGAGCCCGCACAAATCCAGAAGGGCTCCACTTGGCTGGGTGAAGTCAGGCAGCAAGTGAAACGCTCGGTTTAGGAACATACCGACATCTATGAGCCGTCTGCTTCCATTCTCACATAGTCTCTCCTATCGTCTGCTAAATCTCCCCCTGCCTTCAAAGACCCTGGAAGCTTCCCCCTCCCCAGAAAGGCCGCCCAGCCCACCCCACCTCCCACACTTTCTCACTGGAGTGATGCAGGCAGGACCATGTTGATGATGAAATAAGGGATACCCATCTGAAAGGTGAAACGGATCGAAACACGTAAGAGCATTTTCATTCTATTCCTAATAGCTTGCACTGCTGAATTAAATTCAATCTGCTTAAGAAAAATTTATGCCGCTGAATACTAAGCACAGATTTTGGTGGGGCATTCTACAAGAGTCCCAAGAAGCACAACATGAATCTACAGGTTTATACTGGTGTTCACTAAAACACAGTGGAAAAATTTGTTACTGAGACACCAGCTTTTAATCTATTTTACTGGAGCAGCCTGTGGTGCACAAAAAGACACACGGAGGCCCCTGAGGTGAAGAAAAAAGGATGTGGAGGAGCCGCGGAAGCAAAGCAAGGTGAACCTGCGGCATACAGTAATTGACTTCTCCCCAGGGAGGAGCAACCCAACCTGTCCTTCCCAGCCACTTCCCTACACACACCTATGGGGACTTTATCTCCTTCCACAGTACGTGGGAAAGTCTTTAGATCAAGAAATCCCGAGCTAGAGCTGCGAGGCCAAAGCAAGAGCTACGAAGGGACGCTAGAGGTCCTTCTGCACCCGAGTATGAACTAACACCTCCTCCCTGGGAGGAAGATCCGTGCTCCAAGCAGAAACAAGGGCACTCGCCTCCTGTTTGGCACAGAAATAAAGAGATTGGAGGGGTGGAAAGGAAACACGTTGATCACTTTTTTCCTTTCGGAGCTGCATTTCTCCTCCTGCCAAGTGGACTGCGGATGGTGACTTCACGTCAGAAAGGCTTGCTCTGGTAATCTACTGCAGGTTCCTTAAACATCCTGCGGTTCTCCGCCCAGGAGGTATCAGGGCTTGTGATAGTCTGACCAAAAGGAATCTGGGGGCCGGTGAGGGAGATGCCTGGCAACTGCCAGGAGACAGAGGAAAGAGGTGAACGATGCGAAATAGTTTTCGTAGCTAGAACTGGGTTTGGCAGACGTGTTCATCCATGCTTTAGCCATTTCACCCCTTTTCATCACTTCTGTAGTGACTTACCCATACCAAAAACAAGCAAAAAACCCCAAACCCCCATGTGTCAAACATCTCAAGTTTGGTGTAGTGCTTGCTTACGAAGGCAGCCCTTCTCCCAGGAGAACAGCACGGAGCGCTTCCAGGGTCAGGGGAGTGGAGAAACCCAAGTAAATGTATGCAGGTGCCGTGATGTCCCAGGATGACTGTCTCATGGTGGGCCCCAGGGAGTCAAGGAAGCGTGGGGCAGAAGCACATTTCCACCGTGTCAGCAGCCAAATGGAGATGAGCGGGTCAATCCCTCCAGAGCAGATTTGGGAGCGTGGGTACTCGCAGCCCTTCTCAGCCGGCCTGTCTGACTCACGGCGCCCAGCTCACGCGCTGCTCTACGTGGGAAGGGACATGGTGACTTGGGGACCACCCAGCAGGGCTCAGCCACTGGCAACCCATAGTGGGCAGTGCCGCATCCCCCAGTTTCACAGCGAGGGACACCTCATCCTTCCCCACCCCAGAGCGCCAAAGCAACGCCCGCTGCACAGGCCCTGGCAGTACCAGGGCTGAGCATCGCCTCGGCCTGGACTGCCCCACACGAGATGAAGCCCCTGCAGGTGCCACCAGGCCCGAGGGGAGGGAACGAGCACAAGGGCAGAAAAAAGCACTCTGGGCCACCCCACCACCCTCCACCGGAGGGGTTTGACAGCACCACAATGCTTTGGGGTGCTCCACTTTCTGGGCACTGTCCTGACAGACTCAAGCAGCATCGCCCAGAGCTGCCTGAGGAATACTCCCAGTTTCTGCTGGTGGCAACAGCCCCCCGCCCTCAGCCCCACAGGGACCCCTCAGAAGCCATCCTGGGGCAGGTGCCACAAGCCAAGGTGAAAGGTGGCGGTGGCCATAACTTTGTCCCAAGTATGTAGAACAGAATCAGAATCATAGAATGGTTTAGGTTGGAAGGGACCTTAA
>RSEF01000004.1:41856290-41866439 GCA_003993805.1 Himantopus leucocephalus | reverse complement strand
ACCCAAACTGTTCTATGGTTATATGAGGAATCCTTGATGCATAAATCAAACATTTAAGCGTAGTGAATGCAAGCTCTGCAGAGCTGCTTGAATTGTTAATGCTGCAAAAGTTCTGCGTTTTGCTTGACTGACTTAGCTGCTTGTATATCAAGGGTCAGCTTGTGTTCATGTGTTTCCTCTGTGGAAAAGCACATCTCTGTGTTTGATTTCCAGCTGTGCTGAGGAGGTTTGCATTCCTCGCTCTGTCTTCACCTTTGAGGGAGTTTTCAGGTCCACACAACCAGTGCATCCGCTTCGTTTACTTAGGAAGGAAGAAAATACACAATACTATTTTTTTTTTCTTAGCTGGAGGTACTGTAGGTGGGGATGAGGAGATGCGTGTGGGAGGCATTGATCAAGTCCACGTCTGCATCTTTCTGCCAGCTGGTTTGTGCCAAGAAGAGTTTTTAGTCCTGGGAGAAGGAGAGGGGAAGCACGGGGCTGTGAATTAAGGTGGGAGTTGGGTTTAAATGGAAAGTGTGACTTGATAAATGACACTTCATGTCTGGTCGACACTGCAATAAGGAAGCCCAAGTCCAGCTGAGCAATCTCCAGTAAATTTTTATTTTGTCTGTGTTAAAACATGGATGTTGTCTGTTGCAACAGCTGCTGGTAATGCATGTAAGGATGAATTTCTGGACGGGCAGATTACTTCAGAAGTTTCAGGAGACACATACAGGACTTTTTTAACACTATAAAGCACCAAACAAGCCAAGCAGCTTTTCTTGAAAGGAAATATGGAGTTTGAATGAAAATCATGAACAGAATAAAAAGCCCTAACTTCATCCACAGTAAATGGTACTGTACTTGTGCTTCTACTAAAAATTTTGTTTCCCTTTTTCCTTTTGAAACAGCCTGAAAAAAGATTCAAGTTAATTGAAATGCTTAGTTGACTTGAACATCTTTAAAGAAAAGACTTTGGGTTTAGCAGTCAGTCAAAAGAGCAACATGCCTTTTCCAGAAAAGGAGAAAAAAATAATTGTTGTTGTTCTTCAGATGTTTCAGCTTTTCATCTTCTCAGTTCTGCTCTGCAATCAGTCATGGCAGAGGTCACAAAATAATAATTAAAAAAATTACACGTTGACAGATACCTATTGTATAAATACAACTTCCATCAGCTCTATTGTGAATCATATCATCAACTTAATGTATGCATTAACTGTAACTTTTTATAAACACTTGCAAGGAGCTGGACTGAATGGGGCAAACACGGGCAAAAGATAAGGCGTTGCGCTGGAGGTAGCTGCTTGCTCAGCTTCGGAGATGTTTTTTACATAATTACGTTTAGCTCATTTCAGTGGCAAATGTAATTAGCGGAGAAACAAAGTGCTAGTTTCAAGTTTTGCGTCTGAAGAAAAAAGTGCATGAAAATGTTGATGTTAAAAGTTTGTGACAATAAAACAATTTGAAGTATCTGATGTGACTGACTGCCTATAACACATTCTTGTTCAATGAAAAAGTATTCCTTTAAATCTTCTGTTTAACTTCATAACATCTTGCAGTTACCTCTGTACGTTTTGTTGTCAGAAGTTTAAAGAAAACCTGATTTTATGCTTTTTAAATCAGATTTCTGTTTTTGTCTGTAGTTTGTGCTGAATCAGAAATGGAAGAGGAAATAAAATAAATAGAACGTGCTTTTTTTTTTCAAAATTTTAAATCTCACTGTAGATAGCTTCTATTCTGAATAAATTTAGTGACTATGTAGAATAAATGTTAGGTGCAGAGCACTTCTGTTTAGGGAATGCTTCAAATTACCAATGGAAAATGAGCTTCACTTTAATTTGTTTAGAAGGATAACAAGTAACTACTGAAAAATGAGATCAGAATTGAAGATTTCAGTTGAAAGTTTTGCTTGCTAAGTTTCACAGTGGTCAAAATGTTTTTGTTTGGTTGGTTTGGTTGGTTGTTTTTTGTTAATAATGTGATTTAAATGCCACTCCTTACCTGGGTGGTACATCCTCAGCTCCACCAGGGAAAAAAAGCTATAAATTTCTGTTTATAACACGCGTATAACACTTGGTAGCTATAAACTCTCATTTACAGCAGCGTCAATCTCCCTTCTGTATAGTGTTCATTTGAACATTTTACAGAACACTACAATATTATCCATTTTGCAGTGGGGGTTCCTCTTTGGCAGCCTGCAGCCCGCACTCTCGATTTGCTCCTCTGCGGTCTCCCATGTTGACACGAGTAGTAGGGAGGTAACGAGTTATTTGTGTTGGAGGCTCGCAAGATCGAGGTCACTTTTTCTTGCTGTTCCAGGGTGGATGTATTCTTGTAGGTATGAGTTGACTAATATCCTATATATGATGATTTTTATTTATTGAACAGATACAATTAGATGCTGTGACTCCCTCAGGTCTTCAAAGAATAGTGATGGAAAGACTGGGGGCTTGGTGCAGCACTGATTCTGCAGTGCTGTTGTCCGGTCTTCTAAGCCTGTTTAGAGCAAGTGCGTAATGCTAAATAATTGTTTTATGCCATGTGCAGGGCTTAATATCCAACTTATCCTTGCTTGGTGTGGCTATGAGTGGAAGTGCAAGGTGATGGAAAATAGACCTCTCAATTTACATGGATGGGTATGCAGTTAAGGCTTATTAATATAATAATGAGATGATTCTTATGTAGGAAATGCCTTCCGCTTGTGGGTTCCAGAAAGCTGAGATCAACTGAAGATGAAAAATAAAGACAAAAGTGTGTTTTGAATAAAGCATGTGCTGCATGTGTGTTCCTTCTTTGTGTTCTGTGGAAATAACAGCGTAATATGGAGGAATGGGGGTAGACTCTTTATTTCGTGGTACCAGGTAAAAGAAGCTCGGATGTAAAATGAAGATTCTGAGGCTGGAATGAATTCTTGTCTCTTAATCAGTAGAGGTATTTTTGGTGGACCATGGCACACATTTTTAATATGTAAAAATTCTTTTTTATATTTTAGTGGTTCTCATACAGAAGATTTCTAAGTGTCATTTTTTTGGTCTGAGAAAATGAGCTCTCATTTTATAAGGAAACAACACTTATCAGAGCTGAGAAGTGGTATGTTCCAGAATCGTCACATTTATTTTGCTTTGTAGCAACTTGAAACTTGTTCTGAATACTAAGTAACACATAGCAAAAACTTGAGAACTTATTCCTGTTAGTTGTATATCTCCGTATAAGCTGTTTGACATTGTACATACCGTCAGTACAGTTTTCATATCAGTGGTGGTTTAGTTCCTTTTTCATTTTTACCTCTGAAAAGAAGTCCTGTGGAACTCTAACATCCTTACACAACTATCGGCTCTATTAAAAACTTCTGTAATGAGAAAGTACTGACAGTCGGGTGTTAAAATCTCTTAAAAAGCCAGAAGGCTCTGCTTAAACTATACTCCTGCCTACTGTAAGCAGAGGGGAATTCTGCTTTAGTTGGCAAACCATGGCTCCGATCCACCGCACTTTGACAGCTCTCTAAGCTGTTGCCTTTCCTGGGTTTTCACATTTCAGGAGTGATGCGAGGGTGTTCACACACCAGAAATGAACTGTGGCTTTGCCTGTGGATGAGTTAATGCTGCCCTTCTTACCTGCTACATCGGTGTTTCAATGAAGAAAGTGGCAACTGTGACAAGTTGCAACTGACAGCCTGTTCGTAATATGAAAGATAAATTCATACAACCCAAACTTTATTCAACAGCTGCCTGTACACTGCTCTGTAGTGGATGCAGCAGGAGATAAACATAGGGGAAGGGGCAGAAGGTGGTTGGGCTGGCCCTGGCTCTGGGACCCGGCACTTTTCTCCTGCAGCTTGGACCTGTTGTGGGTCTCGCTGAAGCGGCATCTTTCAGTTCCCCCTACGCTCGGAGCTGGGCAGGAACTTAGGTCCCCACCGCTCCTGTGTCTGGAAGCAGCAAGTTGCATCTGCATGGCACCCTCTTGGTTTCTCCGGGTGCTGCTCTCTAAGAGTAGCCATCTCCTTTTTCATGAAATATCTAAGCAGCGATGAGACAGACTTTTCTACATCAAGCACTGTGCCTTAGCATTTAACCTGATGTAACTGAAGCACGAAGCTGGTGTCTTTGCTTATCCTGAGTGGATTTATCTGCCGTACTTACCTGAGATAGGTATTTCACAGCTCTCTCCGCAGTGGCCTGCAAATACACTAAACTTGTCATCCACTTCCCTCCTCTTCAAGTCTTCTGTGTGTATGTACATGTCTGTCTTTTTTTCCTGGCACGCTTGCTGGTCAGAAATTGTTCTTTTTCCCTCTGTGTAAATGGGATCTCATATTCGAGCACTTCTGGGCTCCGCAGTGAAGTCATGGTCCTCCTCTGTTGTTTGTGCATGTTTAAGAATAGCCTTTGGCCCTGGGTTTGAACCTGCGAGGTGCTCTTTCTAAACATTCAGGCACATGTGGTGTTTGTGGCAAAAAGATATTTTGAAACCACTCAGCTTTAGATAGCACAAAAGCAACATGGACAAATTAATAAACTAAAAAAGGTGATTCTACAGGTTTTGGGGCTTTTGAGCTTTAATCAGAGACTAGGCTGTCCACAATGACTTTAAGCAGCTTGTGGGGTTTTTTTCCTTGAAGGTGCGAGTGTCTGCTGTAATATTTTGCTTCAGGGGTCTTTCCTCTCTGTCCTCTCTCCCGGCTGGTGCTTTAATCTCCGCTGTGTTGTGGGAGGTGATCTGGCATCAGTCTTATTTGGAGATCAGCATCTTTACAAGAGCTGCCCTGTTCCACATTTTCCATTTCAGTGATCTTCCTGGATGGTAACTGTTCATCTGCAAACACTGACTTAAGTAGATGATTAACATTTAATAACATGGTTATAGGAGCTATATGCCAGAGCCTTGACAGGAGATGTTGGATTTCTCATGGATTCATTCATCAGGACAACAATTTAACAATTACCCAGTATTTATAAATTTCACAAGTCATTGCGCCTTCTATCTTTCTGGATGCATTTGAAGAGCCTTGTTTAGGAAACACTGGCTTGTAATTTGTCATTTACTTTTCCTTTTTAAATGCCCAACAAGAAAAATTCCCTTTGCTAGCTCACTTCCTCATTCCTTCCCTCTCCTCACCCTTATCAAAACCTTCACCGGGTTTCCCATTTGCATTTTCTCTTTAGAGCAGGGGTTGCGATGTCTAGTTAATTGGTAAGAGAAATGATAGAAATCAGGTTTGGCCAGTGGAAAAAGCCTATAATGCATTAAAAGTTGAGACCCGTGGAGAGTGCAAAGTAATGTAGCTATAGAAAGGTGACAGCTTACATCACCTGGGGACCTGCCTCAAGTGTAGTTTCTTACTGGGCTGAAACTGGCTGCAAACCATTGTCATACTGGTGTGTGTGCCTAACCTGGGCCTTGCGTTGAAAACTTTCCCGTTCTTGGTCTGGGAATGCAAGTGCCAGCTTTGGAGTTGAAAGCAGTGTCTCACAGGTGATAAAGATGCTGGGAGAAAATAAAATAGCTGTCTCCATGGTGGCTTGTATGACAAACATGGAAATGGAAAATGGTACTCCTCAAATCTGTAGATTTACTCTATTTCGGTGGTGCTTATGAAAGCAAAAGCCAACTCTGTTCTTTGGGGAGCAGTGAAGTACGTCTGCTGTTTAGGTGAGGAGCAGTTGTGCTCGATAAGGGGTAGTAGGGATAGGTTTATGTGCATATAGACATATATGAGACTTGGCCCCTTTATTTCTGAGGGGCTTTCAGTTGTGCCGGGCAGCGGCAGATCTGCATGCCGCAAGCAGAAGAGGCAAAAGGGNGAGGGTGTTTGGGTTGGAAGTCATGGCCTGCTTTCCCAGAAGGGATTTCATCGTATCTTTCCGTGTCAAACGTGACTTTAGTTTAGAATTATCAGCCCTTGCTTTTCTTTTCCTCTTCCTTGCGTGAGTCATAAATGACAGCTCACTTGAAAACTGATTTTCCCTCTCTCCAGCACAATAATTCAGAGCTGCAGAAAGTTACCCGGTGGGGTACAATTCTGGAGACGGTCATCTTACCGTTTTTATGGGCTCCTCAAAAATCTGTAATCATATTCCAGGAACATACTGTTAACGTTAATCAGATGACTTTTAATGGTCTTTAGCTGATCAAGAAAGTCAATATAGTTTTAATTATCCCCAGACAACATTTTACAGAAGTGGCGTTTACGCTCTGAATATGCCTGTACATCAGTAGCTTCAGGAGAGAAAAAATGAGGACAGAAGGCTGGAGCAAAAAAGTCAGGTGAATTTGTGGTTCCTATTTTGTGTTAGAAAAGAAACAAAAAGATCGTGTACTGGAAAGAAATTTGCAAGTGCGCTGTCATGAAAGGAGACCACTGAAAGTGGTTTAAGCTCACTTGCTTGTAGCTGAAAGAGGGAGAGGGATGTAACCTCCGGTTGGAGATATAAGAGCAAGTCTGTTTCCAGTCTCACTTTCTACTGGCACCCACCCACACATGCACACTTGCCAGTCCCCTTGAGGCAGCAGTTTCTTTGCATATGTCTTTCTCCTTGGCATATGGGGTGCAGGATCGTGGCGTTACTGGGACTGCAGCATATGCTGCGATGACATGTAGGTACATCCTGCACGCAGCAGATGGTAGGGAGAGGTTTAGCGCTCCCTGAAGGGAGAAAGGAGTTTTGTCTGGCAGTTTCTGTGCTCTGAGAACAGATCACTAGCAAAAGAACTTAAGATGTTTGCTTTCTTTATTTGCTGTGGCTCACTGGAGCAAGCAATTGCCCTAATGTGTGTGTCTGAGACGTTCTTTCAACTTCCTAAATACACATAGATTCTCTCTATGTATCACTGACAGGTGTGGGCAAGTCCTGTTGAAGGCTATTGCGATCTGGGAACTTGGGCTGTGTGCTTCTAATGTTGGTTTTCTCCTGGAGGGGGGCTGCCAGATACCGCATCTGAAAGATACTGTAAACACCAATGAGGTTTTCAGGGCCTTTAGTATTGAAAAGCAGGACTTGGCGCTCTCTGGTTCAGGGGTCAAAGCAGAACCACTTGGACTGGCAAAGCCTAGAAATGTTTGTCCTGTGTCCTGTTCCTTTAGGTGTGCTTTCAGGGAGACAGTGGGGAGAAATAGCAAAAGCTATGGAGAAAGGCTTCTGGTAGGGAAATTTGTGGGAGTTCTGTCTGCTCGTACGTGCCAGAGAGCTCATTGGAGAGGCAGCTTTGCTCTGTACTACTACCAGGCTACACCTGCACGTTTGCCAGCCCAGGATGTGTTTGAGACCTTGTTCGTTGTCCTCAAAACATCTTGGGTGAAGAAGTTACGAGGAACTGGTGAATGTCTGCTCAGTCTTTTGCAATAGATTACTAGTGCTTTAATCAATCATAAACCTTAGGCAAAATTGGACTACTTTGTCTGGATAATAGTCCCATGTGGAATTTCTTACCTGCCAGGTTGGTTTCATGTATTTCTTTTTCTTGAGTAACTCACGTCCCCGTCAGAAATGCCAGTATGAAACCGTCTCACCCTTACAGTTGTTGCACAGGCTTGTTAAATTAATTGATTCAAAATTTTCCAGGATGAATCGTTCTCTGAGCCTTTTCAGTAAACATTAGCTCTCCAGTTGTTGCTATTGTAACTGCTGAATTTCACGAGGAGCCTAAGATATTCCTTGGTGCTTTCAGGAAGACGGAAATAGACAGGAAAAATCCCAAATATGAAGCTCTTCCAGATGGGTGCATTGATTTTATATCACTGCTCAGATCTGTCAGCCTTGAAAGCAGCCGTAAAGAGAGCCGCGTGATGCTGTGATGCTCTGAAGTTTATGATGCTACGATGTCTATATTTCTGCCATGCATATTAAATAGCTTCTAGTGGGAATACATACAACAGACTTCAGTGGAAGACCACTGTAATTCTCCTACTGCCATGATTTATTGTTGAGCCGTAGATTAAGGAGACCCGTTAGGATAAAATACTCGGTGCTTACTTGATTTTGTAATCATTATAGCTACTTCAGAATCATTCAGTAATGAATCCTCTAAATAACCCCGTGCGCTCGGCATCAGAAGTATCTTTATATTACCAGCTGGAGTACTACAGCTAAGGGAGAGTCCTCGGCATTTTCAGACACCCTTAACTGTGTTTCTGAGGATCAGTGAGGGGGAAGAAGCTCTCCCTCCTCCCCCGAATGATAAATCCCGAACATGATTTTTTCCTGTATTAATTTGAAGAATTTTAAGCCAGATGTTTCATGACTCAAAAAACGTAGGTTTCAAAAACTGCTTCCTGTGTGTTTTGTGGAGATCAAAATAAAACTTTTTGCAGGCTCAGAATTGGGAAAATTTAATTTACGTTTTCATACTGAGCGTAAATTTTCAGTGACATCCACAGGAGCTGAAAGTTTGGGTCTTACAGCGAGATGACAAAGATGAGAAACTTTGGACCTTGCAGCTATATACATACCCTTCTATTTATCTCAGTTATCAAACTAGAAATCTTATTTCTAATGGGAATGTAGTCTCCCTGAAAATTTTAACTTTTTCATTTCCTGGGAATTCACCTGTTGTCCTGCACTAATAGATTTGGACGTAGTCATATGGGAATAAATTGCTTTTGCGTGCTTAGCCAGCACAAGACCAATATGCTGTAAGTCAGGTCTTCCTTTGTGGTTCATGGATATTCATATTGTCAGAGGAAATACGGGGTCGGGTGTTTAGTTATGACCTTGAAAACCTGCACTGATTTAGACAAAGTTGTCATTACTGACACACTAATAGCCGGTTCTGAGTTAGTGGATGCAGTAAATCCTTTTGTGCATTGAGCCTGGTAGATGGTTTCAGGTGAAAACATGAGCAAACTTGTTAGCAGTTTCTTTCCCACATTTTTTTGCAGTTTTATAGATTCTTCTGTATATGTAAAAAGCCTGATTTTCTTGACTGTTTAAGGAATTAATTTCCAGTTAAATTTTCAATATTTCAGAGTAAAGGTAACTTGCTACATTTTTATTCCAGTGGATTTTTTTGTTTTGTTTTAAAGAATAGAAATTTTAGAAGTGTTCCATTTTGAAAACCTAGGTTCGATTTTAAATTGGAGGCACTTAAAAATTGCATCTACTCTTTTCTGGCTCAATTTCTCAGTGAAACTGGGGGATCATCATGCTTATGGAAAGGGAACCGAAAAGTCCCTCAGTCTGCTGCTGTGGGGAAACCTTTCAAAACAAAAGCGAATTATGTGCTTCCATTGAGTGACTGAAGGAGTAATTCTTAAGTCTCTGTTCCGTGTTTTATTTAAAACAAAGATTCCCAGAATGAAACAATAAACTTAATGAAAATCTGTTTAAAATTTCATTAAATCCTTAGGACAAACCGAAGTCTAATGTATTACTTTCAAAGACATCTGGAGACATCACGTTAGAGAAAATAGAACTAATTGAAATACAGTCAAATATAAATTGGGCAGAGTTTATAGCAGTCCCAGAATTTAACTTTGTGTTACCTTGGCAAATAAAGTGATATCTCTTTATGCGTTTGTTACAGACAAAGCTTGGCAACAGACCAGAGAAAAGCTGAGCTGCGGTGTTACAGGGCAGGAGAGACTTCAGTAGTCCATTGTGTGCTCCATCTGCCCATGAGCACTTCGTATGGGTGTTCACCGCCTGTGACTCATCTGTCATCACGAACAGGACTATGTTTGTGTTAGGGAAACTCTTGTGCTGTCAGACTGATTTAGTGAGGAATCTTGGGTTACAGACTTACTTTTGAGAATGTAAACGTTATCAGGAACATCTTGGCTTTGCTGCTAGAAATTACAGGCAAAGCATTGAAAGGAATAGTAAGGCGTGCTGGAAGCGCAGTTAAAGCGTGCTGTAGCACAAGGAGCTGTGTTTTGCCTCAGCAGGTTTTTAAATGGGAAGGCAATGCCGCTTCCTGTAAGAGGGAAAATGCAAGTGTGGTATGTTGGAGAGCTGCAGNGTAAGAGGGAAAATGCAAGTGTGGTATGTTGGAGAGCTGCAGGCCTTTGTCTCTTCTATGTTTACGTTACGTTTCATCAACAGCGTGTTCCATGCTTGAATGCCTTGTCCTGGGATAGGTCTGTACCTTTTCTGGTTCAAGCAGAATGCTGTCATCGTAGTCCTGTTAATATTGGGCAAGTTGAAGGTAACACTGTGGTACATAACATAA
>RSEF01000004.1:41835165-41855290 GCA_003993805.1 Himantopus leucocephalus | reverse complement strand
GCAAGTGCACATTGCTGGCTCATGTTGAGCTTCTTATCCACCAGCAAGCCCAAGTCCTTTTCCTCAGGGCTGCTCTCAATCCATTTTCCACCCAGCCTGTACTTGTGCTTGGGATTTCCCCAACCCAGGTGCAGGACCTCACACTGTGCCTTGTTGAACTTCATGACCTTTGCACAGGCCCACCTCTCAAGCCTGTCCAGTTCCCTCTGGATGGCATCCCTTCCCTCCAGCATGTTGACCGCTCCAGACAGCTTGGTGTCGTCAGCAAACTTGTTGAGGGTGCACTCCATCCCAACATCCATGTAGCCAACAAAGATGTTAAATAGTACCAGTCCCAGCACCAACCCCTGCAGAAACACCACTTATCACTGCTTGCCACTTGGACATGGAGCTGCTGACCACAACCCCTTGAGTGCGACCGTCCAGGCAGTTCCTTATCCACCGACTAGTACGTCAGTCAAATCCATTTCTCTCCAATTTAGAGACTAGGATGTTGTGCGGAACAGTTGTCAACGGCTCTGCCCAAGTCCAGGTGGATGCTGTGGGGAAAACTGTGGGCCAAATATGTTTGCTTTTGTATCATTCTGTGCAGCTCTTTTAATGCTATCAAGCCTTTGGGTAGAGAGTATCTTGAAACTAGAAAAACAGTGTGAGATTGTGTATCCATTCTGAAAAAAAGATCTTAATCTGATAAATTTAAACTGAGAATACAGTTTATAAGAGGAGTAAACACATATGTGTGCTTGCTTTTTATTTTAGGATATTCAGTTCTGCTTGTAATGAAATTTGGTGATTCACCTTTGGAAATCTGGACTTGGCTCTGAATATATGATTTACTTAGTCTGCTGGGATTCGTGTTTTGTTTTATATAGCAACTCCTTTCAGTAGTGTTTGGCCTGAAATTGTGCAATGACTAATGCCATGGAAGATTTTGTGGAGCTCTTGGACTGCATTGTCTGTAGTATTCAAAGGTAGGTTGGACAACATCTTTGGTAAAATTAGAAGATACTACTCTCCGCTATTTCAAAAGATAAATTTTTGACATACCTTTCAATCAAGTGAAAACAGGGCAATGTAATACAATCTTTCTCTTCAGGGAAAGAGATTTATTTTCTAGGGGGTTTTTTTTGCTTCTGGCAGATTTCTCATGTTTCTGTCTACTGAGTTATTCAACTTTTTTCACCACTCAGGATAAAAATAAAAGAAATAGCCCCAGCCCCCCAAAAATCCCACTGAAACAAAAACAAACAAACAAACAAAAAAAACCAAGCCAGGTTATACAGATACTTTATGGCTTTTGGCTCTTGTTTGAGTCATTTTGTTCCTTTCCTCTTCATCTTTGAATCTGCCTTTTCTACACAACTTCAGTATATTCCCATCTTTGAACTAAATATTGGGTCAGCAACTTTTAGAATTGCTTTCAGTTGATAACAATCAAACATATTATGGAAACGATAATCCCATCCTCATATGAAGTTAATTCAGGCAGCTTTTTATGCTCCTAAACTTCAGAATGTCAATGGCCAGCTCAGTGAATACAACCACTATGGGAATTACATATCATTCATGGACTCTACAAAATATAGTGGTTTCTCCCCAGCTACAAATGTTCATCCAGATTTGTCTTTCCTTGTTTCTGTACTATTTTCTTGCTTCATTTTGCAAATTTTATTAGGTCTTCAGGATTTATTATCTAAAATTAAATAACAATAGAAATGGCATCCATAATAAAAGCAGATGTGTCAATTATGAAACAGTTATGGTACCTGAATATTTTTGGCTCTTGATTTTTGGTATTAAAATATTTTAACTTGCAGCTTTTAACTTCAAATTTTATTTCTTGTTAGTAAGTCATACAAGCAGCAAAGTTTCACTTGGATGGAGAATTATGGTCTTCAGTTTTTGGGTTTTGTTCTGTTTTTGTTTGTTTGGGGGATTTATCTTTGTTTCCTCCCCCTTCCCAAGTGAAATGGCTTAAATTACATGAGTTTGGTCTCTGGAGTCAGCTGATGCAAAGTATGAGACAGGACATTTGGGACAATTTTGAATGATCAGCAAAATATACTCAGGAGAAGTTTAGTACCAAATGAGTGATGTACTGCTGCAGATAGTCATGAAATGCACTGGTAGAAATGCTTGGGGGAGATTTTAGGAGCATTTCGCCTGAATGTAGCAAGTAACATTAATCCCTAGTGTTCAAGAGTACTAAATTCATCTTTCATAACAGCATGAGGGCTAGCACTCGGGAAAGAGGTTTCTTGCTCTTCAGAGCCATTATTTGTAATGCCTCCTGAGCCTTGGTGGTATTTTTGACAAATCCCCACTTGCCTGCAGAGCTGATGCCTTGGGTCTCTAGCCAGCGTCAGTGGGTTTATCAGAGGCAGATTGTAGAATCATGATGTTTAAAACTGAAAGAACTTAAAAAGAACTTTGTTATATTCATATTGTGTAAACAAGCTGTGGGTAGAGAGATGGGCCATCATTACACAGAATTAATAAGGATAAAAACTGATCTTAAAAATTGGAATCTATGGTTCCTGTCAATGGTGGGTATGTGTTACCAGAAACTGTTAAAACAGCATTAATGTAAGCATAGCTGTGTCAGGTGAGAACAAGGATTCATTTAGCCAAATGTCATGTCTCCTAAGCACTCATTAGAAAGCTTCAGTGATTACACTTCTGTGAACTGATATGCCAAGTTTCTCCTTGAAACTCCATTAATTTCATAATCTGCAAGAGCCTGACCAAGAGTTCCGCAATTGAGTCAGCTGTGTGGAGAATCTTGTTCCTTTGTCTGTTTTGAACCTTACTCCTGCCATCTTCATTTGATGACTCCTCCCTTTAATTTTTATATTTACATTGGAGACTAAAGATGAGCCAGTTCAGTGGGGTTCAGTGGAAAGTGTGGAGGTTTTGACGGCATACAGAGAAAACATTTTTCACTGAAGACCAACTTAGCATTAACAAGTTGCACAGAGAGACCATTCTGTCTCCATCTTTGGAGGATGACCCAACAAGACCTAACTGGCCACAGCTCTGAGCATGTTAGTCTGAATTCAGTATTGACCCCTCTGTGAACAGGAGGCTGGAACAGACACAACCAGAGGCTCCTCCCAAACTCAAATGATTCTTGGATCTGTCTAATCTGTCTCTTCATGCTGCTTCTGAATGTGGTTATTATTGTTATTTTATTTAATAACTCTTTGCAAATAAGCTTTTCCATACATTTAATCAGCCTTGTTACCAACCTCTGAACTTCTCTGAAGTCTACGAATTTCTTTTTGAAATGGGGATAGACCAGAACTACATGCAGTGTTCCAAGATGTGCCTGAACACTTATACAGTGGGATCATGATGTGGTCTGTTTCATTTCCTTTTCCTTTCCCAGCAATGCCAAACATGTGCTTTTTTTTAACCATTACTGAGCAGTGAGGTATGTTTCCATGGGGTCTTAACTCCACAGCCTCCTGAGTGGTAATGATAAGTTCAGAACTCTTGATTTACATGTAAAGTTAGATGTTTCTTTTCTTCATGTGCTTTACTTTACATTTTCCTATATTAAGTTTCAGTTGTCGTTTTATTGTCTGGTCACTCAGTCCTGTGCTTGTGTTCTGCTCTTCTTCACAGTTAGCTGTTACTTTTACTACTGTGACCTAGTATTGTCATCAAACTTTGTCATCTCATTGCTCAGTCTTCTTTTTATAGATTGTTTAGGACTTCATTGAAGAGCAAGGATCTCAGTGCACATTCCCATGGAACTCCAGGGATAATCTTCCAAGGCAGAGCCTGACCATTTACTGATATCTTCTGTTTCTTTTAACTAATTACTTATTTATGCAAAGACCTTTTCTTATTTCAGTATCTTCCTAGTTTTCTCAAAAGCCTTGGCAGAAAATATTCGCCAAGTCCAAGCAGGTTATTAGCTAAATCAGAACAATTTAATTAGATCTGTGTGGCATGATTTCCCTTTAGAATAGCTTAAGTAGCTGTTTTCAAGAACAAATTTCTCAACATATCAATTTTTTATTTTAATTTCACTTTATATTGTATCTGTAGCTTATTTAACATGATTTTTCACTTTTGACTGGCATATGTTGTATTTCCATTGATTTATATCTACTTGCATTTCTTGATATCTGACAAACAAGCAAGGACTAAAAGGAGATTAATATTTCAAAATGAAGTCCCTAGTCTGCAAAGAGTTCAGTGATGCAGAAAGACTGTTTGTGCTCAGAGCAGATAGACATGTGAAACTCTGTGGTACTGTGCTGTAAGAAGTCAAATAAATAAATTCTTTGCTCACCGTTAGTAATACATGAAGAACGAAACCTGTACACATGCAAGTATGATAATAGTGGAGGATACAGAGGGTAATAGCTGAAGGAACATCCCTTTCATTTCATTTCTTTTTATTTGTAAAATCAAAACTTTAATTCAGATTTAAAACATTTTCAGACACTTTTCCCTGGCAAATTCAATAGATAGCTCTGTGTATTCCAGAGAAAAGATACCTCAACACATGTCTTCATGATCCTTGTATTCATCCTCACTCTGATCTCAGCTGCAACCCTTTCCTTAGTATAACTCCTGGCTGCTGATTTACAGATCGTTTGTTTTTATTTTTCTTATAGTTGATCGTGACTGGATTAGGAACTTTTCACCAAGAATGATTTTCTGTGGCACAGAAATTGAATACAGCCATGGAAAAATAGCAGTTTATGAAAGTAATAAGAACAACATGCGTTGGATTGGCAGAAGTTTATTTAACTGTGCTTTTAAAATAAATTTCTGATTTTTACTTTCTTATTTTAAGTGTAGCTCTAGACTTTGATTATACAGACATTAATGTAAAACTAGATTCCAGTCACTTGGCAGGCTCCTGCTGGTAGGAATAAACACCTTTGTTTACCATTAAGTGCTAATTCCTAAGGTAATGCTATTATACAGAATATGAGAATGGAATGCATCTGTAGAGAACCGTTGTGCTAAATTAAGTTTACAATTGTTAACACAATATGCATTGTCCACAGTGTGCTAAAGACATAGAACTTTTTCTTTTGAATAAAGAACACTTCTCCAGTGGTAAGAATACTAAGTAACAAAATCAAGTTATAGAATATTTAAAAAATGTGTGCTCACTGAAATTGATTCTGCCTGTCTTGAGCATTATGAGTGAAAAAAGCAAATTAAACCCATTGCTGAAATGTTTGCAGTAGGCTGAAACCTGTGCCTGAAATCTGTCATACTGTAAATGCCCATAGCATGGGATATTACAGTGAAAATCCCCCATTTTTTTTAATTATTTCAGTAAATCAGTGTAGCCATGAACACGCAGAATTAATTCACACGATCAAATCATGGCTGGGAAATCCTTTTGTGAATGTGATACGTCACATGCAGAGAAACCACGGTGTCTTCCTAATATTGGCAGGAAATTCTCTAAATGATTCAAAGTAAGTCTTATACCTATGAGTATAAACCAAACTTTCTGCTAAAATGATTCCTGAAGTGTTCATGAACACTGCATCCGTATGCTGGCATTTCCCTCAAGTAGGTAAATAACTGCAGCAAGGTTTTAAAAGGACTTGCCAGTCTAATCTCTCATATAAACTGTTCGGCCTGGCAAATCAATACAGGGACTGAGAAATTTATAACTGCTAGGAATTTTTTTCTCATATCTTTGGCCTTCTGCCTTCACACAATCAGATGACTTCAATTCATTTCTGTTTTACAGAAACAATTAATTTAGGATTAGTATTTGGTTAAAATTCTGACTAGGCTGAAATGAGATGGAGCTTTTGCCATTGGCTTCAATGGGAGGACATTAAATGATGTATATCATTCTGTACTGTTGCATAGTACATGTTAGAGTTCTGGATCTGAGATTTGTTACCCAGTGTAGAGATGTGGGAAATAATTAATTAGCTTACTGGGCTTATTCTGCAGTTATTCATTGCAAACTGGTAAAAGATGTATCAGGTCCTACAATTCAGTTTTGGAGATACAATTTACCCCCGGTATGGTAAATAGCACCAGAATTTAGCTAAAAATGCGTTAATGTCAGCATGAAGCCTTTTTCTGACGAAAGGAGGAGAAATCTTCCTCATCCCCCTGAACTGCCCCTATGTAACAGGTACAATGCCCTGGGGCTGGAGAATGAAAAGACTGTGATTACTGGGCAAGACCCAGGAAAGGCCAACTGTGAAAAGTTGGTCCAACTATCCATGCTTATTAGAACCACTGCCAGAAAAGTACATAGGATGTTAGTAATTGGAGACTCCTTGCTGAGAGGCACCTAAGTGCCCATTTTGCACCCAGAAAGTATCTCTAGAGAAGTTTGGTGCCTGCCAGAAGCTCACTTTTGTGATGTCACAGCGAGGTTGCTGAGCCTGGTAAAGCCTGCAGTCTATCACCTGTTCCTACTATTCCAAGTAGGAAAGAATGATGCTGCGCTGAGGCGACTCAGAAATATCAAAAGAGACTTTATGATCATTGGAACAATGTTAAAGGTATTGGTAGCACAGATGGTGTTCTTCTGTATCCTCCCAGTCAGAGAAAAGAGTTTGAGTAAAAGGAGACAAATTGAACAGGTGAATGACTGGCTGCATAGCTGGTGCCATGCTTGAGGGCTTAGCCTCTACAGTCTTGGGCATACCTTTGAGAAATCAGTACTGCTGACAGCTGATGAGGCTCAACTGACCAAGTGATGCAAGAGATTCCTGGGAAATAAGCTGACTGTACTTATAAAGAAAGATTTAAACTAGATTTAGTGGGGGAAGAGGATGGTGTTCTAAGCACTCAAGAAGAGCCAGGGCTGCTGAGGCATTAAGGAAGCAACATGGAAACCCCTGTGAACTGCCTCAAAGGAATTAGGGTGAGCTCCTCTGAAAGGGGATGTTGTCGATAGCCCAGCTGAAGTGCCTCTATACCAGTGCATGCAGCACAGGAAACAAACAGAAGGAGCTGGTAGTTGCTGCCCAGATGGAAAACTACAAGCTGATTCTATTGCAGAAACTTGGTGGGATGAATTGCACGATTGGAGTGCTGTGATTGACAGCTATAAACTATTCAGAAGGGACAGGCAAGGAAGGAAGTGGGGGAGTTGCCTTCTGTGTCAAAAATAGGATTGATTGCACAGAGCTATCTTTGAAGTACAGCAATGCACAGGTCAAGAGCTTATGGGTGAAAACTAGAGACCAAGCCAATAAAGGAAGGTTTGTGGTTAGCGTCTACTACAGGCCACGCAATCAAGAAGAAAATGTTGGTGAGGAGTGCTTTCTTCAGCTGCAGGAAGCATCACGTTCACAGGCCCTGATACTGATAGGGGACTTCAACCACCCAGACATCTGCTAGAAAAGCGGCACAGCTAACTGCAAGCAGTCCAGGAAACTACTGGAGTGCATTGAGGACAACTTCCTAGCACAAATGATGGAGAGCTCAACCAGAGTGTTGTCCCTTAGGGGTCCATATTGGGACCAGTATTCTTTAACATCCTTACTGGGGACATGGACAGTTGGATTGAGTGCACCCTCAGCAAGTTTGCAGATGACACCAAGCTGAGTGCTGCGGTTGATCATCTAGAGGGAAGGGATGCCATCCAGAGGGACCTGGACAGATTTGAGAGGTGGACCTCTCTGAAGTTCAACAAGGCCAATTGCAAGGTTCTGCACCTGAGTCAGGGTAATCCCAAGCATAGATACAAGCTGGGCAATAAGTGGATTGAGAGCAGCCCTGAGAAGGACTTGGGGGCACTGGTGGATAAAGAACTGAGTATGAGCCAGCAGTGTGCACTAGCAGCCCAGAAAGCCAAACGTATCCTGGGCTGCATCAGAAGTGTGGCAAGCAGGTCGAGGGGAGGTGGTTCTCCCCCTCTACTCCACTCTCGTGAGAGCCCACCTGGAATACTGTGTTCAACTCTGGGGCCCCCAGCAGACCTGGACCTGCTCGACCTGGTTGAGATGAGGGCCATGAAGATGATCAGAGGGGGCTGGAGCACCTCCCCTATGAGAACAAGCTGAGAGAAAGATGGGAGGGACTCTTTACCAGGAATTGTAGTGCTAGGATGAGGAGTAATGGTTTTAAACTGAAAGAGGGTAGATTTATATTAAATATTAGGAGGAAATTTTTTACATTGTGGGTGGTGAGATGCTGGCACAGGTTGCCCAGGGAAGCTGTGGATGCCCCATCCCTGTAGGTGTTCAAGGCCAGGTTAGATGGGGCTTTGAGCAACCTGGTCTAGTGGAAGGTCTCCCTGCTTATGGCAGGAGGGTTGTAACTAGATGATCTTCAAGGTCCCTTTCAACTCAAACCATTCCATGATTCTAAAGATCTTTGTCTCTAAACAGACATAAAAATGCAAGTGTTGATACCATTCAATTTTAATTATTTTACTTCCTTTTTCTAGTTTCTTTATCTCAAATGTGAGGTGCACTCTGGTTTTGTTTTATTTTGTTTTGGTTTTTTGGTTTGTTTTTTTTTCCCCTCAGGCTGTCATTAAATAGTGCTATGCCAAGAAATGTTACAGCAGATTATGATGCTCTTCCTCCTCCTTTTGCTAGAAAGAACAAAAAAGGCAGCAAGGCTGTTGCTGCTCTGACTTCAAGTTTCCTGCTTGACAGGAGCATCTGACAGGAGCATTGTGTCACTGGACCACGTTGCATTGCAATACTATTGTTCTGACTGCAGCAGCTATTTCAGGACTGTATGCAATTTTAGGGAAAAGGCTGAAAATAGGAAGAATGTGGGATAAATCAAAGAGTAGCTGTGCTAAACATAGTTTACCATCTGATTCTTCAGGCATGGTGTTCAAACTCAACACAAAATACAACTCTAAGTTCTGTTTTCCTGTTTGTTGCCATTCTAATGGTCTCTGGGAAGGATCTGCAGGATCAATCACTAGTTTTTCACCTTAAACATAAGGATAGAATGGCATAATATATATGCTACTGCGAACCATCCTTGACATGTGAGAACATGGTTGATATTGAATGTTAAGTAGTTTATTCCGCTTCTTTATCAAATCCTTTTCTAAACTCAGTGAAACAGATTCTGTACTCCCCAGTTTTATGCTAATATAATGTCCTACAACTTTAGAGTTCTCCTTGTTCTGAGGTCAGAATCTGGCCTGTATCCTTCATAGCTACTAATTTCAGCTGCACCAATAATCAAGGGTTTGCATAATGACGCTTATTTAGTGATATTACACACACATAGATGAAGTTGGTGAATCAGCCAGCTTGTGTAACTCCAACCACTACTGATTTTCCTCAGTGGCATTATTAGTACTTGATAGGACTGTTAGACCAGAGTTCTTTAAAAACAAAAAAAAATACCCAGGTTCAACATGCAAAAGGTTTATAATAAAATTCACTACTATTTACTTATTTTGTACTTGATCTGAAATATGTACTGGTTATGTAGCAGAACGACTATAAACAGACCAACGCTGTCTTACAGAGTTTAGAAAGTAATTTTAACATAACACAGTAAATGAGAGTAAGAAATAAGAAAAGGAAAGGATACACCCATAAACACTTACAAGAACTGTAGATTTTATGATCAGGTTCCAAAGCTTGAGGGTCCCTTTCCCACAGGTAACATTTTTACCCTGACATTGTTGGGGTGATACACCAGGAAATGTAAAGTTAAACAAAAGAGCTAAGAAACCTTTACAAATAGACACCACCATGAAACTTCTGCAGTTTATGAAAGGCAGTACAAAATTCACTCTTGATGAATGTGTGACCTTTTATTTCTAAAAATGTTGGTTTTAATTGGACCTGAATGTAATTTTAGAAATTGAGCTGGTATAGAGCTTTTGAGATTTTTTTTCAAACAAACATCTTCAATTGTCTATTTGCAGGCTGTCTTTTGCTTCAGACGTCTTATCTGATATCTAGCCATTAGCTAACTTTCATTTTCATATTTCTCTCACATTTATGACTATTCGTCTAGATAGGGCAGTAGTACCTTGGTCCTTTAAGCAGAGGTGCAATGAAATACATAGTACTGAATTCATAGCACCATTGTCAGTCCATTGCATTTCAAAATTACTGCCCAAGATAATATAATGCCTTGACTTCAGGTTTAAGGCAATTTAATAGATCAGGGTCACTAAATTTTGGTTTCCTGTATCTGTTACTGAGATCAGAGCACTTCAGTGTTTGGAGCTGCGGGTACATCTTTTGCTAATCTTCTGTTACACTTAATCTAGAAAAGCTATTTTAATATTGTGGCAACGTGTCTTGTTATGACATTACAATAAATGTATTGTATGAATAAGAAATTATGTTCAACTTTTATTTGAATTTCTGAAATACGCTGGATCCAGCTTTAAGCCTCCCCAGTACAAGAGGGTTGAAGACAAACTGTAGAGAGTCCAGCAGAGGAAGGGCCAGCAGTGTGGTCAGGGGCTGGAGCAAATGACATTCAAAGGGGAGGCAGAGGTAGATGGGCTGGTTTGGCCTGGAGAAGAGAAGGCTCAGGCAACAGGGAAACTAATTTCAGTCTTCCATGACCTAGAAGGTGGTTTTAGAGAAGAGAGAGACAGATTCTTCTAAGAGATGCACAGTGAAAGGTCAAGAGGCAGTAAGGGATAACTTGTTCGGCAAAGGGGAGAAATTCTTCCCATGAGTGTGGTCCAGGACTGGAAATGGTTGTGTATGGAGGCTCAGAGAATCTCCAAAAACGGTGTGCCACAATTCCACCAGAGCCAACTTTGAAGCCCACCCTGCTAGGAGAAGGATGTCTTAATAGACAGCTTGCAGAGGNCCCCCCCCCCCCCCCCCCCCCCCCCCCGGTATCTATGTTTTCATTTGCTCATTTTTCTGTACTGCTGTGACCTGCTAAAGGACACATAGCTACAATGTAAGAGCATCACTTGAAAGTGTTCTTGCCAAGTGCTGTGTTCTTGACATTGGTACCAAACTCTTTATATTTTTAAATATTTTTATTTGTTAGTTATTTGCATGCATGATTATTTATAGGATGGTAGGCACAACTTTTAAAATCTTTCATGGAGTTGATACTTCTTTGGGTGTTACAACTTCAGAAGTGTTAAGTTACTATTCAGTTGTTTAGTAAAACAGTGCTTCCGGGACTGTGGGTGGGAGGCTAGGGTGTATGTGTGTCTTACCCCTTAGTTCTCTTCAGCTCATCTGAACTCACCATGCAGAATTTCATTTTCCTTCCCCCCATAAGTGGTAGCTAGCAATACCTAGCTACCACTTGAGAGAGCAATCAACAGGTGAAGCGCCATTGGACACCAAGAAGAGAGAATAAGCAGTACAGGGTGAGTGTATCATGGGACCTTTCCATGGTATCTCATCTGCTGGTTCAGATCACACTGCCTCAGCACTGAGCAGGGGGACATTGCAGCTAGGTCTTAGTACATGGGATAGTACCCAGAAAAAAGGGCTGGATAGTGTTCAGATAGGAATGTTTATAATGAAAGCATGATACAGTTTTAAGAAAGTTACCACTGTGCTCTCTACAACAAAGCAGAAGAAAACCAACCCCATGTTAGAAGAGAGTGACCCTTCCAACATCTATTTTAAAAACCCTTCAATCTGTTAGCAGCTTATTAGAGGGTAAGACAGAGGTGGATCCATTCTTCTGCTTTGTTGGCATGGCAGAAAATAAAAAGGGAAAGGCAGACAGCCAGTTTGCGGGCCCAGAATTATCCCAGGATGGGGTGTCCTGATGCAGTCAAATTCTTCCTGGAGAACCCACTTGTGGCATAGCTCTCTTCCTCAGCTGTTGCCTCACTGGTACATAGGGCCAGATCTACCTTGAAAAACAACGTTTTTTGTCCTAGGAGCTTTTAACAGAAATGACAGAAATGCGGAAAAAATTGCAGCATATAACGGCTTGTGAGGTCTGTGGAGAGTAAGATTTGTTCTCGTCTTATTCATGTATACTGAACTCTCAAGGACAAGATCAGGAATCATTGTCAGTATATGCCATTAGAAAGAACACAATAAATATGCAATCATAACATTAAACAAATTATGGAAGAAACTTTCTTTAAATAAAGTTGCATTTCAACAGTTGTTACTTCCCAAACTACTTCTAAACAGCATTTTGAAGAGATTTCAGGATTATTTTAAGTTATTCAACGGTAGCCCAAAATGGCAAGGCTTGTGCTGGAATGCTGTTTTCATGCTTGGTGAAGCCTGAAGGACTTAAGCTTTTCTGTCTAGTGCTGGAAGTCAGTTTGATATAGCCCTTAATACCTGGGACAGAGTGAGGAGATGAGGGAATAGACTTTTTCTTTCTTCATTAACGCCACTAAAAAGGGTAATCTCTAATATTTTCACATATCGGTTCAGCAATTTCTTTCTTTCACTAACACATTCTATGTGCCTGGAAATTGTTAAGATAGGTCTAGTAACACCTGATATTCTTGGAGGACTATCAGATTAAAAGACTTTCAGCTCCAATTCACTAGTACCCAGTCAAGACATAGTTGCAGTGTGAAAGTCATTGGCTTCTGACAAACACAAACTTCTAAACTGAGCTGAAGTGATTGCTGTGGATTAGTGTCCAGTGCACAATTTCTGTGTAACAGAACTTGAAACTATGCTGGAAAAACAATGTTGCTTCCACTTTACAAAGAAAGTAATTGGAGGATAATCAATTGCTCAGAGATTTGGTTGCCATCTTGGAACCAGAATCCAGGTGAAATGTATTATGCCATCTAGATCAATTTGCCTTCCTTGCACATAATGACCCTGAATCTGTATAAATGCTAGCAGGTTTTATACAAGTTTGTCCAGCAATGAGATATGCTACTTCCTTCTGTAGACCATGAGTGATAATGGGAAGCTTAACTTGGGTGTTTTGATTTTAGCTTTGTGTTTTCTTTATGTTTCTTTGCAAATTGAAAGTTTCTATATTTGGGAGAAGTATAATGGAAAAAATAAAACTAGGAAGTGCGGAGTTACCAAATGCTGAATCGAATCACAGTGTTCTTGAATAGCAGCACTGGTATCCTTAAAAAGGCAAAACATAAATGAAGGACAATATATACTCTGCGAGAATGGAATGTTTGGAATTTTGCTTCTAGTGGTTAATAGATTTTTAAAAGTAATTTTTCTGGTTATTGCATTTGTGTTTGTCATAGATGTGTGTATATATGTAGCCTTTTTAATATTATTTAGATCTCCAGGTTAGAGGAATGCACACAGTATACAACCCAGTAGACATCAGAAAATGCATATTGAATATTGCAAGTATGTCTATTATGTCTTTCCCTGGATTAGTTATCATAGAGGTGTATAAATGAAAAATTACTGCATTTGTTATTACTGAAGGAATAGAAGTAGGATACTGCTGTTACTACTATGTAGGTGAAGCTGGAATAACCTGTACAGTACTTATAGAGGAATCCTGCTGCTATCCAGAGGCTGATGAGTGACTAGTGGTTGCCATCTGCTTTTAAGAATGATGACTACCTTATTGGAACAAAAGTATTTGTTTTCTTGATGTGGTGCTAATAGCCATGGATAGGGACATTGCATTTCTGTACATGACTGGTAAATCTGTCTTCCTTGCATATGTACAATATCGTTGAAAGAGTAGATTAACATAGCTGGCTTTATTTTCATAATTTCTTCTGGCCTGAAATGAGACTGTGAGGTGTCTGTATGATCACACAGTTCCCATATGACCACTTTTGAAGGGAGTCCTTTATGGGCAGACTTATGGTGACTGACGTCCTACTAAGGACTGGTGTCCTGACACAATCCAACATGGACCTTTCTGTAGAGAAGAATCAAATGAAATCAAAGTTGGCACCACAGTCTGAGCACCACAGTTTACCTAAGAAAACACCGTTCTTAAGAGCAAGGGAAGCAAGATATGTGCATTGCGCCTGCAATGTTGACTTTGGCCTGGTTCATCAGCTGTCCTATGTTGATACTATTTAGGGGGGATATATAGAATGGAAGATGAGTGGATAATTTAATAAGAAATTTCTTGAAAGGCTAAGCTGAAAGAAGAAATGGAAGATTAGAAGAAACAAGGGATTGAGAGCTGTGGAGGACTCAGATCAGCAGGAGATATTGTCGGCAGTTCCACCTCTAAGCCTTTCAGCCAACAGACGGAAAGCTGTGAACAGAAATGTGTAGCTGAGAAACCCAAACAATGAAGAATGGTAACCAAAAACCCAGTAGAACATTTCTAATGCAAGAGAACATCATGCAAGCCAAATGGAGATTTCTCTAGTCCAGCAGATAAAAATAAATTACCTACAGTGTTCAGAAATTTTTCTTATTTATTGGTCCTTTTGCCTGTTTATGCAGCATCCATGGAGATTGAATACATCACTGCTTACTTCACTTATACTGAGAATCAAATAAGTTAGCCCTTCAGGGTACTGCTAATCCTTCTGTTGCTCCCTTTACATGAGAATTCAAGAGGAAAAAGCATGAAAAAACCCCATGAAAAATCCTAAGTAGTTTTGAATTCTTTTCACTTTCCTTTTTAACATTCTATTACAAAACCAGACATTTTAAAAGCATATGAAATATATAAGTTTCAAACCATTTGTGTTATGCCCTTCAGTTAGGGAACAATCGGAGGATGAATTAATGCTTTGCAAACCTATTTTAAATATTTTGCTTGGTAATTTTTTGTTACTGGGCAGGCCCATACAAGAATGCATTTTTATGACTGACCTTTAAAAAGGTTTTTTAATAATTAATCTTGCTTACCCTCATTGCTTTAAGTGCTAGAAAACTTCTCTACAAAAGCAGACTTTGATTAGTTTGATATTCTTGCCAGTGTACACACTATGTCATTATTGTGAAAGGATGATTGTTTAATACATTTTTCTTCAGCTGTTCACTTTAAGGAAATCCTACAAAATAAAAGTACTCCTGCTTATAGTACAACTAAGGAAAGTACTGATTTCATACAATATACATTAATTAATCTGCATTCCAAATAATTGTAAAGTGTCTTTTTTTAAAAAAAAACCTAAATATTTGATCTGAGTCACAAACTCTATACAGAGTACAGCTTGAAGCAGAAAATTTGGTGATGGTAAATAAAAACTTGACATAGGAAAGAAATCATCAAAGCATACTACAATTTTTAACAGTTTTAATTTTTTATATTAAAATATATATACTTTTTAGCTTAATGGTATTAAGGATTACTATGAAAGATTTCTGTACACACAAATAGAAGGTGTTATAAAATAAAATTGTGCTATTGTCACAGATCTGAGTTTGCAAGGTTCAGCCAATGTCTTTGATGCTGTTCCTTGGGTAGAATAATACTCTAATCATAATGCAGGGTTATGTAGGATCACACCACAGAAACCTAACATTTGCTGACAAAAAGAAGGAAATCCGATGTAATCTAATTGGTAGTTAGTTGGCTTATGAACACTGCCTGCAGTATTACTAAAAAATATCTGCATTCAAGTTCATTTTTTTTAAAACCTGATTGTGAAGAAGGACAAGATGAAGTCAATTGCAAATAATTACAGTAAAAAGTGATGACAGGGCCAGTAACGGAAGCATCTATTCACAAATAAAATTGAATTGACTTTAGACAATATTATGGACACAACTTCAATATCCTGTTTTCATGCCTCTGATTTTCCAAAAATAAGGAACGTAAGACAATATCAGAAGTATAGTAAATGGGTAAAGGAAAGATGGCAATTAAGATAGTTACACGTCATGGAACAGAGACCTATTAAAGTAGGAATATTTTAATGTGAAGCATGTGGACATGATCCTACCTCTTATCTGTATGCTGAAACCGTCATGGATGATTAGCAAATAGATTTTAGCGCAGTTCTTCTGAATAACTGCTGGTTCAAATTGATCCAGGGACAGACACAGACCACTGCTAGCTGTTACAGTGTGCTATTAACATTGTTTTTCAAAAGTCTGGCCAAGAATCGGATAGAAGTGGCTGACAACTGAGATAATGACTTTGCAAGAAACCTAGCTAAAAGCTCTACTTTTGTTCAATTTAGTGACCCCAACTCTTTGAGTATTCAGTGAGCTGAAATAAATCATAGAATCATAGAACCATAGAATGGTTTAGGTTGGAAGGGACCTTAAAGATCATCTAGTTCCAACCCCCCTGCCATGGGCAGGGTCACCTCCCACTAGACCAGGTTGCTCAAAGGCTCATCCAGCCTGGCCTCAAACACCTCCAGGGATGGAGCTTCCACAACTTCTCTGGGCAACCTGTGCCAGTGCTTCACCAGCCTCATAGTGAATATTTTTTTTCCTATTATGTATTCTAAATCTCTTCTCTTTCAGTTTGAATCCTTTACCCCTCATCCTATCACTTGTAAAAAGTCCCTCTCCAGCCTTCTTGTAGCCCCCCCTTCAGATACTGGAAAGCTGCTATAAGGTCTCCCCAGAGTCTTCTCTTCTCCAGGCTGAGCAACCCCAACTCTCTCAGCCTGTCTTCATAGGAGAGGTGCTCCAGCCCTCTGATCATCTTTGGGGCCCTCCTCTGGACTCGTTCCAACAGGTCCATGTCCTTCTTATGTTGAGGGCTCCAGAGCTGGATGCAATATTCCAGGTGTGGTATCACGAGAGCAGAGTAGAGGGGCAGAATCACCTTCCTGGACCTGCTGGCCATGCTTCTTTTGATGTACCCCAGGATACGGTTGGCCTTCTGGTAACTACTAATTCATTGTTTAGTCATAGAAGTTCTTTTCTAGCATAATAATGTGTAATTCTCTTCTAGTGCTAATGACTTATTAAACAAAAAATTCACTGAAACATTTTATTCTAAAGCAGCTCCAAAACAGGACCTCTTTAGAGTAGCACTTAAATAATGATGGAGTTGACCCACACGGTTCAGATCCAGAAGCAGACATAAACTTTTCTGATAATTAAGGTAGTTGACTTCAGGTTTCTCTATCTACAGTAAGAAAAACCCAGTACAGATTTAAGACTGGGAAATGAGATCCCTCAGGATGTGGAACATTTGTAAAGTCTAAGCTTCAGACTGGGCCTATCTTCCAAAGCATGACTTGGAGGACAACCTGTTACAATGTATTGATAAATAATAATGAATGATTTGGAATAAAATAAGGATCACATGAAAGCTTGCCTATACCAACTGAAAATATCCTTTCATTTTACAGCTTCATCTGCGATTAGAAAATCAAATATGAACAGCTATGCAAGAGCTTGTTTAAGATTTTCAGAATAAGCTGAAATCAGAAATAATATGCATTTCTAGCCTGACTGGATTTCCCAGATATGGAGATCCCTCAAGCCTCCATACACAGCCCTTTCCAGTCCTGGACCACACTCATGGGAAGAATTTCTTCCCTTTGCCGAACAAGTTATCCCTTGGCGTAATTTATGATTGCTGCCTCTTGACCTTTCACTCTGTATCTCTGAGAAGAATCTGTCTCTTCTCCAAAACCACCTTCTAGGTCATGGAAGACTGAAATTTCCCCCATGCCTGAGCCTTCTCTTCTCCAGGCCAAACCAGCCCATCTACCTCTGCCTCCCCTTTGAATGTCATTTGCTCCAGCCCCTGACCACACTGCTGGCCCTTCCTCTGCTGGACTCTCTACAGTTTGTCTTCAACCCTCTTGTACTGGGGAGGCTTAAAGCTGGATCCAGCGTATTTCAGATCCAGCCTCATAAGTGCTGAGAAGAGCGAAATAGTCACTTCTCCTGACTGCTGACTGTGCTTTTGCAGCCTGGTATGTGTTTGAAGTTAATTCTGAGATGCAGCCATACCTATTGAATTTCATGAGGATTCTGTTGAGACAGCACTTGTGAAATCTGGATTTCCACTTTTGCTTCTATGATTGATTTCCCTTTAAAGGACCTATGGGCTTTTTATTTTTATTTAGGCTTGACGGGTTTCTGTATGTCTTATAATATATGGTTTATTTATGCATTTTTTTGCACTTGAGACATTTGCGAAATATTTAATCTCTACTCAGAAGTTTTTACAAAAATGTTGAAAATATATATTTTAAGTACCTATATTTTGTTGATACTAGTCAAGAATTTTTAAAATTGTTGGGTAGACAACAGGTGAGAGAAAGGATCTGCACAGAACCAGAGACACGCACGTATATATAGGTAGCATTATATTTATTTTGAGCTTTTTTTTCATTTTAAACACTATGATTTATTGGCAAAACTGTAGGTAACCCCATTGTGAAAGTAAACTGGAGATACTTGGAGGCTGCAGGGGAAAATAAAAGATACTAATGTAATGTTTAATGGTACTTTTAGCTTATGTTTCTATTTTCAACAAACAAAATATATACGCATTTTTTGATTTTTCATTTTGAATGCTCTTTCTGGCATATTTTTCATGTTTTCGATAAGATAACATGCATTTATAATGCTCTAAGTGGAGGAAATACGGTATCTGCTCATGCTTACAAAAATATTAGTTTCTTTATATTGTGTGTTTATTTTAGGGCTTGTCAGGAATGTGGAGTTCTTTGTACTATTGTAGCAAATATATAAAATAATAAACCAGGAGACAAAAAAGTCTTAAGCTTAAGTCTAAATAACCTGAGGAAAAATGAGACTGTATTGAAACGATACTGATCACTTTTGCAAGCACGACAAGTGTTTGTCCCATATTACGTTAATTACCATAGTAACGTGCAAAGTTTGTCAAAGAAGGTAATCCAAATAGGCAATCTAGAATACTGTTCTGGTTTTCTGGGCTTTCTAGGAAAAAAAAAGGGGGTAAAGCAGAGCTAGACACTAGTTATTCAATTTCTTTCTTTCAGTTAGTAACCTCTGGAATTATGACTGTTATGGCCAATGTGAAAACCTATTTCTAGCTTTTGAAGTACACTCCTTGTTTTGCTTTGTCCTATAATTAATTCCTATTTTAATATTATAACATCATTTTTACTTCAAGATATATCCTCTAGTTTTTCTTCAGTTTGAAAAAGACAATAGTGAAATCACTAACTTACTAATACAATTAAGATTCTATGTACATAATTTGTTGAGAGTGTACCAAAAAGAGAAAGTTATAAAATTCTTACCTACTTGTTTTATAATAGGGAACTGAAGCTTTTAATTTTCTATGCTGAACTAGGAACATAACTTTTTAGTGACTAAAAAAATGTTAAGGTTTCTTTTTTGTGATTTTTAGGAATTTTATTGCAGAAATGGAGAGGGAAGATGTAAGATTCATAAAACCCTGGCCTTTAATTTTTCAAGTCTTTAAAGTAGTTACCGGTGGTCTACAAATTTACTTAAGATTATTGGTTTTTATAGTTTTACTTGTCCTGGCTAATGTGTACTGTACAATGTAATGCTGATGCTGAGATGCTTCCAGTGTGCAGCTGTTTATATGATTAGAAAAAAACCTCAGTTGCCTAAAGTTGATTAAAAAAGAAGTTTACATCCTGACTTCCAATTAACATCATTGCCAGAAAATTAAAAGCCATCTGGTCTGCAAGGCCTGACTGGAATTCTTACATTTGAATTGCTTTATCAAGCTGCACAAATTAATTTTTCATTTCTTTCAGTCCCTTCCTGGAGAAAATTAAAATAATAAGAAAAAGAAGGCTTGCCTCCATTTCAGAAGCCTTATTTCAGTAGACACTCTGTATTTCAAAAATCTCCTTCTGTATTCTTTAAGAACATAGTTACTTTCATGCCTATGCAAAAATGAAAGCAGACAGATCTCCATGTCTGTGTTAGTAGAAAACAACATATACTTGGGATATTTATTTACAGTAAAATAAAACTAGCAACTTAAAAGATATTAAAGATTTAACATTTCCCATAAGGAATTGTAATATGCTTTGTAGTCACCATAACCACAGTTAACACTATGAGTACGAATGCTGATTATGAACTGCTCCTCAACTGAACACCAGTCCAATGTTTCTTCACAAAAATGACTCAGTGTGTAGTTTTGTATACTGAGTAACTTAAAAAATGCAACTTATTTTAAGGGAATTTGTAAGACGGAGAAGCATGGAATTTCATTTAACTCGTTACTGGTTTTTTCCCCTTCTTTTTCCCCAAATTATTTGTTAGGCCAGTTGCCAACATATTCCCAGTAGTAGGATTTTACTGCATTCATTTGAGAATAGCCATGTTTTTCTTGCAGTGAGGAGCCCAAAATGTGACACAGCACT
>RSEF01000004.1:41811669-41822027 GCA_003993805.1 Himantopus leucocephalus | reverse complement strand
AATACAGATCGAGAACACACGCTGCTGCCGCTTCGGTAGAGCTTAGGGTTGAGTGCCACAGCCAGTGCCACCAGCCAGCTCTGGGGTACCAGCCCAGCACCCCTCCAGCTCCGGCCTCGCACCCACACACCCGTCCCCGGGCACGCAGCTCGAGAGGCGCCCACGGGAGGAGAAGGCTGTACAGGAGGTTTTAAACACAACACCCTTACTTCCCCCACAAACGACGTTATTTGGACCCGAGGCCATCACACCACGCTGCGCTGCTTTCTGCCACCAAGCCAAGAACCACACCAGAGTCATTAAACCCGTCCTTCCAGCCCAAAATTGACGGCGGGCTTTCCCCACTGCTCCCAAGCCATCACCTTGTGCCTTCCCGCGGGGGTGGAGGGCTCAGCCCCACGTCCTGCATCGCTCCGCTCGTTGGCTTAACGAGTCCCCCTGCCGCATTTCGCATACTTGGGCAGGCCGTGGCTTTATTAATAGCTCCGCTGCCCTCGTTTGTGCCCGTGGCCCTCGCGCCTGCTTGGAAACGCTACATTTTTCCCACAAGGCAGCAATAATCCCATCTGCTCCCGATTTTGCCGGCGAGCAAGGCTTGATTTCGGGTGGCGGGCAGCGTGGGAGCGTGGACAGCTTTGCAACAGTTCCCTTAGCCAGCAGGCAAGCCCTGGCCAAGCCACCACGCTGCCTTCATCCCCGGACCACCGCATCCCTCCCATCCAAGCACCCTTCCCGATCCAAGCGGCGCTGGGCTGCTCGGGCACATGGGTAGGATGGAGATGGGTGGCACCATGCCTGCCCCAAGGTCAATACCACATCTCTTCCCTTGATGCCACCCCAAAGTAAGGATGGCCTGCAGCACCAGCTCACCCATGGAGCCACCACGGGTCTGACCACCTCACAAACCTGCCCTGCGTTCCCCCGCCTTGTACCAGAGGTTGAGCAGACCCTGCCACCCCATCGGAGCAGAGGGGCCGGGATGCAGGGGACCAGCTTCTCCGGGTGCGCCAGTCCTTGGGAGGACGGGATCAAGCCCCAGGGACGTGGGAATGAAGCCCACTTTGCACAACCACCACCGCTCACCGTGCAGGACTGGACCGTATCCAGCGTCTCCACGGGACGGGGCAGCAGAACTCAGTGCAGCACCTTCCGATCCCGTACAGCAGCTCCCGGCCTTTGTCCCCTGAATTTATCTTCACCGCCTCGGAAAGCCGTCCCTTTTTTCCCCCGCCGCGCGACACGCTTTCTTCCCCCGACGAAGGGAGTTAAGGGCTCGGTGCCAAGCTGAGAGACGCGATAAGCAGCGGGTCCGCTGGTGGCGGCGGGTCCCCAGCTGCTCCCCCCAGCTTTGCGGAGGCAAATACCAAAAGCGGGAGAGAAAAAGGTCAAAACCAGCCGGATCCCACCCCCCAAGATAATTTTCCTGCTCATCGCGACGCGGAAGTCCAGCTGGGGAGGGAGCTGCTCTTCCAAAGCTCAGCTCAACTAAGTGGGGTTTTTTTTGGTTTTTTTCTCTTTTTTTTTTCCAGCCTCCTCTTGTGGTTGGAACCCCAGCTAGGAATATTTCCAGCTGGGATCCAATTAGCTTTCCATTTAGCGTCAAATCTGCTTGGTTGTGGACTGGTCCAGCACGGCTGTACAATTAGCAACTCAGCCAAGAGGCTACGGCGCTATTGAGTTCTCCAAAGTTGGCTTCCCAGCTGCAGCACGGTGTTATTTAGCAGCTAAATGAACCGACAGTATTTTTGCAGGGGAAAAAAAACCAAAAAAAAACCACACCGAAAAAAAACCAACACAAAAAAACCCCCACAATCAGGAAACAATTTGCTGCTAACGAGCAGAGCGCTCTGGAAGGGAGAGCCACGTAGAAATTCAGCCTCGATCTTAGCAAGCCCCAAGCCCGTGCTGTCCCCCTCTGTGCTCCAACCCCCCCCAACAGCAATATCCACAGTCTGTACATCCCCCCCGACCCCGGCCGATCCGCTCCTCCCCTCAGTTGTCCTTATTTCGCAAGGCCACCACCTCAGCAGCAGCCCTGGAATAGCATCTCTCGTTAAATATCTATTTCATCCGGTTAACGAACAGGTTGCTGGCGGCTGTTTCTCCCCAGCAGCTGCTCCCAGGGAGAATTTGCCTGCTCTGCTCTTCGTTATTATTATTTTTTTTAATTAAGGCCGGATTGCTGCTTCTAGCTGCCCCTAGCAGCACCTGCTGGCTGAGGAGGTTCATGTCCTGCATGGCCCACCATCACCGCTCAGGCTTTCATGGCCGCAGTGCTCCTCTTGGAGGGAGAAGTCCTGCCCGAAAGAGCCACGGAGCTGGTGGGATAACAACCTCCGTGCCCACGGGCTCACCAGTACAGGTGTTGGGGTGCTGACGCCACCCTCGGTTAGGGTGGGTGAGCCCAACCCTTCCCAAGGAGATGGTGTGGACCTCACCGTCTCCATTTCTCCACCTGCCAGCTCAAATCCTTGGAGATACCCAAAAGCCAAGTTACTGCTCGTGCCTTCTACCTCCAGCAGCGCTTTAGATGCACTCAACATCTCACCACCTTCTGAAGGCAACAGCCACCCAGTGCCAATGATGCCAAGCTTGAGCCTCATCCACACAGGGAGCACAGATAGTACCTACGATGACCCTGTGTCACACAAGACTTGCTCGTGAGGAACCCAGAAGAGTGTTTTGTCACCTGCTTACAAGAGCAGCAGAAGGTGGGGCCACCTCTGCCATCAACCCAGAGCACTCATCACCTAGCTGGGGACACTGCCACACTCATCTGCAGAGACAGCCTGCCCCGATTTCTGAGCCCATGAGGACTAGATGTGGCTCCTCAACCTTCTTCNCGATGCCAAGCTTGAGCCTCATCCGCACAGGGAGCACAGATAGTACCTACGATGACCCTGTGTCACGCAAGACTTGCTCGCGAGGAACCCAGAAGAGTGTTTTGTCACCTGCTTACAAGAGCAGCAGAAGGTGGGGCCACCTCTGCCATCAACCCAGAGCACTCATCACCTAGCTGGGGACACTGCCACACTCATCTGCAGAGACAGCCTGCCCCGATTTCTGAGCCCATGAGGACTAGATGTGGCTCCTCAACCTTCTTCTGAGCATCCATTCACTAGTGGCTTTTTTTAATAGAAGAAGGAATTTATTGTTAGTTCTTTTTCCTGTACGCCCTCAGCACACCTCCGTGCCACTTCTGCTTCTCCAGCCGCCACGGTGTCTAACCCAGCCTTTGCCATCAGCGGGCTTCTCAGGTGTCAACTAAGACTGCGGTCAAGGGATTGTTTTGTTTTTTTTTCCTCTTCTTCGGGAAAAGGACTAGAACTGCTTTAATAATGCAGAAAAAACAACGTTCCTCAGACTCATCTCAAAGACACCATTTGACATCACATTTTTGTCCCGTTTAGAGTTCATCTGACCCCGCCTGTCCTTTTAAAGCCAGGGGGAAGCCACTTCTCAAGCAGTAACACTCCAGCAAGAAGAGCACCTTGAAAACATCTAAGTGGCATCATCTGAACCGTTTTTGTCCTGCTTCCGGGCAGCCAAAACCACCGTGCCGAGCTGCTGGCAGTCACCCCGGGGCTGGAGCTGTTTGGGCAGCAGCAGCCTCCCAGCAAGACCCAGTGCAGCAGCAGCGGTGGTGATGGTGGTGGTGGGATGAGCTCTGCAAGCACCAGGCATCCAAATTCCCCTGCACACCCAGAGCTGATGCTTCCTCCCAATTAAAAAAATACTCTGCACAGCCCCGTTGTCTGAGCTGGACATGTCCCTACAAGGCCACAAAGCTCTGAGATGACAACTCCTTCAGGCTGATACGAGCCCCACTGGCTTCTCAGGGCTTACCTGGGAGCAGGTCTCCATCCAGGGGAGGTAGCGAAGCCACCAGGTGACAGCACCTGTTTGAAGGGTGCTCCAAAGCAGCAGGGAGTCTTGCTAGCAGCTCCAGTAGAGGAACCAAAAGCATCATCCAGAAGCAGGAGGAGAGTTCCTTCTTACCATCCACGGGAGCTTAATGTCAGCACCTCATCAATAGGCCTGTGGCAGCAGGGACTCAGTCCCGTAGTCAAACCAGCCTCTTCTCCAGGCCATATCCCCTCAGAGGGACCTTCCCTGGGGTATCCAACCCCAAACACCACTCATGGAAGGATGGGGGAGACAGCAAGGAGCCAAGCCATGCTCCTTCTACGCTTCAACTTCTGAAGACAACACAGTTCCTCCAGCTTCTCTCATTTGAACTGCAGCCTGCAGTGTGAAACCACCACTTGGTGTCCAGCACAGCCCATAACTCCTCCTCAACATCTCCAAAAAGCACCTTTTCCTAGAAGGGCCCCCAAAGGCGGGGAGATGGTCAAGCACAAGCAAGGACAGAAGCCTTACCTGCTCCCTCACCAAACACCCTGCTCTCCCCCAGCACAGCCCCCAGCTATTTATGGGCTCTGGATGAGCTGACGCAGCCCACCTGGCCCCACCACACGGTTCCTCCCCATGGGACTCCTCTGAACTGCTACGGAGGGTGGAGAAAACCAGCCTCAACCCAAAGCTGGGCTGCGCATGTAGCTACAGCCACCACGTCGGGGTGGGAGAGCAGAAATGTGGACATGAAGAAAGCAGGGCAAGTCGCTGGGAGGACTCAAAGCGCTCTGGTTCCACCGCGCTCCCCTCCTACCATGGAAAATACAGGGGGCCACGAAGAGCATGAGAGCACCAGGGGCCGCACATGCAGACATCTAACCCTCGTTTTTCAGCGTCGAATCAGGGTTCAAACCCAGCGGGGAATTTCCCCCAGAGCAGGTGTGTAAAAGGAGAACACATCACGCACAGTGTAGTTTGTTTCTTTTAATAAGAGACATTATTTTACATTTATTTATAGCAGTGAGAAAAGTGCTTCAGAAAAAAAAAGATACTCCAGTAAAGGCAAGCTACAATAACACCATCATCCCGGTCCTGGTGTTTCATACACAAAAGGGCACTGCCCGATTAAGAAGAAAAGCTGTTGAAAAAGTTAAAAAAACCAAGTGGTTGTACAGCGAAAACTAACTGGGCTTTTTAAAATATATTTTATTTCATTATTGAACACTATTCGCGTGTTCTGAAATTCCCCGAAATGAACTTTCTGTAATATTTCGACCGCAGAGCGCCACAGGGAGGGTATCACATCAAGAAAGGTGGGCAGGTTTTTTGGGATTTGTTTTTTTTTATTGTTTGAAAAGCACACCTCCATCCTCCCCTTCTCTCCCCGCAATGAAATCAGATACCATTAAAACACCCCAAAACCACAGAAAATTGGTCCCCGTGCTACTCAAGTGTTGTCACTTTAGGAAACACCTCAGGCTCAGCCCGATTAGACGGCACAACAATCCCGACAACGGTGTGCGCTTCACTCAGTGTACTCCACCATCAAAACGTGAACGTATGAACGCATCTAAAACCCTGCGACACCTCGGCCTTTGCAAACGAATGAAGCAAAATGAGGAAGAAACGGGTGCAAATGCAACCGCAGCTGGCACAGGAATCCAAGGCCACGGGCTGGATGAGCGGCCGGGGGAGGAGGCGCGATTTTTAGGCCGTTCGTCGCACGTACGCAGGCAGACCAGCCTTGTTTCGAAAGGAATTCTCTACGCACGCGTCAACAAATGAAAGCCAAAGGAGGCGATTTCTGCGAGCTCGCGCTCTCCAGCCGCTTGCAGCGACGGCTCCGAGGCCCTGGAACAAACACGTCATTTAAAAGGAACAAAACGTACTCGCGTAAGACTTTGCAGATGTCAGCTTTATGTAAAAAGGCCACTCTCAAAGCTACCAATTTTCCCCAACAGCTGCAGCCAGAATAGCTCTACCTCCACCTCCCGTCATTGCTCACAACCTTCAGCTGCCCCAAAACATCTTCTGCTGCGTCAGCTGCTCATCACACCTCATTCTGCACCTCGTTAAGCTATTCTGTGAGGCCGTCTCCGCTCTGACACAGCAAACAGCTCTTTTAAAGGAACGCCCTTCTCGCTGGAAATTAACCGTCCATGGGGCACCACGCTTGCTCGGTGGGGAATTTCCTGAGGGGCCCGACTGCGCTGCGCCCCCGGTACCAGGGAGGTGGGCACAATTAGTGCAACTGCTGGGCACCCACATCAATTAAATCTCGTAACCATTTCACCGGCGCAGTGACAAATCTGATTAAATTTTTACTGACAGGTGGGGTGGGTTTTGTTTTTTTTGTTTTGTTTAAATAGATAAGTCTCTTCCATGGCAGACTCTTCCTCGTCCAGCTGTAGGCAGCACATTGTCTTGGTCACTGCTCCTCCAGCGGCAGCCGGCATCTTCCATCTTGGGCGGTGTTGTACGACTCACAGTTTTTGCACTTCATGCCTAGGAGATGGAACGGCACTGTAGACCGGGCATTGCAGTCATTGCAAAGGATCTACACACATAGAAAAAGAGAGAAAGAAAGGCTTTAGCATCAGCAGGACACGTAAAAACATACTACAACCACCGTTCTAGCAACCACTCAACTGGTTTGCCATCAGGGGACAAAGCAGAAAATACCTTCCTTCGAAAGACAGTGAGGCCGATTTAATTTTGCCGTTTGTAACTAGTCATATCCCACTGTATAATCACAGAGAATTTACTTTTAGCAAGGCAAGACAACTCCTGCCATCAGCCAGGGATGGACACGCTTTGGCTTCTTCTGATGTAGGAAACCACCAGAGAAGCCCTCAAGTGAAAATGAGAGCAGATTAACAGCAGCCAGCAACACGAGCCAGTCTGCCGCGCAAGGCAGGCAAGTGAGCGCTCTTCTCAAAACAGGCAGTAAGAGTTTTTTTCCCAAACATCTTGACTCCAAGAGTTGGTAGGATGGGTTGTCTAAACTGTAACAGATGCAACTAGAACATTAATGACCAGTGCTGTTTAATTCAGTATTACCGGCAAACAGCAACCGGTTTCACAGTTTGGAGTTAACACAAAGAAACAGAAAGAAAACAGAGTGATTCCCCACGTGCTATCCTTGCACAAATCAACAGCTGAATATTCTTGCAGAAAACCCACCATTTTTAGGCTGGAACATGAAGCTCCAAGCTGCTAAAAACCAAACGTTCCTGCTTTTTGCTATGACAGCACCTAACGCTACTGCAGAAAGCAAGACGCTTCCACAGCCCAACCCGTTTCTCTGCTGTGTGGTACTACAACGCTACGCGGTTGTGCTGTTGGGGTTTTTTTTTGGAGTGGAGGTGGGGGCTGCTTTTTGTGCATGTTTATAAATCCAGTAGATGAATACCATAAGCCTACAAACGACATTTCTTCATCATTCCTTAACCGTCAACATCTCAGGCAGGACAAGTTCCTAGTGCCCTCTGCTGCCAGTAACGCAAAGGCACAGATCTGCGAAGAACAGAGCCCGGCGCAAATCTCATGTCTCACCTCCACCATCATGTTCTGATACTCTGTGGGCATAGGAGTCTGCGCTACTTCGTCATCCAGCTGACGCCAGTACCTTGTCATATCTAAAGCCGAGTGCATGCACAAAGGACACCTGTAGCCTCTGGCAGAAAGGAAAAAAAAAAAAGTCTGTATCAGATGGCAGAGTGGGGCTATGAAACACGTCCACCCAAAAGGATAAGTTTCACATCATACCAGTCAAAGAGAAACACCACAAATCAAGAAGTTCTTGCAGACAGAACTGGAAATTAAAAGCCCCTAATTCCTTTAGGAGTTGGCTTTAAGTTATCAGGTACAGGATTGGCATCATGATCTTTACCTCCTGAAGTCTCATGGAATCATAGAACAGTTTGGGTTGGAAGGGACGCTAAACATCACCCAGTTCCAACTCCCCTGCCATGGGCAGGGACGCCTGTTTGTAATCTGTTTGGACTACAGCAATATTAAGAGAAGAGATGCTTAGAGATACTTACTCCTTCAGCATGTCCTCATAACATGTTCTGAAAAGAAAACACAACGAGAAGTTCAGTAAGAGGAATGCAATTACTGACTGGTAAGACGTTTGGACTGAACAAAGGGAAAAGGCAGACAGCTACCCCCAAATCAGAAGTTAAAAAAATCCTGAGTCCAAGTGAAAAGAAACCTATTTGCTGTTTGCTAAATTAGGCCAAAATCCAGAGACAAAGCCCATGTGATTCCATTCTAAGGTCTTCTAACCTAACACAAAGGAAGGGAGTCAATGCTATGGTACAGATTGTGTGGGTCAAGTTTGTGGAAAAAACAGTGTGATGCATCACAAGGTAAGTTTAAGATAGATGGACAGGAGCTGAAGGAAGATTCAATCTGTGGAGACCCACATCAATCACAGAGGCCATGGAGGGGAGGGAACAAGACAGCCGACGGGAGGAAATTCAGCATGGGAAAACTTAGAATGAACAGTACCTAGGTCCCTCCACCACCACCAAAATTTACTGCAGAAGGAAGACAACCTTTCTAAAGAAAGTATTTCCTGATGAAACAGAGACAATCCCCCACTGCGCGGGTCCCTTAGAAACCAGCTCTAAGTATCTGGTACAGACTAACCAGGCCTGTAGTGCCACTGAATAAACGCCACGCACACAAGGCAGCAGCTATTGCCCTTTCTCAAGTGTCTGCAACGCTTTACCTGTGAAGAAGGTGACCACACGGCAGAACGTGAGCTCCAACACGAGATGTGTGAATATCCTGTTTTGAGGCAAGTATCAGACCAAAGACAAGAAAGTTAATTCAAGCACAGTCAAGAATACAGCCATACGCAAATCCAAGACATGAAAAAAAGCAGCTCACCTCCAAACATATTGGACAGTCCTGCCTGGAGACATTTTCAATACACTTTGCAAAAACAAACAAACAAAAATTTAGCCTACTGCATGGATATCTACACTTTTCTAAATTCTGAAATTCCTTTAGAATGGTAAGAAAGGATGTATGAAACATTACTGCATTTAAACCTAAACAAGTTCTGAGAATTAACAGGTGGCTTAGCACGTTAAAAAACAAACAGCTTGAAAGTATACGCAAGAAAAAAGCTCCCAGAACTCCCACAGCGGCAAGCAGCCTAGCTTTTCCTATACCGCAACAGGAACAGGAGCACAAACTTACACACTGTCATAGCTGAAATCAACAACTGCTTTTAAAGGAGAAGGAGACCGAAATGGTTATTTCCTATAGCTTCAACTGCTAGCGAAGCCAGCCCAGAAGCCCTCTGTGCTGCTGTTCGATGCGCTCAGAGAACCTGCTGCTCCCCCTGTCCGTACGGCCTCGCACAGAGCCCAGGCACCATCAGCTTTTATTTTCAAGGTGTTTTGCTGGGGTTTTTTTCAAGATATGGAGTTACCCGGTCCGTTCTTACCTTGTGCTTTCCTCGAAGACTCAAGCTGAGGCATAGATTGCATTTTGAACAGTGGAAAAAATCCTCCTTTGGACCAATCCTGAGGAGAAAAGCGTCAGGCCGAGGCCGGTTCCCCCCCCACCCCGCCTCCTTCCCTCACCGCCCGCCCCCGCACCCCCTCAGGCACCTGCAGATCCCACACTCGCCGCAGTGGTACTGCTTCTTGTCGCGATCGAAGAGGTGGCAGATGTCGCAGTAATACTCCCCGAAGAGGTTGTCGCAGCCCTCGCAGCGCTGCTGGGTCTTACCGCCGCCCCGGGGAGAGGAGAAGGCCGTTAGGTACGCTAACGGCCGCTGCCCCACACAACATGGCGGCGCCCCCCCCCCAAAATGGCGGCGCGGCCGGACCCTCCCTCAGCGGACCCACCTTCTGCAGCAGGCGGCAGCGGGTGCACTGCACCTCGGCCACACGGAAACGGTCCAACCGGTGCCCCTCGGCGCCATCGTGGCACAGCCGGCAGGCGTACAGCTTCCCGCAGCACGGCGCCTGCGAACGGCACGGCAAACCTCAGCCACCGCCCCCCGGGTAACCCCCGCCGCTTGCGTGTCCCCCGGCCACCTCCACCGCCTCACCCGCAGCAGGCAGCCCCGCCGGTAGTGTTCGCAGCCCTCCTCCCCGCCCGCCGCCATGGCTGCCCCCGCCCGGCCCGGCCTCCCCGCCGCTTCCGTTTCCGCTTCCGTTTCCGCCTCCGCTTCCGCTTCCGCCTCCACCGGCGCCGCGCGGCGACGGTCGGGCCGGCTGCTCGCAGCAGCGGTGTGTAACCGCTTCCAAATTCGCTTCCCCCCGCCTAAAGCCTTTCTTACCCCTCTCCCCCAAAACCTAACTTCACCCCCGAACCTTCCTCCCCCCGCATTGCCCTAAAACCTTATTTTTCCCCCTAAAACCTTCCATTTCCCCCACTCCCCCAAAACCTCCCTCCCTCCCATAAACTTTTTTCCCACCTTCCCCTAAAAACTTCCTTTTTCCCCCCACCTTCCCCAAAACCCTTCATTTTTCCCC
>RSEF01000004.1:41769637-41811659 GCA_003993805.1 Himantopus leucocephalus | reverse complement strand
CTAGCTTTAAGTGCATGTAAACATGTTTACACAGCTCAGGAATAATGGGTTATCAATTTGTCAGTCCGTAGCCATGTCTAAGAACTCTCTTCTCTCACACCAATAAATAATGTGGAGTTGGCTTGTAGGCAGTGACTCTACTGATCACGGTGCTGACACCGTGTCCCTGTGTCCAGTCAGGATGCCAGGATGCTTCTCCTAATAATGTCCGTCCTTCTGCTGATAGTGCTGTTTGGACTGAGCCTCTGCTGCCTGCACTTGTTTTCAGCCACTTCAGTCTCCGAGTCGCTCATTTCAGCATCGGGGATGTACCCATCATTCTCGCTGTCAGGCTTTAGCTTGCTTTTTGCCCTGTCCTTGGGTGAAACTCTGCCCACACCCAGGTAGGGGTAGCTGGAGTTCTGGCGGCAGGTCTCCTCCGGGCTCTCACCCTGCTGTTGCCTCTCCCCCTTCTTTGGAATTCGGAATCCGCCCCAGTTTTTCACTGGGCTCGTGGGTGTCGTAGGCACTTTAACTACTGTCTGATTAGAGTTTACTTTGACAAGACCCCCGTTGCATTTAGGCACTATATCCCTCCGCGTGCCAGGTGCTGACCTACCACTGGAGTGGTTCACAGCCCTTTTATTTTCCGATTGCCTCTGAGAGAGTTCTGTGGGTCTCAGTGGTTTGTGGTTGTGTTTAGAAGTCTTTTCCTTTAGTTCTGCCTTCATCGCCTCACACTGTGCACGATTGTCTCTTCTTTTTCTGTGGTCTGGTATAACTATGCCATTTTTCTGCTGTACCGATACAATCCGTGTTTCTGCAAAGGACTTGCCAAAATTTAAAAAGCTACCGGGAGCTGCACCACCTTCCCTTTGGCTGGGCTGCCTCAGCATGGATTTGTTGTCATTCCCAGGGCTGTTTCTCATTCTGTCTTTCTTGTGTGGTTTTTTCAAAGAGTGGGTTAGAGATGTGCCCATTTGTTTCCTGAAGAATGCAGAATGCCATTTCAAATCCTCGATCTTAGGAGCATTGGGGCCCAGAGATGGACTATTGAACAACACCGTGTTTTCCATTGAGGGGAATGAGGAAGGCACACCTAAATGTAAACAAATTAAGTTCAAGTCAAGCAATTCCATGTTTGGGTAAATACCACTTTTTATGTACCTATTTTAACTCTGTTCCTCATGCCTGAGACGTTCTTCAGCATAAATGAGTATTTAGTTGCCTATGCAGCCCCTTTACGTCACAGTTACGTACGTTACTTTCCCGTAGCCATGCTGCACCTCTTTACACTTGTAGCAAATAGGAATCCTAGCACTATTATATCTACTAAGACAGAGAGACTCCTCAAAGAGGGGGGAAAAAAGCAACCAGCAAGTGGGTCTGATTGATTCCATCTAAAATGTGGTTTATTAGTTACTGAATACTTTTAAGGACATTCTAGTTAATGCAGGAACTTTGAAGGTATTAATCTTTCTGAGAAAAGACTACTGCCAATGAGATTAGGTGAAAAAAACATGTTTTAAAACCAGAGTGCTACCTCTTCAAAATTCATTTCTTTAAAGTGCCATCTATGATGCAAAGAAGCACATACTAAACACTAATGCAGCGGCACTAATAAACCACAGCCTTCCCAGGTACCATATGGCACTGGAATGTAAGTCATGGTCTCTCTGTCAGAAGGAGTCATTTAAGAGTCACACCAGGAAGGATCTGAAGCAGTAAGCCATTCAGTGCCCCATGGATAAGAACACAGACTTACCAGTTTCTATAGCATTAGAGCTACACAGAGCTTCATTTTTTCTTCCAATCTGCTAATGCATGGTGGACTACACAAGATTTTAATGAGAATAAACGACGTCCTGTTTGTCCTTCAAAATTAGTCATTAGCCTGTAACCAAACCTTTCAATGCTTGTGCCTGTGGTCTTATGTGAAAAAGATATAACACTGAAGCATACCTGAAACTCTTTCTTGTTCCAACTGCTTTGCGTAGATATTAAATATCTGTTCTTGAACTTTGCAAACAGACCTCTTGATTTTTTCCCTTCGGGTCACCATGTAAGTGAGATTACGCACCTAGAAGACATCAAGTTGATGAGTTTTACAGGAATTGTGTTTCTATAATGTTGTCAATCCATGCTTTGAATTAATTCAGTTTAAGTACTATACACCATTTGAACCAGTTAGTAATGTATTTAAGTTTAACCTTCTCCAACACACTTCTTAGAAAAGAGTCTTAAATACAATTTAATTGACAGATTATTCCATCAGATTTGGGAGGGCGACAGCACAGAAGTAACTTCTATGAACACCTGAATCACACATAAATACAGAAAATCTGGAGAAATGCTGGAAATACTTAAATATACTCAGTATTAAATAGCCTCGCACCATTTGCTTCTTATTGTTTGAGACATAACAGAAAATTATACTGAATTAATAGCATGAAAATGTGGAGAGCAGTACCAGTCCTTCTGATGACCCTGCCACTGTAGTATGATTGATCAAAATGAAGGCAGGCCACTCTATCCGTGCGGTAGCACATGGAGGTAGCAGGGACTGGAAACAGTAACAAAATGATTATTTAATATTTTTACTACCTCTGGGGTTTTTAGAAGAAAACTACATTTCTGCCCTTAAAATGTGACTGTCCAATCTAGACAGCTGTGTAAGTTTCACAACCACCACACCGCTACAGCTTCAAAGTAATTTCTTTCCCAGCTGAGGGAATCTCAGAAGTATGCATGGGTGCTCCCAAGGCTCCTCCTCTCTCCGTTCGGTGGAGCTGCATATAGCGTGGTGCCCTGTGGATTACAACCTTGTCGGCTGATGTCACAGTGGTTAAGGAGGAGACATTTAACAAGTGTGACTGTTTTGGTAAGGTCCTGCTCTATTAAAGGCTTCCAGTCCTGGGACAGCCAGTACTTTTAAGTACCTGTCATTACTCTGTGGATTTGAATTGAAAGGCTTCATCTAGCCCTGGTACGCTTTCTGAACAGTCCATGGCCGCCTGATCTGCCTTGTCTGATCCAAGCTGCACAACACACGTGCTATGTCCACAGAAATACCTGTTTCCTTAGGTGAACTGGATGACATGATTCCAAAATCTGCTTCTAGATGGATGATGCTATTACTAATGTTGTTCATAATCAAGTCTACCCGACTTTATCTCGGAGAAAAAAAACTTAGGCCCCATTTTTTATTTTTTTTTTCATCCAAGATAACTTGAATGTACAATCAGTGGGAACGAGAGTAGTAAAATACTGAAAATATTACTGGAATGATGTATCTTCTTTTGACATCACACTTAAAAATGGAAAGGATACATACAGAATAAGACCCAGAGAACACAGTGACAAACTCAACTTCTTTAGATGATCAAAGAGAAGATTAAAAGAAATGTCGTGTACACGGAACAGAAGCAAAGATACTAGGTAACAGCTAGCTCACTGAGCTACAGAAGTGTCATGGGCTGGAAGCTGAAACCAGGAAAAAAACTTCAAAAGAAAAACTGCAGTGATTCATTAGAAGAGTAATTAGCCATCGGGATCCTCTGCAAAGGATGCAGTAGATGTATGAACACCTGCTGTCCTGATTTAAAGACTAGATGGTATTCTGGAAGAAAGACTCTAGTTCACCCACAGGTTACTGAGGCTAAGGAGCCCTACTGAGCTGGGTTCCGTACGTGGCCTTCGTGAGCCATACGCTGTATGAACATGAAAAACTAAAATAATTTCAGTACTTTCTGGCTCTAACATATCTTAAACTCTACTAGTTAACCCCCCCCAAAAAAAGCAAAAAGGAAGGAATTCAGGTCATTACAGCATCAGATGTACTTAAGATAAAACACCAAACTGATCCTACTGAACTGTTCTTTAAACATTGAAAACCTAATTGAGTGGAATTATCACGTGCCTCCCAAACTTATTACACAGATAGCCCAGTGAAAGGTCATCCTACTACGCTGTGTCAATGAAAAACAGATCTGCTGCAAATCAAGGTAAGTTTCATAATCTTTTCCTTCTTGTGCACCACATGAAAGGAGCACAGAAAGCCCTTAAAGGCTAAAAAAGCTCCAGCTGGGGGTTGCAGTACAGTCCACAGCCATCAGCGTTAACCAGTAAAAAAGCAGAAGCAGAAATACAACAATCCAGTTATAAGGAGACTGGATGCTAGGAGCCAAGACCCGCTGGCCCTGTGAACTAACCCTCTTATTTGAAAAGGCTAATTGCGTGCTCTGTAGAAATTTAGTGTTAACGGTCTTTTCTGACAACACAGCTTTGAGTTAAGATGCAGCATGGAGTGCCTGCACGCAGGGGCAATAACTGAGCGCGCAGTTTTGGCTAACGAAGAGCAGCACACCTTGCACAAGTGCAGGCAGTGCTGTGGCTTACCCGCTCTAGGTCCTGACGGAGGTGTGTGAAGAGCTGCAATCTTCTGAACAGAACATCCTGTTCCCGTTTAGCCAGATTGTCCTCTTCATCCTTCTTTGGGGTGATCAAAGGCTTATTGAAGTTGGCTTTTCTCTTCAGCTTCCAGTACTGGTATAGGAATCCCACCGGCTCCTCGGGCAGCCGCAGCGCTTTAGCTACTTCCAAAGACTCAACAAACGTGTAGAACTCATCCTCCAGCTGCTGGAGCTTTTGTTTGCGGAGGCTGACTCTGTGGGCCTCCTCCTGGTTTTGAGCCATGCTGTGGAAAGGGTCCATGTGGGCAGGAAGAGAGCTGTCCTGAATCCCATTCCCGTTCTCCTGGCCTGGGCTTTCATTGAAAGTTTCATCATCCGCTTTCTTGGTGGAGCTGTGCTTGGGACAGTACGACTTAAATTTCACCTCGTCATTCTCTGCCAGTATGGTCTTCATCTCCAAGCCACGGTCAAACGCACAGGTGACATGAAAGGCTGTTCTGCAGTTCTTCACTGAACACTACAGAAATTAAATTGAAATTAATCAAATATAAATTTAAGAAGCCACACTGCCTAAAACTATTCAAGCAACCAGGACTGCTTTGGAAGAACAACCCCTGTTACTGCACTCTGCTTCAAAGCTGCAGGTACTTTCTTTCTCTTTTTAATTAGGTTTACGATTTAGTGCTTTCAGGCCAGGCAACGATCAAGTGGCCCGGTGGGACAGGAGTGGTTAACCCCCCCCAGCCCAATCACACTGTTCAATAACCAGCAAATCCACAAGAGAAGCGTTCTTCCCGTCACCAGAGCCACTCACGTAAGGCAGTGTTACACAAAGGAAAACGTTCCCCCTTTGACTGTGCCAGCGTGAGAGAGAGGCAAAAACATCTCAGTGGCTCCAGGCCAGTCTGATACTTTTAATTAAAAGTCTTTCCCGGCACCTGGACCCATGCTACCCAAAAGGCCTCAACCGAGGGGAATATTTTTTTTCCTGTTATCCCAATTTTATAATGTCAAATATTAAATCACTGTCAATCACTACTTCACTGACTACAGGCTGCACTTCACCTGGGAAATGAGGAGAACAGGAAATTCAATTTTTTGTCATTTTTCTTCCCTCCCAGTGAACCCAGCCATCATGGAGTCATGGGCACTAGTTCAGCTGATTTAGCACTTAATTATATGTAACTTCCTCTTGCAAAATGCTGTCATAGCTATTGCCAGCCACAAACTGAAAGGTTTAAAAATATATATGTATGTATATACACACACGCATACATATGCATTTGTATCAACTCACACCTCTGCTTCCAGTGAAAAGAATTTAAAGTGGAAACGAACATTAGTGCTATGAACTAGGAGGAAAGAAAACTATGCTTAACCCAAGTCATCTAAGCTTAAAGAGAAATGCATTGCACTAAGATGTTTATACAGTACTTTGTAAAGAAGCCAAGTATCTTTCTCCTCTGGGTTTTCCTGCTCAGGTTGACTCAGCAGCCAGATGGCATATAAAGGTACGACAGAGTTTAAACTGCATAAGTTTCAAATGAACATTCTTTAATAAAATCAACATATAAAAGGAATTAAAAAATACCAAGGCATCTTTTGCCCTTTCCTCTCTTACTAACGGGGCAAAAGCAGACCAACGGGAACACCAGACAGTACAGAAGAGTACTTTAGCCATGGTTTCCAAGCTGCTATCGTTTAAAATAATTAGCTGTTAGTGTGGCTAACGTTTTACTGGGAGAAGAGGGGAAAGCCTGTCTCATCGGAAGGAAATCTGCTGAACCTGGGAGATTATGCAGTCTCGTTTTTCCCAGCTTATTGCAGCTGCTCTCTGCCCAGCCTGACGCACGCTTCCAGCTGCCGGCTTTCCTAATTGTTGTGCACATCTCACAACATCTCTGGAGGATCTCTCTCTCAGTTCCTCCAGTTAATGCTACTTCCTTTCTATTGCAGTGGCTTTGTATAATATTCGTCTCTGCTGTATAAAATTTCACAACACAAATCTAAATATTTCTCACTGTTAGCTTAATGATACCAAGATTTACACAACTCCTATAAAATGTCTGGCAAAACTGTAATTTTTTGTCTCTCCCCTGTAATCTCAAATGTAGAACTGTCTGAAGTGGCAGCCATCATGCCTGCATGTCATCCTGTGTTGTCACTAGAAGGGGAGAGGTGAGATCAGAAGAAATATGGAAGGACAGCCCCTTCTCCCCTGCACACTAACATACATAAATACTCAAGCGTTCAACTTAAACTACTATAAGTTACCCCTCAGAACAGGTCTGGAGAACGGACAAAACAGTTTCAACTACATAGCAGCAGCCAAGAGGAAGGGGACAGGTCTGCGAGGAGGGATTACGATTGCAAATTTATATGCTGTGGACAGATTTATTTTCTCTACTTAACATTTACTATTTTATACATTCCTTAAATGGAAACGGATTGATAGGTTTCACTGGAACTACTGCTGCATTTCTGTTTTACAACTTTTTCTGGCAACCTCATTGAATGACTTAGAGCAGAGGAAAAAAGGAAATGGATAAAACCTAATTTTTAAAAAAGTGTAGGGCTTTAGAAATTTCTATGTCTTAATGCTGGTTTTACCATCGTGGATCCTGTAACATTAGGCTAGCCGCTAGAAAGAGCTCGACTTCTTATGAAACAGTAGTACCTTCCCATCTGTCTCGGGAAGCTTTATAAGGATCATTTTGCTGAAGTATATGAAGCACTTTGAAGGCGAAGAACACTACCACAATACTAAGCTACATTTTATTTTCTTTTTCTACACCATCACAACACCGCTCTGCGTGGGTGGTGACCCATTTGTTCTCAAGTAAAGTAGATCAAACTTTTGTCTTGTATCTCAGGAAACCAAGTGTCTCCTCTTTCAAAAATTTGGGGCTTGGTAATGTGTTTTCTCAGTCTTTCTAGATTTTAAAATTGTTCTTAAAATGATTATTTAACATTCCTGAGTGATTTTCCACTGTAAAGGATCTGCAAGTGCTTTACAGCTAACAACCCAATATAAATATGCACATGAAACCACATTGCCCAGTCTGCAGTGCTCTGCTGCAGATCAATTCAGTTATTTAACAGCGACAATTACACACAGGCTACGGTGAGAAAGGCTGAACACAAATCCAACTGAAACTCCAGAGAGATTTTCAGAAGTATGCAATGAGACAAACTGGCACTGACCCAAGTATGTGAGTTGTTGGTATGAAACAAATGGCTTTATAGTGCTGGCTTTATAGTTTAATTATTTACTGCATACGGAAATCATTCTTTTTGAATTATGAAGACTAGACATTTCTTTTGATTCTGCTCCATCTTGCTGTTTTGGGCAGTCATCATCCCTGAGCTCAAGTGAGTACAAGTCAGAAGGAGAACATGCACTGCTTTCTACAGCAATGTGAACTGGGAAACCCACACCCAGGAGGGTTTTTTTCCCCCCTTAGAAACACCAAGAGCTCCAGAATCTACCCACAACCAATGGAGGAAACGGGGCTCATTTGCACAGCTTGTGGCTTGCTTGAATCTCCAGGTGGACCAGTCAATCAACCTGTTTCTTTCCTACTGCTCAAAAAGCCTAATATTGAGTGATCAGATATTCTCCTCAGCAACTTAAAAGCTGGACCAACAATAAAACAGTTACAGAAAAAATAGTTATAGCCAAAACACTCCAATGTTAAGTAGTACCTAAAATTAGAAATTCAAAGCTACAACTAGCTTTATCATGAAAGTGAAAGTGTTCACTTCCACTCACTTCACTGAGAGCTGGGCATGCTCAGCACCTTAAAAATTCAGGTTGTTACAGGGAATACTCAACTCCCACTGAGGTATCCAACTTGTCTTAGAAGTCACTAAACAGCAGATAGGTTTCAGCACAGAAGCTTTCAGCATTCAAGCTTCATTTTTTTTATGTGATACATCACAGAAATATAGGGGTTTTCCTCTACTCAACAACATTTAAGTTTTATTTCAGTGTACTAATAAACATATTAGCCTATCTACAAATTAGGAAGTCTTATGGGATGACCTGGCTATTATTAAAATTTTACTAGAAAGTAAGAGCACACTAACATTCCAAAGTACTCTGTGCAACTAAGTCCATAGTAACAAACAGGAAATCAAAGACAGTTTACTGCAGATACACATTTTGTGTATCTACTAAAAGCTGACAAAACAAAACACACGGAAATTTGTGCGATTAAATTACCTGTATAGATGCTCCAACTTTTTCATTACAAAGGCTGCACACCAGTGCCCATCTACTGCTGGGAATGTGAGAAACCTTTGTAATGGGCTCCATTTTTTCTGGGCTTCCAATGCTCACCTAAGAAAAAAAGGGTTAAAACACACGGAGTGACTGTTACAGTGTTAACTGAAAAGGGAAACAATTTTATCAAAGAAATCAAATTCCTTGTGTACATATGCAAAATTAGCATGTTCCAAGTTCCTTGGTTTATAAGGAACTGAAAAAATTAAAATTCCTTTTTTAAAAAATCAGTTACTCATTGCATGAACAAAACAGCTTCAAGGTGAAGTCCTCCAAGTTAAAATGATTGTACAGGATGAGTATTTTGATTATGAGAACCCACAGCAATTCTCACTGTCACATCCAAACCTTCCTGATTCACCTTTAATGTTCCGTTTACAAAATAAAACAGTAAACAGTACTTTGTCTGCTTGTTAAATGAGCTTTGTCAGCAGCAAAGGCCTAATTTTTTGAAGCCTAATTTTGGTTGACAAAGGTAATGTAATTACTTTCTTTATAAATGATGCTTCATCCTGTCAGACTTTACACCTAATGGAAATTCTTTTATACTGCCTTCCTAAAAATCACCATGTATGTGCTACACTCAGTGTAGCAACACACACTGGGTTGAAGAATGTTTTTAACAGATTTCTTCTCTCCCAGAATCACTGCAGCCCAGAACTCCCAGAGGATTGGCACCTACCTCTGGAATCCACAGAGCACAGCTAACGTGGACCCACTTGGTGCCACTCCGGGTCGGTTTCATGGCGCCGCCCTTCTTGGGACACAGCAAACACTTGGGCTGAACGCCAAGCGCGCAGGTCCTGCACAGCCAGCTGCCTTCCGGCACCTTCAGGATCCCGTAACACGCCTGTATTCCCATTTACAGAAAAGGGAAAGAAAACAAAAGAAACAACATGCGTTTCTGTTACTTCTTAGCTGTTTACACGTAGCCTCTCACAACTCTCAAAATGTTCTTTATGGAATTTCTAAAACTGTAGAAATATTAGCTTGTGGAGGATCTCATGAACTTGGCCAACCACATTACCCATGCATTGCCCTAAAAGATCTTTCAGTGAAAGCAGCAGAAGTCATGACCAGCTGTTATGGAAAAAAACACTGCCCACTTCAGCTGGGAAAACAAAGAATGTGTTTACCAGCCCAAAGAACAAAGGGACTCCTGACGGACACCCCTGTCAGCAGTGAGCGAGGATGAAGTTCAGTATCACCAAGACTACAACTAACAGGAACTGGACTGTATTTAGTTCAAAAGGCAAGAACCGCAAATTCAAGAGCTCTGCTGTGCAATACTCAATGTTATTCCACAGCATTGGGGTTTACTTCTTATTCAGAGGGAAAAGCGCAGAACAGCACCTAATTAAGACCACTTTTTTCAGAAGATTGCATCTTTATGGAGACCTCTGTCCAACTTACTGACAGTTTTAACTCTCTTAAGTTTCAGATTTGATGGGATCAGAGAACCGCTACAGGTCTAAAAATGTCCACTTTACTCTGAGTATCTTGCAAGATAGCCGTTTGTACCTTACAGCTGTCACAGGCATATTTCTTTACCATTAGTACAAATACATTTCAGTAACACATGCAAGAAAATGCCATTCTTGCTCATCAGACAACACAGCTTTCTGAACACTGAATGACAAAGTAAACTTCTTAAAGTTGGGAAGGAAGGACAGGGTGATAGGAAAGCATCTGCCACAGTAAGAAGCATCCACAAAAATAGATAGGCTAAAATTGTGTCTGTTCTTCCATGCTGAGAAGACTTATTAATTGCCACGGAAAGGTGGCACATAATAATGCTTCATTAGCTCAGCTCAGGTCAGTAGGTTCTCAATTAAATTAAAAGGATATAATAAATCCTATTTGTGTCCCTACTGATTGCCTGATCTCCCTTCTGAGCTTTAGTTGCTGATACTAAAGGTGTGTTAGCCCCAGGAGTGCGCAGAAAGAGAGGAAAAGAATATAGCAAGAGAAGTGACCAGGTGAGAATGTACAACAATACACGTGTATGTTTTGGGGAGGCTATTGCTCACCTTGTAACTTCCTCCACACAGACACAGTACCACTTTTAACTCTCTCCGCATGACACTTCTAGAATTATATGTAACAATTCCCCTTCTCAATTACGTAATTTCTGAATTCATCCTACCACTTAATGGTGAATTCTGCAAGAACTTAACAGATCAATGTCTGTCACTGGAAGAAATCCAACCCGTTATCTGTAATGGTTTGGGAAAGTTTCTGTCACCACCCCTACACTCCCCCAGTGTGCCCTGGCTGCCATACCTGGTGCACACAAATATTGCATTTGTCACAAAACACCATTTCGTTGCCATCTTCTCCATCTGGAGACTGACAGACGTCACAGACTACATCTTCATCATATTCAATCCCAAGTCCTTCTTCCGTCTCGATAGCATGGTTCATGTTATCATAGCATCGTTGTTCAAACTCCTCTATGACCCTTTCCATCGTGTACTCGTCCAGCTCAGGCATCCCTGGAAAACAGTTGTTGTTATTTATGTAAAGGAAAGAGTGGTAACCCCCACCACACACAACTCCAGCTTATTTTTAACAGCTGAGTAGATACAACCAACCCCCACACGTACAGAGGTCATTCTGAGACAATCATGCCTATTTCAGCATAAAGTAGGGAAACAAAAGAAAAAGTCAAAGAAGTCTTATAACTGTATTAAACTAATAGAAGTGGAGTATCCAAACCAATCTTTCAAAATCCTGAGAAAAACTGATTTTGTCTTCCTGGTCTTGTTCTCATTTTTCCTTCTGGAACAGCACTGTCTAAGGCTTTCGCTTCAATTTTGCAACCCAGATGTTGACGCTTTGGTGAAAGATTTAAGAGCGTTTTGAACCAAAAGTGATAGGGGTAGTGGGGGAAATCAATGAAAAAATCTGCTATGATACCTGTAGCAAACTTGCAGTTTCTAACAACAGTTGTTGGGTTTTTACTTCTAATCTGGGATTTGGTCTTTTCAAACAGCATCCATCAGAAAATTATTCCTGACACCACAGCTACAGGCTGATTACATTATAGTATTCTATAATTCAAATTTGTTAATTATATTAAATTACTATTACAGACCTGAAAAAATATCTATCATAGAAACAGCAAGAAAAATATCAAAAAAAGAGCACAGTGCTTCCCGCTGCAGCTTCCATCTCTCGCTTGCTGTGACAATGAGCTGGCTGTAATACTTCCAAGTTGGTACTACACCAACCTTTACCACAAAATCATGCCACACAAACACCTGTGAAACCAAGAAAGCTATGCTACTGCAAACCATCACTTTCCTCTTGCAAAGTCAGTTTAGCACGAGAATTTCCGTATACTTGTATCACTATAATGAAGCGTGGGCTAAGGATATCCTGCTTTTGGTCTAATTCCCAATACCTTACATTTACTATGTTTACATACCCAAGATGGCAACCTCATGATGTGTGTTTTAACAAGAAAATCCTTCCTTTGGCTCTCCCTGTGAATAACTGAGCCACAAATTCCACAAAACAAAGAAGAAAAAAACCCTCTCTACCTTCCCCACATCAGAAGACAAACACTCTACAAAAGTACTTCCAGCTTCCCTTACTGACAAGTAAACCCTTGCATCCCGTACTACTCAAACTGAGCAGCTGAAAGGGAGCAAGAGGGAACGTCCAAAATCCTGCTCATGAAAGACACTGAATTTTGCCCTGGAGCCCAGACATACAGCACCAGCAAAGCAGGTGATGGCAGGTGTTAGACCAGTTTGCAACTAAATTCTAACCTCATGACGGCTATCACTTTATAAAAACCCCTTAGAGGTATGTCATTGACTGTGCATTTATAAGGGTTAAAAAAGAAGGGAATCAAGGGGCTGCGGCTTCGGTTCAAATGTTTACATTCATTCTTTTAAAGACAGAATATACATTTTCAGTACCTGAAGCACCCTAACAGGTATCAAAGAAAACATGGGGAATTCATAGCTGCAGGAAACCATAAAGGAAGTGCTACAGCTGCAGATCAGGAAATATTTCACTTTTCAAATGCCCATTAACACTACCTATAGAGTGCAGTGTCTGATAGAGCACCCAGTTACATATTTCAAGACCCGTAATGTACTGCCTGGTACTGACAGGAGCATTTCCTTCCCTCTGCGTACAGCAAAACAGAGTGGATAAAGATTTGCAGCAAACAAACTACAAGAAACTACACCAAAATACAACATGAAAGATTGGATCTGTAAAATTCTAGCTGTTCCGTGTTTCGTGTGCAATGTGTACTTTTGAAGGTTGTGCTGGTGTAGCAGAATGGTGACCACGGGGCTTCGTGCACAGGTACAAAGCTGCATGACAAAGAGCCCCTCTTGAGCGCTTCATCACTAATGCTATTCACACCCCAGTGTAACACTGTGGTAGCTCTCCTCTGGTTTGGGCAAAAGACAGACAGAAGGGATTATCTACATTGGGTAGATGGATATCCATTACAAATCATAAAATGTATTTTTAATTTTTCTTTGAAGAAAGCTAACAGGACTTGCTGCTGCTGTTTTCCTGAAGATAACTGGAAAGGTAACCTAAATTCTTGAATCTTGAGCTGTTTTGAAATCATCTAAGCCCGACACTAAACCTGAGAAGGCTTGACTTGAGATCTGGAAAAAAGGCTTGGCTGAGAGACCAGGTCAAGGCTGGGTCATCTGTTTCTTCCCTATGTGGGTTTAAAAAGGAGAAACTTTTTAAAAGTTATAAATGGTCAGTTTGTGGTTTACCAAGTCTTCAGCCATGCCACGTATGGGCTACAGCCAGGTAAAACCCATATGACTACACTATAACCCAAAGCAGGGAACAGCCACAATGCTAAAACAAAAAATCAACAGTGTTCACCAACATGTCCAAACTTCTTCCAGCTGGCACAGCATCTTTTCCCTTGTCTAAACAATGTGCTAGAAGTTCTGTGCTGACTTACATCCTCTTCAGTTCCACTGAAAACCCCTCCTGAAGCACACGCCTTACCAAAGAAATGTTCCTGTTCTTGCCCTGCTCCCCTGCCCCTTCCCACACACAACCCACCCTGTAGGAAAGGGTTGCTCCCCCTTGTGACAGCTCCTCCTCCTGCTTCAGGACTGGAGCACACGGTCACAGTAAGGTTGGGGAGGTTCCTCCAATAAATCACTGCAGGAATTTCTTACTGTCTCATTCCCTGCACAATTCAGCTAGCATAGGTTCTCTAAACCTCCCAAGACTCCTTTGTTTACCTTCCTCGCACTGAGCACCACCAGCTAAAAGATGATACGAATATGTGACACAGAGAAAAATAAATAAATAAATAAAAGGACTAACAGGAAAAACTACTGGAATGGTCTATCTGATGTTCTCTTCAAGGACCATGATGGCAAAACGGAAACTTTGTGATAATTCCCTTGTGAAATGGAAAGCAGCAGAGAAAAAACCCAAGTGGCCAGATTCTGACCTGGTCTAAGCAGATACAACTCAGCAGTTATGAAAGCATGTATCTTCAGGCTTAATCACATCAGGGCTGGTCTCCCATGGCTACCCCAACTCATATGATTACTATCTCTTCATACCTCGATCATCTCTTCCCACTGCTGCCCTCCCTAAAATTATTAAGATTGCCAGTTTTTTAAAAAAAAAAAAAGGAACAAAAACACAAGCATTCATTGCTCACCCATTTCTTTGAATTCTTCATTGGCAAGTTGCAACCATGCTACGTCCACATCATTGAGATCGTAGCGACACACGCTGTCTGCTAAGGTTCGAATGTCAACATAGCCCAGCTCTGGAGGCTCCGAACCTGAAGAAACAGTATACTTCCTGGGACGCGTAAAGGTGACAGCTTTCGTCTCAGACACAATCCTGAAACAAACAGACAGACAGACGTCAGGTATGTTGGGTTGCTGAGAGACTTGTTTCTAGAGAATTCAAAATGCCTCTTTCTAAGTGACTAACAATCATCAGCAATCATCTAACCGTCTAAGCAAACATCTTGCACCACAGAGAAAGCAGTACAGTGCACTTTCATAACGGATTGGCAGTATTGTAAGAAATTAATTGGAGTTGTCTAGAAACCCAATTCATTACCAGAATTCTGAATAAAATGAAAAGATTAGAGGACAGAGCTGTGCTTATTCTTATCTGAAATTCACACTTGTTTAGAGTAGGAACACTATTTATGTAGTGATGGCTGCCATGTACACAGATGTTGAACTCTGTTTTAAGACTTTTTTTTTTTTAAATCAATCTCTTTAGCTAATACCAAGATCAAGAAAATTCAAGGAAAAAAAAAATAGTATTTCCTACTACATTTGAAGTTTTCTTTCTTACGGTATGTTTCTTCTGAATTTTTTTTTTTTGGTGTGTGTTTGTACGTAGCTACAGAATTGCCACCTTTGTGAAATTCAGAAGGCCTTTCCACAGAGAATCAGTACTTTGCACTAGGTTCACCTTCACTTACCCAAGCAGATCTAAGCTCTGGCACCCTGGGTCTGCATTTCCTCTTGCACAATCACTAATGTCATGCTGGGCCAAGCGTAAATATGAATCAGCTGCTACTGAAACTACCTTCTCTCAGGTTTTGGAGGCTCCAGCTGGCCAACAACCAACCATGAAAGCGTATTTTAGCTGCAAGCCAACTGAAATTTTGTCCAACCACAGGCACCGGTTCAGGAAACGGTAAAGTATCTACAGCACATAACTTGTTCTAGGTCAGATTCCTGCAATGCTGCAACTTTGCAAAACCAGGAGCTGGGGGCAAAACCGCCCAATTCACAAAGGACAGCAGTCATTCTACCAGCAAGCTGCTGACTTGCCTCCAAACAGCAAGATAACTTTGTCAGTCCTGCTGCAGCACAGTTCTCTCAGTAGAGGACACTGCGCCTTCTCTTAGTTAACTGCACATGCTGAAATTCAGATTGGATGAAACCCACTTCACGATGTAACACTGGTGCCTCCAGGAGCAACAGGCCACGCTGCCAAATGACTGCCTCCCTCCTGCAGCACCAGTGTTGATGACTTTTTGGTACTCTAGTGCTACAAGGGAGGAGATAGCACCACTCCATGTAGACACCTGTTTCTCCTGGGAACAGCCTGAGCTCCACAACAAGCAGGACATCCTCCACCCTATTTTGCCCCCATCTGAGGTGCAACGTATTAACTCCTCCTATCAGGAGACCCTGATCTGCCACTACTGTACTGCACATACAGATCTCAGTAAATCCTCTACCTATTTTGGTCTCCTGCACAGCCCTAAATCTTCCCCTTATCTAGCTTATTTCAGACAACAATCTGAGAAATGGTGGGCACGAGCCAAATGCTGAATTTGGCGCTTCTGAGGTGCAGAAGGGGACTGTGGAAGAATATGAATCTGAATGACCTTGCCAGCCTAACTGCACTGCCCAAACTGTTCCTCGTCATATGGCACAGTATTAAAATATTACAGACTACTACATCTCACAGAGAATTTACTTTAAACTGGGCACTGCTCTCTGAATCTTCTGTAATGTAAATTCTTTCCTGAGTACCCCTCCACGCAGAAATCATAACATCTGGACAGCACCCTGCACATGCTGGCTAAATACCACTGTAGTGGCACAGGAGAAATAAGCACGGGTAGTTTGACTTCAAAACCAACCACCTTCATCTCTTTATTTCTGTGATAGAAAGAAGTAAAAAAAAGCAACACTTACTACATACCAAAAAAAACCGTTAAAACTGAATTACCCATCTGACCGCATGCTTGCGCTGAATCACCACGCAGACTCACTCCTTTCCCCACCCTTCTGAACCTACCCTTGCTGCCCTGACCGGTTGCTACAAGGCCAAAACCTTTTATTGCCTATTAAGTACCTCATTAGCATCAGCTGTCTGTACTGTATTTTCCTGCTGTTCTACATCAGCTACTATTTGACTATTGCTGATGCAATTTACAGAACATGTTCCTCCCCTCCCAAAGTTAGGCACAGAACAGTTCCAGCACTCCAGCACCACCACTCCAGGGCTCTCCAAGTGTTCTGTGAGGGAGCCAACAGGATAATAATCGGGCATCAGAGGGCCACTGGTCACAGCATGTGCTCACCAGTAGGATGATACAAGACAGCTCAGCAACTAAAAAACAGTGCCTCCTGTGCTGATATGTACAACTGTGGGTGCCTTCTTTCCCTCTCTCTTTTAATAGCTTACATTTGGAGCAACACCTCTGTTGGACACTGGCAGAGAAAAGCTCTCTCCGAAGTGAGCACCTGGATCTAACATAGCCACCAAACCACCCCCCTGAAAGACAGAAGGTGGTAATCCCATGGAAGGTCTCCCTCTGCTAAAGTCCACAGGTCTCCTGGCCCTCCTGCAGCCTTGGGAGATGCTCGAAAGAGAAAGCAGTGAGGAGAAGACAATGTGAGCACACAGGTACAATATATGTGCATTTACGCAGGGACTCGGTGAGGTCAGTGGAGCAGGCTACAAGCACTGCAGGGAAACAGTATGCTCCCATGTTCTAAACCGCACAGCAGAGAGGAAAATGCTGAGTTCTCCTTGGAGCTCCAGGTCCAATTCTTCACAAGGAGAAAGAAGGAAAGAAAGAGTTTACCTGATGTGTGGGTAAGTTCCTCATTGTACAGACCTAGTGGGGCTGTGCAGTGGTCTGCAGGTTGCTGCACAGAACACAGAAAGCGCTAACAAACACTCCTGTAGTCCCCCTATTCCAAGGTTAAAGCTGGCAGATGCAGACCTGATAGAAGCAGTGTAGCGTTACCCAGAATTCTCTGCTGTATACCAGGGATTGGGCTGTTCCAGCCCCACCAGCACTGATGGGTCATTTGGTAATGCCTTATGGGCCAGCCTGGACTTACTCAAAGAGATCTAGTATTATTAAATGGCAATGATCCTTGTTCTTCTCACTTTCTCCAACGCCAATCCCAACTAAGCACAAAATAGACAGACAGGCTGCAGCACACTCCTGCCCTTACAACTGTACTGTTTAATTTGAAATGGAAAACATTATCTAAGTGTAACAAACAAGGTAAGGAAAATAAGGGTTTCTTGGAGAAGAGCTGGAAAATCTCACATTAATGTATTTAGTTACATGCACATCTGGATGGTTCTTAAAACAGCTGAAATGTTGTACAACAAACAATTTCCGAAGTAAATGAAACAACCACAAAAAATAACATGAAACCAAAATAAATGCTGTGTGTTCTCTAGCCCTTAAATCTGGCTTGTCACTGTTCCTTGAAAGGAACCTATGGCTTGGAACTAAGCACAAGAAGCATCAGACAAGGGCTCTCCCAGCAATGCTGAGTGAGGTCAAGTCTGGGCTTAAAAATAGAAGCTATTTTTAAGGTTCTGTCATCACACTCTATCCTAATGCAATGCCAAAAATTATTATCTGATATTCATATTTCAACACACTGGCAGAACCAGCCTGACTCTTGATGTCTCCGACCATTCAAAAAGCTGAGGCAGGTTGCTCTTCGTCTGTGAGAACCAAGACCTTTCTAGCTAGACACTGTGGAATAAAGCCGAAGAAGCCAAGGCAATGTAGACGTAAGCTGCTAGCATAAATGTATGTGTATTTTGTTTACATTCCTCCAAACTATACCTGGCTACTGGTTCTGGGATGGTCCCTGGGCTAACTGGCACCTGAACTCCCTTTTCCCACTCCTGCCTCCAGGGGTCTGCCAGCACATAGTATTCATCAGGGTTCAGCTGGAAGGAGTCATGTAACTTCATGGCAGTGATCAGGTCCGTTCTGAACACCTGCAAAGAGAGTGACCGAGAGAGAAAAATAGAGACACTGACATTTGATATTTACACTCTATGATTCACAGCTTCAGGGTAACCATGGAGCACAGTGTGTAACAAGGTCACTGTATCAACAGTGAACTAACCCAGCCCACTGCAGGACAGAAGTTGAGCTGCATCGCAGGGAAAGGGGTGGCTGAAGGTGCAAATACTGATAGAACGACTTCCCGCTAACTCCACTTACAAGTCCTGACGCTCCCCCTGCACTGCAGACATGATGCTAAAAGGTGCTACCCACTTTTACCTCCGTTTTGGCTGCAATAAAAGCTACAGGAGCGTTGCGTCTTAAAACAGCAGCACAAGTAAGACTCATTTTTGCTCCATGGCTTTTTGGTTTTTTTTAAATTATTGGAGCTCTGACTAATCCAAAGACATTCTAGAAATTCCCTGTGGTAGAAATCAAGGCGTGACTCTACCATGACCAGCCGCAAGAGGAAATTCTAAGGAGATGACTCTTTATGCAAGTATTTAAAATAATAACCCAAAAGACAAAATAAAATAAGGCCCAAACTGGAATTCTGGTGACAGCTCCACACTCAGCACAGGTGCTTGTTATGCGATCAGCTACAGACACCTCTGCATCATAGCTGTAATTTTACTTTGCCTTTGCAAAGGCATCCACCTCTAAAATATGCAGGATGCTTGGCAACTTTTGGGTTAGCAGCCATAAACAAGCAGCAATGCTGTCTGCAACAAGCTACAGAATGAAATACAAAGGGATTCACTCTTATAGCAGGCGTGCTGTGGTACGGTTGTGGCAGCTTCAGCCTGGTTTCCCACCGCCTGTCAGGGCTGCAGAAAGCAAAGGGTGCTATCACAGGCATCAGAACTACAAGCCTACACTTGTTTACACATCTTCCAGCTCTCCCCACCCTGCTCTCCCTGTAAGGCTGTAGACTATAGCAACTGCACTCAGCACTCCTCACCTCCACAACCACAAATTTTTAACTGCTCAATGCCATGTTCAAAGGAAAGGGTTAAAAGCAACCAGGTGACAGAAAATAAGCACAACCAGGACAAGAAAAAGGTATGTAACATCTTAAGAAAAGTTCTCCTGCAGACTTCTCAGTTTGTGGCAGACAGTCAACAACCACCCAGCCCCACGTTGCAGAGTTACAAAGGAAAAGACAGATTATCCGGGCAGTGCTCTTAGATACTCTTATGGGGCTGCTAATGGGGCAAAGTGACACAACCTCCCAGTCTCCTACCCAGTCCCAAACCAATGGCAACACTGGCTGGTTTACGTTAGCTCCAGCCAACTGCTGCACATGGCTGAGGAAGAACCAGATTTATACAGAGCGCTAATTAAGCAAACCTCCCCAGGACAGCTGCTTCTGTCATACACTATTCACACACCTGAAATCTCAATAGATTCCCTATGATTTTGGGGAAGTATTTTAGGGAAACAGTGAACCTGATGGTTAATTATACTTCTGAGAATATTTCAACGTGTGATTTGCCTTACCACACTGCACATCTCGAAACCCCTCCTCCCTCCCAACACACACATACTAACTATCCCACTTCTGTCTCAGTATGTTTCTGTTTCCGCTCTGGTTTTGTCATAAAAATAGCATAAAATCATGACATTTTTCTTAACACTTGTCTTGACATGTTCAGAAAAACTGCCAACATTAAAAAATGAAGAATAATATTACCATATGAAGGAAAGGGTGAATGCAGGTAATGAAATAGGATGAAATGTTTTAAACAATCAAATTACAAGTCCTGTGAGGCTCCAATCAAGAAATGAAAAATAAGCCACAAAGTAAACTGGCTCACAAAACAAACAAGCACAGCTGGCCAGGGGGCTCTGCACTTTGAAGTGATTTGAATTAAAGCCATCAAATGTCAAATGAAAAGAAGATTGAAAATATAAAATGGGATGCAGAACTTGCTCAATCTGAGAGCCAAAGTAACTCAGGCTCTCAGATGCATTTGTCTCAAAACTCCCTCAAAAGCAAGCTAATGCAGCACCTGACAGCCAAGAAACTCTTTCCCAGGCCAGTGGCCCTGTGACACCATTCTTTCTGCTCTAATTTCTGATGCAATCAGACTGCCTCGAGCAAAGCAGAGCTTACAGAAGTGCTGGCTCTCAGAAGCACTGAACACTTCAAATCTGAAGGGTGAAACCCTGGCCACGCTGAAGTCAATGGGAATTTTGCCACCAACTACAATGAGACCAGGATTTCACCCGGGGAGTTTAGCAAGTGTCACTTTTCTGCCAGCACGCTTATCATCAGAACAGCGTGCTGTGGCGAGCAGAGACAATGCAAACGGAAGGTGGGAGAGGGGGAGAAGGCCATGGAACAGAGCTGAAGGGAAGTACATGAGAAGTCCATCCAGGCTGAGAAAATGAAAGAGAACAGCACAAAACTGCAAAGATTCTGACAACAAATGCAAGGAAAGGGATAAGACAAAACAGAAGCACACAAAAACCAGCAAGATTTGTAATTATCTCAGATTATTTCTTGATAGCCTTTCATGAGGTAGTTCTCAAAACTGGGTCTAAGGGGCTACTTCTAAGGGATGTACAAAATATAACTAAGGAAAGCAAGCCTGTCACCAGCGAAAATAAATTTACCAGGGGTCTCCACATTCACCAGCCCCTCACCCCCCCCCCCCAAAAATAAAAGGAGTCTTTAACAGCCAACAATCAAAACAGAAGACTGGAAAACACCAGTACTAGGTGTAGTTCTCACTGAACAATGAATGGGATTCTTCTTGTGAAAACTCTTGTCTGGGACTTACATGTACTGTCATGGGGGAGATTAATAAAGCATGTTTTTTCTCAGCATCAATCACTCAATAATGCATCAGAAATACGTGTATTGGGCAAGCACGTTAAATGAAGAAATTCCATCTCCCAAAGCTAATGCTTTCTTTGCAGCCTCTACAAAATCTGCAGTGTAGTATTTGCCTGAAGATAGGGAGGTTCAGCAAGAATATTTCCAAAGAACTGGATCGCCTTTATGTGTTACTAAGAGTTGATCCATCCTGGAAAGTTCAAAGATTTACATCTCCCTTGATAGGACTTCCTCAAAGCACTATGCAAGACAGAACTGCCAGTAAGCAGATTCCTAGTTTCAGAAGCACTTTAACAAAGATCACATACTATGACCCAATACCAACTATGAAACAAATACACCTAACGTAAATGTTCACAAATCAAGCTACAAATAAACCCTGATGCCTAAAATACTAGCAGACTCTGCAGCTATGTTGAATGGGTGTCAGACTATAACAAAATTTACAGATAGAAACTAGTGTCTGTGCCAACAGCTGAACTCCCTAACCTCCTCGCAAATAGAAAAAAAAAAAGGAGGGTGGGGGTGGGGGGTGCCAGCTACAATGTAGCAAAAAGAAAAGAAAATGTAAATCAGAAGAAATAGATCTATTACCAGAACACGTATATGGCTTTGTATTTGATAGATGTAACAAAATGCAAATCAAATTCCAGAAATACCTCAGAAGGTTTTCGATCTTCATGTCTGGAACACGAAGTTCTCCGATGTCGAGATCTGGAATGCTGGGACCAGGTGGACAGACCTAGGATACAGAAATGATCATTTGCAGACACTGCTGCCATCCATCAATAAAAGCCTTCGCTCTCTCTGCACACCCAAGGCGGCCAGTTGACTTCAGTGGGACAATATGAGTAAGGCAAGACAGAAGCAGGCTTCTCTGACAAACCTCCAAAAGACTCTTTCAAAACGAACCAGAAAATAAAAGTTACCTGGTCGTAAACTTCTGCGATCACTCTTCTGCTTTTGTTTTGTTTGCAATTTTCTACCGATACATGCATGTATTGGCTGTACTGCACTTACCGGCCTTCCACCCAGCGTTTGAAGAAAGCTACCTCCTAACATGCTTCCCCCCGAGCATCAATAAACCACTTTCTGCAGATTAATAACTGACCAGGAGGTCTGCTGATAGCCTGAGATGTACTCTTTGAAGCTAATGTATTGATGTCCTACATATCTCTATCGGTTACCCAATTTTTACCAGAGCAAGCCTTTTAAAAATGAAGCATGCTACCATGCATGCAGAGTAGAGCCCAGAGTAGAGCTCACAAAACAAGCTGTTGACTCTTCTCTTGAGCAAATCTCTCAGTGCAGTTGTACGCTTTTTGTCTGCATACTTATTCATTACATTCCAGAGAAATAATACCTTTTTGTCTTGAAACCTTTTGACAGAGTCTCTGTCAGCTTTCAGAAATATTGTAACAGGAGAAAAGGAAAAAGAGAAAGAATCTACACTCCATTGACAAGGTAGAGCTTTAATACCAGAGTATATTATACCTGTGCAAATCAATTAATTTTAATTCGGTAAGATTTACAGGTATGGCAGATATTTTCCACTGCCAACTACACAGCAGTAATGAAAAAAAAAGCCAATAAATCCTTACGGGCTGGAGAGATGAAGGACTTGTCTGTATGACAGGGAAGCTAGGACCTACATGTTGAACGCTGAAGGATGGACACAAATTTTGCAACTCTGGGCATTAACTGTAGACAAATATGACACACCTGATGCAAAGGCCTTCCCACACTGCTCATTTCTTCACTGCCTGCGCGCATAGATGCTAGGAGTAAAAAGCATAAGGCTATAGTCCGTAAGAGCAACATCACATCACCCAGCAGAAACCTCTTGCATAGGATGGGATAAGTTCTCCATTAAAAACAAAAATTATTTTCAAAGTCCACTGACTGTCCAACACTTCCATTGGAAAGATAGGACTGAGTAACAAGTCATCAGAAGAACTGGTTATGTTGTAGTTACGCTTTTGTCTTCTCTTTTCAGTTAGGAATACATTAAGCAGTCTGCCCCAATAAAAACCACTCTGTAACAAAGCAATGAATAACAGATATTATGCAGAACATGCATAATGGTCAAAATTGAAGTAAGATACGCAGCAAACAGCTAAAAATCTTCTCTTCTGAAGTAAGAATATAGAAAAGATTCTTTTAGACAAATGTTAGTGTTTTAATACAAAAGCTGGTGATTTGAAAGGTTTTTTAAGAGTCATGGTCACTCTTCCTAAGCCCCTTTATTTTACAGTTATAATTTTCTATTTCTATGAAGGGAAAAAAAGAAAAAAAAAAAAAGGAAAAAAGTGACTGACTGCCATTTACTAATATGTGTGGAGAGCCAGACTCCAAATACCTTTTAACTACCATTCCATTTAAATCTTCTCTTGAAAACTAAAGAAAAAACACAAGCAGCAGTCTAAACTCCTTCTGAGGAGCCTATCAGCCTGTACCCAAACTCAACCTAAGAAAGCCAGAGGGCAATAAGTAAAATCACTCAGTGTCACATACACAGCTAAAATTCACGAAGGAAAACCAGATTTTTCCTGCAATATAACAATATAAACATTTTAACATTCAGAGAAATGTGTTTTCTTTAACCAACACCTCACTAGAAGACCTAGACCACATACATACCTACACAGATTAGTGTTCGGTTCTCATGGGTTCTGATGTTTTCCATCGGCAAGACATTAGTATCTAACCAACTATCTGCCACTGAGGTATTCAGCTAGTTACACCACTGCACCAGTAAGTCAGACACTTTGACATTTCTAATTCATTTGTAGATCTGAGTGTTTCGTGCACTGCTGGACCTGGGGAAGGGAGTCTGCATGCCAGATAAGGAACTAAGAACAACAAGCTGTATTGGCAAAGTGATGTTTGATTCTGAAGTTTTTGTGTGAGAAGAGCTGGTGAGTCTGGTGGCTTTAATACAGTTATTCCCAAGTAATGCATGCATCTGGCAAAATTAGAGCAGTAGCACTATGATGTACTTCTGGATCTTTACCCATGTGTTTTAATTCAGCTCTGATGACAACTTGTCATAAACTGAAGACAAGTAAGCAAGCATATGGGCATATGGGCTTTTTTTTTTTTTAACGTTAATATTCAAACATGGATTTCCAGGTCTCTCATGCCACAGAGAAGCTACAAAGGTGAGGAGTAAAATAATCCCTACCATATCGTCCATCTCCATTTCTTTACTGTGTCATCTGCAGATGCTACACATCAAAACAGTGTCTTAAATGTGTACTTCTATTTTAGACACAGTCCAGGTAACACAAGGCTTAGACCCCTGGATTAACTAACTATTCCACGCAACATGAAAGGTCAACTCTTAGCACCAAAACTACAGAATCTTCATTTTAAATTACTATTTTAAAGCACTATACAAAAGCACACTATGTAAAATTTCCATGCATCAGGGACAACTGAAATGCAGCCAGCCTTCCTCGGGATATATTATAATGAGTATTTTTCCATGCTAACTAACTTCCTACAATGAATATGGGAAGTAATAGTTTCTTACGTAGTTCTGTAATAGCTGTTTCCTTGCACATAAAATTGGTGAATGCACAGTGTAAACACACCATGTTTTCAGCAAGTTACTGAAGAGACTGTTGTATTTTTCTGAGCAGTGCAAACTGACTGTACATAACCCTAGGAGAAAAAGGTGGAAGAATTTCTCATGGGAATGAGATTTTACTACCCACTAAGATCTGTAACTGTAGCTAACAGGTGACCTTTGCCAAGGGTTTCACTTCAATAGGGACAACATTTACTCAATGAATAAACAAAACCCACCTTACAAGACGCATATTCACAGATTCAAACAACCACCACTTAGACACAAAAATACAAGAAATTGAAGGAGCCAGTAAAATGATAGTAAAATATCCAGCCTATAACAGTATTAAATTTAACTGCTTCTGAAATCTCAAATAAGAGTTTCAACTCTGCTTCCATTATAGTTAATGGCAAAATATCACTGCCTTCAACAGTGCCAAGACCAGGTGACTGAATTACCCAAAGCTGCTTTCATTAATAAGCAATCCACCCACTCCGAGTATACCAATAAAAGTGCAGGAGGAAAATGAAGGATGTTACTTGCCTTTTAAGCATCCTTCCCATATTTTCATACCTAATCCAGAAGAGGGACCTCACTAAAAGAAAAAGTTCACAGGCAATTACACCTACTTCAGTGATTAATGACCTGATTTTTACATCTAAATACATGAAGTAAGAACCATTCCTGGATTATACAGAAGGAACACTCTACCGTGGTCAAAACATAGGACTCAAAACAGCTCTTATGTACTACAAAAGCACATAAACCTAATGGAGTTATTTTAGAAAGATTCCAGACACTTTTCACCAAAATTATCCTCTTGCATTAAGTATGCAAGTTTACTATATTCATCAACAGTTTTCTGAATACTAGCCTTCATCCCAAACTGGATTAGGATCACCAGGACTAGAAAAACAATTAAAGATCAAGACAGAGTTAAACCCAGTTTTCATAAAATAATCAAAAAAAAACCCATCAGGGAAGTCTGAATCACTGGGATTTGGAAGATGTAATGTTATCTTACAAAAGTTTTATATACCTCATGGGAGAAATGAGTTTTACAGCAGATGGAAAATTAATGAGACGTTAAGAGAGCCCATACTACCAAAAGCCACGTGAATAACAGTGAATATGAAAAATACACAACTCCAAAGCACAAAGCTAAACAAACACATCCAAAACACGCATCATTATCATCGTTAAACATCACAGAAAAAACGTGTCTTATTAAGTGCCTATCCTGTAACAGGATTGTGCAAGTTACGGATGAACATAGTAGCCCAGCTAACATCGTCACGCCAGGAGATACACCAAGACCATTCCAACTCTTTTATTAAATCATAGAATGGTTTAGGTTGGTAGGGAGCTTAAAGACCATCTAGTTCCAGCCCCCCTGCCATGTGCAGGGACACCTCCCACTAGACCAGGTTGCTCAAAGCACCACCCAACCTGGCTTTGAACACTTCCAGGGATGGGGCATGCACAGCTTCTCTGGGCAATTTGTTACAGTGCCTCACCACCCTCAGAGTGAATTTTTTTTTCCTAGTATCTATTCTAAATCTACCCTCTTCCAGTTATAGTTAGGATCCTTTCAGATGGCTTAGGTGTTTGTATGTTTTAAAAGTTTTTAATCACTAAGGAAAATGGGAGGAGGATTATACTCTTACTACTACATGTCTGTTTTCCCTTTGCATTTATCCACTTACAGACAAAAAGCAAAAAGAAATCCCAAACCATGAACGAGGTGTAATTCACAGCAAGAGAGGCAAACATCTAACACACGACTGGTGCTGGAAAGGCGACTTCTAAGACTCGAGTAGGAAAACTTTCTGTTCCCCTAGGCTATTATATACACCTTACGCTGTAAATACAGTGGTTTTATAATACCGCTACAGGGTGTATATAACACATACACCTCCTGATAATAAAAGAAAGCAATCAAGGAGTGTGAATTCTTTTTACATTATTTGTGAAGGACACACACTTCCCAAAAGGAAAACCATAATCAATTTTAACTGTATCAATTTATTAAATGATCTGTCAAGAATATGTTTTGATTCCAAAAAAGCCCATCAAAACAGGAAATTCCTTGGGACCAATAAAGCAATTCAAGCCCTCAAGGAATTCTACCCCACAACTAATATACTACTCAGCATGAGCAGAGAAGGCTCAGCTATTATGTATCATGCACAAGGCTGTTGTAAAGCCACCTGCAAGGCACCCAGCTGTGTCCCTGGAGAACTACCTGCTGCTACAGCCTCTGAACACTTCAAAGCCTCAGATCGCCGGGCATCTGAAAGCGTTTCTCCCACTGTAAATACACTCCCGCTACACCATTACACCAGGCAGCACAACAGAGCAAAACATCCCCGACACGGATGTATGTCTGGCTGTCACTTTTGCTTAACACTGGCATTTCCAGCTGCCTATACTGTTCCTCAACTCACTCTGAGGCCAACTAGGTGCTGCTGCCAACACTCTGTCAGAAAGATCTGCAGCCTGAAGAGAAAACATAGATGCTCATAGAGTCTCCCCATTTGCTGCCTGGCCCACAACTCTCCACAGTAAGGCTTTATGTCACTTAGACATAACTCCACACGTCTAGACCCAAGTTCCAGCACAAATAAAACAGAAGCAGACTATTCTAGGGGCAGTTTTCCATTATGTTATATATAGAAAGGAGCTGGCTATGCAGAAGTCTTCAGGCCTTATCACAGAGAAAGCAGCATGTATGCAAACACAACCTATGGCATCATTTCACATAGCCAAATTCCCCTTCTCGTGTTTCTGTTGCTGGAAAATTTGCCCATCTATCTTCCTTATCTTTATATAACAGTGTATTATTATACAATAATCTTATTCAAGATCAAAACAGAAAAAGCAATGGCCTTTTATTTCTTGTCAACACTGATCCTACTCAAAATTTAGTGTCATTTGACAACTACCCAACTGCAGCTGCTGAACAACGCATGGATCCATATGATCTCTGCAGTGTTTTGTGACAACACCACACAATTGCTCAGTACCAGACACACGTAACAAACAGCCTTTGCAGCTCCCTGCCACAGCAATTCAATACAAGTTCCCTCCTATGATCCCTTTTCTCAGTAGCACACACTTGGGTTTTATAATCTCAAAGACGACACCCATAACCATGCACAGCCACATGTCACTCTTCTAACAGTGAGGAATTCCCAGACTCCACCTTATTTTTTACCATGAGACCCAAGTGCCACTCTAGCTCCCTAGCCCAAGGCTTCCCACTGCAGCAATGTTTTACCATAAGAGTATAAAAAGTTTTAGCACAAGTTTAGTACAGGTTATCAAAGTCAATTGGAGCACCTCCCAAGCTAGCACGCATAGGTTGATAACATGATGTTGTCAGGCCTTAGAACTCCAGTGGAGTTAGGCGTACTCAGTATTTGCAGTCTTGTAAAGAAAAATGTGCCTCTCCAAAAATGACAGTGATGATTATGTGATGTCCCTTCCTCAGATGTGATATCTTATCAGCCCAGGTAAGTCTTTCAAATCACTCTTCCAGAGTACTCAAAAGCGTAACAACTTCACCAAAAGTCACCCTGCCCCAGTGAGCCTAACCTTCAGGTAAGATGCTAGCTCTGACCATCTGTCATCACTCCAAATGCCACAACCCTTCTTCAAAAGCAGAGCAGTGACCACTGAACTTGCTGCTTTGCCCAAATTCTAGCACTGTAACTACGTTACATTCTGTTGGTTAATCACAAACCTTCACCTACCAGCAAGTTCAACTGAAAACCAAAAAACGTTCTTCACTTCCTTTTCGTAAAATCCTGCACAGCATTAGACGCACTGCGAAGCAATTGCCACATTTCAGGCCAGCAGCGGCTGCAATTCTGCAGTAAATGATGTACACACCTCAGGTTATGTACTCGGCAACCTTTGCGAAGGCACTCTGGGATCCATCTCAAACAGAACGGGAATCCACTGGGATGAAAAGCCCTTTCTAAATCTAAGATCCCCATCATTCAGTCGGAGCAATGGATATTAGCAAAATATGTTTAACTTTAAAATAACATTTGTTTAGCAGTGATAGAATAAGGGTCCATCTAAATTACAGTACTATATTCCATAATCCGTAAGTATTAAATCTTTCATTTCTCGGAACGGATGTGAAACCTTGTAAATCTTAGAAGCATTTTTCATCTGCAAGTGTCTTCAGTTCTTCTCTCAGACACTCTGCATGTAGGAGTATGATAAATTGATAACCCCTCCAAGAATAAATGAAGAGGCATCGTGGGAGCAAGTAAAGTGTGAAGAAAATCATGCTCCGAATTCCTTGCTCATAGAAAACAGTGACCGAACTCTCTTTGACATCAAGGAGGGCCTGGATTTCACCCAAGCTCTGCACGATACAACTGCCTGAGCTTCAGCTCATCTCAAACACAATCTGTCCACGTGTCCAAGCAACTTGTGCAAAAGGAATGCCCTGAGGCTATAAATGGAAACTACTCCACTGCACAACTTCAGCTTACCAGGAAACAAAGCACATGGAATATTCAGCACAAACCACCTTTGCAGATTTACAGACCAATGAGGCTAAAAAGTCAGGTCAAACACTGAGCAGTAAAGATAAAACAGCTTCAGCATCTAACATTTAATTAGAGTGAGACCTGGAACCATAAAGAGGGGGAGTTTTTTGCAATGAAGGAGCAAGCTGAAATACAATGTAACAAAAATTGCTTTAAAAACTACCAAAACCCTAGACAGAGTGAGACCTGGAACCATAAAGAGGGGGAGTTTTTTGCAATGAAGGAGCAAGCTGAAATACAATGTAACAAAAATTGCTTTAAAAACTACCAAAGCCCTAGACAGCCATGCAGAGGTAAACATCACTAATTTACTTAATACAGGTTTTGAAGAAGACAGCATGTACATCACAAGGCTTTTATGATGGGCCTGGCTAGTATTAACACCTATTATAGTTGCTGTAATACATTATCTGGAAAGGGACAGAAACTAACAAGCTGCCAGATGACAAAAAAAAGGATTACTTGGAGCTGCCAATAATCTTAAACCCTTCCCCAAGCCTCTCCCAATATCATTCCTCTGTATTTAGACAAAAAGTTCAAAATTCAGAACTATGCCTGCAGCCATTTTTCATTCAATTATATTTCATGGATAAAATGTTCAAAAGTGACCCGTAATTTCAGAGAACGAAATCTCTGAGAACACACTCAGATATTCAAGGACTAACTGCAGAACTGCTGTGCACAACTTTCACTGGCACCTCTTGCTCAGTGCTTCAATTACGCTATTTTGTCCTCTCTCTAAATGAGGATTCAGAACTCTGATTTTAAGTGGACACAGCTCAACAATTTTTGGTAGTTAGGTTGAAGGACACAAAATAAACACTTCCGGGGGCTTGAAGCCTGTACTTAGCTTTTGGGAAAGAATCAAGTCAGAGGGAAAAAAAGAAGTGATGAGAAAAGCAAAGGTTCTGTCTTTAAGCTGCAAGGCTTTGAAATACTACAAATAATATATAACCACCCACACTAAAAGACCTTACGTAAGTTAGTAAATAATACATGTATTTACTAACTAGGACTGCAGCCATGTTCTTAAGCATTCGTCTCTTCTGTATTTCACCCCTAAACGATAATGATTCTCCCTTCTTTCATCTCACAAAAGGAGAGCACCTTTTTCTCTCTCTGAACTACAGATGCTTCTGTCTTCAGTATAATACATTTTTAGTGCTTGGGGTATCAGGTTTGTTTTTGTATCACCTTGTGACTACCAAGGAAACTGATTCAGTTCAGTGATCTAATGGGAAACCATCTTTGTGTCTTCATTTATTTTTTTAGATAAATTCCATTATTAGTAGCATCATTATTATTACCTTATAAATATTGAGGTTCCTGAGTTCAATAAAATAAAATGTGTACTTCTTCATGCCAAAATATGTTCCAGGTGGCACTAGTCTACATGCTGGAGTCTACCCCAGAGAAGCATAATCATTCAGGTCACTCCAACAACATTTATCCAGTGACATTCATGATGAATCTGAGATGCCTGATCACAGAGTCTACTAAGGCACTGCATGAAACTCAGCTTCAAAACTGAAGAACCTAACAGTTAGACGCCAAATCCTCACCTTAAGAGATGAGGGAGAGCAGTGCTGAGCTCTAAGCTGAAGGACTATAGCGTTCACTTATGATGGGAATGCAAGAAGCGCACTGGAGGGTCAAGAAGCGCCACTGACTGAAGGGAAGCAGATGTTTGGCAATAGGATTCCAACTAAGTGTTGATTAAAATTTCAACTTTTCAATTAGAAGACAGCTGTTTGAAGTGCTCAGAATAGTCTATTTAATTGTCTTCTGCCTCTGGAAACTCTGAGAAGGAAATACAGCTAATGAAAAAAAGTCTTCAACACAGAGCCCAGAAATTCACAGAAATTTTTACCTTTTATTTTTTTAGGCAATAAAATTTGCTTACCCTTCTAACACTAGTATCAGTACAGTGAATCAGAGATACTACTGACAAATTAATAATACAGAAATTAACATAGTGAGAGTAATCAGTAGTTCTACTAAAGACAAGAAAAGATTAAACGAAGGTGAAATCTGTAAGGGGAGACCCTTGACATTCAAACACAGCTGCAAGGAACTACTGGTATCTCCTGTAACAGGGAAAGTGGAGAGAAAGGGCCTGAGCGTCAGACATAGTTCTCAAGGAAGTGTGAATGATGGAAAGCCTTGGAGATGCTGACCCTACATTAAATGTTATCTCAGCTTTTGATTATTAACCCTTCATATTTTTGAACATGTGTATAGTAATAGAATGAATACACAGGAACCTGTATCTGAATTTGCCCAGTAACTTCACAAGGAGAAAAAAACCTAACCAAGTCAAGAAAAAAGAAGTGTAATGAAAGGGAAGTGGTATGTATTTCAAATAATACGTGAAAATATTTTTAAATTTTCACTGCCTTTTGCCTTGTAATTTATTTAACAAATAGTTATTCATATTAATTAGGCTTGAAAATAGAGAGATCATAAAAGGGCAAGGGTTTGCTTTTCTGTTCCTAACTCATTTTCTTAGATCTTGATCTACGGTACAGATGAAAATACAGTTTTTTGGAAAATGTAATTCAGTAAGTCGACAGCTCTATTCCAGATAGTTATATATCAAATGACATTACAAACAAGCATTGTAATCAGCAACAGATCAGTCAACTGTATCTATTTCAGAACTTCAATTCCAAGATTATCTGCTTCATATTTTATTTGGTAAAGCCTGTAACACAAGGCACATGAAGGGATCAAAGAGTAAAAAAGAACAGATAAGAGAGTGAAAATAAGCACTATTATCAAAATGAAACACTATTATGTAAAGCTGCTAGGGAATGAAAAAATAGTAAAGCAAAATTCTAATGAAAGGCATCACATTTGCTGCTACTTGTCTATTTTACAAGTAAAAACACATCTTTGTTTGGGGGAAGTACAGTTCAGCTTTGAGGAAATACACCAACTTCAATTTTTATAACCCCAAGTGAACTTCTAATCAAGAAAAACCAGGTCTGATTCAGGATTTTTTTCTTCCAAAATCCCCCAACTGCAGGTAGTTCTCCAAAAACAAGCCAAATCCCACACCTCTTAAAGACATTTTACTCAATCCTTATTTGGACTAACTCCTAATCAGCTTGCTAGTTCTCACCGCCTCCAATCCTTTTACCACTCCTTTATTTCAACAATAGCTTGCCTAAGGTTGTTTTAAGGTGCAGATTTGGCCATACCTGAGCAGACTTCCCAGGCAGCACAGACACGCCTAAGAAATACGCATGCAGGTGAAGCAGTCACCTATGCAGGGCCACAGTGCAGCACAGGGCTATGTTCGCAGAGTAAAGCTTTCAAAAGCACCTGGAAAACCTCCCTGATCATTTTCTGTTACATTTCAGACGGAAGTCTCACAAAAGACTTCAGATTTGAAGATATGCACCCAGATAGATCAAATTAAAACCAGGAAAATCTGACAACTGGCTAAGCTGCACTATTGTCAAGTACAATCAACTTGCTTGTTTGGGCAAATAATAACACCTTGGCACTTTTACCGAACTGCTCTTTTACCTCCCGCCCCCTCTTTTTTTTCTCTGCTTAAATGAAAGTTTATCAATCCCTGGAATCCAAGCACAAGAGATATATACACCATACAGAGCTCAGTGTTAGCTAGGTCAGTACCGAAACAGTTAAAAAAACCCAAAACATTCTGTATCCAATACTAATTTACTGAATTCCAATTCTTGGAAGTTATTCCTCAAATAAGATAATCTTCAAACAAAGTAAGGAACAACTTTTATGCACCATCAATCTTTTCTACTTAAGTTTGAAGCAATATACCCTTCCATTGCATAAGAGTATGAGAACACTGAAGCAAATTTAAAATCCTAATGCAAACTTCTATTAAATACTAAGCTGTGGACAATGCTAGCAGATGTCTCCATGCAAGTTCTGTCTTTGTAATGATAAATTATGCTGCTTGCAAAGATTTAAAAGACGACAACCAACTTTTTCTCTTCTTCTATCTTATTAACTAACACTGTATAGTCAATACAGTGGGGGGGATCCTGAATCTACTGTCCACCTGTGCTCAGAATGACTGAGTTCAAAACTAGATCCTTACAATACACATTTCTACCAGTCCATCCAATATGCAAAATGCCTCTGTCACATAAAACGCTGCATTAAAACATGTTTTCAAACTCATAACCTACTGCACTTTACAACAAAGGAGCACTTACTGCCATTGTCATCAGAATCCTCACTGCTGCTAGGAAGCCGACGTCGTTTCATGATCTCCACGGGAAACAGCAGGCAGCCTGCAAAGCAATGAGACAGCACTTAACCCAAGATAATAATACGCAGTCATCAAGTTGTGTTTCTGATGGCATTTGAGGATTTACAGCACACAAAGGAAAACAAACAACTTTAAACAGCATCTGAAATATGAACAGTGAATATCTCAAGGATGCTTAATTAAGCAGTCATCATACGAGCAGGTGAACAAAACTGGAGAGTATCGATGACAATCCCACCAACACCTTCACCCCAAAATAAAAACATATTTTGGTCTGAGAGGTCTTAGAAGCACTAAATATCTGCAGTCAGTGTGCTTAACTTCCCCTGCCCATTCTGACACTAGATTTGCAATACAATAACATTCTTACTGCTTGTGTAAATATTTATTTGGCTAACATGTTTTTGGAACCATTATATTCCTGTTTAAAGTGCCAGATCTACAAAATCAAAGATTAAAGTCATCGACTTACATATATATATATATATATATATATATTAAAAAAAGAAACATCAGCAGTAGCAAGCCAACTTTTCTCAGATTAACTAAAGATAGATCATCTATGCCCTGCAAAGCACCACCCTCTAAGGTAAGAGAGTTACTTCCTCCCGCAGGCACATTTCTAGCGCCATGCTAACACTAACTGTTCTTCAGGAGTCAGACCACCAACTGATTACACAGAAGCTCCTCCAAACCACCAGACTTCTAGCAATACTGAGTTCAACTGCACGTGAACCAGTGATGTAAAGGCAAAAAAGTTCCGTATCTTTTTAACTGCTATTTACAGGGCGGTGGTTTTTTTGCATGTATTCCCTGTGGAATGAAACCAAATTCAGAAAAATTAAGGAAGCTGTACATAGCTAGTCAGCATGTACATGTAAAAAGCTATCAAAAAGTCTAAGTTGAAGAGCAGAAAAAACATGACAGGACAAGCGCAGAAAGGCACATCCACCGTAAGTTAAACTGACAAGGACTCTAGATGCACATCAAATCCCCTGAGTCTTTGCTTACCACATATCAATCGTGATATCAACAAGATCTGGGTGTTCTGCTAGCAGCAAAGGCCTCATACATACCTCTGGGGCACAGATTTCAAAATCAGATGCCAAAATACTTTTTTGCTTCTAGGTAGGTGGAGAAAATCTAACCTCCTCATTTTCATGTGAGCTGGGATTCCCTAGAAACCTTTCAGCAAAACTCTTTTCACTGACCCTTCAGTATACAGTTGTTTACTACAACTTTGTTCACTGAGAACATGTCTCATTGTAATAAACTCAATAATCGTTTCTCAACTTTTATAAAACTAATTCCCAAAATGAGGAAACCCAAAAAGCCTAACCAAAGCCCGGCACTATTTCCAAAAAAAAGCACAAAAATATCTTCTCTGCCAAAAGTGATTCATATAAAAAGAAATAAGCATTTTTTGAGGGAATTCATTTTATCATCACTAGCAAACCACAACCAACTGAACCCGAGACTTTATTTTACACTTCCAGTGAACTTAATATAGTTTGTAAGAGCCCAAGCATTGCACGATTGCCTCCTTCTTCATATCACACATGCAAACGGGGAAGCCTCCCTCCCACAGAGTGACTTTCCAGAGTGGGATTTAATATGGCTGTCTTTGAAACACGTAACAGTTTAGAGCTGCAAACTTTGTTCACTAAAGGTAAAGAGAAGCTGAACAGTTCACTTCACTATGACCTTTTGCCACCATTTCATAGAGTAAACATTCACATGCTAGAGAATAAAGAACCATAAATGACAACCTCTTACAGTGCTAGAAGAATTCTCTTTGAAGCAGACCAGAACTCTGTATGTATGGCAGATGGAAATGCTGCCAATGAATAAATACACAGACCAGCCTAGACCATCAAAACCATCTGAATACAGAGCTGGTATAAATGTAGCAGATCCAGAGCCAAGTTCTGATATGGTCACTTACAAAGACAAAGCCAACATTCAGATCCAAAATGGGCTAAGGCAGAACTGAAAGAAACAATTAGCTGCTCCAAGGCCAAAACCAGAGGGTAAGTATCTATTTTGTAAGGTACTTTTTCTAGTAGTTCACATATTTTTCCTGTAATTTAAAGAAATATTAACAATAGCAATGTAAAAGAACATACTCATTTCGAATGCAAATACCTCCCATAAACAAAGTAAAGAGGACATGGAAGAAAACAAAGAAAAATTAAGTTATCTCAGAAATGTAACTTTTTATTCCTGGTCAAAATCCTCACCGCTTGGTTCACTCCCACATGGTCTGAAAAGTACTACACACCACAAAGCAAAATAACATTGTGTTTATACACTGAGACACACTCACGAGCTTGCAATGAAGAAGAAAATTTGAAATTCTGCTCCTCCAACGTCTTTTTGGAGAAGTGTATTTTGAGCTCATCTTCTCCTAGCCATGCCTTCTGCAAGTTCACAAAACAATGAAAGACCCAGAAGCTTCTCCTTGCTGCCACGTGTCTTTAAAAAACAAAATAAAGACCTTTTTCGTTGCCGTTGTTTAAAGGAGCGGGTGGTATTCACACCTCCCAATTCAAGCACTCTCAGCAGTTCTTCAGGAAATAAGAGAAGCCAGAACAGAAGCCACTTTCCTGGAGTACAGAGTATTAGGTAAGGCAACTAATTTCCTTGTCCACTCTAGTTGGGTTTCTGAAGTTGGCCACATTGAAAAGCCTGTGTTCTGAAAAGCAACATTAAAAGAAACACCTCATTTGACGAAGCTTCTGTGAGATTCCTTTACAGATGCAGATGGAGTTAAAATCCAGAGATCTCATTCTCCCATCTTTGAACCTAACCTGAGTTTACAGGGAGCTAAATCACAGATGGAAAAGCAGCATTTGGCTTCAAGAGCAAACCTCCTAAGATTAACCCCCTAGAATTTTTGTCATTAGAAGTAACAGAACAGCTTTTTTCAACTTCTAAAATAATTTTAAACTGTTCCCACCGGACATTCATATCCACAGTTCAGAACACACATTCTAGAGATAACGCCAGAACAGCTAATAAGAACTACAACCACACAGATTGAAATGCCGCTGCTCTTAAAGGTATCACAGTGTCTCTGCATCAAAGACTATCGGTTTCTATCAGGTGATGATGACCTCCAAGTCACACAAGAACTGCATTAAAAATAAACACAGATTATGGATAGCAATGGTTAGGTGCAGATTGAAGGTACAAGCTTTCCCTGTTCAACCACAGACATATACATCTTCCCACCATGTTTAGAGAACACTGTGAATNAAAAAAAAAAAAAAAAAAAAACAAACAAACAAACTATAGTAACTCATTCTTCATGGGACATCCTTAACTGAAAATAAGGTGTTTTTATACTGAAAAAGGCAGAATAGAAAAACTATCAAACTTTTCAGTAACATTACTTATCTCATTCTCTTTCCTAATCTGAAATTTGAGTGCCAGCAATATTACTTTTCTTTGAAATTCTCACTCTTCACAGTCATGAAAATGTTGGTATTTTTCACTTGACTTTGACATACACTTAATATACTCAGGTGCATCTGATCCAACTCTCATCTCATTAAAACATATTCTGAAACTGAAGTAGATCTGTCAATTCCAGCAGGTCAAAGGTAAAGGCAGGTTCATTAAGACTGACTGTAGCACAGCTAGTTTAACGGTACAAACTGGCTACGATCACTACGCCTGTAAGCAAAGAGAATTCACTTGTAAGCATAAAAAGGGTGACACATTTAAGCCAAGCTTTAAGATTCATACCAATTATAAGTAAAAATGATGCACTCAGCCTGCAACACTTGCAGGACGGGAAGAGACCACCCAGGTTACTGAGCTTGATTCCCAACAACTGCCTGCAACCACATAATTGCTGTTTAGTCCAGAAGTTTCCACAAAACATTCACTGCACCCACACATGCCACAGAAAAACTTCCCAACCCCCTTTGCAAAATGAACGCTTCTCTGAAGCAAGGAAGCAGCCAACCAAACAGTGCCCTTGAACCCTGTATCTTCTATCACAAACATTTCCACAGTTGTTTGTCCCAAATTCTTACACCAGCCCCAAAGGGGCATTTGCCCACGTACTGTTCACTTGCAGAGTAAGCCCAGCACTTGAAAAGCTAGGACAGAGTCCAGCAGCCTTAACATAATAAAAGGCTGCTGCATCACCTGCCCAAACATTCCCTGAGTTTTCAGTGACACGTGTAAATTCCCAATAACCCAGCAACTTCTGTACATCCTTTCAGTTTCATTTCCTTGAAAGATGATTGTTTCTTCATGTCAAAACCATCCTTTCAGAAATCAGACGGACCAACACACAGCATGCTAATAGCTATTTCTCCTGAGGACTCCATTATAACTTTTACCCATTTTTGGGGGGGACTCAGGCAAATGCCAACCTTCAACCAAACACAGCTTTATAGAAACAGCCATGACTCTGCTGGCCACGTTACCCCATTTCCACGGGTGGACAAAACATCTAAGAGAGCTTCGTGCAATCACACCACCACAATAAATGGCATAGATGGGGCAGAGACCATGACTTTCTAGCCACCAAGCCCCCTCAGATGAGCCAGCCATAGCAGGGCAGTACTGGTGAGGCTGGCACAGCTTGTAACGCGCTCTGCTGCACTGCTCCAGAGGCTGAAGGTGCTTGTGCTTCAATGAGACATGTCACCAGTGGCTTTTCCATCCTTCTTCATCGTGCTAACTCTGAAAGCTAAGCCCTGGGTTTTACTCACTGATTAGGTACAAACTTCAAACATACAAATGTAACTCTGGATTCACCTGGTACAATTGCTTAGATGGTTTTTAAAGGCAAGATTACAACACCCGAAACGTTTCTTCTGGCTGCTCTATTTTGCAGAGAGCACTAAGCCTTTTTCAAAATACTTGTAAAATGCTATGCAAATGCAATGACTAGATGATAATCCAGTATAATCAATGTCAGGCTACAAAATAAAATTTGGATTTACATATCCGCGTGCAGGTGAGCAACAAACATCTAACTCTATACAAACCACTAGATACAGTTCGGAATACAGACATTTCTGTCTTCCCACTACTTGCTGGCAGATGCAGTGCAATGGGTGAGAATCAGAACACGACACAGTACAGCAAATTCACTACTTTTACCAGTATGCGTTATTATCATGCCTCTCCGTTCTTAGCTCTGCAAGAGACTAATTTAAAAGAACCAACAAAAACCAAAAACTACACTGGACAGCAACACCAAGATCTTTCCTTTTACTTTTTTTCCCCCACACTGAAGTCCGAGGAGTTGCACAGATAATGGTGAAAGAAAACCCCAAACCCTTCCTCAGAGCAGAAATCCAGACATTACCCCATAAAACTGGCACGGCACGGCAGTGTGCACACACGTACACCCATGTGCAACGCACCACACAACTTTTTATGCTACTACTGTGCAATTAAGAACACTGTATACTTTTTCACTCAGTTTGACCCCAAGTAGAGCAATGATCAAAGAGAAAGATGTAAAGTGTGTCAGTCTTTGTTATGCAAATAGCTAAACAGAACGAGATTTTAAAAAATAATTATACATGAAAAAATCTACATCCTTAGGTCAAAGGTTTTACATAGCACAATTCTTACTAAAGTACTTTTAAGGGCTGTATAAACCTCTGGGTAAAAAGAGTGTATAATTCAAACTCTGACAGACAATTAACTGTAACCGTGTTAACGGGTGTCACTACAATAAACTGCACTGAACAGCTGCCGAGACAGAACGGGAAGAAAGCAGAATTATGACAGATGTACACCCTGAAGACAAACTGAAAAACTGGCTTTTCCTGAAAGTAACCCACTAACTGCAATGAAACTAAGACCCAATTATCTCTAGTACACGAGAAATTGCTTCAAAACACTTACTGTACAAATGGAAGTAAAGTGTGACACAGTCTCAACGAAATGGATAGTAGATGAAGACATTTGGCTTCTACTACTGTACTCTTCTTAAACAGCTTGTTTATGACATCACCCAAGTCTTCACCAACTGACACCTGACATTGGCATAGCACGAAAAAAAACCCTGTTTTTTTGTCTATGCCCAGAGGANAAAAAAAAAAAAAAGGAACATCAGAAATAAGTTATACTATTAAAATCCACCTAAAACTTTGTAATTTCTCTTTATCACCTATGAAAGCTTTGATAGTGCCGTTTTATACTCAGGAAGATATAAAAAGAGTTCTTAAGTGAAATACTACAGTATTATGTAGCACAGTCCACAGTACAAAAAAAGGCACAGACCTTAAATTCAGAGAAAAAAAATCCTCCAAGTCTCATGAAACAAAAAAGTACGTTCCAAGGCCAAGAGGTTCTCCACAAGGAATACTTCTACTGACTTCAGCGCACCTATTCCAAATTTCCCAAGGAAAGGCAGAAGCACAATTTGGACATATCAGCCCAACACTTCTCAGCAATCCACGTGCTCATTTATGCACCTGTGCAAGTCAGCTCATAATGTTACCTTACAATCTGGGCAGTGGCAGCAAATTATTCCCGAACTGCGCTGGTGAAACTGACTGCCCAAAATCTTGCACGATGACAAATTGGGCTCCGTGAATTAATTCAACCCACCCTGCACCCACTGCAGTTCATCTCTTCCAGCCAGAAAAAGCTGTCAGCTTGGTCAGCTCCAGCTGAAAACAGGAGCGCGAAGCAGCAGTCCTAACCACATGGAGAAAACATTTGAAGAAAGACTGGAAGTTTGGGGTTTTTTTTTTTTACTATATTCTGTGAATTGGGAACGAAACCAGAGAAGCTGGAGGGGAAATTTGCAGCTGTGAGGGAAAAGGGGAATTTATTATTATTATTTTATTTTAAACATATGTATTAAACATAGCTCAAAAGCAGGGAGCAAGTGGTATCTGAAGCCAGAGGGAAAATCCTGCCACTAAAACACAACCCTTGCTGTTTCAACAATATCCCACTGAGTGTGAGAAACCTCTAGAAATAGAATCATAACAAGCATATTTTGGCATAACTTTTATGAAGGTTTTAGGTTTGCAAGTGTAGGCAGCTTTTGACCTTCTTAAAAGACAGCGCCTGCTTAAAAAGGAAATTATTCCAAATCACAGCTAAATCCTTCCCTAAAAAGAAAAAAACGGGGCTAGCATAAAAGCATCTTCCCGCTTGAAAATTAAAATGCCAACCAAAACGCGTTGCTAAACGCTATCATAATTTCTAATACTACCTAACAGCTCTCCAAGGAGCGGCAATCTATTTTTAGCGCTCGCGTGCAGCCACACGGACCGGTCGTTTGCCTGTCACACAGGCCAGCTCTTCCCGGAGGGCTGACGGGGCTCGGGATGCCACCGGCTTCCACCTACGGGTGACTCTAATAAACTTTATTCGAATAAAGCCGCCGGCTGCCAGAAAAGGAAGAGACCGAGGCAGGAGCTGGCCCCAGGCGCGCACTCCGCCCGGGGCGCGGGGCTGTGTGAAACCGCCTCGCAGGTGAGCGGTGCTTCTAACCCACCCGGCACGGACGGTCGCCACCCGCCGGGCCAACGGTTGCCAACTCGGGACCGCCTTTCCAGAGGGCGGGAGCCGCGGCTTGGAGAGTCGATTCAAAACCGGCGCCTCACGCCCGCCCCCCNNNCCCCCCCCCCCCCCCCCCCGCCCCCGACTCGCCGGCTCCAGGCCGGCCGGCTCTTCTCCTCCGCCTCCTCCCTCTCCTCACGCAGCGATCCCACCTCAGCTGCCGCGGCCTCGCGCGCCCGCCGGCCGTTAACGGCCGCGCCGCCGAAACACGGCCATCGGCGGGGAGAGGAGACGGGGCCACCTCCCCCGCGGGGGTGGCACCTTCCCGGGCAGCGGCAGGGCCGCCGGTTCCCATTTGAAACGGCCCGGCTCGCCCCCTCCTTCCTCCTCCTCCCTCTGCCGCTCCTCCCCGCCGCCGGCCGCACCAATCCGCTCGGCCCCGGCTGCAAATCAAACTTGGTGCCCCCCGCTGCCCGCCGCCTCTCCCCCCCCGCCCCAAACCCCTGTCACTGCCGGCAACGGCCACGGCACCCTCCCCTCCCCTCCCCACCACCCCCCGCCATCCCCCCGCCGTGATGGAGGGAGCGGGGAGGGGAGGGGAGGGACGGGACGGCGGTTCGGCGGATTGAGCAGCGGCAGCGCGGAGGAGACTTGAGCTCATTTTCTGTGTCTGTCTCTCCTCCCACTCCCAGACAGTTCTGGAAACTGTGTATCACCTCTTGTCAGAGGAAACCAACCAGCAGGCGGTGCAAACAAACAAACACCCTTTGCCTCCGCCCTCCCCAAAATAATCAACTCCCTACCGCCTATCCTTAAGGAACTGGCGGGCGCGAACGAGAAA
>RSEF01000004.1:41748342-41769321 GCA_003993805.1 Himantopus leucocephalus | reverse complement strand
CTCGGCCGCCTCCCCTCGCCCCGTACCGAGCCGCACGGCTCTTGGCGCCATGTTAATGACGTACTATCTTATTTCCACTAGGCAGCGACCTTCGGCACGAAACTGCTCTCTCGCCGCCTCCGGAGCGACAAAAAAACCCATCAAATATGGCTGTGCTGGCGGCTCCCCCGGCTGGCGCTGCGGCGGCGGGGCGGCGGCGGGCACGGTTACCTGCTGGCGGCGGCGGCGGGGCGGCGGCGAGGCGGAGGCGGCGGCGGCGAGGGCGGGCGGCGCGGCCGGGCTCCCCCTGCGCGGAGGGCGCGGGGCCGCCTCATGAGTTCGGCGCGGCGGCGGCGGGGAGCGGGCGCGGAGAGCGGCTCCCTGCGCCACACACCGCACACACACACACACACACACACACAGAGACTCCCTCTGACTGACGTTTGTACTTGTTATGGAGGAAGGACTCCGTGAATCAAACTCGTTTCTGGGTCACTGCTGCCACAGGGGGGAGCTGCTTTAATCCCCTGCCAAAACTGGAAGGCGAGGGAAGGGGGGGAATAATCACCGTGTAGCGGCGGGGGAGGGGGGCGGCCCCCGGGGGAGCCGCCGTTAACTCCCGGCTCGCTCTCTCCCTCGGCGGCGGGGCGGCTGCACCGGGGAGCCCGGCGGCTTCCCCGGGGAGCACCTCCCCCGGCTGCCTCCACCGCGGGGTGCCGAGCGACGGAGGGGACGTCACAAGGCCGGCAGTTGGGAGACGACACGGGGTGTCTGCGCCCAGGTCCCGCCGGTGGCACCGCCGGCCGTACACCCTGCGACAATCCGCTCTTCCCTCCGAAAAACCGAAGGCGCTTTCACCACCGGGAATTGCAAGGCTGCGCAGGCTCCCGCTGCAGGGCGCGGAACTGGGCTGGTCTTCAGGCAGAGAAACTGAGGCACGTCAGGAGTTAAACGCCCTGGGCCACGTACGCAGCGCGAAATTGCCGGGGCAGGAATAAAAGCGCAGGGTCCCCGTCCTCAGCCCCCGGTACCCTCCCACCTCCCCAGCTCTGATACTTCTCCAAGACTGGAAAGAGCTAGCGCGTAACTGCGGGTTCGGTTCACATTTTTCTAGCAGGAAACGAAATTATCTTAAATTGGCATCAAATTACATACTAAACTTGCCATTATAAAAAAAAAAAAGTATGTTTAAATGCAGATTTCTTTATTTGCCACATAAAAGGCTTTACCTCACACCGTGCACCTGTGTTCCCCGAGCGAAAGAGAACTCCCCCTTTTGAGCAGAATTCCTCAGCAAATAGAGTATGAGGTAATAAACACCACGGAGAAGATTCAGCATAATCTCAGACACAGAATTAAGGCGATCTGCGGAAAGTAATCCCCATAGTATGCAAATACAAATTAATGCAGCCTCCACAGCAATATTAGTCTGCCAAAGAATCACACCTTAGTTCAACAGAGGAATTGGGTCATTACTCATCCGTGCAAACCGAGTCATTTATCCTGCCGTCTCACCCACCTACCTACTCAATAATGAAACGCTACTTACATTGCTACACATCCTAAAAAGTTGTACTTTACGACAAAAATATCCTTCCCCCCCCCAAGATATTTTTTCACTGCAAAAGTAAGACAGTCATGGTTTTATTCGTAGAACAGCCTGAAGCATCTTCAGATTTTAGAGCCTAAGACTTTGATTCCCCTTGTTTTCATCTACATGACAGTAAGAAAACACACCCATTCTCTATATTCTCCCGTGCTTACCTTGGTGTCCAGACCTGTAGAGATAACTAATGGAGTAGCTCCGCACACATCAGCAATCTAATTAGAAGTAGCTCCACTGATGTCATTCACATTCACGGGATGGGGGCCCTTAGCCTTCTCCACTCACAGTGATGCCATCAGGCACCTGTCATCCTCCCTGCCGCACTCCACATCGTATCAGTAGTCCACTTGTTGCCGGAATTACATTGGGACACCCGTCAGCTTACCCCTGAGCTTCCAGGAACCTGCTCCAAGGACTACTTTTCAGCACTGCCAAAGGAGTCGGCGACGGGAGACTTTGTTGATCTGTATTATCTGAACAGCACGTGCCCGCTGTGCTGCGATGGTAGAAACGCCGGAAGAGATTAGGTCAGAGTTTTTTCACTCCCTGGTCTGAAGGCCCCTTGGGACCTCATGGACTATTTCTCATAAGTCCATAAAAAGTAATCAAGATTAGCAAAGCTATTGTCAGTTGGCATGTACAGAGCTATGCACCTCTACTGGATGAATGATTTTTTTTTTTTTTTAATATTGTCCATTGTAAAAGACTAAAGAATCATTGGAAATGCTGTTTGTCCCACTTTTCTGAATTCTTTCCAAGAAAGTTCAGAACTGGCTTCTGAGAAAGCCTTAAATGTGAATGCGCTCTAATTTCTAAAGAGGAATGATAGAAACTTTCCTATCTCAAACTCCCTGGATTTGAGGCAGTATTTTTGTTTTTCTTTAATTAGTTTTCCTTTGCATATACAGCCAAGTTTAAGTTACATCTTGTATTTTAGGAAACATTTCTCTTGGAAGCCATGCGAGGCCATACATGTAGGAACAGAACACGAATGTCTGCAGAATGGTGGGCTGTGTTTTTAGAAAGTAGTGACTAAAAATGCTATCTAAATTACTGTAGAAAACCCAACAAACGCGAGCCCTCTGCGCTGTAAAAGCAGCTACTCCAGTCTTCATGAGGAAGGTAACGCAACCGGAACAGAGATGCTCTTTTGTCTCTGCGTGCAGTTTATCACTGAGACCATTCTGGAATAATGTACTCATACGTTTTAAAAGGGAATAGTGAAAAATTGAAGGGCTAGTAGCTGGAAGAGTAATTTTAAAAAATAATGGAAAACACTTCACAAAGCAAAGGTTACATCCTTCAACACTACAGGTATGAAGTTGTATACTAGTAGAGCGATGGGCAAACAGGCCAGAACATAACAGAGCACACCACAGTAAGCCACCGGCATCATTAATACAAAACACCACGGGGGGAAAAAAAGGATCTACAAATTATCTACATCAAGCGATGGGTTGTTCGCTGCAGAATCAGCGTTAGCAGCTTAAGACACTGTTCTGACTCCTGTTGGAGAATCCCAGTGGCAGACACTGGAAAGGGCTGTAACGAGTGGTCCTCCCTTGCTTCTCTACAAACTCAGTGCCCAGCTCAACCTGCCAGAGCAGGCAGGCAGCCTTCAACGACACAGAGGAGGATGGTAAAAGCAAGCCACGTGGGGCAAAGAGAGAAATCTTAATTCTGCATTAAGACTTCTGACCACAGCCTGACTCTCATAGGAACTAAAACACGAGAGACGGCCTCACGGTAGTTTTCTGCTACCTCCACTGGCTAAATTTCAAGGCAATGAGCAAAATTCTGCTGGAGGTAGAGTCAGTAGAAGTTTTGCCATGTCACAGTCACATCTGTGGGGCCAGGATTTCAGCCGTCATCTCTAATAGATGTTTACCCCCTCGGCAAAGCAGGCATTTTGTTATGATAAATAATGTCATTAGACTCTGTGCCACACTTGGTCATCTTTATATCAGTGTTAACCCTCGTTCCAGGAACACTCAGAGAATACGTATCAGGCTTGGAGTTAGGCTTTTCACTAACACACAGAACTTCTGCTCCCTTCTCCAAACTTTTTCATCAGATATAGTCACTCCATATTACATTTTATTTAAATTTTGTGATCATTTGTATCGTTTCTTACTGTCTCCCTCTTGACTGCTCTTGACTGAGCAGATGCACAAAGCCAAGGAAAGAATAGGTAGCTTTTCAGCACTTTTTTCCAGCCTTCAGTAGAAATCTGTTGCTGCAGCAGTGTCTGATAAAATATTTTTACTTACTTCTTTCTTTCTTAATTTGATAATACTCTTTTTACACTTGGAATCTTTTCCACTAATCATTGCAGAATCTCCACATGTGAAGGCAGAGCTGATGAAGTTGAGTTTCTCCCCACTGTTAAACTTAGCCTGAGTATCACTGAGAACTCAAAACTGTTCTTTTGCTCTTTTGGCTCCAGTTTTTAAGAACTTCTACTTCCATTTTCTCCTTCTTTATTTTGAGGATTAGAAACTTGAGGGGGAGAACACAGTACAGATCCAAACCAGCACTGTCAAGATTTTAGCTTGCACTTAATCTTCAAGGCTAAGAACTTCCAGAGCACTTTCACATCTTCTGTGAGAGATGTATGTATTGCAGAGAGATAAGACAGATGCACAGTTAGGCCAAATCCTGGTGAGGTCCATTTTGTCTCTAGTTGGTCTACTCACATGAGCAAAGGAAAAAAAAAAAGATTTTGACTCATGCATATGTAAATCTATACCACTTAGAAATTGCGTAAGTGCAGTATTTTTAACTCCTGCAGAAATAAAACTTGCTCACATGGCTTACGTATGGACCATAGAGGAACACAGTTGTCACAGTTCTGTCTAATCCAAATACATCATTTATGGCAACATGACACCTGACTGCTACGCAAAATGATGCCTAAAAAGATTAATTGGTGCTCTGGCTTTTTCTTCCTTCTCATCTACAAGCACTGAATTTTGGTGTGTCTGGATTAGGGAGGTCAAGAAGGCTAAGCTCAGGTAATATGTTATTTCCTTTTGCTCTGAAGCTGAGGTTTACAGCTACTAGGATTGCTTGTGGGAGTGATTTGCAGCTTGGCAGGCCGTAGTCCAAAGATGTGCTTTCTCCTGTGCGCACAAGCCTCATTCTCCTGGTTTATAGTTCCTTTGTTTTACTGAAGGGTAGTTGTTGAGAGAGTCACTAACTGGGTGTATGAGCCAGTACCCCAGTAAGTAGAAGCTGCGGCATTAAGGGATGAGGATGGAGAGGGATGAAAATGAAGCTTTAGAGCTGAACTTCTTTATATTTAAGATGCTATCAAACAGGGTGCTTGCAACAGAGAGACTAGTGTAGCCTTTCTAATGACAAAACTTGAGAAGTAGAGATTATAATATTCATTTTATGTGTGGGTAGGCAGGGGCATACAAAGGTTAAATCACTTGCACAAGTCACATGTTAAGTCAGCGTTAAAACCAAGAATAGAAACCTAAAGTCATGCCTCCCAGTTCAAGGTTTCTAATGATTAAACTATATCCTCTCCTTTGGCCTGGTCCGTAGCGCATAACACAGTACAAAGTATACCTCCATGACATTTTGCACATAGGTATCTTAAACTATTTTTGCAAGTCAAATCCAATCATTGCACGGATATGCAACCGCTGACATTGTATATTCATCTGAAAGTGAAGTGGGAACAGGTATGCCCAATAGGCAAAATTTACTAAATTCCAAAATCTAGAAGTACAGCTACTGAAATCGGGTGTTTCCAAATTATTCTCATTGAAAAGCGGAAGCTGACAGGAAACCAGTAGAACAAGAACCTCAAGGGGACAACTAGAAGCAGGCAGTTAACTTGAAGGACTGCAGGTTAAGCGGGCTGAAGCTGATGCATTGCCTTTAAGGTAAACAACATAATTTTGTACATGATGAGAGAAGTAATTAGCAGCCAAGGTAATGCCCTAAGTACAGGAAGAATGGATTGTGAAAACCTCAGGCAAGAGAGAGTTTAGCAGCCACAGATCAAATCTCAGTTGAAGTATATACACGTGCCTATCTGGCAGCTCATCAAGCAACATTACACTGGCTAATCTAAATGAACTTCAATATTAAGTTGTGTTTGTGCAGGCAGAAATTATGTAGTGAAAGAAAGGTGCTGTGACAAGACTCGTAGAAGAGTTCAGAAGAATCTGATTACAGATTTTTTGATTGCAGAGTGCGTCCTGATAACTGGTTGCTAAAAGTGCAGTGGCAGTACCAGTTTATTGGGGAAGTACAACAAAAATCAATTTCTTTTTTCAGTAACAACCTAGTGCCAAAATGACTTAAAAAAAAAAAAAAAAGCAACTTCAACTGTGGATCCTTTGGAATTAGAAAAAGATTAAATAAAAAGAAGATCAGCTGCTGAAATTGCTCTGAGCGGCTTGTGGTGATATTTCTGGAAAGAGCAGAAACCTTGGATGTAACTTCCCATGTGGCCCTTTTGGGTTCCACTGGGTACTTTATGGAATTGCCCCAGAGTTGCTTCTATTTGTGGTCTCTCCTGGAACAGCCTCTTCCAAATGTGATGACTCACAGTTCATTGAATTTAAGGCTGGTTCCAGACCATGAAACTGAGGTCTGCCACAAAGGCCAAGAGACCATACACCCTCCATGACAGAAAACAGACCCAGGACAATTAGATATAAGTCACAATGCCGAGGAGATACTCTGTGTATCCTCAATAGGTACGGCTCCCTCTCCTCAGTTTACCAGTTTATCAGTTTCCATCCTTGTAATCCCCCTTAGGCAATGTGTCAATCATAATTTTGACAAAGGGCAAATTTTCTCTCTGAATAGGTACAAGTCCACTGATTTCAAATGCAATTGTCCTGAAACCTACTTCAAATATTAGTAACTTTAGCTCAGTAGTACACAGATGTAAGGCAACAAGGATGTAAAGAAGCCATCCATTGTAAATAAAGAAAATGCTAGTCAAACAAATAGGCAACTGTTGTTTACTTCAGCTATTTTACTTCACCAATTACATGCTTTAGAAATTAAGTTATTCTGTGTTTAAAACATAGGAAAAATGATTGAGGAAAATAAATGTCTTGTGGCAATATTGATTGCTGAGCTTTTCTACAAGTTTCACCACATAAGAAAGCACAAAAAACAGTTTAGAAAGTTTTAATCAACATAAATGTAATAAAAGCTGCCACATGTACTTCCATTTCACTATTCTATATATTCAGAGGTTCAACACTACCAAACAGGACTCTGAACAAGAGACTCGGAATATCCAGGACAAAAGAACCTTGACACCACAGGGGAAGTTGAGTCCTTCTCTAACCTCTCTCCCTCCATCTCTTGCCCCAAAAAACGGGGGGGGCAGGTATTGGGGTAAACAGGGCAGTTTATCCCATATATCGATGGGCCATGTAACCTTGCAGCAGCCCTAGCTGACTGTCTCTGTATCTGGCTGGCATGAACACGTAGCAAAAACAATGTAGCCCACACTGTTATGCTTCCGCTTTGCTAAGAGCTTATCAGAAATACACACCCAGTAAAAAATTCACAAACATAAGAAAAAGCCGCAGTGCCCTTATCAGGTAGAGAATTATAATCTATTTTGCAAATAAGACATTGAGACATAATGGGAAAGAGATACAAATAAAAACTGCCCCTGGGAAAGCGAAGAGACTCAATCTCATGATTCAGCCCTAACATATTACAATAGCGTAATCCTTCAGTGCTGTTTGAAACATACACAATACAAAAGGCCAGCTATCCTTAACACTGCTTTTGCACACTGGATATGTCTAACCCCAAATTTCTGCTTCAGACTAGGAGAGCAATGAGAGTTACAGGAGGTAGCAGAGTCTTTGCACACGAAGGCGTTCAGAGGCAGAACATCAAACAGCTGCACAGTAAATTTTCAATGCACATAATGCAAGCACTCAGGATGTAAACAGCCCTTGAGTCATTTCATACCATTTATAACAGTAATTCCGAAGCTACTGTGTTTTTTTTTTAAATGGACAAAGGAGTTTATTGCTTATTTAGAAGTTACAGCTTCTTTGCTACTGCTCAAAGCCGAGACTGCCACAGATATATTTAACTAAGCGCACAGTGAAGAATGAAGAAAACTTGGAAATCAAATCATTACTCTGGCTCCTGTGAACTTTGCTTCACTAAGCAAAAAAACCTGCAGCAAACAAAATAGTCTCTGACCTTCCAGAACAACATTTAAAAAAAAAAAAAAAAAGTCTGATCTGCTTATGTGGGCAGATTTTGGCACAGGGTAAACATCTATGTTTGCTCCTCAAATTGCACAAGTCAGAAAAGAATCTCTCTCTCTTTTATCCAGGACATGCTTTTAAAGCATCACGCATTTATGTTTCTTTGACAATCTGAGGCAGGTTACTTTCTTCACATGGAAGTGCGAGTACTGGGGCAAAGTAAACGTGCCGACTGCCTGTAATCTGGTATCTAAAGGAGGAATGGGCACATCCTGCTGCGAGCACACGTATCCGTACGTAACTGCCAAAAGCGCAGTTCCAGCCTACTCGGCTTCTCAAATATTCAGCCAACCATAGCAGCATCTCTGCCCTCGGCCAAAGCTAAAGGTGAGCCCACAGTGTCTCAGATCTCTTCTGGAAAAGGGCCCAAACTGCTTAAGGGAGCCAGGCAGAGTCTTCAGCCACAGCACACAGAGGGGGGGAAAAAAGAAGTTTATGGAAGATAAGCTCAGGAAAGCCTGAAAGAGGGCCAGCCCCGTAGCAGACATCCCCACGCCAGAGTACAACTTGTACTGGCACTCTGGTGTAGTGCTTTGGATCAATAACATCTGTAATAAAGCACATATTGACTGATAGGCTGCACAGATGGAGCAAAGGGATTTTTCCTCTCCCAACATGCTGGTGCTGGAGCCTAGAGCAATGATTTGGCTCTACCTTTACACGTTGATCTTTATTTCAGGCTTTTCAAAGAGCTGCTCCTGTGGATTCTTTGGGGTTCCCCTCCTTTTTAAGGAAATTAAGCATCTTTCATGACTGCCTTAATAAAATGCTGCAAGCATTGTGCACTCAGTAGTAGTACCTGACACACGCCTCAGACATCCTAGTTAGCTCGTTCGCAGGAGTTCGATTTCAGTGAAGGAAATCGGTGACAGCAAAAAGATCCCAAACCTCAGGCAATGTAGTGAGAGACCAAGATCACCGATTGCATAAGCCTTGTCATTTCATGCGAACAGAATGAATAAGTATTGAAAATGTGTACATCTGTCACATACTGTCCCCAGCGAGGGAGCCCCATTAACCAAGTAAGCTGGTTACCCTTCAGAATACAATTAACATCAGCTGGTTAAATGTTTTAAATGCTTTTAAAGTCACCAAAGGTACACTAATACCCTGAATTCTATATTTTTCCATGAAACAGCAGCAGTCCAGAAAATCAAGCTACAATATACACGCAAATCCTTTTCTGCTACATACACACATGCATGCTTTGTTTTCGTAACTATCTCAAAGTCAACAGATCTCCAGGCTCACCTAAGGCAAGAAGACACTGATACTTGTCTTACTTTAAAAATTCCATTCACGTACCTACAGTTTGTAAGTGACCACTGAAACCAAAAGCATGAGTTGAAATTCTCTTTTTACTGAGAATGAGTGTTTATGCCACTAACTTCCATGGAGCTAAGATTTTTCCTGAGCCTATGTTTTATAATTACAGATAATTGTATATAGCCATTGCCATTCAAACTGTATGATATTGTTTAATAAACTGATTTATCAAACACAATGCGCTGTACTCTGATTGAAGACCACCATCTCATCCTGAACATCAAATGAGGAATTAGTTGAGGGAGGTTTAAAAGCTACGTGTCATTTCCAGCATATGCACCAAATGGAATGATACTTAGCAAGGTGTTTGGTACACTAATCCTGTTTACACGTCATAGCACAAAACCAGACACATTTAACCCTGTGAAAATTTAGGCCAAGTCTGAGAGCATTAAGCACAAGTAAAGCCAAAAATGTGTTAGGTTACTGAGACCAGGTTCAAAGGGCTTTGATGTCCACGGCTAAAAATGTAGTTCAGCAAATTCTTGCTCATTTGTCCGGCTCTGGAATAGTCTAAACTTACTTAGTACCTCCCTTCACGATTGCAACATTCCTTGAAGTTCTGCAGCTCTTATTTTTTTGGCATGATCTGAACTGCTTCAGTTTGCATAACGAGGTCACGGCTTCAGTCTCAGCCCAGTGAAGCCAGATGTGATGGTCTAGGGCTACCTATTGGTTAGACGCTTCCACTTTCTCCGAGCTGAATTTCGCAACACTGTGCTGGAGAGCCAAAGGGCCTGCTGGTTCTCATCCCACTTCATGACTTGTATGTGCTGTGTTGCACAATGCCTCAACTTTAATAAAAGAGATGGAGAACACACATCTCGGCCCAAGTTTTGAGCTAAATCATTATATCTCATATCTTTGTACTTACTAATTTTGTTCTGACTATACTGCTTTTTAAAAACTGCAGGAAAAAACTCTTAATGCATGACTCATTTTTTTTAAAATGACACATATTTTAGGTCTGAGACTTGCATAAGACTTTTGCTGGATGTGCTACAGACATAGGACACCAACTAAAATATCTTAACTTTTTTGTATTTTTAACTTCTATTAATAATACCAGTACATTCAGCTCACACTTCCCTATTGAGTTATCCTTTTGTTCCACATACGGGAAAAATTCCTGTATACGTAGGCCACAGCTTGCAAAAATAAACAAATAATACATTTTCTAAGATATGAAGTTCCTAAGTATGTTACATTGCTTGACAGTGACAACAAACCACATGAATTTTCTCAAGAAAACCCACTTTTGCAAGAAACAAGTTAAGTTGCAAATTTTTTTCATTGCAGTAAGGTTACGTCACTGTTATCTCTTGGGTACAGATGACACTAATAACCATGTGCCTGAACTCCAGCTAAATTATCAGTTTCCTTTAAATAGTTTGAGGGAAGAAAAACAGCAAGAATGCTGTATAGGAAAGTAGGAAAGCTTGGTCTTGAGCCTAATTTTGAAAATTCTTTCAGTTTATCCTCTGAATTTTGTTCTACAGGTTTTCATATACAAAAATTTATCATTTGTGCATACAGACTCACTAGGTGCATATGTAGTTACCCAAACTGCGCACAATGTGGGCACAGCAGCTGCGCATACTAAGGCTGTCCCTAGACCAGTTCTAGCTATTCAGCCCAAGCGTTTTAAATGATCTCCACCCTTTAGCAGACTCTTTGCCTTTGTTGAAGGTACTTATTTTAACCTTGAACTCACTGGTCGTTGTGAGTAGCATTATGTTTTCCAATGACACTACACTGACATGTGCATACCCAAATGTTTGTAAGTCAAGTTCTGAAGAGGACACCTTAATCCTTTGACTCCCATAAAATGTGTCACACTTCAAAAATTGTCTCATATAGTTGCTGTAAATTTCAGGTTGTAGAATGCCCTGCACCACTGAATTAACTGCAGATGCTTCAGCTGAATCCTCCATGTTCTCTACAAACACCTTCTTAAAGCTCAAAGAGTATCTACCCATAACACAGTGTCCTGTACACTAGGATTCAGCTAAACATTCAGGTCCTATTCATGATCAGAAATGCACAGCCAAATAAAGATAGTACCAAGAACATTCTAAGATTTCTACAGCAAAATGTAATGACTTCATTTTAATAGGTAAACATGATGAGCTCCACAAATGACTGCTGAAGCATTAGAGATCATTAGTCCCACAGAGAAGGCACTAACATCCTGCAGTATCAAATTGTTTATCACTAATTTACAGAGACTGAATCCACAAATACATTTCCATCACTTTGTACTTGCTTAATTAATTACATATATTAAGCAAATTAAACTGAAGGATGCAGCAAGTACTCCCAGGGCAACCAATGGCTATGTCACCAGCAATTTGCTTCTTTTCCATTCAGAGAAGTCCTCCCAATTTTCTTTTTCTTTTAGTGGCAAAGAGGATCATAAAAGGATGAAAGCTGTGATCTTACTAGCACAGCGGAAATCAAGAGGGACTTCTATTGCATTGAGATTAGTGTGATAACTCCAAGAGAAGAACTTCACAAACATGAGCATGAGTGAACAAGCAACCCAAACTTTGGGGAATCTTCAGATCATAATCAGAACAACCCAGTGCAGCTTTTTATTATGATAAGACCAGAAGAAGCCCACAGATAGCGATAAAGCACATAGGTTTCTGCAAATTCGTTCTGAACTTCATATGTAGAGTCTTCTAGAAAAGTATGATTTATAAAATCTAACATTTAAATAGTTTAACTGTTTTAATATATCCGGTTAACACTAATGACTATAATATTTACTTATTTGTTCTCTTTATATAAAATGTTGTTAGAGGCAATTGTAAGCTTGTAGTTAATAACTTTTTGGATAAAGCTGTTCTGCTAATTAATTTTCCTCTTTTCTTGTATAAAATAATGCAAAAGAAAAATCAATGCTCAGATCTCAAGTGGTTAAAAAAATAGAATGTTATTTTGCTTGAAAACAAAGCAAAAACAACAGCAAAACAATTTTTGTCCAGTATTTTCAATACCATACAGGCTGCTGTGAAGAAACTTAACTGCCTGCCAGGCAGACCCAGTACCTCCACAAACACTGTTTTACACACATTTACGTCCAGAGGCATCAACTGGACTATTATAATACCTAAAATTAGACAACTGCCTAAGTTTTTGTCAGACTGGGTGCTTACGTGCCCCAGGCAATTAACAATTTACTTTTTAAAAAAAGAAAGCAATGTACTGATTATTTCAATTTAAATGTTTAGGAGGCAGTTCCTCTTTTGATATTATTCCTTAACACGTGTTCAGTCCTCGTACCGTGTTATCCCCATTGTGTGTACGTATATATTTTTGGTTACACTGACAACAGAACCTATACATAAAATACCATCACAGACAGTTGATTTTAAATGTATACCTATTTTTGTTAATTTAGAAAATACAGATTTTTCCTGACAATCCAAAATCATCTTATAAAAATAATTTCTGATATTTGTGAAGCTCTATTTGGATTTGGAAAGAAAAAGTGATTGGCATTCATTTTTCCTGTACTATAAGAATACAGGACATTTGAGCATCGTTTCTTCCTCTCTCATACCAAGAAAAAAAAACCACAGAAAAAAAACCCCAACCAAACCAAACAACAACAACAAAAGCCACGCACAAAAAAACCTAACCAGAAGGGAACATACATAAAGGGCAATTCCACAGCTATTTTGTGGTAAATGATAAGCCACAAAGTGTCCCTTAGTGGATGTGCAGAATGCATGATCCAGAGCTTGGAATGTCCTCATTTCCTGACACATTTCCCTTGTTTCATCTATGTAAGAACTGCTGATTGCTACATTTCATAGGGAGAGGCAACCTTATTCTTCACTGTTCTTGCTGCCAGACTTAGGAATGACTAATTCTTCTGCTCTAGTATTACAGTAGCAGTTCTGAAAGGAAAAAGACATAAAATTGCAGCCTAATGCCTCTCCCCAAATTTTTACCCCAGTTTTGGGACATCATTTTTAGAATCTTCTTGGAATACTCGGTGAAATGCTAAATTTGCCCCATGATACAAGGTCAAAGCCCTTCTTCCATATTTGTTGATACCAGTCTTCATACTTTGAATTAAAGGTCAAATGACTCAAACAACTTAAATCCTACGCAACTAAAAGGAAAACAGAAGTTGATGACCAGAACAGCAGAACATTTGAAGTCTTTCACTCCGGGTCCTCCAGACCCTTGTAGTGGTTTTACTTTAATGTCCAAATCTCTGCCATGATGACACTAAACCTTTCCTGAATGAACAAAAAGTCCTCTGATAAACAGCAAAAACAGTAGATTAACTAAAGAATTTCATTGATACAGACCACAGCATTAATATTTTCAGGAGAAAATTGCTCGTTAGATATACCAAGCTCCAACTGTCCAGGAAAACAATCTGCAATTTGGTTTCTCACTTCAAAGCAGAAGCTGGCTATACAAATTTTCCTGGAAAATGCACTAGCATGAACCCAAAAATCTGATGAGCCATCTCTTCCTACAAATAGGTAACTAAAGCATAACAGCGTTTTAGTAATGTATTTATAACCTACACAGTCAAAGTAAACAGCACTTTTCAAAGTATCTCTTCACCAGAAATCACAGACTAGATCTGGCTGCCAAAACACAAATTATATGTTCCCTCAAAGGTTACTCTGCTTCAGTCAATATAAAGTTTCCTCATCAAAATTCTTCCATTAATTGAGGAGAACCTGTCTTTTGCCTTTTCTTTCATTTTAACACGTCTTATTTCCTCTTCTCTTGTTCCTCATGGGTATTTTTATGTTGTTTCCATTCCTGGCAGCTGTTCCTCCCAGCAGCTGCAACAGCAGCAAGAGACAAGAGTCGCTTGGACTCTGTTGGCCACGCAAAAGCATCACAGTGGTGGTCCCCTGGTTACTAAATGCAGTATGGTTAGTTGAGCAAGAGCACCCTCTTTCTGAAGCAATTTTTGTGCCAGGAAGCCTGGCTGGTTTTCACAGTGGGCGAGTATCCTGTGACTGAGTGAGATTTGGACTTCTCCAGCCAGCTCAGCTTTATAAACACGTCACAGTCTGAAAACAGCTGTCTAGACATTCATCAAGCTGTTGGGTTTCAGCCCTCCATATTTAGTCTTCATGTGTCTAGGCTCGCTTGGATTGAACAGGCTTAAATATTCTCTCTTTCTTTGGCATCTTTGGTACGTTTCCAGAGCACTCACTAGCTCTCTTTCATGAGACTTCCTAGTCCAACTGCTGTCTTGAATCAACCAATACTAACCCTCCTCAAAACAGGCTCTTTTCTACATCTGTGCTTCATGACACTCTGATTTTCAGCTCATTTCTTCAGCAGACACATGGCTACTGAAGCAAACTGATCCTTAACTCTGTGTGCAACATAATACCTGCAAATCTCCATTTTAGGAAGCACAAGCAGTTTGTAGATTTAGCTTTTAAAAATGTCTTACACCCACATACATACCTACCTGATTCTCTAAATACTCTAAAAGGTGTCCAAGACTAAGATTAAAGTCTACTAAGAAGTATACAATTATCCCTATTCTACATAAAGCTGCTTCTCTGAAACAAAAGGCCCACCAACCGTTAGCTTTTCCTCACTTCTCAGCGTACTTGTTTTCTCCATTCCAAATATGGCTAGCAAAAGACCTGTAGATCCGTATTTCTTTTCATGGGATTACACAGATAAGCTTTAAAGTTCCTTCTTCTGCCAGGTGAGCCAGTCCTTGCTTACCTGCCAGAATGGTTAGGGTTTTTTCTGACCACTACTTCTAGCATGATTGTTAAATTGTACTCCAAATTCAAATGTCACTGAGTTGTTATGGTCCGAGCACCTAATACATAGTAGTCTATGCAGAGACAGTTGAATCTTTTCTTCTTCCACTCCCAGAAATTATTTCTGTAGGGAAGGCCATACGCTGATGCCAATTAGAGCTACGCAGAAAAAAATGGTCACATAAAACCTGTGGAATGTGTCATAGAAATAATGCAGAAGTGGCTTTATCCTTTGCATCATAAAACTGACGGTTCTCTGAGTGCATTTTCTCAATTATTGTACACTTTGTAATAATTAAAGAGAATTCAGAAAGTAAATGGAGTTTGCTAATTTGTCAGTAGATATTGGGGTTTATATTTCAGGACTACCTCCATAGTAAAAAAAATCTGCAGAAGACAGAAAGCAGCAGGAATAATTTCTGTTTAATTTGATTGGCTTTAGTAACAAACATTCAGAGAAAAATCACAATGGCAATTTTTTAAAAGCATCCATGCCATGGTTTGAGCCATGGCCGGAATTATGCTATCTATAGTCTTGCAGTTTAGAAGGAAAGCCACTACGTAAAAACAAACAGCCCAAGATTATAAACAGGAAAGCATTTCTCTGGAGTTCTACAATTCCGATGAGTGAAACTCAGGTCTGTGAGTACAGTTCCATTAAAGTCACCAATATTGAGAAACAGATCTCCTGCACTTCAGAAATGTGATCTCTCAATACAGATAAGAGTCCTTTGCATTTATTTTAGTGATGAAAATAAGATCTACTACTCTTTTAACTCAGCAAAGAAGATCGATGAAAGAACTGAATTCTATTTCACTCTGGTAGCCATCAATAGAATTCCCTTCTAAACTTCCGTCACATACATCTGATAACATCAGGATTAAAGAGATGCTAAATATTAAGCATCTGCTTTAGCGACTAAGAGACCAAACTGCTGTGATGAAAACCTGTATTTGTCAGTAGCCTTTATTAATGATGGTAAGGTCTAAACTGAGCTTTGTAGCCTATCATTTATTAAAATGCTATTCTTTTCAAAACAGCACCAAAATGCTAATTTTTAAGCCTATTTTTAGGATGCCCACCTGACTTTAAATGCTTTTTTGGAGGTTGATAAGAATACAGCATAATTGCGGCTACACTTTCATTAGCAATTTATGCAGCACAATCAGAGCAAGTCTGAAGAGCGAAATAGGTGTTGCTGGAAACCAAACCCCCATGCTACAGCTGTTTCTGGAGAGAAGCTTTATACTAGCTCTACCCCAGTCTCCTGCACTGAACGACCAGTAGCAGTTAAAGCACTTTAAATATGCTCCTGTAGCCTGCCTTTTGGTTTAGTTTAACCTAAAAGGAACTCAGTTTGTGTTCTCCAAGACAATTTGACAACACAAAACAAGGCAAGGCAAGGAAGGAGGATGGAAAGATTCATATCACCAGGGTATGCCCTCTCTGAAGTAATACATTAACATATAGGCACCATGTGATGATCAGCAGAAATACTTGAGGCAGAAACCATTTAATAGGGAAGAAAAGGATAGAAACAGCATGTTTGCCATGAGGGTTCTATTCTTAAAAGCTTTCCCTGATTTAATCACCTAGTACCTTCTCAGGAACGTTACAAAGCCTGCTGACTTTGGAGTAACCATTTAGGAAAGGCAAAAAGGTTACAGCCAAGATGTCTGTTTAGTATTAAGGTATCTTAAGGAAACTTAAATGGGACTGTGGTAGGAAAAGTAAAATTAGAAGAAAAAGTTGCACTGCTCAGACATTTTTTCTTTGAAAGAAAAGCAATTGTCTGTAGCAATAAGGACACAGATGTTTTCAGATACAAAAATAAAATACAGATGCTGGAGACTAAGTGAGCTTCATATCTGTATATAGGTCTAGATTGTCTCAAGAAGAATGAGAATCAGATTCTGCTGTTCATTTCATGTGTGCGCCATCACTAAAGCACCAAGGGGTTCTCCAAGTTGTAAATTCATTCATCATTGTGTCTAAGAGTGGGACACCTCCTGGTAAGCCTGATCATTCAACATTCATCTCCACTAAACTTAAAGGATATAACAAGTCAGTGTAATTAAACAGGAATTCTGACATACTGAGCCGTTGCCATCTCTTCTCTGTAAATTGAACCCAGACCCATGGCCCAGGAGTTCAGATTTCTGTGGTCTGAGGCTGAGTTCTGCAAAGCACAGAGGTATGACCTTGGCTCAGCTTTATGGAAAAATTACTGTTGAGCTGTGAGAGAGTATGCAAGCTAAAACAATGCAAGATAAGAAGTAAAAGTAGTAAGAAGTAAAAGAAGCAAAAAGACAGACTACAGCGAAATTTTTGAGTTGGAAACAGTTACTCAAGGACTCGAGAGACAAATACTGCCATGAAAAGGTATAAAACCCCGAAGAATTAATAGTGAAAAGTCGGCAAGATCAAGAAAGAGTTTGTTCCAAGAAGCAGCAGAGGCCAACGCTTCTCCACCTGACTGACCAGCAGACACTCATCAGGTGTTTGCATTAGGAGTGCTGCACACATTTCAGGTTGGCCGAATAGAATGTTGTTCCTACCAATGTGCTAGCCAATAAATAATTACTGGGTACACATTGGTTGTGTACTTGCAAGTCTCTGTGCACAGTAAAGATATCAATACTATCAATTTGGATACCTATTTTGATACCAACAGGCATTGCTACTCATTGATTTCAATATCCATTGGCATTGTTACCCATTGATTTCAAAACTTTAATATTGACAGGCATTGATACCTACACACATCATTACCTTTTGATATCAATAGGCATCAACGGGCATCAATCCCTATCAATAGCAACACCTTTCAATATGGATAAGCATCAATAGCTATCATTTTAATACCGATTTCAATATCTATCAAAAAGCATTGGTACCTACTGATAAGCATATTTATCAGTACCTCTTGATTTTGAAACCAAATCTCAATATTGCTATGCATCAAAACCTACTTCAATACCAATTTTGATAACAAAAGTCATTGAAAAAGTATGGTACCTATCGAAAGGAATTGACACCTATTAATATCAATGTCTGTCAATACCAATCTTGATAGCGATAGACATCGATAGCTTTCAGTATCAATAGGCATCTATACCTACCAATTTCAATATTGATTTTGACATCATTGGGCATTGAAACTTACTGATATCAATAGGTATCAAAAGGTAGACATTGATACCTATCAATTTCTATACTGATTTTGAAATCAATAGTCATCACTAGACATTGATAGGCATCAATATCTATCGATTTCAATAGCTGCTGGTTTCAAGTCATCTACACCTATTGATTTTGATGCTAATTTCGATATCAATAGGCATCTATACCTATCGATGTTGATACCTTTCAATAGGAATACCATTTTTAATACCTATTGATAGCTAGGTATTGATAAGTATTGATAGACTAATTTAGATAAGCATTGATACCTATCAATATCGATGCCTTTTGATAGACATAAATACTTATCGTTATGGTAGTCATCAGTAGATATCAATACCAATTGATAGGCATCAATAACTATGAATTTTGATACCAATTTATTTTTATACCTATCAATGCCAAACAATTTCAATACCTGGCTATATTAAGAGGCATCAATTCATACGGATGTTTACATTCTGGCCAAAGAGCCATATGAAGTTTTGGTATGCAGTTTATAGGAGGTATTATTTGGTATGGAGCTTGTTCACTTCTGCTATACCTCCCAGAACAAAATATTGAAGACAAAGCATATTATCCTATAAGATATTTCACATTAACAATCAGGTGTGCAAAATCCTGCATTGCAAAGGTCAGTGAGCATGTGCAAAATCACAGGCACAGATGCAGTGTTCATTTGTTAATAACTGGTTCTTGGCATTTAGACAAAGAACAAAAATGTAATAGTCTTGTTATTTCATTATTTCCAGGAGTTCTGAGTACTTGCATATTGCTCAAATGCATTTGGTTTTCTGGGAAGTCAGTTCTTTTTAAAACAGGTAAGTTTCCCTTAAGCATCTCTCCAGGTAGCTCAGTTTCAGCCTTTAGAGGTGCAATTCTTTCTTTCAAGTTTTGCAGCTTTATTAGTTCTCTTAGATTTCTGTCTACAGTACTGGATCCTCTGACATGCCCACAGTTTTCTTTCTGAAGGCTGACAACACAGACAGCCATATTGGCTTTTTTACTTTCAGCTGCAAACATCATTTCTCAGTCCCACACACATACCTCCAAACCCAGCAGGGCGAGACAGACGCACTCCCACAGAGCTGCCTAAGAAGCTACAGTGCCACATGGAAAGACAGTTGGATTTACTGGCATTGTTTCTCATTTTCAATATTTTGTCAACTCTGGATTTGGGGTTTAAATTTGCTTATGTGACTAAAGGAAAACTGATAGCTACAAAAGATATTGCTTGCTCATGTTATCCTAACAGGGATCAGCGTTGCAACCAGAGTATCAGCATGCGTGGTGTCACTGGCACCTCCTGAAGAGGCAAGTTTTCAAAGTTCACCTCTTGTCTGCTGGAGAAGGTTAGGATCCCCAGACTAATGCTTCTTGCTGATGGTAAATGTCATCATGGTATCGCATGACCACAACTAGTTTAAAAAAGTTTGACATTTAAAAGATACCAACTTAGAAATTGCCTCCAACTACATCACTGATGAAGTACTAAGTAGAAATAAAACCCACTATCTAGCAATTCAGACAACCTTCCTTCAGCATTTTCATTTTTTCCCAAGGGCATTTCCCATGCAAATAGTGACTCTGCCCAAATCCCGTTACCTTAAAAACATTAACAAGATCCCAACCTTAAGGAGCACAGCTGGTGGCCAATACTGAATCAGGGAAGTCAGGATAGATATAATACACTATAGCAACACCTGCCACACCAAACCAGAGAATGAAAAAGACAACTGGTCTCCACCCTTAAGTAATGTATACCAATATAAACGATATCCCAACATCTGTGCGGTTGCTTCATGAAGAAAACTGTCACAAAGTGTGATGGAGGTTTTTAATAAAAACTGACATAGTTTTCACAAGTTGTAACAGATCCCTTCTTGAGTATTTAGCTACAGAAACAGGGGGATGCACTTTGCAAACAAAATGAAGTTAAAGATTAAATGGCTAAAAGGGCTGAGGGCAAGCACCTTAACTTTTCAGTTATTTCACATCAGGAAGTAACTTAGCTCAAAGCGACTGGTTTAGCCGATCTATGAGGTTGGTGCTGAACCGCCTCCTATCTATCTCCATCGTATTTGGTTTCGGAGGCTTACTTTGGATCAGAGCCTGGCCCAGGGCCAAAATAAAACTGTTCAAAACTTTCTGAAGAGAATTTATCCTCCGGAGCTTCATGACCTAAACTACAGCTCTCTCCAAGAAGCACTGCACTGTCTTCTCATTTCTTACAAGTGTTTCAGCACCACGTTAATATCACTTACAAATGCAGCGAGATCCAAAGAAGAGAGGGCATCATTTGCAGCATTTGGGTGCCCATTTCCACCCCAGGACATGCTGCAGGCCCGCTGTGACACTGGACTCTTGTACTGGGTCTGTCTGGGATGGAGTTAACTTTCTTCATAGCAGCCCATATGGTGCTGTGTTTCAGATTTGCGACTAAAACAGTGTTGATAACACAGCAATGTTTTGGCTATGGCTGAGCAGTGCTTGCACAGTGTCAAGGCCACCTTTTTTTCTCACTCTGCATCCCCAACCCCACCCTTCTGGAAAGTAGGCTGGGGGTGGGCAAGAAATTGGGAGGGGGCACAGCCAGGACAGGTGATCCAAACAGTCCAAAGGGATATCCATACCATGTAATGTCATGTTCAGCAATTAAAAACTGGGAGGTCTTGTCTTCCAAGGTAGCCATTGCTCAGAGGCTAGCTGGGCAGCAAGCATGATGATGGGAAGAGGTGACTGATTGCCCTTGCATCACTTGTCCTTTTTTCCCCCTCCTTTTTTCATCACTTACAAGACTGTCCTTAACTTGACCTGTGATTTTTTTTTTTTTTTTTTTTT
>RSEF01000004.1:41719600-41748303 GCA_003993805.1 Himantopus leucocephalus | reverse complement strand
TTTTTTTTTTTTTTTTTGCTTTTGATTGTACTACTCTCTCCTTTGTCCCACTGAGGGGGGGACCAAGTGAGCTGCTGTGTGGGTGCTTAGCTGCTGGCTGGGGTAAACCCACAACAGTCATCAAGCCATACCGCTCTACCATCAGGCTACTAAGAGCAAGGGCAGATGAAGGAAAGCTTGATAAGAGCTGTTAAAGCAGCAGCCAAAGCACAGCAGAGGGAAAGTTAATAACAGTTAGGGAATCAGATGGCAGAGCCAGCTTGGGTGTGAGGCATGACACCCTCTCAGCAAGAAAACGTCCTCTTTCCCCCCTTTTATTGAGACACAAACTTCTGTCTCATCCTGCACTCCCCTTTTTGTAGCCTCTGCCATAGAGGAAGGAGGTAGAAAATCTCCTGTTGCCTAAGAGTGATGGATAAGTGATGTCAGGACAGCAGGGGCCTCTTACCAGCATTTGCTGGGAACCTACTCAATTCCGTGCACACTCATGTGCTAGTGAGCTGTGAAGAATGCTGTGGGCTTCCCTCTCTGGCATTCTTGCTGATGCACAGGTCTGCCTACATCTCCATCCCCTACTGGTAACAGCATGGTACTACATGAACTCAACACCCTGTTTGGAGTAAAGGCATGGCAGCACACAATAGCCGACAATGGACATTTCTCTCTTTCCCACTCCAAGAGCACTATAACTGATTCTGTCTGCAAGCTCTTTGCTGAAGCTAGGAACCAACACAGCTCCCAGCCTCCTAAAATGAGAAGGATGACTCTGCGCTGCACTGCGTTTCTGTACGGGACTCACACGACTACAGAAAGTCGCAGCAGCAGGATTGCATCCTTGCAGCACCCCTTCAGGGGCTGACTGATGATGGGGGGACACAGCAACTTCTGCTTGTTCAGACATGCAGGGGAGAGAGGGGTTACTGCAATCAACCAGCACCTCAGCCAATAACTGCTTTTACTTCAGATAAATAGAAACCTCCAAAAGGTACTTACTCTTGTATTTGTGGGTCAGGGACAGGCTCCACAAAGTTACTGCCCTGTGAGCAGGCTAATCCATGGCAGTTAGCATGAGAAAGGGGCTGCATTGTAGGTTCTTAGCACAGAAGCCTAGGAGAGCCTAGGAGAGCTGTGCTTTGGCAGCATGCATTAAACACGGCTCCCCGATACTGGGGCCGAGATAGGCACTCTCACAGAGTTGGGACTGGAGAGGTAATTTCTGAGATAGCTGTTCCATGGAGGAATTTTTCCACAGCTGATGGCTCTGGAGGAAATGTTTTAAAGGTATACTGGCCTCTGTCAGACCAGCAGTACACATAGTTTTGCTGTGGCTCTGAGCCAGATGCTGTGAGCCTACCAGAAAGGTCAAGCGCTGCCTCCCCCGGTCCCAGAGCAACGTACAGAAAAAGTGGCATGCTTTGTGGGGCTGGAATCCAGAGCACTGGCACAAGGGGTTGTTGATGCCTGGGTTGGGTGGAAAGACGGATTGAGATATTTCTTGGCCTGCCCCTGCAGGAGCCTTCTGCAGGGAACAGAGATCCTGGAGCAAGCTCCAGGATGGGTGCTCTCCTCTGGATTCTCCTACATGGTGTTTCTGTCACAGAGGGTGCTGGAGTCCAGATGTGACACCAACTTGCTGGCATGTTCCCAAGCAAAGATCCTTTCAAGCTTCACATAAAAAGTACACATCTGCTGTGGTGTTCCCAAGCAAAGATGTTGTTCTTGACCTTCAAGGACTCTACCTTCACTTTTTTATCTGAATTCCTCATTGCTTGCCAGTCGCCTCTATCAGCAGCCATCATGAGATCAATGACTGCCAGGTTGGCAGCAGGATTATCTGATGGCACTAAAATCCCAACCCTTGCACAACTCAAAGACTCAGTTCCTCGGCGCCCCAAGTTGCAGGTCTCTGAATTTTATGAGGCAAAACAGGGAACTATAAACTCAGCAGAAGGTGGTGAGCAAAGTAGAAAAGACATTCTAGGAAGTGGAAACAAAAAGAAATAGGAATTCAGCAAGGGAAGATGGCAAGAGAAAGATGGGCAGTTACAGAAGGAAAAGGATTTCAAATCCTAATAGGTACAGATGGATGAGGAAGGAGCACCAGAATGGCAAGAAAGAGCAGAGGGCTGGCAGTCAGCAGCAAATAGGAAAGTCTTCATGACATTTGGCGCCTTACAAAGTGCCAGAACTATTTCAGAGTGCTGTGAGAGCCATTGCATTTGAGATCCCTATCTTGACCCTTGTGTATTGGGTCTTCCCAGATGACCTCATGGTGACTTCACGGTGGCACAACCCAAACTGGGAAATCGAGCCTAATGAACTCCAGCAAGCACTGGAGTGTATTTGGACCTGAACTTCCAGTTTAAAATCCAGCTGCTAATATAGACACAGCCTTAGTCTTCCCATTATGGCTTTAAACCTTGACTAGGTATTTTCTCTCTTCTCTTCTGGAAATTATTTTCTTGTACTTATATCTGGAGAACCTGGTATTTGACATTTACAAACATTCTTCTCCACAACTAAATGAACTGCACCCGTTGCTTTGCTAACAAACATCCCTTCTCCCCCATCACCACGGGCCTCCAAATACCAGCTTAACTTCATAGTCTAAGGATTAAACAGATACATGATCTGATGTCAAAATTATGGTTTCTATTGAAAAGCATCTAAAGACTAAAATTAGGGATTAGACTCTCTTTGTACTGGTCACTGGATAAATATGGTATCCACTCCATTGAGTTCCCATGCTTTCAGAATTAAAAAAAAAAAAGCCTGTAAAAATTGCAGGGGTTTGGATCACAGCACTTGACTTGTTTGGGAGAGCTGGCTGGAGCATGTTAGTTTTTCACCTTGCTCTTAGAGTCAGGGTTGAAGGATACATACTAGGCAGTGTGAGTAAACTTGTAGAATCATTGCCTGTGCTATACATATTTTAGATACAAATTGAGACTACTCCACCTTTTTTGGGGGCGGACAGGATGGGGGAAGTGTGTTCAAGTTTTATTATGAAAAATAAAAATCAATCACCATAAATCCTAAGGACTGTGAAGTCTAACTTACATCCTCAGTTTTGTGGTGTTAAACTAGGAAGGGTCACGTGCAATGTCTGACCTACATAGTCACACCTCATATGCATTTACATAAGTGCTCCAAAGCTTTCCAGTTCTAGAAAAAGAGCAAAGAGGGGGCATCCCCAAAGAATTTCCCTGCCAAGTACAAATCTTCCCCAAACCACATTATTGGCCACAGCTCTTGTGCATGGTTCAGCTGAGAAAGCCTTTAATTGCAAAGCACTACTGATCTCGTAGATTTAGAAGCCTCTCAAAAATGCAAACAGCAAGCTGCAATTCAGCAGCTAATAAGAACACACAAAAAATCGTTCTCTGAATAGAGCTGAAAAGCTCACATAAATTTCAGTGTCCTTGAGATACTGTAACTGCACCTGAGGTCATTTCCAACTGATGTTGGTCCCACAGGGAATTTCTTTAACTACTGTTCACTAGGCTGTAGTCATTCCTACTTTTTACATCAATAAATCATCGTATTCGTGCAGTCAACCCGAAGTAGCCGTGGCCTGGTAGCCCAGTCTCCTCATCTTATTGGGATCTAACATAATTTAGATAACCAGCACAAAACAGGCCAAAACATGCTAAGTGAGTTTTGCCTAATTATTTTGTCCAGGATTTAGGCACATGTACACTCAAATCCAGTAAGTTCATTTTTTATAGAATCTACTCTAGCTACAATTACATTCAAACTGGTATTTTCAAAGTTTGTTGAAAGCCAAGGAGAGATTGACTGTAGTTCTAATACCTTTTCCCAATAGCTCACTTTAAATAATACATTTTCTCCATTGATCTAAGCAAGTCCCAGAAATCTTGAAGGAAGATTAAAGAATGGATGAAATTAATCTCTTGGCTCTCATGGGCTCTCGATCTACTCATCCACTCCTACTTCTGACTTAGGATCTGTACATATCTTTGCAAATACGTTGCTTCCAGCACTGCTTGGGACTTTACTATTACTATTGTACTTGCCCATTCATCTGCATCGTGTTCCTAATCTGTTTGTCTTTCTTGTTGAATAACTCCTTTAAAGGGAAAGTTTAGATTTGCAATTGATACTTACAAAGACTCTATTTGGCAGAATGCAGTTTTTGTCTTTAGATACTGTACTTCTGTTAAGGTCCCTCTGTAAAAATGTTTAGGTCACCACATAGGAAAATATATGATACTGTAAGAGATACTACATACATACACACTAAGACAAGACCATATCATTTATAAACAATAGCGTTGTGGGTTTTCTTCCTGTGATGAGTTTACCACAAGAACGCTACTTAAAGATAAGGTCTGGCTTATTTTGCAGCCTCCTAAACTTCTGGTGTGAAGTGCCACATCTTTTGCAATTCTGTCTTTTTCTTCAATAATAGGCTTCATCAAATAACCTGGAAATTAAAAAAAAAAAAAAAAAAAAAAAAAAAAAAAAAAAAGGGAAAAAAAAAACCNAGGGAAGAAAAAAACCCTACAAGGCACTTCTAACTTTTGAAACACTGTCTCTATTCCATATTAGAGTTAGTTCAAATACTGTGAGCCATCTGGAACGTTATGGCTCTGTCTTGACTGCCAGAAATGGGTTTCTTTTGTTTATTCACTAGCAGAGACAGTTTCTAGTCTACAGAGAGTCTTTAGTCTTATCACAAAACAAACCAGATAGTCAGCCATGAGCAAATGAGTACAGTGAACCCTGTCCTTAAATACCTTACAGAAACAGCCTGCTTCCCTTGGGATTTCACAGTAGGTAGTTCATCTACCACAGGTAGGCAAAGCCTGAAATCACATTATTGCTGGTGTTGCTAATTGGTTTTTCCTTTATTTTATTTTTTCTGCAAAGCCAAAGCCCAGTACTTGAGAACTTGTCATTTCTAATGGATTTTCTGGAGAAAATATAAACCCTATATAGAAGGAAAAGGATATCTTAATGCATATGTACTTCAGCATAAAAATGTGTGATGCAACCGAGGCCTTTTGTCTTAACTCTCAAGAAGGCATCTAAAACTACATGCTAATATAATACATGTTGCAAATACCTTTGTGTATGTGGTACGGGTGTAACATCTTTGTTACTCAAATTTAAAGCAAATGAAAGAGCCCCAAAACCCCACAGCTTGTAAACTTGTCACTTCTTTCATTATTAGAAAGCAAGCATACAAAAAAATTCTCTTTTAAAAAAGGAAAAAAAACCCCAAAAAACAAACACACCACCTCAAAACTATTCACCAGAGAAACAAAACCCCACATCTGAGACAGAACCTTTTTGGTACCCATAGCCAGACACAAAGTGGAGCTGCCTTGCTTTACAAAGTGAGTTGACGTCTGTTTGATTAAGGCAAGCCTGTCCTGCCCCAACGAGTACTCATGCTTGCAGCCTAACCTGCAGCTAGCAGCATCCTCAAGGCCAGATCTGATAACTACCGGACCCCAGAGCAAATCTGTCTCAGTACTAGGAAAGAAACCATGCCTTTTTAAAGCAGATGGATGTTCTTATCATTGTTTGCTTGTAAAGCAATAAAGTAACTTACTCTTGCCTAATCAATCTCAACCGTTGAGAGTGAATACATTTGCTTTAGACATGTTCTTTATTGTTAAGCTACTTTAGTGCCTCTCTATCTCTCTCCTCCCTCTTTCTTTTTGAAGGATAAGAACATTGCTTTATTTTCACACAGTGTAGAAGCTTCTGCTGGGAAAGGTGGGAGAAAAAGACTAAACAAAGCCAAAAATCAAAACAACTTCTTCCCTTTTCCTCACTCTTGTCCAGTAACAGCCATACAGTAAATCTTTGTTATTTTTTTCCTTTTCTATTTAATCCTCACAACTTTGTACATAGAAATTTAATAAATTACTATATGTAAAAAACGGTGATGTTCTATTGCATTTCAAACTTGCATCTGCAGGATAGAAAAACAGCAGCCAATGGATTTCTGCCCCAAACCAGAAAGAGGTTAACAGCTACAACCTAATAAGCTTTTTTCTCTGCCATTAGATTACCAGAGGTTACATTTGGCAGCTCTCAGCTACAGCTTCTCCCGTCCAGATAAAATACTATGTGTCCAATTCAAAAGCCACCTACAAAGTGAGATAGCATCAGCATCCCATTTCTTACCAAATACATCTTTGATCCTTTTTTTGACCTCTTCTGGCCATGGCATTCAACAATCTTGTTTTTGTCAATTAAATTATTAAAGTATTTGGGATACTTGCCTTAAAGGATTTGGGAAAAGTGTGCATCTATAAAAACCAAACCAACAAACAACAACTTCTTTGTACCAGACTGCCAGCAGCTGAGCACTAGGGCAGGAATGCCACTAAAAGGCGGCAGATGTGCACTCTCTGCTGTGGCCCCCCAGTTTGGGAACTTGCACCCCCACCCCCTACAAACTAGTTCTAGTTTATTGACTTTCAGAGCACACTAAAAGGCCCATTTGTTTTCCCTAGCTGCGAGAAGCCTGGGAGGACCCTGGTGAGAGATCATAAAATTGGCTCCATTCTCACTTACAACAGTAGTGATTTGTATGTTAATAATAGGAAAACTGAGGGAGAGGAGTCTCCAGAGAAGTCTGTGGGTAAAACTATTCCCAAAGTGTGTCAGAAACAAAGCCAGACACTTAATTTCTAAACATTTAGTTAGGAAGAAAAAAAATCCATGTTGGTGCCTAAATAAAAAAGTTCTCTTGTTTTCAGAGGCGCATAGCTCATACAAACTCACGCTAGCCCAGCAGTCATTTGTACAGAACACAACATTTTGCTCAGCTTTTTGGATTTGCCCAGACAAAGATAAAATGATACCAACCATTAAACTATTTCAGTACATGTGCTCAATTTAAGAGTACCATAGGTCTGCATTTGCCTACACAAAGTTTTCCAGTGCTCCAGCCTCTCTCACAACTGGTACACTCCTTCAGCCACATGAGGTTTTAAATGTGGCAACATGACTTCGTTTCATAATTTCAGTCAAATTAGAGATCTTTTCTCCACCATGAGCTGAACGTGGATGCAATTAACTAGGTTGGGGAGGGAGAAAGATGAAGCAAGACATTCTATTTAAAAGCATTTCTCCGTATATCTACCTGAACATGAGAAATTCTGAATGTTTCCAATCAGTGAACTCTTGCTAACGTTCTATCCGTAAGTGAGCAGAACCCTAATAATTTTGGTGAGAAACAGAAGTGGAAAGAATTAGTAACTGTACCATTACTGAAGGAGTACATAAAAACCAGGTAGTGACAAACAGAGGAGAGGGACTTCAGCAGTTACCACTGGAAGAGAGGAGCTACCGGAGGCATTGTGGCAGGCAATCTAACACACAACTTGGAATTACTGGCAAATTAACACACAAGATCACTACACCTTCGTGAATTAAAAAAAAAAAAGAAGCATAAGATAAGATATTTAAAAGCAACAGATTTGAGAAAAGAACATGCAGGAAGTGAAAGTGCAATGAAAGAAAGGAATATGATTAACAGTGAAATAAATTTTGGTTTTGAAAACAAAGATTTTCAGAAGCTAAATTGTATACATTAATATTTTTTTTCCACAGTTCTTGGGACTCATTATTTTAAATATGCTTATTAGCTGGTATGTAGTTGAAAAAAAATCATGCTCATATTATGCTCTAGAGAAAGAAGAGAATTAGAGGTAATTGCTGCAAACTTTCATCACAGATGAAGGTACAATAAAGACCTTCCCTCAAGGAGGCACATCAATAGGAGCCTAGGATAAAAGGTGTGGTACTAAGACAGCAAAGAAGGACACTTGTTCTGCCTGAAAAAAACAGCTACAACAATTTGCAGAGCTAGTTGAACAGCCTTATTTTCCACATTTAAATTAAAAATTGCAGTAGAAAGTCCTTTTTTAGTTAAATCAGAATATAAAAATATCTCATTTAACAATACAGTTCCTCCAGTGGTTTTCTGTTTAGATATGAATACAGATTATCTCTCCTGTGTCATTACCAAACAGAAAGCAACTGTATCATTGGAGAGGAACATGATGTACTGAATAATTAAGTATGCTCAGTTGACAGCACCTAAGCGACAAGTGTTGGGTTTTTTTAATTATTGAAGTAGACCATCATAAAGTAAACCTTTCCAAAGAGTCAAAACCACAACTGCATGACGATAAGAAGCCGATGTGGAATTACTCAGAGCTACAATGGCAATATCAAAACTTATCTTCAAGAGATGATGGCTGCTGAACTTACCAAGTAGCGACCAGCAAAGAGTTCCTTACTGAGGGTAGGTAAGTTCCACCTCTCCAAACCGCATATTTTATGATGTGCTTACACAGCAGCTCATCCGTACAGCTGTCCCTTCATTTTAAATCCACCTGCTGTTTTAGCTGCTTCTAGTGTGATAGCCAATGTGCAATAAAGTGCTGAATTGGGTCTTCAGGATAAAGAAGGGTGAAAAATACACAAACCCCCGCTATTCCGAAATTAAAGATAACGCAAGCTGTTTGCTTTTCGTTTAACTAAATGCTCTTACTTCATACCCTACTTCAGAAACCTAGTGGCAGGAAAAGAGAGAGGCAAATTATTTGTAGTAGACACATGATGCAATGCGCCGCATGATGTAACTTAAACTGTATTATATATATGATGTTGCTACACTTATCTCAGTCTGGCAAACATCTCCATGTTAACAGGCCCCACCGGTATCCAACTGGGCACAAAGGTCAGGCTGAGAACATCCCATTATAGGATCCATTGTTTTCCTGTGAACTGTGCCTTGTCTATCAAATTAGTCACTTAAAGCAATGAAACAGTTACTTGGTTAAATGACTGTTTCCCCTGGCTATTAGACAAAATGTATTACATCTCCAGGCATGTGATCAAATGATTGAGAGTTTGACCTAAATTTACTTACTGCGCTAAACAACCAAAGGAACAAAAGGAATTACGCCTCACTGCCTACTGTCAGCTACAAAGAATATCTATCAGTCTGTAACTGCAGATGAAATGCAGTTTTGTAGTTTTCTGTGCTGGCTTCTTGGAGCAATTGCTGTTCAGGTGACAAAAGACATTTCAGGGAGTTTAGGGTTTTTTTGTTGTTTGGTCGTGGGCTTGGTTTTTATTTTTTTTCTTTGAAGCTTTATGCCAGCTGGTTTTGCACTTTTGGGACCCTAAAATGATATGCTTTAGAGGTGCCTTGACATCAACACAGCTAAGCTTGTGTGGAATTTCCACTTAAGACAGATGCACTTTGAATCCTTACAAAAATACCAATCTCAAAACAGCAGAAGTACAAACAGATCACAGTCTCACACATTCGATAAACCAGACTAAAAACACATGCACTTTTTAGGGATAAGCTTTCTTTAGGGGGAGGGGGCATTCTGAAATTCCATAAACTCCCTTGATTTCTGGAGCACCTGCTAGAAGCTATTAACATGCAGTCATTTGAAAACAGGTTGAGTTCTTTTATCATGATGTCATTTAAAAGAAAGCTGGCAAAATAATACATTCAGTTAACAGAGACGGATATTCCCAATTGAAATTCAAATGTTTTGGGCATCCGACTCCCTCTAATTCTTTTATAAATAGATTTTCATATTCTGGTAACAATAGTTTCTCAGTCCATAACACCCCTGAATATGTGGCTTGTGACCATTTTGAGAAGCAGTAGGGAATGAGAAACAGGGCCAAGGGAGCGATCTACACCAACAAAATAGTACTTGTGTGCAAAGCAGAAAATGTACGTGCATGTCTATTCAGTCTCCTTCAACACAAAGTAACTTGCAGTTTTATGGGGAAAACCAAAGAGAATATGGAATAAACACTAGCGTATAACAAACCTAAATGCCACAGTTCAGAGGAGCCCAAAGACTAATATGAGCAGGGACTGACTCCACCAATAGCAGCAGGACCTGGTTCCTGTCTATGAGATCAAAGGGTCTGGCCCACGTTAATAGAAGCTTTGGTACCATGCTAGGGGCAAAGCCTGTCAGAAGAAGAGATCACTGCAGGACTAAAGGCTTTATCAGGTTACGCTACCAGCAGAACAGGGAAAAAAAGAGCATGAAAAGGGACTTACTGCTTGTGTATAAACATGCAGCCCATACTGACACACTTGGATAACTGTGCATGCAAGTATAAAACTTGCGAGCTTAAGCAACTGTGCTTGCAAAGGGCATTTTGTATTCTGTTTTTCCCCCAAGAGCAGCTTTGCTGTTACAACATTTAAATTTACAAGCTGCATTCAGTGTTGAAGGTGTTTTAACTTGACAGAAATATAACATAAAATAAGTTTTATACGCATTCCTCCCTTCACCTGCTCAGCATCAAGTGTCTCAGCTCCAGCTTCCTCTTGACACCTCTCACCATGCTCAACAAAAAGAGTTTATTCCTTTAACCACTTTTCTTTCACAAAAAACTGCTAACCAAAGCTTAGCATCAGCTCTTAATAGTTTGTAGAAATGTTTTTTTTTAATATATTTTCTTGTTTTTTGTGAACATACCTTTTTACAAATATAAATGTCTTCTTTTCCCCAAGATGTAAAGGGAAAGGGTTGAGGAAGGACCAAGTTTATTCCCACTCCTAGGCACAACCCAGCTTTATTTCACAAGATGAAGCAACAGGAGATTCAACAAAAGGCAGGGCGAGGGGAAGAGGCACACATCCTGACACACTGACAGTATGTTGACAAACTTCTTTCAGCATCAAAAGGCTTCCTTTTTTGTGCAATTCATTTAAAGCTCTTGCTCAAGGCTTTTTGAACAAATGGGCCATTGGCAGTCCCTCAAGGATTAATTTTCAAAAATTATAGCTCCCCCAAAAAAGCACTGCTTACAGATAAACATTTAGTTCTGTGGGTCAAACCAGTCCCCCCACCCACCCTGCCCCTCCACACACAGAGCCACATTTCAGATTCTGGAGAAGATGAGCATGGGAGCCAACATTTTAAAGGCGCTTTGAATATAGCGCTAGTGGCTCAAAAACATCTCAATCAAATCTTTTTTCTTTCTAGAGAACAATATGATGCAGTGAACATTTATCTGATGTTTCAGATTATTAAGCCTGGATAATAACTCCTTGCTGCCGGCACAGTGAAATTCTCTCCACCTGCCCCAAGCCCCACAGACACCCCCCCGTCCTGTAATGCAAATCTATGCTTTTCATATACCAAATAAAGAACTGCAATCAGAGACAAGGGAGTTGCCTGCAGCTGAGCTGACAGTGACAAACTTCAGGTTATACAAAAGATCTCCTTACAAGCTATGCCAAGCAGTATTACAAGCAAAGCCAGCAATCTGAACCAGCAGCCCTCTAGTTCTCACTGCCTGCGCTATATTCCTACCTTCAGCAAAAAATCCTTCAGGGCAGCAAGAACAGCAGTAAACCTGTCATTAACAGCCACAGTACTGTCACATCAGCGACTCTCCCATGTCAGCTACAATCTTTAGCTCAGCTGTTTGCCTCTTTGGGGAGAACTTTCCTTGGCTGTCAGGAAATAGAACATGTAGGTTGGTCCTTCATAAGCATTTACAAGCACTCCAGGGCACAAATAAACAAAACAGTCCCATTCCTTGGGAAATCATGTTGATTTTTTAAAAGAAGCCAAAATATGCCTCTGTGAATACTCCTATATATGAGCTAGCATGGTAGAACTTACATGTAAACATGTCATGTAGAATAAGCCACTGTCACTCATTTCCTTTCCCTGCACCAGCACTGGAAAACAGATTGTTTTTACCACATGCTTGCTACAGAACTGTGTTTCCAAAACACATAGCTGAAGTCCTTGAATCACAGCCAAACAATTGGCTAAAACCCTGGAAACCTACAGATCATTACCTTAGGCACTGGCACATAGAAGCATAAAAAAAAAAAAAAAAAAAAAAAAAAAANAAAAAAAAAAAAAAAAAAAAAAAAAAAAAGAAAAGATCTCTTTCTTCATGTCTGATCAGCCTTTGTGCCCCTGTCAACATTAATTGAAAACAACCACCACAAAATAAGGGAGCATATCTGTTCAGCAAGCCATCCAAGGTGCTATCCATTAGAAAACAGCATCTGAAGAGAGAGAAATTTTATAAAAGTAACTTTTTGGTACAGCCAAAGCATTTATGCCACAGCTGAGCTATTGCAGCGGCAAACTAATGGCATTCTGATAAAGTAACATAAGCTTCAGAGAAACTTGGAGCGTTAAGATAAAAGTCTGGAGGCCACCAAAATTGCTGGACCTTATTCATATCTCTGGCCACCTAAAATACAGCTGCTAAGACATATCACACGGGAGCAAGCAGAGAAGTAACAATAGTATCAGAACATACTTGGTAGTGTGGTTAAGAGGCAGAAGAAACCAAAAGTATAAATGTCTTCGAGTTACAATCCTCCACAGTACTGAAGTCTGTAGGAAATTATATCAGAGCATATGTTGGAAGGCTTGATTACTTAAGTACACTCAGAAATCCAAATTAATCTAATGGAATACTTAAACCATTAAATCCTTGTGTGGGTACTCTCATTCAGAATTATAGTGGATTTAATGTTGTTCATCTTGAATTCATTTTTAAGATTAACTACATGGAAGAGTAGACTTCTCATCAACTGTAAGCCCCATTCTTACAATTATTTATACGGTAAACCCAAGAGGAACCAAGGTGTGACTGAGACTACAACAGCACTGCGTACACGAATATAAAGCCCTTAAGAAACAATAGGCACAAACAAATGCTGCTGCTGTTCCTCTCCCAAACAGCAGAGGTGTATGTGTGTCCGCCGCTATGCATGCTGGTTTTTCATAGCGTAGCAAACCAAATTCAAAGCCTCAGTCCTCAAGAGCAATCAATGTTCTAAGCCCAGCACATACAAATAGGTGATGCGCTGGAGACTATGAAGCAAAAGAACTTTCTTCCCAAAAGCGACCCATCTGTGCAGGAGACAGAAAGACACAAGAGCAAGCCAAATCTGTGGAAATAGCTTCTCATGGGTACCAAAGCCTATGACAAGTCCAGGGACCTCACAGCAACAAACTAAGACAGGGTTTAAATGCAAGTATATGCCAAGCAAGGCACTCCACTCCTGCCTGCGGGAACAACAATGAAAGAAGATGATAGCTGTAAATTAACACACTATATTAAGATATTCAGGTGATTAACACAGACCCTGTAAGTGAGTAGAATCACTGGGCTTTGTCAGCCCAGACATGGTAGCTGGCTGATTTCTTTTACATCTCTCAGCAGAAGAGGCTTAGGTAGCAAGAGACCAGCAGTAAACCAGAAAAGGATAGAATTATTCAGGGCCTCCTAAGAGAAATACTAATTTGATACAATGGGAGTCAGGATACGAAGCTGAAGACGACGCAATTCAGACAGAGATAAACTAAGTTATATAAAAGGTGAGTTTCCACAATCCAAAAAAAAAAAAAAGAGATACATTTACATATCCAGTGCTGACAAAACAGAGATTTTGATTGTGAACTAAGCATCGTAAGCTCTACAATAAAACAGTGCTGTCAGCCACACATTGGACCTGTGTGTGTGATGATGTACATCTTCACTACTGTGAGAAATTCACGAAAAATCTGTATACTATATGCACAAATAAATTACAAACTATAATCAACTAATAAAGTATATACTCAATAAGGTTTGTCAAGCATTAAATGTTTTTAAAAGGGACTGAGCTTTGTCTGTTCCTTAAATTAGAACTACTTTTAGATAATTTCTTTAGCAAAACTTTAATAGTGATGAGTTGCACAAAAGACAGAAAACTACAGAAAGCTCTACAATGACCTATGATAGCTTTCCTGCTAACATCATTTTAAGAAATCCTACAAAAATTCAACAGGTCTTCTGAGAAGTTCTCTTCATTAGATTTGCTCAGCTTCACTTCATTTTGGTTAAATGGCTAAAAAGGAACCTTTTCCCTTTCCATCCCTTTTCTCCCCCAACACTTTGCAGCAATCTTCTCTCTGGTGCTAACACAACACCAGAACTGCAAGTCTATCTATAAATATGCCGTAAGATTCCCATATCTGTCAGCAAGTATGAGATTCAACTAAAACACATTTGAAAGAAAGTTTAAAAATCGTGCATCATTTTTAAACAAGGTTTTCAACTCTCATTTTCTTCCTATTTTGTATCGCAAATGCCTCCAAACATACTGCATAGTGCTTAAGACATCTAACCACCTTAGTTCTGAGCCATCTCACCGACAACTGCATTATTTTTTGCCAAGATAGCCTGAGCTTCTAGGAGCCTGCTAAAAACATGCTTGCTAAAGACTGCCTCTTCCGCCACACACAATATTTTACTTATGAATGAACTCGACGGTGCTGGCAGCAGGTGTTGTGGGAGAAAATAAAAAGTCTAGGAGAAGATCCTCTGCTGTTCTTTGTACCCTTAAGGTCTTACTCAAGCATACGCTTGTAACAGCTTCAAACTATACAAGCTGAACAATGTGCCATATTATTTGTTTGTTTTACACATATTTCAAGACTGAGAACAAAGAGTTGTCTCAATGGGCAGCTTCAGATAAGTGAGTTTGCCAAGTTTTCTTGCCTCGTCCCATGATTATACTGGAGACAATGAGTTTTGCTTAAATGAAAATCTCTATTTTGAATCCCCTATGGAGAAATTCTCCACTTCTCCTCCCTCAAGAAAAATTTCTGGCATCCTTCTATGAAGAAACGTGACATGATTACCGCAGGAATAATTAATTGCAAAAGAATGCAGAAATTAATAAGGAGGAGTGGAAGTATGGTCACTCCTTTTTGTAGCAGTTCTGTGTTGAAGATCCGCTAAGCTGCCCTGCCTGGCTGCGTCATCAAACAGAAACAGGCATCTCCACAGGACCATCCAAGTCCACCTAGAATCATTAGAACAGCTGTAAGAAAACTGACTTTTTTTTCCTCCACTGGGTGACTTGGAGTGAGGGGAGATGGGAAGAGTCAAAATTAATACATTGTTTTAAACTGTAAGAATTTAGTTCCTTTAAGAGAAAACAAAAATGTAAAAAGAGAATCTTCAAGATCAAACAGTGTTTTTCAGAATTTTTTCAAGTTTGTTTCTGCACACTGATACATTTCAATGTGCCAGACACAAATTTATGAAATGGTTCTGCTGGCCCAAGATAGGGCATTTTGGTTAAAAGTAATTCCAATGAAGAATTCCCTGAGCTCTACTCAGTTGTAGGAAGCAGTTGATGCATGCCTAAAAAACAATTATATGGGGATCTGCAAGAAAGTCTTGCCTGCTTTGTTAGGTGGAAGTAAGAACCAAACCCTGGACTTATGTAAATTCTTTCTTTAAAGACATTCACCATGTCAAAGCTCTGCATCTGGAGTTCCTCAACAACTAAATGAAAAATCAATATTTTAAATGCAAAGAGTACAGTAAGGATACTATAGGTCAAATACTCGGTTATCTACTGCCAGAAACAGTCAGCTGCTTTTATACTATATTAAAAGGTTTTGAAAGCTTAAAAAACCTGAGGATTCTACCAAAGTACATTAGAAACATGACTAGCATCCAAGACAAAATTATCTGAGGATGAAAATAGATTATTTTCTTTTAATTGTGGGGCATAAGTCTGTAATCTTTTAGAGTAGGCCATTTCTTCAGCAGGAAAAAAATTCAGATGATAGCTTGTATCTCATTGCATGCCAAGTTTTGGCCTCTTATGGTACAGACTGGATCGACTAAAAATGCTTTCTTTTATTTGTCTGTCAACAACTCCACATTGCTTTTATTTTCACTCTCCTGATTTTCATTTCGCATGGATAGTTTGATTTGTACAAAAAAATGCAGTTTTTATTGATCCAAGATGTTCACATCTGTAACATGATATTAATAGGATTATGCCAACATGAAGAATATGTAGAAAACACAGTACCCTAAATAATACTTTCTGATACCAAGTAAAAAATATGAAACCTGACACATTAGGTTTTTTGATGTAAAAATATTTTACAATATCATTCGTGGACAGATCATGATAAGAGCAATGAAAGAGACAACAGCTTTATTTCGAAATGTAATTCTTAGATAAAAAGAAACCTGAAGAGCTATCTGCACTCATCTGTAATGTATAATTCCACAGACACACACGTTTGCTAATGTGCCTATCAAGGAATTCAAAGTCAACTTTATGAAAAGAAACAAGCAATAGATCTGGAGGACAAGGTACAGACGGCATATAGACACAGAATAGACGTACAGCAGAAACAAAATTAGTACAGGCTCTCAAAGACTTCACCGGGGCCTGAAGAAAGACCCTTTTTTAATATATATATACACATATAATTATAGTTTTGATTCTCACACACCTTTATTGACACTGTATCCTGTGAGGACAGTGAGCAAGGCTGCCCACTTATCTATTTCTATGTTGTGAAAACAGGTTACATCTTATATAATTATACTAATGTGCACCAAACAACACATGGCTTAGTCTACATAAAATACTAATCCAGTGCATACCATCTTTAAAATTCCCTTGCTAAGATTTGAAATAGTGAAGAAAACAGTGAGACCATTATTTCTCTCAACTCCTTCCAAACAAGTCACTACAAATTATCACTAGAATCCTCAAAAAGAAACTGTCTCTTGAAGCCACTCACCACTTAAGAGAAGCTGGAAAAAATTGGTTTTAGAGATGAAAGGAATGAGGAGCTGACAGACAGGGAGTGGGACTGGATGGAAAAGAAGTTCATGCTACTCTCCAGCAATTTTAAGGAGTATTTCACAGGAATGCTCCCTGTATGTCACATGCTATCAAGAAGCCAGAATGGATATAATGCTATGAATCACGTATGGATGAAAACACTGGAGCTATAGATAAAAATACCGGAGCCTGATACCTATTAATCTGTTCATTTGTAGCTCCACATCACCAAGAGGCACCCTTGAGAAAGGTGAAGACTGAAGCCTATGATAATACCTAATCCTGATAACGGTAGCTTTTTAAGAAAAACTAACCATACCCTTAGGGAGGTATTCATTCTTGCACTACAGCAGAACAACATCAAAATACTGACTATCACAGTTGTTGTTCACAGGGACCAGAGCCAGTAGAACCACAAGAGAGTCCAAAGGCTCAGAAAAAGGCCAGTCTATCTTGGACTAACTGCCAAAGGGAGAAAGAGAAAGAGCACAGCTTGTCAATTGGGTGTGCTCAAGTTGGCACTGGAAGAGCAAACCTATCTGTACCTGTAGGTGTTCTTCTGGTCATTTGCAGTTGACATTCAAGTTGTCAGAGTAGGCGTTTGTACTACAATGACGAGTCCACAACAAATATGCTGAGGTACACTGGCTTGACCTGAATCCTGATCAGATAACTTCAAAAGGTAAGTAGGACTCTTGACTCGATCTATAACCCATGTTTAATGTATGTATCTGTGATTTGTGTGTGCATGAGTGTAAAAGTATTTTAAGCAGAGAAAGAATCTCTGCGTCTGGATTCATCCTTTGGATATTCTGTTCTTTTTTCCCCATGTCACATTCCCAGGTCACGTCAATGAGTGCCATACATATATGAATCCCACACAGCATAATCTGCAAGATACTTAACTCATCCAGAGTCTTGATTAGTCTTCTATGTTTGCTCTGTCTCTGGAGTGGGAAAAACATACGTAGGGGAATAGCTAAGAAGGTTTGAAAAACGGTTACTGAAAGTGTTATGCAGTCATGGGATCGTAGCCAGTTCTTGTCCAAGGAGTTTCTGTTCACTGTAATAGAGATTGTGGACCAAGTTATGTTGACCACTCAAAGCTTACAAACCTTTCTAGTATTGATCAGCCAAGAAACCGAGAAGAGAGCTGTTCTGTTGGTTCGTTATTTAAATAAGCAGACCTTCCTGGATTATTGGTTCAGAAACACTTTTATATCTGACGAGTCATATACATTCCTTATCTTCATGGAAATAAAATACAAGAGTAGCTTCACCACTCCTTCTGTCTTCCCTAAACAAAATTTTAAAAGCTGGAGAATTTTCTTAACAAAAAAAACCCCAACCTAAGTAAATTGAGTTCCAATTCTCAGCTCCAGTACTGCAAGAGAAAGGAAGTTGAGACTTTGACCCAAAAAGCCAGATTCTTAATTAGTACAAACCTCAAAGTTCCAAATTCATCTAACATGAATCACTGCTTCCAACTGCTGAAGTAAATTTAGTATACGTCAGCAGCACAGCATCCCTTCCTACAAATGAAGGGAGAACAAAGGGAAACTGGATTTTGAATAAGGTTCCGCACTATCATTTTTTGCTCATAGTTAGTCTTTAGAAGTAGAAACATTAGCATTGACTGACATAATCAACATCTAGTCAGGTTTTTCTACTGCAAGATAAATTAGGCTGTTTTGATATACTCTTCCCATACAAAGCTGCATATTTCCTTTTTGTTTGATGGAGAAATCGGAATTGGCTAACATTAAGCTCTTAAATGACAATCAACTTCAGCAATGTTAAGAATGCCTTCATTCAGTTATTCATATTATTGAGATTGAAGGGGTTTTTTGTGGCATAATTGTTACTGTTCCAGATACATTATAACTAAAGAAAAGAAGTGTTTTCTGTTCCCTCTTTCTTCTTCTTAAAGGACTCACTGAAGCAAAATTTCAGTGAAAGATTAATGCAACTCTGGAGGAGATAAGTTTCTAACGAACAGGAAAATTTGAGAGTTAATTATCAGCATGAATTGAAATAAAGTTCCTCTTTAGGAGGTTTCTATTCTGAGTTTCCAGTGTAAAAGGGAAGAACTTGTCTGTCTTTCTTATCTTACATATTATGGTAATTAATTTACTTTAAACAAAGCGGGAGATGGTATTTCCCCAGCCTTTCCTCTCCTTGTTGTATGTTTCCTTGCACAGATTTTAATTCAGAGCTACATGCTTCAGGAAACACTTGGAAGGGAAGGTATGATTTGGCTTAGAGGTAGAGACTGTTTTGTTGTGATTTGGGACTGATTCAGTAGCACACTTCAATTACGATTCTTTGAGGATTTACTAAAAAAGCGGTAAATGCTCAAGAGTGGTAAGGAAAAAGCTCTTCAAAGCAACAAGCAAGGAGAAATGCATATGTCACATTTACAAAAAGAAAAGCCATTTTAGGTTTCACAGTTACTCACCCAAAAAGGCAGAACAGTCTTTTAATTGCGTTTTCTGGAGTTTTACCTTTGGCAAGCTTTTTTTGGTTTGCTTTTTTTTTTTTTTTTTTTTTTTTTTTTTTTATCACNCATGGATGCCTTAACATGCAATTTTTTCTGTGATCTGAATACCACAATTATTTGGTGTACCTCCTTTCTTTTCCCCATCCTTCAGAGATTGCTGTATGTAACTTCATTCCCTGGCTACAACTTTTTTCCTTCACCTTAGAAGCTCATTTTCTCCTCTCATTTTGCTTCCTTCCTCTTCTATACGTGCTTTATTTCTGTCTACCTTTATATATATAGATATAGGTATGTATCTCCATCCTGTATTCTCTCTCTCTCTCTCAGAAGACTATGTGCTGGTTGAAAAATCCAAGAGAGGCTGCACAGGCCTGAGCCTCACCTACAGAGCTGAACCTTATGAAAAGAATGTAAGCACACAATTTGTACACTATAACCGCATCCTGATGTACATTACTGCTTCCAGTGTATGCAAAGCAATGTATTTTAAAGCTGATTTACAAACAAAAAGACCAGAACAGAAACCTAGTACAAAAAAAGCAAGCCCAAAACAGCTTTAATAATTTTAGACTTCCTTACATTATAAAGGAATGAAGAAAAACAGAATTTAGACTCCACTAAAAAGAATTATCTCGATACTGATCTTCACTGCCTGATAACTTTTTGTGCCAAGGTTTCCCAAAGAAATAATCCTTACATGCTCTCTCTCTCACGCCAGTAATTTCTGAATCAATAGGCTAATTTCCTCAAAGATTTGTTTGATTTTCATCAAACATTACGATATTAAGTAGTTAAGCTGAGGAGGGAAGAATATAAACACCTCAACAGAGAGAAAGACTGTAACTTGTGTTCCAGCCTTAGCAGACACCAGAAAATGCATGCACAGCAGAGGTGTTAAAATTATCCTTTCTGCAAAAAAGCTTCAGCTGGATCTCATATCCTCCTAGACACCAAAAACACCAGCTACTCAGGCAAATCTGTAAAAAAACAAGGTTTATTTGTTTTGCTGCTGCTGGAGTGCCTTGATTGAGAACTGCTTTCACAGTTTTTATAAAAGCAGTTCAATTAACTTACATAACCTATTAGCTGGTCTAATCATCTGATTTAGTTCATCTAAATTTCTTCTATTGCTCATCTTTCCCTACTGCAGCATTTATCTGTGCTTTGAAGACACAGGCAGCATTCATCACATCTGCAAGACAACTGGGACAGGAACAATTCCTCCTATGGAAAACTTATGAAACATTCCTCAAAACCATCTACGCATCACAACATAAAAGTTTATGGAAAAGAAATTACCATGTAATTTAAGCACATGACAATTATGATAGAGTGCATAAGGTGACACAGATGTCTCCCTTCAGGTTATCTTCTGCCAGATGTCTCAGCTAGCAGATTTGTGTGGTAAAAAGTATGCAAAACTCTCATAAGTATATTCAGTAGTCACAGTCTTTTTTTGCTCAGTCTGTTATTTTGTTACTAATGTTGTTAGAACTAAACAAACAAGAAACATTTTTAGAATGGAAAGAAAAATTTACAATAGCCGAAGTATCTGCTTGTCAACCACACTGTTCTAGTTTTGGCAACCAGAGAATAAGTTGTCTAAGAAATTATTTATTGCCTTGTTTGAGATGGACAAACAGTAGAGATGGACAAAAATACCCCGCAAGTTGCTGCACGAAAGACAGTGTGATTCTGTATGCCTTACCCGGCACTGGGAATTTTGTCTGTGCGCACAGTGTAGAACCAGAGTTATTCTTTGGGTAAATAACTCATACTACCTATTGCTTTAAGGGAATTGCATGCAGCCCATTTTCCCCCATAACTGAGAGTATAGTTTAGCAAATGAATTAAAGCTTTCAATCCTGATGTGCAGTTGTGCAAGAGAACAACAATGAATTCATAATTAGGTGAATAGGGTTTTTTCTCACCTCTCCCCCTTCCCCATATACAAGCAAGAGTAAGCCATTTGTTGAGCTTGGTTTGGTTTTAGAACAGCTTTGATGATTCAAGTAGTATTCAGCTCAAATTAGCATCACAGTCTCTTATCCAGCTTTGTTGAACTAAAAATTGAACATAGTATTAGCAAACAGCAACACACTAAAATAGTCAGTCTGCTAAGCGTCACCTCTTGTATCAAACACCTAAAAGGTTTTCCTGTGATTTACTACTTAATTACAGCTACAATCATGCTGCAGAAGCAGCCCACTCTTGGTGGTTTTTCCTTAGATTTATTTGTGTGTATTTTTGAGAAAGTTTATCTTAAAATTAGGGTATGAATTAAAGCTGCCCAACCAGATTTGACAAGGAGAAAGCATTAGTCTATTGTATACCTGAAGTGTACAGTACCTGCAGGCAAAGTTCAGAAGTACAATTTATCAAAATTTGTGAAAAGAACACAAACACTGATTACAATTTAAGGTCAGCTGGTCACTTTTTAACTTTCAAGCACTTAATTTTGCAACCCTGTCTGTGCTAGCAGACATACTAAACAATATGAAAGTTTTTGTGGAGACTTTGGGAAATACAGTTGCCTCAATAAGCAACCTGAACACCACGTCTTATGGGTTTCTCGTGTCTTACTTCTTTTAAAATAACTGTCTTAAAAATGTTTGTCCTCCAATCATGGATGTGCACCTGCAACTTCATGTTCCCTTTGGGAGGTCATTTGGGGCAGGAGAATTAACAATGTATAGCTATGAGACATGCTGTCTTGAAATAACAATTCTAATTGTCATGCTCACTAGAAAGATATTAATTGACAAATTCCAGTATGAAATTTGATATTTCCAAAGGGAAAAAAAGACAGACAAGACTCTACACTAGCTAAGGACACACGGGCATTGAATGGCTCTCATGGTTTCAACTAATGGAAGACTGCACGTACCTTCTAAATTGATTAAACTTTTTCTTCTCTTTTTCTGCTTACTACTATTGCATTTCCATTGTGCCAGGCTAAGCAATTGCAGGTAGCAATCACCTCAGAATTAACCTGACTGTATGTAATGAGGAGGAAAATGCAATAAACATTAATTGAATTGCAGGAAACACCTACTATCTAGAAGTGACTCTAAAGTGTTTGGAAAACGTATGGAAGGAAGAGGTGTAAGTGCACCTGCCATGAGCCCCAATTCCATTCCTGCCTCAAATCCTACTAAAATGAAGACCCACCCACAGCAGGTTACACCTTACTCCCATGATACATGTATATAATGACACACATTTCACAGAGGATCTCTCTCATTGCTCCTTCACTTTTGTCCCACTCCCCGCCCAAAAAACCCCAACCCTCACATATGTACTGGGGTTTATACTCCATTCCTCAGATCTACCAGTGGTCATGCTCAGAGCACGCGTGGATCTGACCCACAACTTGTCCTATGTAATGGACTCACATGTTCTTGTTTGTTGGAATCCCTCAGGTTCTTTGTCTTTAACTTTGGCATTTAAAGGCAGACAAACAAATAAACAACATATGTTCCTCTTCAGTATCTACCTGAAATTCCCATGGCTGCTAATGGCATGGGCATAAGATAATAGATTTGAATATTCAACACGGCGGACATTTAATGAACCCTGGGTTTCCAAGGATTCATTCTGCATCTTTTTCCTTACTTTACAACAACCAACCTCAATGCAAGTGTTGCTTGTTTTGTTTAAACACACACACACAAAATTATGGGAGCTACTTGTTTTGAATTCTTCAGCTATCTCACATAGAGAGGAGTCTGCACCAGAGCAGAGCCAAAACACCAGCCCGGATTATCATGATACTGCAATCTCACAGCGCACTGAACTGCACTTTATCACAGAACAGAATGTCCTATTCCAAAATACAATTGAAATATCTGTTTTTCTCTACTGATACAAAGCTTTCCCATGGTAAGTGGTGAACTACACGCCTTCTGAAGCTATGTTTGTCCTTATTGTTGCCTTCAGTCAAGGTATTCTCCGCAGTTCCAGAAGTGGAAACACATCTGCAAATATTTATACGCCATGGATATGTCTAAGTGCCACTGTTCTGACTGCCTAGTGCTTCAAATTTTGTTCTGTCTTTCATATTCACTCTCCCCTCTCTCTGGCTTGTGGGTTTTAATTTTAGATTCAGATAATTTAAGATTACTGCACCTAATAAGAAATGGTTTAGGATGTTTTCCTCCCCTCCTCCCATTAAAAAAAACAAGAAACACTTATATTTCCATTTCTGTGCACTCTATGCTAATGGTAGCTGAACTATGGTGCAGAATTGCAATCTGCTACAACAGTGTATTTTTTAGTTATACAGTAGTAAGATTTTCATTAAAAACATCCAATTACCATATAGTTTCCTACCAGTTGGGATTTTAACTTTATTTTTTAAGGAAAGAAGAATTTTGTAATATTCCTGCAGAAGTGCACATAGACATATAGTAGGAGCCCAAATAACTTCTGTAGCCATTGAGCAAATTTGGTCAACCTCAGCTTGTCCATTATCAGAGGGAATCCACAGGGGAGAGGAGCATTATGAATAATGCCATCCCAAGAGAAGCTTCAGATGGAGTTCACACCTTGTCAGATGGCAGAGGACCTAACCATGGAATGCTATTGCCATGAGTAAGTCCTCCTGCTGCTCACAGAATTAATTCTGTGTGCCAGCACTGCAGTGAGAAGGGAAAAAACCAAAGGCTCGTGATCCCTTGGAGCAAATTTTCTTTTCTCCTGGTTATATGCGCTCCCAGCTAGCTGCTGAGGTTATGAGAAGGAAGAGCAGGCGGAAGCAGGGAAGGAAGGCTATTAAAATAAAATGCTGAAAGTTAGAGTAGAGGAGACATTTCTTAGAGTACAGTTCTACTCCAAAGAATCTCCTCTGAAAGATGGTTCACAGCACAAAGTTCTGTAGGAGTCTCTCTCCCCATCAGCCTAAAGAGAAAGGTAACCCCTGAAATTAAGTGACTAAGTTACATGGTGTGACCATCATCATTTACATCTGCAGAAATAACCTTTTTCTGAGTCCAATCTCAGAATATAAACACGGGCACAGTCAAGTACTTCAGTGTATAGTAAATTGACTGTCAACAACAAAAAAATCAGGTCCAGAGGCGAAAACATACTTGACGGCCTTGTTTTATGCTCAAAACTTATGGATGTAAAGCCAAAGAACAATATTTTAAAAAGAAAAAGAAGAAGATATTGAACTTTCTAAGGAGCCCAGAACTCTCACAGTAACTATATTTGCCGTTTTCTTGAACTAAACGTCAGCTGTAAGGGAGACTCCAGAACAAAAACACTACAGTTTTTCCTGCAACTACTCCACAGTTAGTCTTCAGGGCAACACAGATTGCCACTTTTAGAACTAAACATGAATTAGGCAAAATACATATCCAGTGTGTTGGAGCAACAGCTGAAGTTTGGTATTAGCTTGTTTGAATCTCTGCCAGCATCTTTACATTTGGATACATATTTGAGACATACTTAGACATCAAATCAAACATGTGTCCCATGCAGATTTTCATGCACAACCTTCTTTTCAGCAATGATATTTTGTCTGAATAGCCTTAGATTTTAGTAATTACTCTCTTACAGCTTAAAAGCAGGAAAGCAATGAGAAAAACAGGCAAAACCACTTTGCTATTCAAATGAATTCAAAGAGCATCCAAAGTATTTACAAACCTTAAAAGACTCCCAAAGTAAATTTATACTGTCCCAAAGTGACTGTTTCATATTATATTTACTGCATATGATCTGCTGTTCCATATCAATGGCCACACTGAGCCAGACTTTCTGCGACAACAGCTGGTGGCAGATATGTGGAGAAAGAGCACAAGAGCAGGGAAAACACAAAGTGATACTTCGTGTATGCAAGCACATTCCTCTTTTTCAGAGACTTTCTGAATGACAGAGGATGTCTTTGCATTCAGAAGGCCCTCATGGGCTTCCATTTGTCTCATCATTTCTGAACCCAAGCATACCTAAAGGCACCAGTATTACCACATGGCAATGAGTTCCCCAGAACTATCTTCTTTCTTGTACATTTCCAGCCTGCCGCCTGATCAGTATCATTTGAGGCTCCTCCAATCCTTGATTTATGAGAAAGTGTGGCTACTTGTTTCTTAGTCACCTTTTACATGCCACGCAGGATTTTGCAACCTTCTGTCATGTGCTCTTCACAATGATGTTTTTCCCAGCGTTAGTTAGCTGGGTTTTGTGCAGAAGTCATTCCACATCTCTGAGTATCCTTGCCACTTTGCACTGTACCTGTTGTAATGTGAAATAAGGAAGTGAAAATCGGAAGTACACAGAGTTTTAGATGGGGAGCACAGAGGTGTTTTAAATGGGTATGAGCCTGTTAACTCAGTCTCTCAGTCAAGGCTAGAAACTTGGCAATCTCAGCCTGCAACTGGCTAATTCTAAATTAACTAGCCCAAAGACAGGAAGCAATTCAGCATATTAGAGCAGCATTTTGCAAGTGCTAATTAACCTAGTTTAAAATTTTTAAGAAGCAGCCTGAGCTAAGTAAAACTAACATGTTTCATGCACATTCTTCTGGCCATCTTTTCTCCTAGTTTCCACTCTCCCAGAAAGCTGTCATAAAAGGCTCTCTCCCTGGAGTTGTGCCCTGTTTTAGCTCCACTTGTCTTTCCTCCTCCAGACTGCAACACACAGAGAAACAACTTCTGCAATTCCTCTTCTCTAGCTCTCATGCGCCTGGCTTCTGCCCAGTGATTTTATAGCAAGGAGAACCCTCACTTAACTCTTTTCTGATCCTCCAACTTACAGATTTTTTTCCTCTTGGAGTGCCTTTCCCTCTGTCCTAAATTTATTTTCAAACTTCAAAAATGAGAAATAACATGGGAGAAGGAAAAAAGAATTGAAGGCGGGGTGGGGGTGGGACGTAGGTATTTGTATAATCAAAGATATGAAGCAACAATTTTTATGACCCCACAAATCAAAAATAACTGAAAAAAAATTGAGGTCTATATCATATGGAGACATTCTGAAGAACATAAATCACTCCTAAGTAGTGTGGAAAAATGGGAATTGTGCTTGAAGTAAGCTAATGAGGTCAATACTATCACTTCCTAGGTTCAGAATTCAGCACTAGAAAAATTATCCTTATCTGTTGGGAGTCAAGAACTTCTTAATCAAGTATTAGAGGCCGTAAAATTGCTTCTCAGATTGCACTCGTAACATACAACTTGCTTTATATTAAAGGAAGAATAAATTTCACAGTCAAATTTTCCAGTCAATATTTAATGGCACAAATCAGGAAGACTACAGCACAAAGTTCACAAATTTTCATCAGACATTCTGAAGGTAAGGATTCTACCAGAACAGTAGCTGTAATATCCTAGCAAAAGTATGTCATTGTTGTTTTGTCACTTTGCGACCTTAAAACAAAATTATGAAGAGGCTCCTGAAATGGTCACTTACTTCATTAGTAAGGAAATTCTTTGTCTCTCTTCTCCAGTTTTTAAATTCACCCTGCACTGCTCAACACGAAGATGTGTGCATACACAGTCAAAACAGAAAAGCTAAGCGTGTTTCCAAGCTCTGCTAGAGCAACTAATTTTACAAATCCAAAATCCAACTCTGTTCATATATTGGAATTCTCTGAAAAAATTCTCTAAATTCAATCTGTAAGTCTGTAAAAATGCGCAATAAGCTATGCATGCTTGGGTCATACGTAGAAAGAAAAGAACAGGTGATTGATTTACAAAGCTGAAGAGGATGGAGGAATTTGACCTGTACATTGTCATACTGATTTTGGACTTTTATGAAGACATTATCCATATGATTTTGAGCTGAACAAGACAGCTTAAAAACTCCTTAATTATTCTTAAATATTGATGTTTTGGCTGTAGCAAAAATGCATCCACCTCCTCTCAGTGACTGTTACCTAGACCCACGTTCCTCTAGACTGACCAAGATTATAAGGAATGATTTCTTGTACAGCTGAGTGAAATAAACAGAGACTGCTGCCTTCAGACCAATCTGCAGCACACAATTTACTGACGCAGGCACACACAGACCCTGTCTACACTGGCGACTATGCGTGCTTCAAACCCCCAAAAGTCCTCTTGTTTAACAAAATACAGTTCGGGCCTAAATAGGAACACTGGTCTCGCTGACCTGAGGTAGGTTTAAATCAGTGTTAAAGGCTCTGAAGAAGTTCTGTCACTCGCTATTGACTGCGCACCACTTAAATGCGTTTCTCTCCCTTACACATGCAGCTAGCGAGAAGTGGGTATATTCCATATTGCGCTTGCTGTTAGCTATACATACTGGGCACTGAATAGTATGAGCAGAAATCGTGCAGGATTTAATTTACAACCTTGCATGTTGTAAGCCCCTCAGGACAGGAAACTCTTATGTTTTATATATCTATAAAACAACATGCATACCTATGACACTGTATAAATAAGAGGATCAGATTAAAAACATCTGTAGACACTCTGGCTGATCTATTGTCTTGATGGCTGCTGTCTCTTCATAATTTTTGACGGCAGACAAGCCACTTCACACAACAGGATTGCTAGCAGTGCTGATGCAGCTACATATAAATCTGTAGCAACATGTTAACAAGAGACCTGATGAAGAGAGAAATTACAAAATAATAATAATCGGTCCTTCAGGCTCGACCTCCTGACAGGTGTCTGTTTGGTTTCTGTTTACTTTTTGCCAAGGCAAGATAGGAAACATGGATGACTCAAACAAAACAGTTTTGGAAACGTGGTAGGAAGCAGTAAGGACAACGTTTCTTTGATTCAGAACTAAGTGTGTTGTGATACAACTTTTCTCTGGCTGCCCAGAACTGTCAACATCTATTCATCTATTGTAAATTGCTTCTGTGAAAGCAAAAATAATGTATGTCCGCAACATGGTGATAGTCACAGAAGATATAAAGAGATTCACACACTGTGCAAGTATTGAGTGCAGAAATAATGCTAAAAGGGAGGCAGACTGTTATTGATACCAAGCAGGGAAGGGAACAACTACATTTCCAAGAGAGAGGCAAAGAGGAATCCTAAATTTAGAACAAAATTCAGAACTGAAGCCAAGATACTGTCACCACCAGAGCTGCGTGAACATCTTACAGAAAATCCTTCAACAGTGTTAAACTCAGCTCCTTTAGGTTTTAGAAGAGGGAAACAAAATCAATTCCCTTCACGTGAATCTTCTCTATGTCCTTCAAATCACTATCTAAAAATTAAAATTGAAACACTTTTCTCTCTGCCCAGCTATATACTTTTCTAAATTGATTATAAGCCTTTCACTTTGACTCCATAGTCAAACTTTTGGCAGCTGGTCATACGGTAGGTCTGCCGAATCGAATGAGCCTGCTATGTTTTTTTGTAGTACACCTCAGGCTTCTTTTACAAAAGATGAGCATTAATTAAAAGTCACTCCATCTAATAAGAAACTTCACTTTTGCAGTGAGGAATTAAGAACAGTTTGAAAGATAAAAGAAAATGCCAGAAGTGTGAAACAGTATGAAAAATAGCAGAATCACAGAATGATGGGGGTTGGAAGGGACCTTCAGAGATCATCTAGTCCAACCCC